>OW052231.1:35630706-36855883 GCA_932527175.1 Operophtera brumata | reverse complement strand
GATAATTGAACAAAAATTCAAACAATCAAACACTATATTCAAATATCTGAAAATAACAGCACATTGAAGAGCCATTAGAAGGTAACATGTAGCACCTCATTACGGTCGCGTACTTGGAACAGAGCTCGGATACTTCGTCTGTAGGGTCCGCGAAGGGTCTACAAAGAGCCAAAGGATCACATTCAAAGGCCCTTCAGATTACCATATATTTTCACATAAAAGAAGACCCAAGGCCTTTGAAGTTTTTGGAAATAAGTGAATAAATATACACACAATATGATATACAAATATATATAATATGAGGAGTGGAATACACTACCGTCGTGTGTCTTTCCTGAAAAATCTGAGTCTCTTCAAGTCTAGAGTGAAGATAGTCCCTATTATCGTTGCTTAGGTAATCACTCCGGTGTCCGTCGTTCTGTCTGTGTGTCATAGCCTCCCAGAGCAAAAAGATACAAGCTGCAGAGATTAAATCTGCACCAGAATATTTAAAGTTTGCTATGATATAATAAAACTAAAAAAAAAAAAAAACTATGTAATATATTGTATTAAGTAGGTATATCAGTTGTCTGAAGAAGACCTGGCAAGAAGAGGTGATGATAGGTGGAGTAAGGCGCTAACTGAATGGCGTCCAAGAACTGGGTACAGAAACGTTGGTCGTCCAGCAGCTAGATGGGCAGACGATATCGCATGCGTCGCGGGCCGAACCTGGATGAGACTGGCATGGGACCGTAAGGAATGGCACAGGCAAAGAGAGGCCTATACTCAGCAGTGGGTGAAGTCAGGCTGTGGATGATGATGATCAGTTGTCTAGTACCCATAACACAAGCTCTGCTTAGCTTGGGGCTAGACAATGTTGTGTGAACTGTCCAGCACTATTTATTTATTTATATGACCTCCTAGAACCATATCTCGGGCGAAGAAGTAGGTGTTTCAAGAACAACGAATAATTTAGCAATTCATCATCCTAAGAACCCTCTTAGGATGATGAATTGCTAAATTGAGTTACCTATACGGAGTTACGGACCCCCGTAACTCCGTATAGGTACACCCTTCCATAAAATATTTAGGCTTTGTAAAGTATGTCAGCAGACGGGTTTGTTCCACAGTTACCCCTATTTACTAAATGGGGCGGGGTTGAATCGAGGGGCTAGCCGCGTTCAATCGATGCTCATAAAACGTCAACAAACAGACGAACACTCTTGTTGTAGCGATTCTTATTAGATTTTATCGATTAAGGTGGTTGCTATAAATTAAAACTTAAGTGTTAGGTCATATAATTACCGGCAAAATAGTTTTCGCTATCTGAGAAGTGTTGATGAGCTGTGATGAGCAAAAACCACGAAAAAAAAAAACGCGCCACTTGCGAAGCTACCACCTTAATATTTTTTAGTAAGAGCAACAAACTGCGGTTGCTATTGTAAATGTATTAAAAGTTTGTTATTTAATTTATTAACCCTTAATGTAAGGCCCATTCCAATGCTCTATCGATTATCGACGAAGACGGGGCCATAATGACCTCAGTCAAAAAAATACCCTAAAATACCGCTGTCGTAAAATTCACATCACATTCTAAATTGGTCGACATGACACTTAGTTTTATTGAGATTGCTTTAATAAGGCCAAAAACAGTACTAGTAGAATATAAATAATATTAGCTGACGATTTAGAATTATCTAAAATTATAGAAAATGGTCCCAAAAGTATGAAGGGTATCTATTAGACAATACAATGCCAGCATTGCAATATACGAAACTTATTTTCAAACATTGCTTTTAAAAATAGTTTCCAATATATAAACTGCAGTGAATCTATTTAACTACACCCAACCTTCACCCCCCTCCGGGTGAAGGCGGGGTGTTAGGCACCCTTTGTGCGCCGCACCGGTGCATTGGATCGATAGCCAGCCAGACGCGCCGGCACAGCCACACCGCGCATCCAGGCACAGTTCTGCTGTCATATTGTCTAATCGATGTCGATTACCAGTTTGCTGTTCATTGCGCTGCGTGTTTTAGCTTTTTTTCAAGAGCAGAATTATTTAAAGCACGCAACGCAATGAATAGCAAACTGGTCATCGAAATCGAACATCAGTTTATTACGCAATTTGGCCGCAGGAACCTTACAGTGGAACAACACTGCCTGTCCTGCATACGGCACCGAAAACGCTGCCACGGATTAAACAATAGTTACTACGCTGGCTTTTCTTTGTTTTCAAAATCGTGACATCACAGGCAGACGCCATGACACCTGCGAACGTTTTGACGCGAAATTCATAGTCATAGTCATAGTAGTCATAGTAATTTATTAATAACAAAAACGGTTACAAGTCAAATATACATAAATCCATAAATCGTACATAAGTACATCACAAAATTTACATCACAATACAATACATTATAACAATTTGAAATTTAATATGTCAATACCATAACAATTAGTAATCGTATAAAAAATTATAATAATAATAGGTAATGTCAAATAATTAAATAATGTCAGAAAAATAATAAAATATTAATTTACATCAATTTTAAATAAATCTTGATATTGATAGATCGTCTGCGCTATAAGCCATGTTTTTAATTTATTTTTGAAAGATAGCGTCGAACTCGAGCTTCTGACACTTTCAGGCAGTGCGTTGTAGACCGCGGGAGCCATCACATGCACTAACTTGGACGCCTTAGTGAGTCGCCTGCGTACCGCACTCAGCTTGTGTGCGTTCCGTGTGTTGTACCTGTGCCCATCCCCAAGTTTCACAAACGACGCCAGGTTGTTCCTGGCATACATAGCTGTATGAAGAATGACCAGAGCGGGAACGGTAGGTATCCTCAGTGCAATGAAATATGGTCTGGCAGATGTGTCCCGAGAAACCCGAACTATGGCCCTCACTGCTCTCTTTTGCATCCTGAAGACGCGCTCCCAGTCGGCAGCGCGCCCCCAGAGCTCAACCCCATACTGCAGGAGCGAGTGGACTGATGCAAAATAGCAGCTTCGGATCATGGGCAGGGGCAGGATCGCGGAGACGCGCCACAAAGCAAAGCACGCGCGGCCCACCCTCTCACATACGCTATCTATGTGGTTCTGCCAGGTGAGACCGCTATCCACCTGGAATCCCAGAAAAGTTGAATGGCTTACTTGTTCAATCTTTTGGTCGCCAACGCCGACGGTCATATCTCTGTACTTTCGCCCTGCAAGATTGAAATGAATGAAGTGAGTTTTGGCTATGTTCAACACAAGGCCGTTTGCTTTGAACCATCGGTTTAAAGCAGCCGCCACTCCATTTATTCTGCGTTCAAGCAGGTCAACTGTAGGCGCGGTTACCACAGCGGCGACGTCATCAGCGTACATAAGTGTGTAGGCATCTCTAATGCTATCCGGAAGGTCGTTTAAGAGGAGTGAAAACATTATATTTGACAACGAGGATCCCTGAGCTACACCGATGGTCGTCGTCAGGGGAGTTGATCTCGCATTGCCTCCGCCGCCGACCACGATCTGACTCCTACCTGTCATGAACTCCATGAGAAGGTTAAGTGGAAGCCCATCGATGCCGTAGTGTCGCATTTTAGCAACAAGTAGGTCGTGATCGGCAACGTCAAATGCCTTCGAGAGATCACAAAATATGATTGCAACTTGCTGATGTTTCTCCCGTGCTTCGAGGATTCGGCGCACCAGATCGCGCACCAAGTCTGTTGTGGATCTCCCAGAGCGGTAAGCATACTGTCTATCAGTTAAGGAGTCGCACTGGTCTAGATAGTCGATCAGTCGCGTACTCAACCCGTGTTCGAATATCTTTGCAATACTCGGTATGATCGATACGGGCCGGTAGCTGTTGATGTCTTCCTGTTTGCCCTTGCCCTTATACAGTGGTGACACTTTTACGTGCTTCAGGATTGCAGGGTAGGTACCTAACCTCCTGCACTCGTTGTAAAAGCATGACAGGATGTATGCCAGAGGAACGGCCGCATCACGCAGTATCGAGATGGATACGTCATACGCGTCTTTAGTGTTTTTGTTGGCAACACCAGTAGTGAGGATGCGATGTACCTCCTGCGCAGTGAAAGCCCTCAGCCGCAGCACGCGGTCAGCGGGCTCGCGCGACGCCGCCAGCGCGCGCTGGGCCGCGGCGACGTCGGCAGGGGGCGCGCCGCAAGTCGCTGCAGCGCCCACGAAGTGTGAGTTCATAGCGTTAACGGCGTCCTGTTTACTTGCAAATCTGGAACCGTCATGATGTTTTATTCGCTCAGTGAAGTCTGAGTGCTTTCTAGATTTGCCGGTTTCCCTATTTACGACCTCCCACATGGCTCTAATTACATTTGGGGATTTTTCTATAAAATTGCAATAGTGCTTGCTTCTTTCAATCGTCAACAAGTTATCATATCTTGTTTTAAATTCGTCATGTTTTAATATTAAATTTTCATTATCAGGGAATTTCACTACCATGTCATTTACGTCAGAAATTAAATAATTTAAATTAATAAGCTCTTCGGTGACCCATGAACTTTTTTTGTTAGAAAAAAACTGTTTCCGTTCGGGAAAACATATGTGGATTTTATTAATGACTGTATTAAAGATACTCCGACCTAAAGCATCCGGTGATGCCAAGTATTTACTCCTTATCTTATCCCAATCTACACTCCCTAAAGCCAATGCAAAATTAGCACGGTTAGAGCTTGAGTAGGACCTGGCCAGGCGATAGGGCATAACACTAGGCTGGCGCGCTACACATGGAAAGTGGGCACGCAAGGCGTAGTGGTCGCTGAGTCCGGTTGCCAGAGCGGTGGCGCAGGTTGCATTAGCCGCTGCAGTTTCAACGTACACATGGTCAATGCCAGTGCGTGTAGTCTCCGTTACCCGGGTCGGAAAATCTACAACATTGCATAAATTAAACGTATATAAAATATCATTCAGCTTCTTTTGATCGCCATTCAATGGACATAGACAATCTATGTTAGTATCACCTAGGATGACATAATCTTTTCCACTTTCAAATAGCTTGTAACACAGACGATCCATCACAGGAAAGAAAACAGATGTATGCGTCAGATTTGATCTATAGATGCATACTATAATTAAATTTAAGTCAGTTAGTTCCACTGCCGATATCTCACATACCTGCTCGACAGACAGACATGTATAACAATCCAAACACTTGAAACTAATATTATCATTGACATAAATGCAGGACCCGCCGTGGGCAATATTGGGTCTACAATAGCTAGATGCAAGACAAAAATTATTTACATGTATACATTGTAGTTCGTTGACCCTAAGCCAATGCTCCGTCATACACAACACATCGCACTGTAAGTCACCTAACAGCTGCACTTCCAGACGATTTCGCTTGTTTTGGAGCGACTGGATGTTTTGGTGGCATATTGTAATAAAGAAATCATCACTACCTTTGGAGATGCCAGCAGAAGGCTTCGTACCAGTCTGTAGGGTCGAGGCAGGCGCTCGCAGAGCTTCCTCATGTTCGCGGCTCACTTGTTTCCCGATCGTCTCCCCGCGGCCTGCGGGGGCGCCCGGGAAACCACTCCGAGAATCTCACACCCGGCGGCCACACAGCTGGTGCAGTCACCTGCGTATAAACACTTTCGAGCATACTAATTTCGAACGCTGCATGTCTGTCTGTGCGAATTTTCCTTTTTTCCACAGTGTAGTCAGAATGTACGATCCTGTTCAAGAATCGTTCTATTTTCTCGGATGTCGTGTTAGGCTCGAAATTCCATGCTTGAATTGAGCGAGTCTTCTCGACGGCTTTTAGCTCCTGGTCGTCGCATCCCGTGCCCACAAAACAAGGTCGCTTGTTTCTCCGTTGTCGTCCTACTACTTGCCAATCATTTTGTTCATTCTTATCCAGTACGCATCCTGCGTGAGCTTGAGATTTGGGTTTACACGTCGACTTAGATACAATCGACAAGGTCCCAGCCGTCCCAGTCATAGGTGGAGAAGCAGACGCAACTGCGGCTGGCAATTTAGTAATCCATGCATTTAACGGTTTATTTATGACCGGAGTTGCAGTTGGAGTGTCAGCGCGGACTGCGCTGCATTTGCGCGAGGTAGCGCTTGACGTTTCCGTTGAGGCGGCTGACGCGCTGTTTGCGTTTCGACGCGCAGCGCGCACGGTTCGCTGCAGCGCTGCATCGGGCACTGTGTCGGCCGGTGGCGGTACACTTGCTAATGATTTTGGTTTGGCACTATCACTGATCGAAGAAAGTTTGATAATTATTGACGATTGCTCGTCCAATTTGATTTCTAGCGAATTAACTTTATTCACCAGGGTTGCTATCGTCTTTTGAAGTTCGCGAATCACGTTTTCGAGAGTTTTTGTAGACATTTTCGGCGTCAAATAATATTCTAACACAGAACGTACTTCACACGTGAGTGGCAACCACCGCCATATTTATATTATTGATATTTATATTATTAATATATTTATATTATATTATTATAATATTCAAAGTTGGTTTACAAAATGCATTGTTATTAGGAAATAATAGAAAATTTTCAAAAATCAGTCGTCCAATTACATACACAATTCAGTGTATTCTAATTGTTTTTTTTTTTTTTTTTTTTTTTTTTAACATTGATAGACCTTTGTTTGACCACGATCTCACCTGTTGGTAAGTGACGATGTGGCCGAAGATGAAGCACAAAGGTCTAGAAGGCACCTATTCACTCTTGACTTGAAGAGACCCAGATTATAGTTTTCAGGAAAGACAGACGACGGTAGTGTATTCCACTCCTTAGCAGTTCGCATTATAAAGGTAGAACTGAAACGTTTTGTGCGAATAGAAGGTATACCAATGAGGTAAGGATGGTACTGAGCCGTACGCCTGCTCGTCCTATGATGAAAAGGAGATGGTGGGATCAGATCGTGCAGTTCCTGGGAGCATTCACCGAAATGTAACCTATAGAAGATCGCAAGGCATGCAACCTTACGGCGGTGCTCGAGACTCTGGATCTTACCATATGTTGCTCACCTATAAGCCTGAAAGCTCTACGTTCGGATTCAATTCAATTCATTTACAATTAGAATAATACACTTTCTTTGGCTCCTACAAGATAATAGTCCTACACTACGCGTGAAGTTTTGATTTAGTACGGTGTAGTATAGTATTAGTTTATCTGTGGTACGGTGTAAGGTAGTCGGTTGTATTCAGGTGGGCATTTACTTTCGCTTATTTGGGGCATGAAATTCAAATTTTATTGTGTTTTTTGCTCATCACAGCTCTTCAACACATCTGGCCGCGGCCCGACTCACCACGGCCCGACTCGCTCGGTTCGGATGAATTAAAAAAATACCTAACGGAAAGGCCCGACTGGCCCGGCATCCATGAGAGCGGTGCAAGACAATGGATGGTAATGTCAGAAAGAAAAGTGTTTTGCTTGTCTCAATATTTGTATATTACTAATATTACTGTATATTACCCCCGACGCAAATACGAAGGGGTTATTAGTTTAGCTGTGAATGTCATTCAATGATTTTTAGTGTTTTTTTTTGTTTATTGATTTTCGTAGGTACACCAATGATATTTACGAGAGACTCCAAACATGCGTTTTACGCCTCATCGTTTCCGCAAAATCATGTTTCGCTATCTCAAGATTTGTTTATGAGCTGTGATTATCAAAAACCACAATAAGATTTTTGCGCCACAAGTGAAACGTTCAACCCTACTGCTCGCTATGGCATGGCACAAAGTTGGGAAGAAACAACTCGTTCATTTGGTATACAAACAAATGTTTCTGTTATTAGTACTGGAAGGAAGGATGTGCCAGATATGCCAAAACTGTCGCTCATTTGGTGACCTGTAGTATATGCAAGACGCTTGCCTTTACCGTCTGTGATTACGAGAGCGATTAGAGCACGAAGTTGGCTCTCTGTAATCAATCTGCAGTTTGCCCGTTTGGTAGCCCGAGCATGATCAATTCAACGCACACCATCATTGAATCGGTATGTTAGAGCGTGTGTTGTGTGTATGGCGGTATCATTCGCATCCCAGGACGTGTTAGTCTGGTTGAGTGTGAATTGGTATGCTAGTATGTGTCATAGATTGGCAGTATCCGTCGCACACATACGACTCAGTTGGACAAACGTATCGGGAGTGTGAAGCTATGAATTATTCCTTGGCTATAGGAGGCACAACTTGGGAACATGTATGGTTGTAGTTACGTGCTGTATTGTTTGAAACGAAACGGGAAAGCTACTCAAAGTTACTACTTTGAATCAGCTTCCACTTGTTCTCGAGGCACCACACAGGCGTCTGTTAGTAAGAAGGATCATAAAAAAAAAAACAGACCGTGTTTGTTGCCTGATTTGCGTTGGAACAGGAATAAATGTAAATTTATTTTTTAAGACGATTCTAAATGATCCTTGTGATTTCAATGAATAAAATACTTTTTGACTTTGACTTTGACTCGTATATTCAGAGAAAACTTGAAACTTATGAAAGAATACAGTTTTAGTTTGAAATCTCTTTGTTCTAGGCTAGAGTCATCGAGCAACGCAGGCCTCCTTACCGGAGGGGAGACGCCATAGAGCTGTCAACCGATACATATTTATTCAGAAATTTTTGGGGGGGGCTTCACGCACTCACTTACAGTTTAATGCACACTTTTGTAACCAGTCGTTCTATCGCTATAAACGCACACATCTATAAACAGCAACACATCAAAAATCTTTATACACACATAGATGCTTTCTGTGTACAAACATCATGTTATGTCACAAAATTGACAGTAACACCCGTTCTAGGGACTTCCAGCACTCAAGTCGATAAATTAATAGTATCGATAACTTATTGGTAGGAACTTACTTTGCCTACTGTATATATTCTGTGCTACCATCAAGGGTCATTGAAGGGATTTAAGGGCGGCTAGGTATGGGGGGAAGGGTTGAACGCTCTCTGTGAAGGAGGAGTTCCGGAGTTGTTATCGAGGATAACATACAGATCATTTTGTGGATCACTATGAAATTTTAGATTAGTAAAAGGTAGTAGTAGGCTGGAGAGAGAGGGGGTAAACGCGGAAACTTAGAGTATAGAGAAAAAATCAAGAAAATTTTGAGTACCCCAGGTACAACCACTAGCTCATGGGATGATTAGTTCTTGGGAAAATTTAATTAGAATTTTGTTCAAAGCATACAATAATTTCATACAACTACGGGTCGGCAAGTCAAAAGAGACGAAAGGAAAGGAAAGGAAAAAACGCTTTACTTAGCTGCCGTCATCCTTCTAACCTACATAATCCATGTCGGTTCTGGCCACGAAATATACGATGTATTATATCTGTCAGTCACTGTTATTGTCAAAAACCAAAAATCATGATCCTAAGTGCCAAAAAACTACATTAGTCATTAAAATGTAAAATAGTTTTTTTTTTACATTTCAGGCATAATTATCCCACGTCACATGGGATCCTAGTGTGGGATCACAACTATGTAGGTATGTGTTGGGTGTGTTAAGTTATGTTAATGTTAAACAATGGTAGGTAAAGTAATACTTAGCGCTTTACCTAGTGAACAGAATATCGCGTTGAAAATATTATACCTAGCAATTTTTTTTTAATTCTTTGGTCAATCAAAGAATAGGATTTGAATAGGAAAATCCCACGACACAGTACGGACACTCATGACACGACTTTTCTTGAAAATGAGTAAATGAGTTCAAACTGGGAAATGCTTTTGTTAATTTATCGTGATCACGTATCCCACAACCTAGGTAGGCATGCAACTTTTTACGAAAAACTATCACACCTCTAGATTTGTAATATCACATAGTAATTTAAATTCATGTCAAGATGTCATTCCCCTCTGGCTATGCACAATTTCATTTGGGCATACGCGTTAGTAAAACTGGTTTCGCCCGATCATTAGGGCGAGCGAAGCGAGTCCTCTACTATCCCATGCAATTTTGTGGTACACTTAACGAAAAAATTATCCGTTGTAATTTAGCATAGTAATTTAAATTCATGTCTTTGTTTAAATATAAATAATCACGGAAAAAAAGCTTGCTAGCCCTCACCAAGCATGTTTTGCTTTTGCTAGTAATAAAATTGTATCATGATGGGCCGATTGCTCTGTCAGACTGAACCGATCGTGTGACGCATAGAGTAAAACAGTGTGACAGTGCTACAAATACTGAAATGTCGAATCGTTACATTTTCAGCTCTAAATCAAGGTCTGGAACATCGAATTTACGAAAAGATGGTGTTTTCTTTCACATTGTACCTTAGTGAATTTCATTATATATATAAGTATATTTATTTTTATTTTATTTATAGATGCTGGACACAGTTCACACAAGATTATCCAGCCCCAAGCCAAGCACAGCTTGTGATATGGACTAGATAACTGATATCCCTAGTACAGTACATTACATAGATATTTATTTTGCATTAACATAGAAAATACCCAGAACACCCTGAACAAATATCTGAAGATCGTACAAATATTTGTTCTGAGGCGGGAATCAAACCCGCAACCTCCTGCGTCACAGGCGAACCTTCGTCCACCGCGCCACAGAGGTCGTCAACTTATGGTATAAAATGAATAATTTCAAATTAAAATCATAACAGTTACCTACCTTGTTACATACCAATACCTTCATGGTGATTGGATTAACGGTTAGAAAGTTAGGTTAGGCTAGGCTATGGCTCCCGAATAATATAAATCAAATTTCAATAGCTTGTAAAACATATTAAACGAGCATTTATTTTATCGATAAATAATCTACTTTATTATTGAGGCACATCACTAATTTAGTTGTATAAAAGAAAACACGGGCAACTCACATACAGAAATTTTTGAGAAATAAAAAAAACTGTTAAATGAGCACACAGCTGTTTCAGTGTGCATTGAGGCAGTTATTGTTAACAGTTGCTTATTTAATATAAAAAAATTAGGTTTACCAACAGTCTACACATGTATGTCGGAGAGAGAAGTCATATGATGAATCTGGAGAATAGATCTACTGAGATTGAAGGCTTATAAACACCATGTGTACGGCTGCGAACAATCGTATTCTGTCGTGTCGCGCCACCCAAACGAATGCGCCCGAGTCTTGTTTACGCAAAGACGCAAAGCGATCGAAGCTCGGATATTATATTATATTATATTTATTATAAGGAAAACCAGCAGCACATGCATACTAAATAAATAAAAGAAGTTAAAGCAGAAGGCTATTAAAAGGTTTTCACGTTTAGAAATAATAATAGATACATAAAAAGAGAGAACAGGCTGAGTGGACTAAAAACTACTATAAACTACAATCTGGTATACAAAACACATAGCAGAAAAATAGAATAAAAAATAAAAAATGAGAGATACAAATGATGAATACATACAAAACAGAAAACAACAGTATAACTATAACAGTAAAAGTAAAACAAACAGTATAAATGAAGGAAACAGATATAAATAATAGTAAACAAAAAAAAAATAAGAACAAGAACCAAAAAAGTAAACCACACCTATCTCATGACGAAATTTCATCATCCTCCGCGGAGGGCGAGAAAAAGTCAGAACTGAGCCGCCGCCTCACGGAACCGACACTGGAGTAGAATAGGTCTAGACCTATTTGCTTAGATAATTTATTAAATTGGTTACCAACTCGCCATAAATAGGAGTTTTGGCGATAATTCGTTCTAACTATTGGTACATGAATAATCTCGTTATATCTAATTATTGTACGGGGAACAACAAGTGTTATTTTACTAAGAAGTTCGGGGCAATTAATATGATAATTAGTGATTTTGAGCAAGAAAAGCAGGTCACCAATTTCACGCCTTTTTTTGAGTGGCAGAAGGTGGAATTTACGACAAAGGTCAACATAGTTAGCAGAATTATACGGAACCTTAAGGCGAAAGCAAATAAACTTAATAAATTTGGTTTGAATACGCTCAATTCTGTTGATATAGGTATCATAACGTGGACTCCAAATTTGAGAAGCATATTCAAGTATGCTGCGCACGTAAGTGCAATATAAAATTTTAAATGTTTTACATCTACTAAAACTAACGGAGCTTCTCATTATAAAGCCTAAAGCTTTGGACGCTTTAGCAATGATGGAATCGATATGAGAGTCAAAGAGAAGTTTAGAATCATGCAGCACGCCTAGATCTCTCATAACCGTGCAATCCTGCAACCTCTGATTTTTTAATAGATAAACTGATTTGACTACAGTTTTTTTGCGAGTATATGTAATAGTAAAGCATTTAGACGGATTGAGATCTAGTTTATTACTAGCACAGTACGTGTCAAGTCGATATAAATCAGCCTGCAAGTCAAGCACATCCCGAGGAGTAACTATAGTCTTAAAAATCTTCATATCATCAGCAAATGAAAGCAGGTTACTGTTGACAAAACAGGAAGAGATATCATTAATAAATATCAGGAAGAGCAAGGGTCCTAGCAGTGATCCTTGGGGGACTCCACTAGGAATAAGAACCCAGCTGGACATATAATTATTAACAACAACAGCCTGCGACCTACTGCAGATGTACGACGAGAACCAACGGAGCAGATCCCCTCTAATACCCATACTAAATAACTTAAGCAACAGAAGGCTATGGTCAATCCTATCAAAGGCCTTGCTGTAATCAGTATAGATTACGTCAACCTGGCGACCATTATCCATTGACTCACTCAAGAACTCATTGAAAATAATAAGGTTAGACACAGTCGACCGCCCTTTAAGGGACCCATGCTGGAAGGGGGAGAAGTGCTGATGAAGCGCTGAATAAATCTGATTGTACACTATCCTTTCAAATAGCTTAGCAACTAAGCATAGCTTGGAGATAGGCCTATAGTTGATAATCTCACATTTAGAGCCCTTTTTATAAATTGGCGATACAAATGCTGCTTTCCAGAGCTTAGGTACGGCACTCAAAGATATTGATTTCTTAAATAAAAATGAAACAGGAATGTAAATTGACTTAGCACACGACTTGAGGAAGACAGGGCTAACGTGGTCTGGGCCAGCAGACTTGGATAAATCAAGGTTAGAGATCAATTTAAACACCTCATCAGGATCGATCTCAATACTGCCAATATCGCATTTCACAGCCTCTGAAGGGACTAATGAGTCAACGTTATAAGAACAGATGCCAGAGGGGACAAGAAAAGTAGAATGAAAATACTTAGAGAATGCTTCGCAGATAGATTCACCTGTAGCTACTGAAGCGTCTAAATAATTTAGATGTGAAGGTATACCATTTGATTTCGAGCGACTTTTTATGTAGGACCAAAACTTTTTTGGATTTTGTTCAATACTATTCTCAATGGATGACATATAATCGGCGAAGCATTTCTTTTCCAAGAGTTGGATTCGATTACGTAAAAGTTTGTAAGTGGCTAAGTCTGTAAGTCCACCATAAGTTTTATATTTCCTATAATGCCTATATTTTTCCTTAATTAATCTAATGAGTGCCCGGCTAAACCACTTAGGGTAAGAGCTGTCACTGACCAACCTAGACGGGACATATTGGTGTTTAAGCTGATCTAAAATCGAATAAAAAAACTCAACTGCTTCCTCGAGCGAACGCGAATCAAATTCAGCATTCCAGTCCATGTCCGCGATCTTGTTGTTAATAGATAAATAATCACCTTTGTTATAAGAATATTTTAAATAGGACTGAGATTTAAGGCAAGATACATTCAGAAAAGAGGCTCTGAGAAGAAAGGTTTGTGGTGTGGTTTGTGGATATAAAAGGAGCGTACGAAAGCGCCAGAGCTCATTATTACATCGGCGTTGGCAGAGTGCACACGATTTAATCAACAAAATACAAAATCAAGTTCAAAGTCAGTTTGAATAAAATCTTAGTGAAACCTCTTTTGAATTTTCCTCATTTGCACGAGACCCACTGGAAAGCCCCTAAGTTGCCTTTTGCCGCTCGGAGGGATCTTGAGGATCCGACATGCATATATGAACTATATACCTATCTTTAGCTACAGAAGAAACCAATGGGGGCTTTTCATTTAAGTTTTTTTTTTATTCAATTTGGCTCAATTGATGGCCCTGACTCAACTGTGGTTGTCAAAATCAACAAATCCACCGTACCTCTGTTATTTTGTGTGATAGTAACAAAATACCACGAAAATATATCACTTCGTTGTTGACTTTTACATTTCACTTTATTTTTACAGTTAAGTACACAGCAGCGACATCTATTTTCAAGGGTTTATAGATGATTTGGTATGGCCGTGAAAACCCCTCATTATAGGCAAACACAACGTGCAAAGATTGTACAGTAACCTCACAATGGGCGATCAACGATTTTTTTAAAGCATCTTTATTTACTTTTAACTGAAAAGAGTAAAGTTATTTAAGTATGATCAATATTGCCGATTTTGATAAAATTAACCACGTAGTTTTATTCTTATTGTAAACTAGAAGCAACCCGCGATTTCACTCGCATAAGTTTTGATCCTATGGGAACATCTAAATAAAATTTAAAACTATTCCAGTGGTCCAGCTATCGCCGTTCTAAATTTCATCCAATCCTTAGAAAATTTAGCATTTATAATATTACAAACATACACACATACTCACGCCTGTTTCCCAGAGAAGTAGGCAGAGACCATGAATTTCCACTTGCTACGATCCTGGCATACCTGTTTCGCTTCATTCACTCACATCACATTCTTCATATATGCTCATTGGTTAAGGGCGCTCTTAGCCTGCCATTCTCCAGATCGACCCTGATCTATTCTGAATACCTTCACCGAGGTCTCCCCCTTCCAACTGTCCCATTCATGCTCATCTTATGAACTAGTTTCGTCAATCTACTATCATTCATCCTTTAACCAATAACCCAAACCATCCAAGCATATCTTTCTCAATCCTTGTCACTATACACGTGCTCTTTCATTTTACAATGCTCTCTTAACACACAGTTTCTTATTCTATCTCTCAAAGTCCACCATACATACTTCTCAAACCTCTCATCTTCAGTGCATTTATTTTACTTTCATGTTTATTCTGCCTTAGCAACTTTCGCAACCACCATACATTAGTTTTGGCACTAACACTCCTCTATGCACATCCAGTCGTGCCTTTTTGGATACGTTCCGGCTGATAATAAGGCGTTAAGTTCACCTGGTTTCCAGAATTTACTCTCATTTAAATATCATCTTCATGCTTGCCATCTCTTGTAATCAAAGTTCCCAAATGTACAAACTTTTTCATGTTACACTTGTTGTTAATAGTAGTGTGATTTAATTCTATTTCTTTAAATATAGTTACACATGACATTTACGTTGACATATCATCATACACCTCTGCGAGGCACAATTAATCCTTTTACCATACTGGTTCTTTCACCATTGGTCACTAGGCCCCTTTCAGGGACACTATATCTCAAGCTGGTTAGTGAACCAAGAAAGAGCCCGTGACACGAAGTAGTAGTAGTTAGTAGTTACCGGTTAGTTAGTGGTTACATAGCCATCAAATACAAATACACGTTATTCCACATGTCACATTTTGTCGAACGTGTTTAATGAATTGTATTTAGTAATCAAGGATATTAAGTAATCATCCACATCTTGGCTTACTGACATTACACGTTATATACATGTTTACGTCAGCAGAATAAATCCTGAAATGCACATTGATGTATTATACACATTTATATCTACGCTTTTGGTCACTTTTATGTCGCCCCTGTGTCTCACGATTAAGTGGAGCTCGATTGACGAGCGAGCAGGGCAGTCGTAAGGGAATTGGCTTTCATTGCGAATAAATCACGTAACTTGGCAGTGATTTTAGAGTAATGAATGACCAGTGTACTGAAGTGCAGTCGCAGTGAAGAGTGAACCAGTGTTATTGAATAAAATATTCACGGTTTGTTTTGTTAAACCGTTCAGTTTTATTATTTTATCCTGAACACGAACTCAAAAATTACAAAATCTGAGATGGCCACTTTTGTTTATATACGGCTTAATTTTACTTGGTCAATTTTCATGCAATAAGTTATAATAATTTAATTGAAATTCAGGTACATGTGAAAGGAAACACTATCTTTTTGTAAATTTGATGATCCAATCATTTTTTTACAGCATAAAACTGAACAATTCGGCATTTTTCTTAGAGCACTATCTCCCACGCGAGTCGATTCAGTCTGACAGAGCGATCGGCGACAGCTAGTTTTTTATAAGCTGTATGCCCTCGAGGGCATTCAATTTAGAGGGGAACTACAGCGGGGAATGCCTTTGATGGCGTCTCCATTCCGTGTTGCTCGATGGCTAGAGTACCAATATTTAACCATTTTACAGCAGTAAAGGCTTTTGTGCTTTACAGGTTATATCGAGTATTTTATGATACAAGTCGAATATAGCTATACAATTTTATTTCAAACTAGTGGAATGCCCGCGACTTCGTCCGCGTGTACTTTTCCATACACTAACACCCCGCTATACCCCCTTAGGAGTTGAATTTCTGGAATTTCTTCCTTAGTGCACCCCAAGCCACAAAAGGAACGTACCCTCCATATTTCAAGTCTCTAGGACTTATGGTTTAGGCTGTGCGTTGATAGTCAGTCAGTCAGTCAGTCACGCAACGATTTTATATAATATTGATTGTAAGCCTTTTTAGACTTATTTGTGGGTGCATCCGTATTGATCCCATGGATTCATCTTGTGGATGAGTATCAGGGTCTCAATCTAGCCAAAACCAAATTACTAAACCCATTAATGTTATTTCGTACGTCTTTTTTTTTTTTTTTTTTTTTTTTTTTTATACTAGTATGACGGAACAAGCATGATGCCCACCTGATGTTAAGCGGTAACCTCTGCCTATGAACAGTGCATTACCACATAGGTCACGTCCACCTAGGACGCACCCTATGTGGCATTGCACTGCGCCCGCCACCCTGAGACATAAAGATGAAAAGTCTCATGTGCCTGTAATTTCACCGGCTCCTTCAAACCGGAACACAGCTCGTTTGAGGCACGAAACACTCCTCCCGTACCGCTCCCATACCTCAGGGACTGCCTCAGTTAAGTGCTAGAACCTAGCGGTGAACCTGTAGTTTATTTTATAATAAGTTTTTGGTGAAAACATTAAATAAATAAATAAATAATTCTGGACAGTTCACACAACATTATCTAGGCCCAAGCTAAGCAGAGCTTGTGTTATGGGTACTAGATAACTGATATACTTAATACAATATATTACATAGATAGATATTTTTTATTATACATAGAAAATACCCAGAACACCCTAAACAAATATCTGCGATCGCACAAATATTTGTTCAGAGTGCGGGAATCGAACCCGCAACCTTCTGCGTCGCAGGCCGAGCTTCGCCCGCCGCGCCACAGAGGTCGTCATTATTCAATACAAGCTTTTATAAAATTTGTCGGAACCGTGTGCTGATCAAAGTGAGCCTAAACACGGCCGGTCCACCTCCTTTTGTCCATTTTCCATCTCCATCATCAGATCAGCTCGTTGTTTTTTTTTTTTTTTTTTATACTACTGAATGACGGAACAAGCAGATGGCCTACCTGATGTTAAGCGGTAACCTCTGCCTATGAACAGTGCATTACCACATAGGTCACGTCCACCTAGGACGCACCCTATGTGGCATTGCACTGCGCCCGCCACCCTGAGACATAAAGATGAAAAGTCTCATGTGCCTGTAATTTCACCGGCACCCTTACCCTTCAAACCGGAACACAGCAATGCAAGCACTACTGCTTTGCGGCAGAAATAGGTACGGTGGTAGTACTTCCCCGGACGAACTCTTTCACAAAAAAGCTCTACTACTACTAAAACGTCTGCATTGGATTGCTTGAATTGACCTGAAACTCGGCGGATCTTAGCAGCCCAATTCCCTCAATCTAGACGTACGAAATAGTTTTGGTGGTCTGGTTTCGTTTTGATAATAATGTTCTAAATTAGAGCAACTGTGGCCCTCGGAAGAATATTGACGCACTCATTTTTATGGTGCGACTATTATTATTCATTATTAGAATCAGAAAGCAAGTGTCATACACAACTCCAAACCTGTATGGTAAGTAGATTTAAAAGACACCCAGCTGTGAGTGAGTGTGCAGTGTACTAATAACGAACTTATGAGAGGTGTTGTGGGCGATGACGGTGTGCGGTGTGACGTCATCGAGTAAAACCTGCAACTATCCAGCATTATGCATTTGTTCGCTCAGCTGAGAGCATCAATAATTAAATGTCAAATTTTTGAACGACCTCTGTGACGCGGCGGGCGATCGTTCGCCTGCGACGCAGGAGGTTGCGGGTTCGATTGCCGCCTCGGAACAAATATTTGTGCGATCTGCAGATATTTGTTCAGGGTGTTCTGTGTATTTTCTATATGAATATAATAAAAAATATCTATATTTTTTGTTTAGTTATTATGTAGAATAGAATAGAATAGAAAAAGAATAGAAATAATTTATTTTAATTTATTGAAATGATTTAATTATTTGGTAAGGTGTGCAATAAAGTATTTTCATTCATTCATTCATTCATTCATTCATTCATTCATTCATCTATCTATGTAATATATTGTATTAAGTATATCAGTTGTCTAGTACTTATAACACAAGCGCAGCTTAGCTTGGGGCTAGACAATGTTGTGTGAACTGTCCAGCATTATTTATTTATTTATTTAATTGATGAGCAACACTCATAAGTAGATTCAGTTACAAACAAATACCTTTAAAACACGCGACGATAAACAATAAACAGAACCAGAAGATATATAAACAGACATTGGTTGATTTGAGCTATATTTTGCTTAAGGTTGTTCCTCGTGGTCAGCTAGGCACGACAGCGTCAATAGATGGCGCTGTTGCCAAATTTTGAAGTATTTTATGTATTTATGAATTAAAATGTGCATATTATGTCATAACACTAACGTTCACGCAAATGGTGGTTTATTTGCTATGTACCTAGCTATATTTCAGGTTATTTTAGTCTCTAGTTTTAACATACTTGTGCCGAGCAAATTCCGAGCAATATGAAAGCCTACTCACGCACACAGTCAAGGATATTATTGTATTAGAACTATAAGCTAATTTCGGCGCGCGAATTTCAAAATAGTTGGACTAGCGGCTTGGACTGTCGACTCAGAACTTCTGAACCCACGTTACTGCGTTCGATTCTATACTGCCTATATTTTTTGTATTTTTTTTTTACTTTTTTTTTGTGAACCAGTGACTAGATCTCTCGACACTAAACCCACAGTACTGGGTTCGATACCAGACTATTTTTTTTTTATAAATGTTTTTGTAATGATCTACAAAATACACTGATTCTGCTTCAGCCAATATTATGTTTGTGAAGTGAGTGTTGTGGTGTGTCCTTATTTCAAATCAAAAAGTAGGTACTCGATTCTTAACCGACCTCAAAAAATGGAGGAGGTTATCAATTCCAGTGTTTTTTATTATGTTTGTTACCTCATACCATTTACGTAACGATTAGGAAAAAAAATTACATGATATACTTCCAGATTGGTGCCATTTTCATTAAAATGTTTTTCTGATGATGGAATCCATGAAGATTGAGGGAACTCCTCAAATATTATAGGCACACATATATCAATTTCGGTATTTTCAGCAACAAGTCAAGCATTGCATTCAGAATGTTTTTTGTTTTTTATACTACTAGAATGACGGAACATGCTGATGGCCCACCTGATGTTAAGCGGTAACCTCTGCCTATGAACAGTGCATTACCTCATAGGTCACGTCCACCTAGGACGCGCCCTATGTGGCATTGCACTGCGCCCGCCACCCTGAGACATAAAGGTGAAACGTCTCATGTGCCTGTAATTTCACCGGCACCCTTACCCTTCAAACCGGAACACAGCAATGCGAGGACTACTGCTTTGCGGCAGAAATAGGTATGGTGGTAGTACTTCCCCGGACGAACTCTTACACAAAAAAGCTCTACTACTTCTATATTTCACGGGTGGCAACAATGGTGTCTCCTGCGATATCCGATTGAGCTGAAATTTGGCATACTCGTACCTATCTAGTTCCGATGACAGTACAATACTATGGTGAAAGCGAGCTGATCTGATGATGGAGACGGAACGTGGACAGCGGAACTCCTCGATGGATAATAGTAAACTGGCCGTGCTTAGGCTCATTTTCATCAGCACACTAATTTTATTAAGTCTTATACCTGGACTTGTAGTTAGCTTGTAGTTCCTGACTGCTAGCTTATTTCAGGAATGTATTATACTGGAAGAAAGCATTAGCAGAGTCAGTCGTGGGAAGCAATGGCGGCGATGAGCTCACCACTTGTCACGTGTATTTCCCACGATGGTGCAACCCACAGTGAAAAGAGGCACATGAGAGGCTCTGCTTACTCTTTCGGGGAAAAAGGCGTGTGTCTATGTATGTATTTATGTTGTATTGGGTATAAATTCCTAGCTATGAAGTAGTTTTTCAGGGTTCCGAAAAAAAAAAATACGGAACCCTTATGGATTCGTCATGTATGTCTGTCTGTCCGTGTATGTCACAGCCACTTTTTTCCGAAACTAATTTTCACACAAAAATAGAAAAAAACAATAAGTTTTTGGGGTTCCCCATACTTAAAACTGAAACACATTTTTTTTTCATCAAACCTGTGTGGGGTATCAATGGATAGGTCTTCGAAAATGATATTGAGGTTTCTAATATCATTTTTTTCTAAACTGAATAGTTTGCGAGAGAGAGAATGATAAAACTAAACAAAAAAAAATGGTGAACATTACCATGTAAACTTCCAACGAAAATTGTTTTGAAAGAGATCTAGTACGTAGTTTTTTTTAATATATCATAAGTTGTAAACCATCCAAGAACTTTTATGTTATGTTACTTGCTGCTACGGAACTCTTCATGGGCGAGTCCGACTCGCACTTGGCCGCTTTTTTTTCTAAAGATTTATTTACTTTCAGCTTTTATTGATAGATCATTCAGTTTAGATCAACTGAAGTCCACGGCTGGGCATAGGCCTCCCCCATAATATAATGCACATAGAAACTTTATTTTACGCCGCATAAATGGCTATTGCTTTACAAAGCACAAGTAAGGCCGCACGTAGAAACTGTTCCCATCTATGGCACGGGGCACCCAAGTACCAGCTGCTTCGTTTTGACTCCTTACAGAGAAGAGCCATTAGCATCATCGGTGACCCCAAGCTCTCCGATACTCTAGAACCGCTTAGCCAACGCAGAGCTATCGGATCTCTTTGCGTGATCTACCGCCTCTACAACGGGGAATGTTCTGACGAGCTTTCCGATCTCATCCTCGCATCGAGATTTTACCATCGCTCTTCCCGGCACCGTGACAAAGCTCATCCGCACATCATAGAACCCTGGGTTTCTCGAACGACTCGTTTCTCGAGATCATTTCTTCCCCATAAAGTACTATTATTTATTCTGTGCCTATAAACTATGGAATGAGCTTCCATCTGAGGTTTTCCCGTGTCGTACATGTCGTACGTAACCATGTTTTATTTCATGAAAAATGGTCATAAATTCCTTCAGGGTAGGCAGCGCATCGACAATTACCCCCGGTGTTGCCGGTGTCTATAAGCGACGGTGACCACTTCACATCAGGCCGTATGCTAGTTTGCCAATTTGTATCATAAAAAATAAAAAATAAACTGCCAAGTGCTAGTCGGACTCTAGCACGAAGGGTTCCATACAATAATCTAAAATTAAAATTAAAATTACACGCAAATGTACCAGCCATCACCCAATCACGCAACAGGGGGACAGATCCAACTTTTTGTTCTAACTGTCACCTTAGGGGGGACAGATCAGTGTGACAAATGGGAATAATTCGTCGTGCTCCATTTCCATTATTGTGATGTCTTGAGTTTGAGAAATAAAGCCGACGAAGTAACAATTCTTCATTGAGGAAATCCGCAGTTGACCCTATTTTCAACAAGTTTTTTTTTTTTTTTTTTTAACATTGATAGACGTTTGTTTGTGCACGATCTCACCTGTTGGTAAGTGACGATGCGGCCGAAGATGGAGCACAAAGGTCTAGAAGGCACCTATTCACTCTAGCCTTGAAGAGGTCCAGATTATAGTTGAGTTAGTAATTAATTTTGTAAAAATTAAAAAAAAAACCCCAACGCTGAACGGCTGAACCGATTTTGATCAAACAAAGCTAAGAACACTCCCGAAAAATAAACCTTTCAAACAAAAAAAAAACGATTTCGGTTCATCCGTTTGGGAGCTACGATGGGACAGACAGACACACACACACACAGACACGTCAAACTTATAATACCCCTTCGTTTTTCGTCGGGGGTTAAAAGAGAGGATAACCCATTCAATAAAAATTAATTATATTATTTTTAATTTCGAGGCCTTTGCGACTTGCGAGACAATGAGGGAAAGGATTGCATTTCAAAAAGGCTAATTCTCCTTAAAAAAAAAGATTGTTAATTTGTATTACACTATGTATAAAATATTTATCTTTTTTATGCTTTTTTATTTATCTTCACTATTATTTTGTATTTTTTAACCCCCGACGAAAAACGAAGGGGTGTTATTATAAGTTTGACGTGTCTGTGTGTGTGTGTGTGTGTCTGTATGTCCCAACGTGGCTCCCGAACGGATGAACCGAAATCGTTTTTTGTTTTTGTTTGATAGGTGTATTTGTCGGGAGTGTTCTTAGCTTTGTTGGATCAAAATCGGTTCAGCCGTTTTATTTCGTTCGGTTTTTTTTTAAGTTTTACAAAATTAATTCCCTGTAAATATGTAAACTTTGTTGTTTTGTTTGTTTGTTTGTTTGCCAAGCTGCGGTGAAATGGCTAGTACAGTATAAACACAATTACCTACTAGTAATAAATTAGTGCTTAGGAACGTACCATCTGGACTAGCGCCTAGAAAGGAATGGAATCGCTTCGAAGCGAATGTCTTTTGGCTAGGCCGGCTGATATGCATTGCATGCAAATAATATTATGGAAATTAAAAAAAAAAGTGGCCAAGTGCGAGTCGGAGTCGCCCATGAAGGGTTCCGTAGCAGCAAGTAACATAATATCAAAGTTCTTGGATGGTTTACGATTTATGACGTATTAAAAAAAAACTACTAACTAGATCTCGTTCAAACCAATTTTCGTTGGAAGTTTACATGGTAATGTACATTTTTTTTTTAGTTTTATCATTCTCTTATTTTAGAAGTTACGGGGTTGGGGGGGGGGGGACTTTTTACCACTTTGGAAGTGTCTGTCGTGCAAACTATTCAGTTTAGAAAAAAGTTATATTATAAACCTCAATATCATTTTTGAAGACCTATACATAGATACCCCACACCAACGGGTTTGATGAAAAAAAAAATTGAGTTTCAGTTCTAAGTACTAATACTTAGAACTGAACCCCCATTTTTTTTTTGTTTTTTTCTATTTTTTTGTGAAAATCTGAATGCGGTTCACAGAATACACCTACTTACCAAGTTTCAACAGCATAGATCCTATAGTTTCGGAAAAAAGTGGCTGTGACATACACGAACAGACATAACATGTCATAGTAAGATGAACTCTTGTCTTCTAAGCAGGAGGCAAAATGTTCAATACCCACCCTGGGCCTGCATATCTGAACCTTCCGAAGACCCTAACTCGCAATTATAATGAATAAGACCCCTAGGAATCATTTCAACGAATTTGTTTGAAGATTGTAGTTTCACCTACCTACACAGAACTGACTTCGACTGAAACAAGGCAATACTATGTTTTTTTTTTTAAATATTGAATGAGCGAAGCGAGTTCTCTGATTCAACTTGGAAGAATTGGCATTTGTATGTATGTATGTATGTATGTTTGTCCGAGCATAACTTCCGAACCGTTAATCCGATCTTCATGAAATTTGATTGGGAGGTGATAGTATTGGTACAATTTGTTGGTAAGGTTATGAGCTATATCGGTCGGGGGGTTGTTGAGATATTGGGGTCCAAGAGGAGGTAAAAAAAAGTGAGAATATCAGATCAAATGTGGTGTCATATGAAAGTTCCTCGCTTCGACATTTCAAAACTATTTTAGTTTCTGAGATGTTAGGGTAAATCAAAAATGTAAAAAAACAAAACCTCTAGGGTACTTCCACTAATCCTACAACGCTGTTTTTTTTACGTTTGTAGCTTTTATGATACAAATACTGGGAAAAGTCTAAAATTTATGAATCTTGAAACTTGTAGGTACCTACTCTATAAAATAACAACCAGTGTATAACATTCTTTGTTGACCTCCCGTTTCTAGGAATTTTAACGACGTTGAAGGTCTAACTTTTCGAACCACATGTGGATGTACATAGATATTTTTTCGAAATAAATAAGGTAACCTACCTAAACCGTGTGTATTCGTGAGGTCTCAGTTCAAAAAACCTTGTGCGTAAATATATAGGTAATTATGATCAGCTAGTAGTATTTAATTTAATTTTTACGTAATTAAGATAATATTATATTTGTCTGTAATTTCTGTCTAGTTGTTTGTAATTTAATTTTCTCCCATTATTTATACAAAGTTCATATGTAGAGACCTTGCAATGCATTGCGGCCTCCGGCTGTCTGGCTGATTCGCATACACATGTCCAATCCTAAATGTTTGTTTTTCTAATATTTTCTATCCGAGCTAATTATGATATGACAGATCGAAGCGGCAACAGCGCTTAGCCGGCGTAAGTCACGAGCTGACAACGTCGCGTGTAAGTGACATGTTACTGTTATCTAATCTGCGGCTATGTGTGTGACACTGTCAGTGTACACTCACACACTGACATAAATGAACTAAAATTTCGATGTTATTTTCGCTATTAATCCACTGTTTTCTTCAACCAAATATGTGTTGACGCAAATAATGACCAATATAAAAGCCAACAACAGTCATTTCAGTGTAAAATTATACTCTGTTTGCCCATATTTGTGCTAATACGTTTGTATGGAAAAGCGACCAAGCGAAGCGAGTGGTGGTTGCTTTCGCTCGTGGCGCGAAATTCAATTTTTTTCGTGTTTTTTGCTCATTACAGCTCTTCAACACTTCTTCAGATAGCTAAAACAATGTTGCCGCAAATTATGTGACCTAACACAAGTTTTAATTTACAGTATCACATAAATATCATTAGTTTGGCTATGAATGTGCTTGAAACAAAAAAACACGGTAAATATCGTAGAAGCACAATCGTAGCTAAACTAATGACATTTATGTGATACTATAAATTAAAACTTGTGTGTTAGGTCACAAAATTTGTGGCAACATAGTTTTAGCTATCTGAAGAAGTGTTGATGAGCAAAAAACACGAAAAAATTTGAATTTTGCGCCACGAGCGAAAGCAACCACCTTAATACCTTTTATTTCCATAACAAGATATAATGTGAGAAGTAATAAACGCTACAAATGAAAATAAACAACTATTCCCGGCGAGACGAAAAACTAATAAACTATGAAGTTTATTCGACACGAAGCAATATCAAGTACAATTAAACTTCAAAGGCTCTTATTTTTAGAAGCGAACTGGAAATTCCCTTTTATCATTAGACAATATTTACAGAACTGAAATGGCGCTTTTGCAGGAATTGCTATATGGTCGTATTTCACGAGATAAATCAATGTGAAACTTTGTAGATATTGCTGTTGCACGTGTTCGTTACAGAGGGGGAAAGTAGTGGGGGTTCAGAACCGCATACAAATAACATATATACTTATATGGGCTTAACGTTAAGGTATAATTTTACTTAAAAATATCCAAAGGACCATCCTATATGGGGTGACAAGCGTTACCTTGCCGTAACACCACGAACCTTGTCGTGGTCAAAGGTCTATCAATGTTAAAAAAAAAACAAAAAAAAACACAGTTTTTAGGGTTCCGTAGCCAAATGGCAACAAACGGAACCCTTATGTCTGTCTGTCTGTCTGTCCGTATGTCACAGCCACTTTTTTCCGAAACTATAAGAACTATGCTGTTGAAACTTGCTAAGTAGATGTATTCTGTGAACCTAATTATGATTTTCACACAAATGTAGAAAAAAAAAACAATAAATTTTGGGGGTTCCCCATACTCAGAACTGAAACACAACATTTTTTGTTTCATCAAACACATACGTTTGTGGTATCTATGGATAGGTCTTCAAAAAAGATATTGAGGTTTCTAATTTTTTTTTTCTAAACTGAATAGTTTGCGTGAGACTCACTTCCAAAGTGGTAAAATGTGTCCCCCTGTAACTTCTAAAATAAGAGTATGATAAAACTAAAAAAATATATGATGTAAATCATATATTTTTTTAGTTTTATTTAAACTCCGCTGCGGTAGACCCAACATCTGGCAAAAGTACGGTAAACAAAGATATTCGTATAACTTTCTCTCTACGATGGATTTAGAATTTGTAAAAGTCATAAAACAAAGGACTTTCTTAGACAATGGATATCATGTCTCATTGGTTAACAAAAAAAGGGGCGGAGTTAGTTTACGGTCATCACTGCAAGCGAAAATGTTTTGAAACTGGGCAGGCAGTAATGTTGCCGATAGTACATGTAAACTTCCACCGAAAATTGGTTTGAACGAGATCTAGTAAGTATTTTTATTTAAATACACTATTATTAAAACATCGATCAAAGTTACAATGAACTACATGAACTTTTATATTTGTTACTTGCTGCTACGGAACCCTTCATGGGCGAGTCCGACTCGCAATTGGCCGCTTTTTTAACTAGCACGGAAGGCAAAGTTCTCTTATATAAACTTACGAACATATTTGAAATTAATGCAAATGTTTAATTATTACTTGTTGTACCTATTCTAAGTGAAATAAACTTATCTATATCTTATTTCCTGAGCCTCAAATACACGAAGATTTCGGAAGAAAAACACTTATTGGGAGAGCATAAACTGCAGTTTAATCACAAAGCAATAACCTTTAGCTACCAATAAAACTTTCAAACGCGGAAATTGATTGATATTGTGGAACAAAACAATTATACGAATGTGTGGAACAGACGATTCGTACACGTGCGTGTCGAGTGTCGACTCGTGGACTCGCAACACTCGATACACCACCATAATACCCTGATCCTCCAAACATAAGTAAATTTTGAAGGAAATGAGATCTCGATAGTCTGGTTCCACTTGATACTAACACCAGCATACGCTGACCTGTGAATCCTTTAACAAGTCTAAAGTGAGGAGACATCTGCGGCTCTTCATGGCCTGGTTATTGGCTCCCGTGCCTATCACTAGCTTCTGGAGCACTATCGGGTGTCGCCGCCGCACTGTCAGCAGACGGTATAAACAGTGGGATGTTCCGGAGGTAAGTAGAAGGAACAGGTTTATTTTTAATTTTTATGTAATGGCTCGACAAACTGGCATACGGCCCGCCTGATGGTAAGCGGTTACCGTCGCCTATTGACATCTGTTGTAAAGATTGTATTATTATTAAGACTGTAACACCTAAATAAACTTTTATAACTTTTATAACAAAAAACGGAATCTGTTCATCCGTTCGGGAGCTACAAGGCGACAGACATACACAAACTCACACACACAGACACGTCAAACTTATAACACCCCTTCGTTTTTGCGTCGGGGGTTAAAAAGAGAAGTTAATCTATTTGTTTGAGCATCGATCGCGCATGCGTGCAGCTGCAATAGGAATTATAGATAACAATGCATCTGTTCACTGACCATACCCTATTTAGACAGGACACCTGCATCGGCCTGAGTCCTATTCTGCAGGACTAGGTATATTGTAACAAGACAGCGGTGGATTCAGTGCTCCATTCATACACAAGATCTAAGTAGACATAACTCATACCTTTAATAAAAAAGCGGCCAAGTGCGAGTCGGACTCGCCCATGAAGGGTTCCGTAGCAGCAAGTAACATAATATAAAAATTCTTGGATGGTTTACGATTTATGACGTATTCAAAAAAACTACTTACTAGATCTCGTTCAAACCAATTTTCGGTGGAAGTTTACATGGTAATTACATCATATTTTTTTTTTAATTTTATCATTCTCTTATTTTATAAGTTACGGGAGGGCACACATTTTACCACTGTGCAAGTGTCTCTCGAGCAAACTATTCAGTTTAGTAAAAAAAAATATTAGAAAACTCAATATCTTTTTTGAAGACCTATCAATAGAACCCCAAAAGTATGGGTTTTATGGGAAAAAAAATTGAGTTTCAGTTCTAAGTATAGGGAACCTCAAAAATTTATTGTTTTTTTTTATTTTCGTGTGAAAATCTTAATGCGGTTCACAGAATACATCTACTTACCAAGTTTCAACAGCATAGGGGTTAGACAGACAGACAGACATGACGAATCCATAAGGGTTCCGTTTTTTGCCATTTGGCTACGGAGGAACCCTAAAAAACACGCTAACCTTGATAATGCCTTCAAGTAGTAAAGCACAGTTGAGCTTACCTGTAAACAAGAAAAGTATGGAATTAGTCACATGCACAGTACCTAATACATTTCTAGAAAAACAACGCATTTAGTGAGAGAAAAACGAAAATGTTATTTCGGAACAAATAAGAGTTATGAAAACAACTAAAACAATAAATTTCGGAGCCGCAATAAGGACACAAAGTTACACAGTAAATAACAGTTTCAAACGGACCTAACTACTTCAGGGGAAAGCTTAATATAGCGCAAAGGAACAAAAACTTAATGACGTGCGAGAACGCAAAAAAGGTGAAGGGGCGACCCTTGTAATTCCAAGTCAATGGCTCGCGAGGGCGGAGAGTGCGGTGTTGAGTTGACATTTCAGCACACAAAATACCTTGTTATTATACGAGCTACCTATTTGTACCTGTCTGTAAATGTACCTGCTATGTTTGAGGGCTAGTAAGTAGGCCAATAACGGGATCAATGTTTTGCATAACAAGTACCTAAATAATTTAGTAAAAATTAAAAAAAAAACAACCACAGATAATATAATACTATACTAGTACCCCAACGCAATTAAACGGCTGCACCGATTTTGATCAAACAGCTAAAAGCACTCCCGACTAATTCACCTTTCAAAAAAAAAAAAAAAAAACGGTCCATCCGTTCGGGAGCTACGATGCCACAGACATACACACACACACACTCACACATACACACACACACACAGATACGTCAAACTTATAACACCCCGTCGTTTTTGCGTCGGGGGTTAAAAATAACAATCGCTGGTTTTCCCTGTTCGATAGGTTGAATCACAGTTCATCGAAAGTTTATTTCGTCATTGTAAACAATACCATAACAAAACCCTCCACATCACACAAATTGACCTCCATTGATCCGTTGATCCTCCATTGACCAAACCGCAACCAAAACCGTTACATTACGCACATTTTATATCCCGCTAATAACATTTTAAGGGATCGAACAGGACGATCAAAGTCCACAGGATCATAGCCAAGGGATCGAGCAGGAACTAACTCATCATTTGAACGTATACGTTTTAGCTTCGTTTTGTAAGATACGTTGGTAAAGCGGTCGATCGAACTTTACCTACGTTTTGATTGAGGGATCCTTGCTTGAATGAAACCACGCCAGGTTTACAAAATCATTAACATATTTTTTCAGATATTAAAATAATTATTATAATGTCCGAAACGAGGTTATCCGACAGAGAACCAAAGTTCTAGACATAGCCCAGAGGATTAGCAAGCTGAAGTGGCAGTGCGCCGGTCATGTCTGCAGAAGAACCGATAACCGGTGGAGTAAACGAGTTCTTGAGTGCAGACCGCGTCTTGGCAAACGTAGTGTAGGGCACCCTCTGGCTAGGTAGAGCGACGACTTGCGCGGGGTGGCTGGCAGAAACTGGATAAGGAGAGCCGAAGACCGGGCTCAGTGGCGTGCCATGGGAGAGACCTATGTCCAGCAGTGGACTGCAGTAGGTTGATGATGATGGTGAAGATTTTACTAATATTTATTATTATTTTAAAATGATGGAATAAACTCTACTCATCTTCATCAATCTAAAGTTCTTTAGAATGTTGGTAACGGCAACGGGAAAATAGCGCGTTACGATTTTTTACACCAGCTAAACCAAATCTAAGCCTAAACTAACGTTTAAAACGATAAAAAATAGCGCGATTGGGCCCCTGGACACAGTTTGATAAGACACTCGTCAGCCGGGAGAAGTCCATGGCTGGACGGACATGGATCTCCTCCGAAGGATGTGTCGACCTCACGCGAACACCACATGTAATCAGTCCATCGTTCGAGGGCTACCATAGTCTGCCTCCTCGGCTTCTTGGTCGCCACTCGAGAGCCTATATTCCCAAGTAGCGGTTGTTAGTTCTGCAAGCTCGAAAATACCCTGGGTGTTGCCGGTGTCTATAAGCGACGGTGACCACTTCACATCAGGTGTGCCGTATGCTAGTTTGCCTATTTATTTCATATAAAATAAAGGCTAGAGTGAATAGGTGCCTTCTAGACCTTTGTGCTCCATCTTCCGCCGCATCGTCACTTACCAACAGGTGAGATCGTGATCAAACAAAGGTCTATCATTGTTAAAAAAAATATAATATTAAAAAAAAAAAAATTGGCCGTTGCCGCTTCAGCTTTGGAACTATGTCGGTGACAGATTTTATGACGTTATGATAGTATAGTATTATTTTATCTGTGGTTATGACAATCAAAGCCACTTATGAGTAATTATTTGAATTCATAAATCAACGAAGATCTAATCATGCACATGATTGCTATTCCTGTATTAAGGTGGATGCGCACGCTTGCGGCGCGAAATTCAATTTTTTTTGGTGTTTTTTGCCCATTACAGCTCATCAACACTTCTTCAGATAACGAAAGTTGAGTTCGCGACAACTAGGAGACTTAACACACATGTTTGAATTGATAGTATCTCATAAATATCATCAGTTTAGCTATGATACCCCTAAACACATTTTTACAGTGTTTTTGTTTGTTTAGGGGTATCGTAGCTAAACTGATGATATTTATGAGATACAATCAATTAAAACATGTGTGTTAGGTCTCCTAGTTGTCGCGAACTCAACTTTCGTAATCTGAAGAAGTGTTGATGACCTGTAAAGGGCAAAAAATTTGAATCTCGCGCCGCAAACGCGAGCATTCACCTTAAAATGAATTTATGCTCAAAAGTAATAACATAAATCCTTACCGCCTATAATTAAATAAATTTAACATGGACCTCTAATTCAAGTTCTGGAAGCGTATTCAAAGTTTGATTGGTCGTAAAGATATCTTCGTTGGAAGCACTTCGCTCTGAGGTGAATTGGAAAGCATTAATGGCCACTGAGTATTTTATTTCATAGAAGTCACCGAGTTGTTTTTTTAACGCCGGCATGTATTTCTGATCGAAGGCATAAGAGAGATCGTCGATGTCGAGGAATTAAATTACCTACAGTTGTTGTAAGACAAGAGTCAAATCTAGAGATATACTGCGAACATCCGCAATTAAAATTAAAATAAGTAGAAAGGAATTGAGTTTAAAAAAATGTCGCCAAGCTCATCCATGCAAGTCTGACTTCAGTGAAGGTTGTTTAACATTTGTCTCCCTGACCAATCTAAGCACGTGGATTAGGGATAATATGCCGTCGGAAAGTCTGGTCCGCTAGCTTATTACGTATCTTGCAATAGCAATGCGATAGCGAGAATTGTGCGTTTTTTTTTTTTTATGCTACTAGAATGACGGACCAAGCTGATGGCCCACCTGATGTTAAGCGGTAACCTCTGCCTATGAACAGTGCATTACCTCATAAGTCACGTCCACCTAGGACGCACCCTGTGTGGCATTGCACTGCGCCCGCCACCCTGAGACATAAAGATGAAAAGTCTCATGTGCCTGTAATTTCACCGGCACCCTTACCCTTCAAAACGGAACACAGCAATGCGAGCACTACCGCTTTGCAGCAGAAATAGGTATGGTGGTAGTACTTCCCCGGACGAACTCTTTCACAAAAAGGCTCTACTACTACTAAATCTGTACAGGGAGTGTCTAACGGCACAGTATAGAAATGCGTGTAAAATTTAATTGCTACAACTTCGGTTCACTTTCCCGCGACACGTCTGCCGAGAAATTTCTGCGACGGAGACTCTCCGCTAGATGTAGATAAAGATGCCGGTGGAATAGATCGATTTTATCAAAATAAGTAAATATTATGGCGAAGCTTTTAAGCTCGCTTTCAGTATGTTTTGGCCCACAAGTGGGACAAGAGGAAGTCAAGATAACGTAAGTACCTACTCAACTACAACGGAATTACCAAGTCATCTGTAACGATCCAGTTGGAATACCTAAATCTTTGCAAAGGTACAGATTCTTCCAAGCGATTGCCAATGCATAAAATTCTGTGTCAGGATTGCATCCATAGAACGAGACCGCAGATAGATGAACTGGCAGTAGACTGCGTGATAAGACCCACAGGCGAGTGTGTCACCGATGTTTAGGCCACAGGGGTCAACGGACGGACTGTTCGATAACCAGTCGCACTCGCTATTCGCCACACAGCTAGCAGCATGTGCAGCCGCTTTCAAACCTTAAGAACCAGGGGCCAATTCTCGGATTATAGACATTGCATTTAAGAAAAATATGAAGAGGTACAGTTACAACAATATCATTAAGTTTACCTACTCATTAAACATATTAAATGAAAAAATTTAAAAAGATTTCGAGGTTTTTCATTCTAGATTATTCATTCAAAATTTTCATGAGTTAATAATATTCATGACTATACATATAGGTAGAGACCTATTCAAAGACTTATCTCTATTGGACTACAATCCGAGAATTGGCCCCCCGGCTCTCCTCTGAGGCCTTATGTTAAATGTGTGGCCTAGAACGGTGGGTAATGTTTTCCCCAGAAAACCATTACTTTGGCATTATAGTGACGCCGGTCGATAGCGAGCTTCGATAGCGTGTCCAATGTAATTGGGCCTATATCAGCCGATCGACTCTCGCATGCAATCGAGTATTCGGGACACGTGTTCTAATACCACAGATATCTGAAGTACATCTGAGACCGTTATCTATCGGGTCCGTGACACCGAGTAACGTACTCGGTGCCCGTGAGACCGATGGGTTCCATGGGGCTATCTTATCTCGGTAAACAAGATTATATATGACGATATTTTGTTAGCAGTTTGGGGAAGGTTATGGCTTCTTATATCGTGTCACTGGTTCTTTCTTGGTCACCCTTTCTTAGGTAATGTAAAAAGTAATTTAACAATGCGACAAACCTAAGCAGACACCTTCATTAAAAAAAAAAGTCTCGCGCAGCTCGATAAAGCGATTTTTATTGAATATCTAGTAAAATATAGATAATTTTACAAAACTCCTAGAGAGTAAAACCTCGGCTTTATTGTATTGACTTTATTTATCTAATTTTTTACTCAAAAATATGCACCATTTTAATAAACAATTACTATGTTTAATATTATTATGTAAGTTCTTATGTAAGTGAATTTATAATTCTTAATGAGAATAAACAATCTACACGAATAAAGGCCAAAAAATAGACGTAACTTTGTGTTTTTTTTTTCTGCCGACAAAATATTATCCTATTGTGTTTCTGGTAGGGTGATCCCTCGGAATTATAATGTAGTATCCATGCATATTTACAATTTGGATATTGTATTTGATTTAGTCAGTTAACAAATAAATCTAAGGTAGGTAATTTTGCGTTATACCCCGCCTTAAGGAGTTGCCTCTCAGACTCCTTTCGTATACAAACACGCTGCTGCATACCTTGTGGGAGATGAGATCTGGAGATACTATGCAACGGTCCCTAGATCTCTACTGGGTATTTTCGAATGACGGACATGTCCAGACAACGAGACTCATAGATCCAGTATACTATTAGATATTGTTATTATAAATAACCTGTTATTCCCAGTAACCACATAAATAGCGATTTTTTTTTTTTTTTTTTTTTTTTTTTTAACATTGATAGACCTTTGTTTGACCACGATCTCACCTGTTGGTAAGTGACGATGTGGCCGAAGATGAAGCACAAAGATCTAGAAGGCACCTATTCACTCTTGACTTGAAGATACCCAGATTATAGTTTTCAGGAAAGACAGACGACGGTAGTGTATTCCACTCCACTCCATATGCACAAACTTGGATTACACATGGCAGGAAAAACATAATAATTTAACGAGAACATAAATACATTGTTTTGAATTAACTGGGCATGTTTTTTGTTTGTTCGTAGTGTAAGGAAGGTTTTTTTTTATCCCCAACGCAAAAAGAGTTGTAAGGTTATATGTGTAAGGTGTTGTAAGTTGTATATGTGTGCTGTCTGTGACATCGCTAGCTCCCAAACGGATGAACCGATTTTGATTTAGTTTTTTTGTTTGAAAGATGCCTTGATCGACAGTGATCTTAGCTACTCAATTCAATTGTTAATTTTGGACGACATCAGGATCCAGGGTCTGATGATGACCAGCATAGGATGAGCATTGGTTGGGGCTTTGGGGGTTCTTAATTTTAATAAAACTAATTTATAGAAATATTCAGCGTGCGCTATATTTTCGTGGGTCTTACAATGGCAATGGGCAATGAGGTACATGTTTTCTAGCAGGAATCTCATAGTATAGGGGCGCAATTAGGGCTTGCATTATCCGTAAACTTTTACTATCTGGATAATATGGATAGTAGTGAACTTAAGTATTCGGATATCCGGATTTTCCGGATAATACAGATAAATTCACCAAATTATGCTTTCATGCTTTAAAAAATTTAAAATAAAAGAAAATGATAGTTATAGATAGCTTTATTCATGTTTAAATTAAACCAACATACGCCCACCATTAAAATATGAATCACTTTAACCTAATCGGTAGCTCTTTATGGTAAAATTAAAACTACTATCGTAGTAATAATGTGATCATAAAATATCCAAAAACATCATAAACAAATTTAAAATTTAAAATTTCTTTCTTCTATTCAAGATAACACTTATCTTCTCGAAATAACTATATTTTTCTTTCAATAAAGCAATACTTGCATTTTAAATCTTGCTATAATGCGCGTCATGTAAAAAGAACGCTGGCGGTCAAGCTTCTTCAGGCGTTCCAGCGTTCTTTTTAAGAGATTACTTACTTTTCTACTCATTTAAGAGATGTATACCTATGCATTGAATGAGTGTCTACCTAGTTTACTACAAATAATGTACAATTATAGTACGCGTCATGTAAAAAGAACGCTGGAACGCCTGTAGAAGCTTGACCACCAGCGTTATTTTTACATGACGCGCACTATATCTAGGTCTCATCTCTGGTAAAACGAGCTTTTCCGAGTTTTCACGAGTTCACAAACACCTAGCTAAGCTAGATCCCCCAGGTACTTTATGTATATGTGGCAATCATGTAAAAGAAAGGATCAGTATTTTAAATTTAGATTTTAATTGTAATTTTTTGATGAATTTCACTATCCGCTTTATCCGAATTATCCGGATTTAGCGGACGTCATTATCCTGATTTGAAAATTGGCGGATATCCGTTCGGATATCCGCCAATTTTCAAATCCGGATAATTCGGATATCCGCCAATTTTCAAATCAGGATAATGACGTCCGCTAAATCCGGATAATTCGGATAAAGCGGATAGTGAAATTCATCAAAAAATTACAATTAAAATCTAAATTATAATAAAGGATAATTCGGATATCCGAATATCCGGATTGCAAGCCCTAGGCGCAATTAAAGCAATGCCCATGTTTTCCTCCTTCGCGACAGATTCCACCCACCGGCGATTTGTCGTAACAGCTGTTTATGATTGAATAAATTACCATTAAAGAGCTGAAAATGTACCGCATCAGTGTTATTTCATATCTGGTAAATAAACATAGATAACAGCTGTGTCAATATGACAGTCATTGACACGATCCTCGTGGTTTTATTGGCATGGCTTGTTACATGAATGTTTGCTGACACGTATTTATTCAGACAGAATGAATCATTCCTTCAATCATGATTTTATCTCCTCTTCTTTTAGCTATTTTCATACACCCTCTGAATCTTGAAATTTACTACAATCAACTACGTACCAAATTATATAAGAATAAAAAAAAAAAAAACTCTATTTTTTTTTTATAGCTACTACTACTACAAATGAAAAAGACTACTACAATCAACTTCATACCAAAATACATAAGAATAAAAAAAAAAACTCGGGATCAAGTTCACACAGCTCTGATACTGGTCAAGTGGAGCAAGGTCCATGCGTTGAAAATGGACCCTACCAAAACGCAGCTGTGGCGCGGCTGGCGATGGTTCGCCTGCGACGCAGGAGGTTGCGGGTTCGATTCCCGCCTCGAATAAAAAATATCTATCTATGTAATGTATTATATTAAGTATATCAGTTATCTAGTACCCATAACACAAGCTCTGGCTTAGCTTGGGGCTAGATAATGTTGTGTGAACTGTCCAGCATTATAAAAAATAAAATAAAAAAAATATCATACTTGATATGAATAGTTTTTTTTTAAACATACTGTTTAGGTTTTTACATACATTACATACATAGACACCCGCTTTTTTCCCCGAAAGGGTAGGCAGAGCCTCAAATGGGCCTCTTCACTGTGGGTTGCACCATCATGGAAAAAAGAAGTGACAAGTGGTGAGCTCACCGCCGCCATTGCTTCCCACGACTGACACGGCTGCCGCTTTCTTCCAGTAATAACACATTCCTTAAATAGGCTAGCAGCCAGTTCACATCTTGTACCAACAACTCTTATAGACAAGTTTAAAATTGTAATTAAACCCAGTGACACTCGCGCAATAAACACGAATGTAACGACATAATATCATTCATCAAAATCAGTTCAGCCGTAGTAGATACGAGGGAACATAGGGACGGACACATACAGGTCAAACACTTTACTCTGCTTTTTTGGCTTCGCCGCAGTCGGGTAAAACACATCAACCACTTTTCCTTCCATCCTTTACGTAAGCAGCTTTAATAAAATAAGAATTTCCGTTGTTTAATCAAAGATTACAAACGTTACAGCTTGTTTATTGAACTGTTTCACATCATGATAGCATAATGAGCTTGGTGCGTCACGCGACGCATAGTGGCTTCGCTCGGTGAGTATAATCTGCTCTGGTAAGTAAGATTTTATAATAAACCTATAATAATATGAATGTATGCGATAATAACTATAAATACGCGCTATAAATAAAAAAAACAAAAAAAATTGATAGCAAAAAGTTGGTTTCCCGTACCGGGAATCGAACCCGAGCCTCCTGGGTGAAAGCCAGGTATCCTAGCCACTAGACCATACGGGAGATACGAGTAGTGCTGAATGTATGTAACTAAAACGAAACATGTAAAATACATGAGCAAATGTAGAAATGGCTCATTAAAACTTTTACAGCATAACTATCTTGGTATTGAAGGTATTGGTATTTTTATTTAAAGTTCGAAATCGCAATTTATGATAACATTTTTAACCTCCGACGCAAAAAACGACGGGGTGTTACAAGTTTGACGTGTCGGTGTGTGTGTCTGTTTGAGACATCGTAGCCCCCGAACGGATGAAACAATTTTGATTTTATTTTTTGTTTGAAAGGTGAATTTGTCAGGAGTGTTCTTAGCTATGTTTGATCAAAGTCGGTTCAGACGTTTAATTGCGTTGAGGGTTTTTTAATTTTTACAAAATGAATTACTTGTTTATTGCTTCACTTGTAACTAAACAACATTGTCACAGATTACTTAACAGTTACTCAACATTGTATGTAATCAATTCTTTGAATCGAATTTTCGACCACTTCCGATCCGATTGAACTGAAATTAGGCTTACCTACCTGTCAAATTGCGTTGACAATACAATATGATTATGGAGACAGCGAGATGATCTGATGATGAAGACAGCGTGGACAGGTGGGCAACGGAACTCCTCGATGATAAATAGTAGCCTGGCAGTATTTCGACTCATTTTGATCAGCTCACGGCTCCGATTACTAATTTTATTCTTCAATATAAAACTTTTTTATGTTTTAAAACAAAACTGGGACCAAGAATGAAACCCTGGTAACAGGGGGCTTAGTACGAGAATTTGATAGTTTTCGAAAATATATGAAGTTTCGTTTCCTTCAAAACATTTACTGACAGGGTCCTTAGTTTCCTCCTCGTTTCCGCTAGGGGCGCTGCAAGTCAATGTATGGATGGAAACGAAACTTCATATAGTTTCGAATGATTGGTTTGAAAGTTATCTTAAAAATAGGCAGCAATGTATAGAGATAGGTAGAGTCAATCGATCTATGAGGAAAATAAGGTATAGATCTGATTTTAAGCTAAACAAGTATGGTGTTCCCCAGGGTAGCATTTTGGGGCCCTCACTTTTCTTACTCTATATCAATGATCTCCCTGACGCGACTAACCACGAGACTGTTCTATTTTCAGACGATACAATAATAATAAAATCAAATGACATAAATAAATTTGAATATGACATCCAAAATGCAATTACTGACATAGTCACTTGGCTAAGTAACAATAATCTTAGGGTTAATTTACCAAAAACAAAACTCATGCAATTCCAATCAATTAGACGCAATCCTTTGTGCCTTGACATTAAATATAATAATTCAAAAATTGAAGAAGTTACTTCAATCAAATTTCTAGGTATACATTTAGATGCAAATATCAACTGGAAAATTCATGTTGATAAGGTATGTAGTAAGCTCAGCAGTTATGCATACGTTCTAAAAAGGCTACGCGAGATGTCTTCAAGAGAAGTAGCCCTTAGTGCATATTACGGTCATGTTGGCTCTTCTCTTCAATATGGATTACTTTTATGGGGTAACAGTGGGGATTTTGATAGAGCATTCAGAGCTCAAAAGAGGTGTATACGCTCTTTATGCGGTGCTCACTTTCTGGATTCTTGCAAGCCTCTTTTCAAAAAATATAATATTCTTCCTCTCCCATGTCTCTACATTAAACAGGCGGCAGAGTTTGTAAAGCAGCATCCAGAACTGTTCAAGAAAAATAAAGAATGTAGACTAATAAAACTAAGGGATAGATCTGACAACAGACTGAACAACCCAAAATATAATTTAAAAATGACACAAAATCAGGCCTATTACATGACGATTAAAATTTACAACAATCTGCCAGAAGATCTTACAAGTCTAACTGGAAATTTGTTTAACATTAAATTAAAAAAATGGCTGATGGGTAGATGCTATTATTCTCTACATGAATACTTACATTATAGGGATTTTCAATTATAATTTTTATTGATAAAGTTAATTATTGACATTTTATTTTATATTATTACTCGATATCAATTATTTTAAAACGTTTTCATTTTATTGTTACCTACTCATGTTAAAATTTGCATGCCTAGTTATAAGGTAGAACATAATACTATCAAAACAAATACTAACCCCCCAGGTCTTTGTTAGAAAACAGTCACGTATCAGGAATGTCTGCAGACATGCTAGAAACGGTACCGCAAGAAGTCGCAACGACCTTCCCATACTTTTGGAATGACTTACCAAACTGGTTACCAATCACTGATTTTGCAGCACCAAAGGAATATACGCTTTAGACAAGCAAGCATAAGGTCTATCATTTGACCACTTTTATCGCGGAGATCATAAGCCAGAGCGACCTAAGAACATTTTGAAGTTTGTGAAATTTGTGGGCTGAACTGAGCGGCTATTCTAAGTTTATTGATTAGTCAGTTATAAATGTTAGTCATTCATATTACTTGTACTATTATTTATTCTGTGATATTACAGCATTTAAAGATAAAAGTATATCGACGACGCTTTCGAAGACAGCATTCAGAAGCCCAATTCTCTTATTTATTTTATAACCACACTGCAAGTTGACCGAAACGAGATTGTATTGTAAATTGACTTGAAAAACTGGTATTCTGCTCCCTCTTAACAACAATATGATCTACTTTCGGTTCTTGCGACCATATATTAGAGTAGGATAGTGCTATACAATAATTGTAAATAGTGAAAGAGAGAATTTCAGAACTTTAAAAAACATTCAAGTTACAGTCACATTTCGATATAATCACATTCCGCGTTGTACTGTCAGGTGAGCAGAATAGCATTTTTGACGTTTGTGACATCGACACTAGATCGTAACATGATCCGAACTTTAATTCGACTATTTTTTATTACGAGAATTGGGCTTCAGGATAAAACAAACAGAGTTTGAAAATCACATAATGTATTAGACTGCTTACTTCAGTGGACGCTGATTCGTTCACAGTTGTACTTTCCTAATCAGTAGCAATCTCAAGGGTATTTTTCAAGGCTATAGGTACGAAGAAAGTAAAGTCCCAGAAATTTTTATACTAAAGAAACGCCAAGAGCCGCTCGAAAAGCGATTTCACTCTATAGATGATTTTACAAAATCCATTAAGGGTTAAGTAAGTGGGGGAAGTAAGCTTTCGGTTTTATTGTATTCATTTTTATTAAATCTGTACCTTTATTGGAAGAAGTGGAATCTAGCCAAAAGTAAGAGGTTACTTTGATATTTTTTTCTGTCGAGAAAACATTGTCCTATCGTGTTTTTGGTACAGTGATCCCTCGGCTAGCTTATTACGTATCTTGCAATAGCAATGCGATAGCAAGAATCGCGCGAGAATTGCGCGATCATTGCATCCAAATTGCAAATTCGTATTGCGGATCGCTGATACGTAATACGAATTTGCGATTTGGATGCGATAATCGCGCAATTCTCGCTATCGCATTGCTATTGCAAGATACGTAATAAGCTAGCGGAATTATAATGTATCATCATGCTAAGATTCGTAATGTTGAGGCATAATAACAAACATCTTATCCACCTTATCAACTCTCACCTCAATAAACTGAGCCGTAAAGGCATCACAGTTTACGAGTCGAGACTAGGCTCTAAATTCCCCTCTCAAACACAACAATAAAGCACTCGTGTGAGTAATTTCGACGGTAGACGTTCAAATGACCGTTACTTGCGACTAACCCAATGAGCCAGTTACAAAGTAGGACCCACCGGCTTTGATGTTAGGTGGACGCGAAACACATGTTCAACTGTTCTGCTCGGCGAATTAAAACAAAACGTTAGGTCTTCTTTCGTGTCGATATCTCACTCAAAGCCATTTTGACCAATAGGTTGGCACACCCACGGCATTGCAGGGGATCGATTTTTGAAAGTCACTAAGTGACTAGAAGTCACGAATGACAAAACGTCATCGATGACTTTGAAATCACTTTTTACCAAATGTCGTATTTTTGAATGTCATACCCTGTCTACCAACTTGCAAATATTCCACATTCGTTGTCTTTGACATACGACGTATCTGTCCATTATTAGTTTGTCTGTTCCACTATACTAAGTCCATGGTTCCACTCACCACAGACAAAACAGTGTACTACGTTCGGACCATAGATAAGAATAATGTGTGGGTGGAATAGGAAAGCCACAAGATAAAGAGTAAAATTGAGTAAATGTCAGTGCCAAAACAGTCACGGAGTGATTTCAAATCGAGTGGGTAGAGCCACTCGTATTGATATCATAATTTTAGTCAGCGGTGATTTCCAAAAATACGAACTTTTGGAAATCGGTGACTAATAGTCATTTTGCTGACTTCTAGTCACTCGCTGACTTTCAAAAATCGATCCCCTGGTCATTCAATCTTCCATCGTGCAGGAGTCAGGGCAGGATGGGCATACAAGGGCGTGTGGCATGGATTGGGACTGGGCACCAACCACAGTCGCATCGCGTCACGGAGACTGCAAAAAACATTAGGTACCTAAGGCCTGCAATGCTCTAAGGGTAAGGAGTACCAAACTGATTTGAAAGGATCCACAGGCATCCCACTAATATCATAAAATGACAAAGTTAAAATGTTTGAATGTTCGTTACTCAATCACGCTGAAACGGCACTATACGATTTCGTTGAAAAATGGTACACAGATAGATTATGACCAGGGCCCTTATTCGCTATGACCATAGGAGATTCCTTGCCAATAACGTGTGACGTCATGACGTGTTCTAAACGATGATTCCACGCAGATATCGTATAACGAGCCCGCGTTATGTTACGTTTGGTCATAGCGAACAAGGGGGGCTGGATTGAGCATGATTATGAGCTGGAGGCTACTTTTTATCCTGGTAGGTAGTAAATAGTTTAGGTATGTCTATACCAGGCCAGTCAGTCCGTCTAACCCTGTTGTGAGAGTTCTCAAGCCACCAAATTGCCTCTGACTTGGCTTACCCTGGTAAAACCCGAGCGAAGCCGCGGACGGACAATAATCATAAATTCTATAAAAATGGAACTGAATTGCAATGCGCTGTACCTTTAGAACACGGTCAATGATATTATTTTTGATGACAAATTCAGAGATCTGTTAGTTATTTGCAAATCTTCAAAGACTGCTGTAACCGCAATTCTAATAACAAATAGTGAAGGTTATGTACTAAACATTAACATTGGCCTCAAGGATAAGCATTTCACTTTACGTACCTACCTGACTACCTACTACCATTTTTAGGGTTCCGTAGTCATCGAGACCAGGAACCCTTATAAATTCGCCATGTCCGTCAGTCCGTCTGTCTGTCCGCGGCTTAGCTCAGAGACTCTTAGAACCAGAAAGCTGTTATTTGGCACCGCATGGGTATAAATATTAATAACGCCGACAAAGTAGTAAAACATTTTTTTTTTTTTACATTCTGTTAGCGCCACTTGTATGTGCATTCCTTTATTTATCTACCCGCCTTATTTTCACATTTCTTGCATCTATCTCTGTCTTGCTTCGAACGGCCGCATTGGCATCGTATGTCTGTCTGCGATCACGCCTTGTCGATTCAGGACGTTTCGCGCTCTTTTGTTTCCAATTTTGGGAAAACACCATTATCTTCAACGAATACTACGTTACAATCACGCGGTAAGCTTCCTGCCGCGCCGCGTCCGTACCGCATCCGCGCCGCGTCTACCGCTATCGAAGGCCGCAACTAACTCCTCAACGAGAAGACTAAAGAAAGAACAGCCGTGAAGAAGCGCTACCAGGCTTGGTCACCTACTCGGACGGCCTACCAAAGGCAGAAGAACGTACCCCGGACTGGATACCACTGAGCTGTATCGAGGTGGTCGTAGCTTGCATATAGTGCAGTGCTTTCAAGCAGCAGACGAAGGTCAGTTTTGTTAATTCCTTACTCCCGCGAGTGGAGTCGCGTGTGACTATACAGTTTAGTTACCGCGCCGACACACATTCCTTACACGTATAGTGTGGTTTTTTCTCGTCGTTCCCATGGTGTGGGGTGTCGTCGTTGGATAGGTCTTTTGAATAATATTTCGGGTTTGTTCCAAACCATTATTCGATTCAGGGATCCGTTTGCAAAACACTTGTTTGTGGTCATGTATCCCCGCCACGCCAGCAAATGGTTGTTTATGGATAGGTGATTAAAAATCACGGCAGTAGTACATATAATTAAAGAAGTTAAAAGAAAAACTATCACAGCTAGTATTTGTCGAACAACTTATGAGAAGTCAAAAGGAAAATTTCGTTCAAATTCTGTTGAAAATTACTCAGATGAAGTTGTTAGTTGTGTAAAACAGGAAAGCCCCCTTCTTAGGGCTATTACGCACTGTCGACTAGTCGCCGGCGACCGGCAGTTGGCTGTGCGTCGCCACTGCGCGGCGAGTCGCCGAGTCGCCGTGACTAGTGCGTAAACACCTTTAAACTATACAATATTACAGTCGTCGACAACCTGAGTCGCCGGCGACTAGTCGACAGTGCGTAATAGGCCTTAGTCGGCATATTGTAATGGGCAACTACGGAACCCTACAATGCGCGTGGCCCAACACGCACTTGGCCGCTTTTTTATACAAACCCGTTTTATTTAGGAATTTTAGTTTCTTATTCACAATGATGAGTCAGTGTGGTAGAGTCAGTCAGTCAGTCAGTCAGTCAGATTCTGTTGCGAGTCAAAAGTTCGCATTGAATCCCACCAAAATGCTATCAGCTATTGATAATGTTATTGATTCAAACGTGGTCGTCAAGTTATACAAGACTGCATGGTGATTACAAAAGTAGCTAGTTTTATTAACATTTCATGCTTATCTTCGGGTCAGCAGATCATATTGACGACCTCTGTGGCGCGGCGGGCGAAGGTTCGCCTGCGAAGCAGGAGGTTGCGGGTTCGATTCCCGCCTCGGAACAAATATTTGTGCGATAGCAGATATTTGTTCAGGGTGTTCTGGGTATTTTCTATGTATAATAAAAAATATCTATCTATTTAATGTATTGTATTAAGTATATCAGTTATCTAGTACCCATAACACAAGCTCTGCTTAGCTTGGGGCTAGATAATGTTGTGTGAACTGTGTCCAGCATTATTTATTTATTTATTTATTTATTTATTTATATTAGTAGATATATGCCGTGGTGTATCCGGCCCTAGAATAGACCCCTCCATCTGCTCCCGTGGATGTCTTAAAAGCCAGCGAAGGCCGTTTGCCCACCACCGCCGTCACCGTCACGTCACCGAGAATGACGACGGCGGTGGTGGACAAACAGCCTAAGGGCTAATATTTATCTGTGCTAGGGATTACCCGGACTTGTTTGTAAGATTCGTTGGTATAACATTTGTCCTGGCTGCTAGCTTATTTAGAATGTGTTATTACTGAAAGATGGCGTGTTTCTACAACGAAACGTTTCTAGACGTGTATCTAGAACGTTGTGGACTACATTATTAATAAGTCTTACATAATTAAATGTATGTATTAATACTGATTGTACCTATATATATAATGTAGTTGTTTGTTTTTCCTTAATAAACAAAATAAAATAAAATATGTATGTATACTTAAAATTTTTACATAAGCATGGTATGTCATGTAAATTTAACAAGTGTATAGAATCAAATCCAGTGCCAGAGTCAAAATAATGTTCAGGTTGAAAGGTTAAAGTCCATGTCTGTATCCCGAATAGCCACACTGGTATGCAATTGCACGAGTGACCTAGTTCGGTAGAGCTGCACACGCCGCCCTGCGCACAGATCACTGGGAGAGACGTCACATGGCCGGACAGAGAACAAAGAGAGCGAGGCGAGAGAGTAAACAAAATAGTATAAATATATAGTATAGTAGTAGTAGAGCTTTTTTGTGAAAGAGTTCGTCCGGGGAAGTACTACCACCATACCTATTTCTGCCGCAAAGCAGTAGTGCTCGCATTGCTGTGTTCCGGATTGAAGGGTAAGGGTGCCGGTGAAACTACAGGCACATGATACTTTTCATCTTTATGTCTCAGGGTGGCGGGCGCAGTGCAATGCCACATAGGATGCGTCCTAGGTGGACGTGACCTATGAGGTAATGCACTGTTCATAGGCAGAGGTTACCGCTTAACATCAGGTGGGCCATCTGCCTGTTCCGTCATTCAAATAGTATATTTTTTTTTTTTTTAAAAGTTGGTCTCTCAACACAAGCAGAGTAAAGTAATGCACTCGTAAAGCCAGTTAAAGTGGACCTATAGTATGATATTTAACTAGTTAAGGTGATTAGTCACCCCAAGTTCTGTCCCTATCTAACTCAGTAAAGTTCAGGTAAGTAAGAACGGGGCAGAACAGAGTACGCGAAACAAATAGTGAGCGCGAAAATTAAGAATAACCGCAACTGTCTCAAGTAAATTACTAATTACAAATATCTAAACTTAATCTACATCTACATTAATATTACAAAGAGCAAAAAATTTTAGTTTTGTGTGTGTGTATGTTTGCAATGAATAAACTAAAAAACTACTGTGCCGATTTAAAAAATTCTTTCACCATAGGAAAGCTACAACATTCACCCTGAGTGACATAGGCTACCAGGGAGGGGGGGGGGCTGGGGGTAGGAGGTGGAGGGGGCTGTTTTTCATCCTGAAACTACCCGTGCGAAGCCGGGACGAGTCGCTAGTTTTGTATAAACCTATATTGTGAAACGTTTGGAAGCTGTAGGTTTTTTTTGTGTAAACCAGAGGAAACTTTGGATTTTTTCCTGTCAGCACATCGAACACAAGTGGGTCAAAATGAACTTGTAAGATTTGTTTACAGACACAGGAATAGGTGAAACTAAATAAAAGTTTGTAAAAACGGACGAAAGAATCATTACCATCAAGTAATTATGACTACAAAAATAGACTAGAGTACTTCAATGAAATGATATCATACATACATACATACATAGACACACGCCTTTTTCCCCGAAGGGGTAGGCAGAGCCTCAATGGGCCGCTTTTCACAGTGGGTTGCACCATCGTGGAATATAGACGTGACAAGTGGTGAGCTCATCGCCGCCATTGCTTCCCACGACTGACTCAACTAACGCTTTCTTCCAGTAATAACACATTCTATAATAAGCTAGCAGCCAGGACAAATCTTGTACCAACAAATCTTACTAACAAGTCCGGGTAATCCCTTAGTCGGCTCTTACGACATCCATGGGAGGAGATGGAGGAGTCTATTCTTAGGCCGGACACACCACGGTCTAATATATAAAAATAAGTCGGCTTTTCCTTCCTGACGCTTCCTAAGTCGTGTTAGTTACACCACTTATAACTCAAGAATGGGTGAACCGATTTGGCTGAAAATTGGTAGGGAGGTAGCTTAGAACCAGGAGATAGGACATAGTGGGAGGGGTAGGACGGGGGGGGGGGGGGGTTCACCGGGGGCTACCCGTGCGAAGCCGGGGCGAGTCGCTAGTTACTGATAATAAAGTCAATTATGATTTTTAATCGCTGAGTCACTCAAATACATAAAGCCGTAACAATGCTAAAAGCGTATCTCGTATGTACCTATGATAGTTTGCTTATCGCTGTCAATAAGTCATATTGTCCACGATAAAGGATTACATTGCTATCATACAATCGAGTGGCATAAGTATCGCATATAATTCCTTACAATCCTTGACATAAATCTTAGAGTAATCTTCATTCGCCTGAAGCTCAGACTTCCTCTTGAATATATCGAGGAGGAGTGAGCCTATTATATTCCACAAGTGGACGTTATAAAATGACATCGACGTTATCCTCACGACGATGGCCTTCTTCAGTTTAGAGTTCGTTTTACAAAAAGATTCAGTGCAAGTCTACCAAAGAAATTCAAAAACTCACCTGTGTTCCATACTCATCATTAGACATCGGATTATATGCACTATCAAATTGCCAAAATATGCATGCAAATATGCACTAAAAAAGGGCGAAATATGCATAAAATATGCACAATCAAAAATAAAATTATAATAAGAACTTACGTTTATTATATTATCTATCACAATAATAACTTGCTTGCAATAATTTTTACAGGACAGAACTTAAAATTTGGTGCCATTTCTACAGAGACCTCATCAGGCAGAGTTTGTCCGATGCCGTTGATAAATGCGTTAATTTCCTTTATTCCTTCAAAACCGGGTTTTTTTATGCATAACTGCACTTAATTTGCCACGAACCTTTTGCGATAGTGAACTCGGAAGGGCGTTATTCTGTTCAATAATTTTTTCTATTATTTCGAAGGACTTGCACAGAGGCAAGTTTTTAGTTTCTAGTTTCTCAATTGCTTGAAATAAGCACTATCATTGACAAAGTATCAAAATATGCAATAACGCTATAAAAATAGCATTATATGCATTTGCATATGCAAACATGCAAATGCATATAATCCGATGTCTACTCATCATCATTGTCTTGCCCTTTTCCCAAATTATTTGGGGTCTGCGCAGTACGTCTTTTTCTTCCACTCTCCCCTGTCAGCCGTCACCTCATCATTGACTCCCTTCTCATTTATAACATCTCTCTCGCAATCCATCCTCTTCCTTTCCATCCACTAACATTCATATTCATAACTTTCTTAGTTACATGCGTTTCATCCCTCCTCATAACATGCCCATACCAAGCTAAACGATTTCCTTTCAACTTTTCTGTCACTGGTGCAATTTTCAAACTGCCTCTTATATAGGTACTCATTCCTTATTTTATCCATTCTTGTTACTCCACACATCCATCTCAACATTCTCATCTCTGCTGCACACCTACCTGCTACCTGTGTTCCATACTATTCCCTAGTTGAATCTCTAGGATATGTATAATGGAAATGAATTAAATTCCCCTGGGATGGCGAGGGGAGTCGAGAAGGTTGAATCAATTGCTCCTATTATTGAATGGCACAGCAGGGCCAGTTAGCCAACCGACACGCTGTGCTATTTTTGTCATGGATCCCACACACAGAGGGTATATTGTAATTAGTAAGTAATTAGTAGTTTGAATGATGAACGCTTAGCGAACGCTCTTAATAAATGATATTTGTACTACTACTAATAAACCTGAAACCCTTAGGCCTGTAAACCTTAGGATATTACTACATTTTCGGTCAAGTAGTATGATGTAGTAAAATCTCATTGTGAATGGGTTCGCCCGGGCTAGTTTTCCGGTTTGGAGGTTTGAAAGGTATATTAAAATTATATATAACTAGTGTCTGCCCGCGGCTTCTCTCGCGTTTTACCAGGATAAAAAGTAGCTCAACGGATTGCGTGAGAGATGATATGAATGAGAAGGGAGTGAATGATGAGGTGACGGCTGACAGGGCAGAGTGGAAGAAAAAGACGTACTGCGCCGACCACAAATAAATTGGGAAAAGGGCAAGACAATGATGAAAGAAAATGATGATGATGAAAAAGTAGCTCAATCCAGAATCGGTGTACCAAATTTAATCGACATCGGTTCAGCCTTTTCGGGTGATTGAGTAACAAACATCCAAGCATCGTAACTTTTAAATTATGTTAAAAGTTGGAAGTGAGACATCTGTGTGTGTCGGTATAATTTTATAGAGAAGGGATTCAAACCTAATGGTTATAAATTACAGGTAGATAATCTGTCTGTGCCACTTGAAATCCACTAGTATAGTGCGTTGCCGGCTCAGCTTGCGAGCGAGAGCGCTAAAACCAATGCACCGGTTGTGAAAGAGGTCGAGAGCGGGGTCGGGTCACCGCAGTGCAGGTGCGACCCAAATCTACAGGCGAATACCCCCCATCGTCGCTAGGGAAGTAACAAAGCGAAGCATGAATATGGGACTCGGGCGGAATGTCTGATCATGAGTTTCATCCAACATATTCTAGCAAAAACTTCATAATTCCCTCAGACCAAAAGCCACCCGGTCAAAAATGTCACAATATGAGTCTGTGGACTTGTTGTTGCGGTAAATTAATTGTTGTAAAAGTTTTCGAAAAGCGATAACGCTGAATTGTGCAAGATCAGGACACCCAATTCTCTTCTTCTTCTTCATATAATGGCTTCTGAGGAATGCTCCAAACATTTTTTTTTTTTTTTAATACTACCAAGGTAGCAAACCAGCTTAAGGCCCACCTGTCGGTAAGCGGTTACCGTAGCCTATGAACGCCTGCAATACCAGAGGCATCACACGCACGTTGCCGACCCTTCTTTAATTTCGCCAATGACAAGTGATATTAATTTGTAATAAAATTAGTCAAGTCGTCAAGAGTTGATAGTCGTGCTAATCGACAAATGCTGCACTCTACATTTTATAAATCAGAACGTCTATGCCGTTTTACGTAAACGCAAAAACTCTGTTTTTCTGCCACCATGTAAACTGGGTTAGGTACGACTTGACGGAGACTATTGACAATAAAAAATATAATTATATCACTTGACATTGGCGAAATTGCTTGGAGCACTCCTCAGAAGCCATTATTAAAAGAAAAGAAGAGAGAGAGAGAGAGAGAGAGAGAGAGAGAGAGAGAGAGAGAGAGAGAGAGGGAGAGAGAGAGAGCAAATTTGACATAATTTTCACAAAACCAGAATTGTAACAAACCTTTCCCTAACTCAACCCTCGTAAGTAATACATACTGCGCACCCCGTCTCCCGACCCACTGACACAAATTATACACGCATATTGGCAGTCTTCGTGTTTCTCCAACAAAAGGTTATATTGACCTACTCGCGCACAAGGCTGAGATAATCATCATGTGGATTAACAATTTAAATACATTAATTGTGTAGTAAAGGCGTCAGTTTTAAATGCAGTATTATAGGTGCTTTGACCGGCTCGTTTTTTTTTTTTTTTTTTTTTTTTTTTTTTTTTTTATATACTACTTGTATGACGGATCAAGCAAGGCCCACCTGATGTTAAGCGGTAACCTCTGCCTATGAACAGTGCATTACCTCATATTTTGTTGTATTTTGTTGTAACGTAAACTGGGGCATTGGCAGCGTGAGGCAATGTCGGACAGCTGTTACATTTACTACGTCATACCAACGGTACATTACAGCTGCAACAAACATCGTAGAATGGGCATATCCAGGTAGCTGAAAGAAGATGTCTACTTCTGAAATAATTTCTGAAAAGGTATTTTCGCAGGCAAGACCTTTGAAGAATCATACGTACATACATAAACTCACGCCTGTTTCCCGGAAGAGTAGGCAGAGGCACGGATTTCCACTTGCTACGATCCTGACACAGCTCTTTTGCTTCATTCACTCTTTTTAACCCCAGACGCAAAAACGAAGAGGTGTTATAAGTTTGACGTGTCTGTGTGTCTGTCGCATCGTAGCTCCCGAACGGATGAACCGTTTTTTTGTTTTTGTTTGAAAGGTGAATTTGTCGTGAGTGTTCTTAGCTATGTTTGGTCAAAATCGGTTCAGCCGTTTCATTGCGTTGAGGGTTTTTTTAATTTTTACTTAACTAATTACTTGTATCGCATTCTTCATACATGCTCGTTGACCTGGCCTTTTTCCAGAACGAATCCGATCTGGTCTGAATACGTTCGCCGAGGTCTTCGCACTGTCCCATTCAGGCTCAATGAACGAATAATGAAGAATCAATAATACAAAATGCAGAAATAAAGGTTGGCAATCGTGCCAGCCGCTATCGAAGAGCCAATCCAATCTGTACCGTTGTGATTTATACAGTACGCAATATTTTACAATAATCGTGATAATGCCCCATATCTAGGCCGAACGATCACTGAAAGATTCATAGCAAACCTGATTTGCACAAATACTGAAAAATGGCAAATGACATCACGGAGAAAACTGCTTTTCACAGAGCTCCTGAAAAAGTACTAGGCGAACATGAACCGATAGCAGTCATTGTTATCAGCACGGGTGTCAGAGGGGGCGGCACGCGGGCGGGCGGCGGGGCGGCCTTCGTGACGTCGAGCCGCATCTGTGTTTAGCGCCAACTACAGTTACACAACGCTATCTTATCAGCTACGGTCGCTGGGCAAAAATATAATTGTCACTAACTAACTCCTAAACGGTTATGACAGCCTGGTACATCGTGCAAAATTACAGCTAAAATTTCCCGTTTTTCAGGGAAATTTCACGAACAATCAATAACAATTTAATAATGTTAACAAAATATGATTATTAAACCAGTTGTTAAATCAATAAAATCCATACTATTGCCAGAATTATGGAAAAGGTGAGCCATTATTTAAACCTCACAATACATATTGTATTACTGAGTAAGTGACACGTAATTTTCAGTGTTGATCGGTATAATACGTAAGCAGACAGTTTCAGCAGCAGCGAACAGCGGAGGCACACTACTGTAAACTTTAGTACAACTGAACTAGAGTCTACTTTTCAATAGCCAGATAAAGCTTACTACTGAGTCGTGATGGTGGAACACAGCTAACAAGCGAACAAACAATGGCTGTGTCAATGCGAAGGTCTGACTGACTGAACAAACAGAGGATGGTAAAGCGGCGAGCGGCACTGGCAGCCGGCAAACATCCGTCGCCAGGAGGAAGCACCGGGAAGGTGGGAACTGGATGTGGTGAGCGGCACCAAAGGCAAGTGACCTAACACATAGGTATTTTTATTAGAAAAAAGCTCTAGCTAGAGCACTCAACAATGCAAGAAGAATGCCATGTTTGGGATCAATTTCCAACGCGTCTGATAGATGGATAGAAAATTTACCTGACGATTTGGCATTACTCGTTAGTGGTACACGAAAAAGCGCCTCTATCAAACTCCAAATAGAAACAGAATCTGGATCTGGCTCTGTAGCGCGGCGTGCGAAGGTTCGCCTGCGACGCAGGAGGTTACGGGTTCGATTCCCGCCTCGGAAAAAAATATTTGTACGATCTGCAGATATTTGTTCAGGGTGTTCTGGGTATTTTCTAAGTATAATAAAAAAAAAACTATGTAATGTATTGTATTAAAGTATATCAGTTATCTAGTACCCATAACACAAGCTCTGCTTAGCTTGGAGCTAGATAATATTGTGTGAACTGTCCAGCATTATTTATTATTAAAAGCCTTATCAACAAACACCATAATCTCATTGGTTATGTATAAGGATTGGTAGCGATAAGACGGTTCGTTACACTCGTTCACACACGTGCGTGCCACAGATTAGTAGTGCATAGTTACCAGGTAAACTATAGTAAACAAAGGGAGTTTGAACATGATTTGAGCACTTTGAACTAGCACTAGTTTGCAACGCAACGGCAAATATCAGGTCTTGCGGGTCAAGTGAACGTGATCCAATCCATATGACTTGATACAATACTAGCGACTCGCCCCGGCTGCGCACGGATAGCTTTAGGGTGAACCCCCCCCTCCAACCACCCGCATCCATCCACATACCAAATGCCATCAAAATCCGCTTAACCGTTACGGAGTGGAACCACAAATAACGCGAGCGTAACCGCGGGCGTTAGCTAATAAACCATATCCTATAGCACTCAGCGATAATGTATAGCTTATTTTTTGTTTATCCATTATTATTATTTTATTCTATCATGAATACTTTTCGCAGCGCACGCGTTAGAATATTTATTTAATATTTTAGATATAGAATATTTTAGGTATGTTTTTTACACCTTGGGTTACATTATTGAAGTTTTCGTAAGGATCCCTAATTTTTTTGAAAATATGATATGGCTTATTTCACCCGGGGATAGAGTAGCTTCCCAACAGTGAAAGAATTTTTCAAATCGGTTCATTATTTTCGGAGCCTATTCAATGCAAACAAACAATCAAATCTTTCCTCTTTCTAATATTAGTATAGAGTCTATACTACTCTTATTTAATAAACATTACACCATTTAAACACAACATTCTTACAACATTTTAAAAACATTTTACATAACATTACTAAAGAGTCTAAATTGAATAGGCTCCGAAACTAAAGAACCGATTAGAAAAAATCTTACTATAGACAACAGCTTTCAAACGCTTTCAATTGGACGACACAACCATAATTCACGCCTTAAGAACCGATTAGAAAAATTCTTACTATAGACAACAGCTTTCAAACGCTTTCAATTGGACGACACAACCATTATTCACGCCTTAAATTCTTACTATAGACAACAGCTTTCAAACGCTTTCAATTGGACGACACAACCATAATTCACGCCTTAAATTCTTACTATAGACAACAGCTTTCAAACGCTTTCAATTGGACGACACAACTATAATTCACGCCTTACAATTTCATAAATACCCTATTTTATGTACTACGTAAAGGCACATGCCCTCAACGCAGGTGTCCAAACAAACAGTCTGCATCTGTTCTTACTACACGAGGTGTAAGGAAGTCTGCTCGGAACGAGATAACTCGGTGGTCTTTCTGTTGAGATAGTTATTTTGTTTGTAAATATTGACGGAATGGTGAAGGTTGAAACGGTTTAAATTTGGACTTTCTGGTGCTATTTGTGGATTTAGTTTTACGATTTACAATTATTTCTGCTAAGCAACAATGGCATGAAGGTCACGGCAGAACGGTGACCCGATTTATAATCTGATCGAACAAGACATCGTGGTAAATGGAATGTGCCGTTTAGATGGAAATATAGTAGAAGGCAGAAATTATGATGTAGCGGTTTTGACGACTGGATGTAGTATTCTTTCTTGGAGGGTTTGAATAGTTTGATCAAGCTTTTGATAGAAGGACACATAATGTACAACTCATTCACCGTAAGATGGCACCTGTAAATACTCCATGGCAGGTGCCAACTTACGGTGAACGGTCTGTAGAGATGATGTGTCATGTGTCAGATGAAGATTATGAAATTGAAAAGGCTCTTCGCTATAAACTTCTTTATGGTGAAACAATCTGCCATTTTTGAAAGAAACGTCGTCATTTTTATTTTATTTAATTTTAATGTTTTTTCGAGTTATTTCGTGTAATTTTAGTGGCATTTTAACCGGTGTAACTTGGATAAATGGCACATGTGTGATGTAGTGAAATTTAAGTGTACTGCGATTCTTTTCGAAATGGTGGATTTTTTCCTGTAAAAACTCAGTTTTTCTGCCACCGTTTAAACTGGGTTAGGACTTGACAGATACTCTTGACGACTTGACTATAAAACTATAATAAATAAATCACTTGACATTGGCTAAATTGTTGCAAATAATGCACAGAAGCCATTACCTAAGCTAAGAAGAAGAAGGCTCTTATAAACTTCTTTAAAGAAGTAAATATTGTAAATTGCAAATTAATTGAGAGTCATTGCAGAGTATTTTTTTTTTTTTTTTTTTTATACTGCTTGAATGACGGAACAAGCAAGAGCCCCACCTGATGTTAAGCGGTAACCTCTGCCTATGAACAGTGCATTACTTCATAGGTCACGTCCACCTAGGACGCACCCTATGTGTCATTGCACTGCGCCCGCCACCCTGAGACATAGATGAAAAGTCTCATGTGCCTGTAATTTCACCGGCACCCTTACCCTTCAAACCGGAACACAGCAATGTGAGCACTACTGCTTTGCGGCAGAAATAGGTATGGTGGTAGTACTTCCCCGGACGAACTCTTTCACAAAAAAGCTCTACTACTACTAAAGTTTACAGTATATTACAGCAATACAGTGTAATGCCCTATCGTAACACCAATTGGTTTGCCGATTGAATTCGTCGCACTCGTTAGGTTAGAGCTGGGAGGATGTGCAATACTCACTACTCTTTTATTTGTTAAAATGAACTCTATGTTTATAGATAGAGGGTACGAAACATGGTGCTAAGGGAACACCGCAGTTATCTTATTAGTTTTGAGGTCAGCAGTCCGAACGCCTACGTCAAGAAACGCTACTTGGGAAGTGAGCGATCAAAGTTTAGTCAGGGTAGTATTTTAGTACCTAGTCGTTAGACGACCTCTGTGGCGCGGCGAGCGAGTAGCCGGCTGAGATGCGAGAGGATGCGGGTCCGATTCCCGCTGCGGAACAAATGATCTGCAAATATTTGTTCTGGGGCCGGGTGTTGTGTTACCATGGTATTCATAGTTTCCGATACCCACGATACCTTGTACTATTATATATTCTGTGACGATACAGGCAATCCTAGTGTGGGATCAGGAGTATGTAATGACTGTTGGGTGTGTGTTTATTTCTTGTATTCCTATTGTTTTCTGTTTTCAACAACCTTACATAATTAGTTTCATAGTTCTTGCACAGCTTTTGCCAATAACGGCAACCTTAGTAACTAATGCAGTTCTGAACCGCACAGCAACCTTGGCCAATTACAAACACAACTTGACCTTAATTAAACGCGGATAGCTCGTCTGCCGACACACGGACACACGCATAGATGTATGTACCGCAAGCAAACTGTTAATTAATGATCAATTGGAGGCAGGAAATTACTTCGATAAATCTTAACTATAACAGTAATTCTTAACTATAACAGCGTTGGCGGGACGATCTTGTAAATTTTGAGAAGGAGTGGTGGGAGACTGCCAAAGACAGGGGCCAATGGAGGAATTTGGGGGAGACCTTTGCCCAGCAGTGGGACAATATAGGTTAGGAAAAAAAAAAAAAAAAAACACAATCAGTAATACAAACATTGATATATTACAAAACTTACACGCACTTGATGATAAGATTCGTTGGTATAACATTTGTCCTGGCTGCTAGCTTATTATGGCATGTGTTATTACTGGAAGAAAGCGTTAGCAGAGTCAGGCGTGGGAGCAATCGCGGCGATGAGCTCACCACTTGTCACGTTATGTTCCACGATGGTGCAATCCACTGTGAAAAGAGCCCATTGAGGCTCTGCCTAACCCTTCGGGGAAAAAGGCGTGTGTACATTCCTTTTGTAGTCTAGCGGTGCACTAATAATAATACGAGGTGCGGGTGTTGAATCGCGGAGTTTTTTTTTTTTTTTAATACTACTTTGGTGACGGAACAAGCAAGAAGCCCACCTGATGTTAAGCGGTAACCTCTGCCTATGAACAGTGCATTACCTCATAGGTCACGTCCACCTACGACCTACCCTATGTGGCATTGCACTGCGCCCGCCACCCTGAGACATAAAGATGAAAAGTCTGATGTGCCTGTAATTTCACCGGCACCCTTACCCTTCAAACCGGAACACAGCAATGCGAGCACTACTGCTTTGCGGCAGAAATAGGTATGGTGGTAGTACTTCCCCGGACGAACTCTTTCACAAAAAAGCTCTACTACTACTACACTGTTTCACTAGTACACTATTAGAATAGCTACAGTGGGCACAAAATTTTCTACGCAACATGTCATTGGAATAAGGCGTGTGTCTATGCTTCGACCAAAGCTTTCGTCGAAGTGTCTTTGTCTATGATATATACAAAAACCTAGTTTTTATCCTCTAGTAGCAGTAGTCCAGTTTACATCAATGCTTTTATATTAAATACCGGTCAGCCTAAAGATCCTGGTTGCAGCACCAAGCAGTGTCAAGGTCATCTAGTTTAGTTGCTTTGCTCAGCGAATGCACTGTCCATTTTTGACCGCGAACATAAATTGCCAATTGTTGAACTACAAGATCATACTACAGATTTTGAAATCTTGTGTACAAGTACACCCAGCGCACAATGTAAATGAGGTTTTGCAAAGGTGGAGTCAACTCATGAGACTTATTGTTGGACATATATCGCAACGACCTTTAAAGGGGTAGACACGTCATTGGAGCCAGTGAAAGTCGTCACAGCTCGCTGGGAGCGGTGATGAAACAGATCATAACTGTACATTGGTGCGGAGAGAATGATGGAGATTACAAGGCCACACACGAGTTTATTCTGTAGCTATGGTCCAAACTATGAAGCAAGTGGAAACATCTCAAAATATGTTTATAACTAGCTTATTGCCTGCGGCTTCGCATTCGTTGTTTCGGGATAAAAAATAATCTCCATCTCCCCCTCTCCCCCAGCATCCATCCACACACACAATGTCATCAAAAGCAGCTCAACCGTTGACCCGACCGACGTTCTCCTGTCCAATGCTCTGGAGTTAGAAAATTCAAAAATCGAACATAGAAAAATGCACCTTAAATTTTTCCCGAATTTTCCAATTTTTTGGCAACTTTTTCAATTTTTCTTTCTCTAAAAACCTAACTCGGAATAATTCGAACAATTAATAATAAAATAAAAATAACAAAATAGGTCTGGCCGTTCTCAAGTGACGCGATTACCAACAGCATTTCATTTTTATTTATTAAGATATACATGTGACGATTAAGATTAAACCCAACAGAAATGGAACTCATTGCAACTATTGTAAGTCGAAAAAACAAAAAGATTTTCCAATATTATTTATTAATTCAAACTGGTATGAATCTTAGTATCGTGAACTTTTTAACGCCTTCCACAGATCACTACAGCAGCCGTACTGTATGAGGAAAGCTTTGACGTTTGAACAACGAACGCCATTTTCAAGCACATGATCTCTAAAGGGATCGAATTGACGTTGCCCAACCGATAGTGAACATTGAATAGGCACGCAATCAGCGTCACAAAGCGAGCAATCAGCGCAGGAGTGGTCGCTGCAATCAGCCGTGACTTGCAGGCACGCTGCAACAAGATTCTTATATACCATTATGACAACAATCATTGCCAGAAGATCAGCTTTTGTGTGCATTATGCAATCGCTCAGAACCGTTTGGAGTGGCGTTTGAGGGAGGTGGCTTATACCCAGCAGTGGGCTATTATTTGAGCTGCCGATGATGATGATGCCATCAAATTGTAGATCTTCCATATTCAACATCAGATAGTCCGTTTGAAAAATCGTTGGCGCCCCCTGATGGTCGCCCACGATCAAAGTCCACAGGATCATAGCCAAGGGAACTACTCAAAGTTCCACTCTGCGTCCAACTGTCGATGTTTGGGTGCGGTTCGGGCTCGTTTCAGAGTTCGTCGAGTTGGCCCAGCTAGCTGAGTGCTTGCCCGAGATCGGAGCGGCGGCGGCGCAGCGGTAAATCGACCACGAGGCACAAAGCATCCGGTTTGTGGCTCGCTTCAACGCGCTCTGAGCTTGAATTTATATGAAGTTTCGTTTCCTTCCATACATTTGCGATGGTAGCCTAACGGTTCAATAGTGCAACTCAGAATCCAACGATACCGGGTTCGATCCTAGGCTCCGCACCAATGACTTTTCTAAGTTATGTGTTGATTTCCATCGCTCTGTGCTTCGGAGGGCACGTGAAGCTGTCGGTCCCGGCTGTTATTGATTAATAGCAGTCGATAAGCCATGTCAGAGGCCCTCTGACACCAGAGGCCAGCACTACCTCATACGAAACGACGACGACTTGCAGCGCTTCTTAGTTCCTCGAAGTTAAATTACATTTACTGGCGGCGTTCCTCGAAGTTTTCGCTAAGGGGCGCTGCAAGTTAAACGAAACCGGCCTCTGGTGTCTCCAGACTCTCGCCCACTTGCCAGGCTCGGACTCGGGCTTGGAGTTGGAACGTTGGCCAAGCGTCTGGAAGCACCATACCATTTTGTAGGGCTAAAGAGATGCATAGGTGCACGTAAAAATAAAGTCATCAACGTAAAGTAATTCAGAAAGATAGCCTTCAAAATTAAAGTTTCACCAGCTATAAGCCTAAATCACGTCTCTTTCTTCCTGGTATCATGGGTGAATCACGGTCTTACACAAGTCTTGTTTAAGGTGAATGCTCACGCTTGCGGCGCGAATTTCAATTTTTTGTTGTTTTTTGCCCATAACAGCTCATCAACACTTCTTCAGATAGCGAAAGTTGAGTTCGCAAGAACTAGGAGACTTAACACACATGTTTTAATTGTTAGTATCTCATAAATATCATCAGTTTAGCTATGATACCCCTGAACAAAACAAAACACTGTAAAACATGTGTGTTAAGTCTCCTAGTTCTCGCGAACTAACTTTCGCTATCTGAAGAGGTGTTTATGAGCTGTAAAGGGCAAAAAACACCAAAAAAAATAGAATTTTGCGCCGCAAGCGTGATCCACCTTAAGAGCACAAAAGCAATTCCGTACAAAGGCTCATTTCCCCCGTTTGCTCGAACAGGTCATAAAGAAAGCGCGACGACTCATACCTTCAGAACTATGCCATAAACTTCTCTGTAAAACTGCGCAGCTGAGCGCGTCTTAGGCTGCGTTTCCATTGACGCGGAGCTGGGCGGAGCGGAGCTTAGCGGTGCATGAATTGACCAATCACTATGCTCGAAATCTCTGCTCCGCTTCAGTGATTGGTCAATTCATGCACCGCTAAGCTCCGCTCCGCCCAGCTCCGCGTCAATGGAAACGCAGCCTTATGAGCCCGCGCCACAGATGAGCTAACAGCTGCTTATCCAAGTTTACGATACGTGACGACCACAGGTCAACTTGTATGATCAGAACACCTGACGAGTGGTTGAGAGAGTATATATTATGTTTACTGATATGCATGATTTAATATCCAAGTAAGTTAGCTTTACGTTTATGCATTTTATCATCATCATCATCAACCTACTGCAGTCTGCGTTTATGCATATTATACTTACTATTATTTATTTTAGTACCTACCTATGTAATTATATTATATACAAGCAGCGCCCCGCGGTTTCACCCGCGTAAGTCTTGATCCCGTGGGAATATCGGGATAAAAATGTGCCTATGTGTTATTCCGGGAGTCCAGTTATCTCCATTCCAAATCCATCCAGTAGTTTTTACGTGAAAGAGTAACAAAGATACATCCAAACAAACTTTCGCGTTTATAATATTAGTAGGATGTTACTTACATTATCTTGTATTGATATACCTACTTATAGGACTTTTTTTTCTCCTTATTACGTTTTTTGTGCACCACCTACATAAATGTATCCACAATACACAAAGGTTAGCTGGTAGAGAATGCTTCTTAGCATTAAGTTCGCCTGTGTACATTGTTTGTTTTGTGCAATAAAGAATATTCTATTCTATTCTATTCTATTCAACATATTACTTTACTCTAGTGGTTTTGCTTGCCAATGGATTATCCTCAATGGGAATAAGTGTCTGTTATTTGGACAAACGTTTCAAAAATTTCACATGATTAAGCTAGGTATTTTGAATGTGCCGTGGTGTGTCCGGCCTAGTATAAACGCCCTTTCTCCTGTGGGTGTCGTAAAAGTCGACTAAGGGATCACGCACCAGGTGGCAGCAGCATCTATATACCTGAGTACTCAAAACCATATACTGCGACGATCGCCAATCCGCCTGCCAAGCGTGGTGTTTTTTTTACTCTACTTGGAATGACGGGTCAAGCTGATGGCCCACCATGAACAGTTAGTTATCACGTAGGTCACGCACCCTATGTGGCATTGCACTGCGCCCGCCACCCTGAGAAGTAAAGATGAAAAGTCTCAAGTGCCTGTAATTTCACCGGCACCCACCTTTCAAACCGGAACACAGCAATGCGAGCACTACTGCTTTGTAACAGAAATAGGTATGGCAAATCCCCCTATTCTATGGGAAAGACCTCGTCCAGCGGTAGACGTCTACCGGCTGATGAAGAAGCTACTTTGGAGCTCCAGTAATTACCTCATTGGCAGCCAATCTGAGTTCCTTTGCGAAGCTCGATAGCCTTGGTGGAAAGGCTTTCTCATGTTTGGTAACTGAACCAAGTATTGACCCCAAATAAAAGCAGCAAACGACGCAGATAACACTTCCACAGAGCCATAACACATGATTCATGGGAAAGGCAGGTGACGTGGGAAATCAGCACGATGTTATGAAAAGCATGTTTATGAATCGCAGTGACACTGGAGGGGTTTTGTTAACAGTGTAATAAGTTGAATGGAGCGTAGTGTATGCTCTTTACCCGACTACGGCAAAGCCTTAAGGAAGAGTTATGGTTAAGCAATGTATGTATGTACTAGCTCACCCGCTCGCGACTTCGTCGACGCGTAGACTTTCATACAAACTTTAACACCCTTTTTCAACCACTTAGGGTGCGAATTTTCAAAAATCGTTTCTTAGTGCGCGCCTGCACCCCTTAATGAGTGCTTGTGTCAAATTTCAGACCTCTCGGCCCAGTAGTTTCCGAGCTTTCGTGATGAGTGGTCAGTGAGTGAGTGGACTTCTCTTTTATATATTTAGATTTACGTATGTTCCACCGCAGCGCCTGAACGAATCAACCGATTTTAATGAACGAGGTGTCAATTCGTTATTATAAATAAATATTGTACATACAGGAAAACAAAAAAAAAACTATTTTTTTAATGTCTCGCTGGTTATTTACTTTACCAAAAATGTACATATAGGTATTCGAAACCTCCACATTATCCACATAAGACATCATAGTGTGGAGTTACCGTTAGCAACGGTCAGAGACTGAGCATGGTCACTAATAAAATAAATTCGCATAAATTAAACGTCCATGTAATACCTATCTTAGAGTTTATAATTTAAGAGCTTATTTTATTCCCTGCCTTTATCTGAGAGAAAAACAAATTCAGGGAATAGGAAGTACTAGAGACAATCTTTTGTAGATGGAGGTACTTACCCAGTGGGAGAGTTCATTAGACTAATGAGAAGCATTCCCGCTTCCTGGCGACTGACGGAATACCTCTTAAAAACTCATTTCACGAAGGCGATAAGGATAGGCAGGAAATGGTAGTGCATTGTTGTACCTACCCTTCAGAGGAGGCATCTGAGAGCCAACGAATATGTTGATCCAAGTTCGTGAAAACCACGATGTCGTATCAATCGTGTCGTGTCCTATCATAGTATAATTATTATTTAAATAAATCATAAGTAGGTAAGGTACGGTATGCCGCAAAATTCCTAATATTATATTTGATTTTTAACAGACTAAATCAAGTACAATATTCAAATAAAAAAATATGCATGCTACATTATAATTCCGAGGGAGCACTGAACCAGAAACACGATAGGACAATATTTTATAGACAGAAAAAAAAAACAAAGTTACGTATATATGTTACCTAGATTAAATTGTTTATTAAAATGGGGCATATTATTGGGTAAAAAATTTGATAAATAAAATCAATTTACAAAAAAGCCGAGGGTTTACTGTAGGGTTTTGTAAAATTATCTATATTTTACGAGATATTCAATGAAAGCTGCTTTATCAAGCGACGCGAGGCCTTTTCTTTGCATAAAGATTTATGTCTGGGGTTGGCGCAGTCATAAGCCTATTCGTGATTTAACAATCCCATGCAAATGAAGGCTGGTTCTACCAGAAAGTACACAATAATTCTTGGCAGTTGCTGGCAGACAGTGGGCGTCTGGGATGGTAAGACAGTGCATTACAATAAGGAAAGGCACAATAGCTCGACCGACAGATGAAGTGGAATGAATTAGTTAAATGGGTCACCCTCGATGAGGAAAATGAGTCACTATTCTATGGAATATTTGCTGTTGGGTACGCTTTCCTTATGCTGCGAGTGGTGCTTGCATGATGACACTAATAATAAATTAGTCAATTACATAATACCCTGGAAATTCCACATAAAAACAACAGAATTAAAACTCAATTTCCTGTACCATTTAACAACATATTACTCATTTTGTGGTAGCCTATTATATAAACGGCTTTACCGAGTCCACGCAAGATACAAATAAACAAAGAAATTATATTATCAACTAGCGACTCGCCCCGGCTTCGCACGGGTAGCCCCCTGTGACCCCCCCCCCCCCCCGCCCCCCTATGTGCTTCTCCTGGTTCTAAGCTACCTCCCCACCAATTTTCAGCCAAATCGGTTCACCCGTTCTCGAGTTATAAGTGGTGTAACTAACACGACTTTGTTTTATAGTTTTATATATATAGATGTGTATGTCACTGCATACACATTCAAAATGGATGGCTATGAATCAAAGTTTATTATTTTTCAAGTGTAAAGCAAACTGGTAGTAGTAGAGCTTTTTTGTGAAAGAGTTCGTCCGGGGAAGTACTACCACCATACCTATTTCTGCCGCAAAGCAGTAGTGCTCGCATTGCTGTGTTCCGGTTTGAAGGGTAAGGGTGCTGGTGAAATTACAGGCACATGAGACTTTTCATCTATGTCTCAGGGTGGCGGGCGCAGTGCAATGTCACATAGGGTGCGTCCTAGGTGGACGTGACCTATGAGGTAATGCACTGTTCATAGGCAGAGGTTACCGCTTAACATCAGGTGGGCCTCTTGCTTGTTCCGTCATCCAAGTAAAATAAAAAAAAAAAAAAAAACTTTATGGTTAATATTAAATTTAAATGTGACCCAAAAATTCCGTACCAGCGGGACTCGAACCCGCATCTTCGCCTGTAATCGGCGATGCCTTTACCAGTTCGGCCATAGAACGAGCTATGACGCTGGACACGAAATTTGTGGGCACTATCAACCGGGCTATAGATTTATATCGGCTTTGAATCAAGCTATAGGTACACGTTTTGTGGATGATACTGAAGGAGTTAGCAGAAACAAGGAATTAATTTTGTAAAAATTAAAAAAATATTCTCTGCGCAATGAAACGGCTGAACCGATTTTGATCAAACATAGCTAAGAACGCTATCGACTAATTCACCGTTTAAACAAAAGAAAATTTTAAAAAAACATCCGTTCAGGAGTCACGATGCCACAGACACACACAATCACACACAGACACACATACAGACACACGCACAGACACGTCAAACTTATAACACCCCGTCATTTTTGCGTCGGTGGTTAAAAAGGAGGTATAGGGAGAACCATAGTTTAATTAATTAGTGTGAACTGTGAGTGTGTATTAGTGCAGGCCCACGGGCGGGCACATGCGGGATGCAAGGTCGACGGCCGCGACACGCGACCTGCTCCCGCGACACTGTAGCGATACACAGTGATTCATCTCCATACAACAACGAATCGATACATTCAGACTGATATCAGAGCTTACTCAGAACCCCATCAGAGGTAATAGGGACAGCAGGATAGCAGCTACACTACCCAATGCAATCTAACAATGAGCCGATAGCAATGAGCTGATAACGGGAGAGGCGAATGCTATCAGCAGGGAAACTTGTCGAGGGTCTTTAAGGTTAAGTTGGAATAGGCCTATTTTCACAGTGGGTTGTACCATCGTGGAATATGGACGTGCCCAGTGGTGAGCTCATCGCCGCCAGTGCTGCCACGACTGACTCGGCTAACGCTTTCTTCCAGTAATAACACATTCTTTAATATGCTAGCAGCCAATAAACTTCCAGAAAGTGCATCCAAACTTTATATTCGAATCTCTGTAATAATTTGGAAATTCAAATTTTATTGCGTTTTTTACTAATCACAGCTTATTTCAACACATTTTGAACCTGATTTTGCGAAAACTAAAGCCCTTCTCCCATTACGATACGCACAGGCGATACCTTCATGATACTTGAATCGCCTGTGCGTATCGTAATGGGAGAAGGGCCTCAGAGACCTAACACGCATATTTCGATCGAATATAATTAGTTTAGCTACGAATGCCAATGAACAAAAAAATCACAGTAAAAATCATTTAAAAGTTTCCGCAAAATCAGGTTTCGCTATCTCAAATGTGTCGATGAGCTGTGATTAGCAAAAAACAATAAAATTTGAATTCCGCCTCAGCGAAACGTTCAACGAAAACGGTTGAGTGTGATCACGATTATCACCTGTATTCAACTTGAAGACTTTTGATTAAGTATATCTATTATATAAAAATAAGTCGGGTTTTCCTTCCTGACGCTATAACTCCAGAACGCACGAACCGATTTCCACGGTTTTGCATTCGTTGGAAAGGTCTCGGGCTCCGTGAGGTTTATACGTTTTTTTTTTTTTTTTTTTCAAGTCGTGTTAGTTACACCACTTATAACTCAAGAATGGGTGAACCGATTTGGCTGAAAATTGGTAGGGAGGTAGCTTAGAACCAGGAGATAGGACATAGTGGGAGGGGTAGGACGGGGGGGGGGGGGGTTAACCGGGGGCTACCCGTGCGAAGCCGGGGCGAGTCGCTAGTTTATGTATATAAAGGCTGAAAGAATGGGGACAAGTTTTCTCGTCTACCTAAAGATCCAGCTTTACGCGCAGTGTAGTTCCAGTACTGTTATGTAAGTTAACTGTCTCTGCCTTTACCCGGCGCGCACGCAACGGGACCCGGCGCATGAGTAACGCACAGAGCTATAATATCAATCAACAATGGCTTTATTGCAGTCATTAACTCTGTATCAAGTATTAACACTGAGCCTTGTCTTCTGAGAACTACTATACCAAGAATGTAACAGGATATTTTCAATGCATAAAAGGCAATAAAAAGAGTTTGAATAAAAACCGACCAAGTGCGAGTCGGACTCGCGCACGTAGGGTTCCGTACCATTAACTACAAAAACGGCAAATAAAAAAACCCCCTTAAATATTTATTTAATTCTGTTTTTTAGTATTTGTTGTTATAGCGGCAACAGAAATACATCATCTGTGAAAATTTCAATTGTCTAACTATCACGATTCATGACATACAGCCTTGTAACAGACGGACGGACGGACGGACAGCGGAGTCTTAGTCATAGATCTCGTATGTACAGCGAAAAAATTCTACGCCTATGGTCTTAGTAATAGGGTCCTGTTTTTACCCTTTGGTTACCTACGGAACCTAAAACCTATGCTGATAGAGCCCATAGAATTAGGATGCCTATTAGGTCTAGGCAGGCAGTTAGGTCAGAAGGACATCTGCCCTCATCATCACGATTCGCGACAGTATGCTGAACTCTTCGTCATGGATCATTTCACTTCCAAATTAGACTTGAAGCAGAGTTGTTGCTGGCTTCAATAAGATCCTAGTCAAAACTAAAATAAGATCTGGTGGGTTACTATGAGCTCTTATTGCCATGCAGTTGATAAACTATTGAGTACAAAATATTGGTTCCGTGATGTCCGCAACTATATTTAAAGGCACAATCGCAGAGGGTCTACAGACTTCTGCGATTAAAGTTATTCAACGATGAAAAATGTCAACGATGAACCGATATTTTGTACTGAAAAGTTTTTGAACTGAATGGATATAAGAGCTCATAGTAACCCCCCAGTTCTATCTTGGATGACACAGAGCATACCTACAAATGCTCGTCAGTCGCCACGTAGTTTTGCGGGTGTGACAGACTATAAGCACCTCCAATCAACACACATCACCAGACGCACCTAGACACCACTACGCCACTCACAAAGTACCTACATATTTTACAGCCAAACAAGTTCCTAGTTACTTCTTACTTACTCCATCAAAATTAACAGCTTTCATGAACCCGTCAATAATTCAGACGCGTGTTACCACATGTTTGTTAATTCATGCCTCCAGACTCTTAACGCATGTTGTGTTTTTGTACATCCGTCGTAAGTTTTTTTTTTTTTTTTGAATACTAGGTACTTTAATGACGGAACAAGCAGATGGCCCACCTGATGTTAAGCGGTAACCTCTGCCAATGAACAGTGCATTAACTCATAGGTCACGTCCACCTACGACGTACCCTATATATGTGGCATTGCCCTGCGCCCGCCACCCTGAGACATAAAGATGAAAAGTCTCATGTGCCTGTAATTTTACCGGCACCCTTACCGTTCAAACCGGAACACAGCAATGCGAACACTACTGCTTTGCGGCAGAAATAGGTATAGTGGTAGTACTTCCCCGGACGAACTCTTTCACAAAAAAGCTACCACATGTTTGTTAATTCATGCCTCCAGTCTCCAGACGCATGTTGTATTTTTGTACATCCGTCGCCTGATTTGGTATTATTATAGGTAATTCTATGTCATACAAAGACCCAACTCAAGCGTCACTGAAATATTACAATGCTCGCTGAACGCGAGGTCGATGCTTCCATATTAAATGTATGTTTTTGTCACTGACGTGAAGACTGCTGGCTCAGAGAGATCACTGTATCAGAAACACGGTATAGGACAATATTTTCTTTCTCAATATGGTGCAGACTACTGGGTCAAAAATTAGATACCTAAATAAAATAAATTCAATACAAGTAATTAATTTTGTAAAAATTAAAAAACCCCCAACTCAATGAAACGGCTGAACCGATTTTGATCAAACATAGCTAAGAAAACTCCCGACAAATTCAACTTTCAAAAAAAAACTAAAAAAAACTAAATCTGTTCATCCGTTCGGGAGCTACGTTGGGACAGACAGACAGACACACACACACACAAACACACACACACACACACACACACACACACACCACACAGACACGTCAAACTTATAACACCCCGTCGTTTTTTTTCGAATCTATAAGGGTTCCGTAATTTTTGGTTACGGAACCCTAAAAAATGGTTCGGCAGCTACAATGCTACAGACAGACACACACGCAGGCACACACACAAACACAGACACGTCAAACTTATAACACCCCGTCGTTTTTGCGTCGGGGTTTGAAAATTGAAGGCGAGTGAGGGTCCTGGCGTTCACACACGGACCGCAGCACACACCACATTTTACGCTGTGCGCCGCACTTTGCTGTAGTTACCGGAAGTGCTGCGGTCGTGTGTCGTTTCGCCCCTGGAATCGTCCACGATATCGTGTCGTTATCGTCCAATGTGCAAGCGCCCTAACATGGGCTTGGTGGACGACACTTCAATATTTTTAACCCCCGACGAAAAACGAAGAGGTGTTAAAATAAGTTTGACGTGTCTGTGTGTGCGTGTGCGTCGTGTGTGTGTGTGTGTGTGTGTCTGTCTGTCTGTCTGTGGGATCGTAGCTCCCGAACGGATGAACGGATTTCGATATTTTTATTTGTTTGAAAGGTGTATTTGTCAGGACTGTTCTTAGCTTTGTTTGATCAAAATCGGTTCAGCCGTTCAGCGTTGTTATTTTTTTTTAATTTTTACAAAATTAATTACTTGTATTCTCAAGCACAACTACTTGTACTATTATTTATTCTGTGGCACAAAGTATAAACAGTGTTATCTGATTGTTTCATTCAGTCTGTTCACAAATTAAATCATTAGTAAATTGCTGTAATTCCTTCATATTAAATTGTTTTATTACTGAGATAATGATGCTCATTTGACACAACTAATTATGAGACACCAAGCAACCATCTCCTGATTTTAATTATCGATTTGGTAATTATCGACTAATATTATAATGAGGTAAAATTTATTGGTTTCTTAACTACTTCTTCTACACCATTCCTTTAGACGTCCACTGCTGAACGAGGCCTCCCCCATAGAATGCAATGGGGGAATTGCCATAATCACCACACTTGGATTGGAGATAGTCCTATTGATGTTGAGTAGGTACCAATATCAGTATGCTCAGGTGACCCTGACACTATTATTTATTCTGTGCCCTGACCCCTTAGTCGGCTCTTACAACATCCACAGGAAGAGACGGAGAGGTGAATTCGTAGGCCGGACATGCCACCCACTGCATGCATTAAACTGATGAAAAAAATGTTTCACTAATATATAGAAAGCTACTCTCTATCCCTGATAATAGAGAACAAATTGGGAACTAAAATTCAAAATAAAAGTTTTTTTTTTTACAAATTAGGTAGGTACACCAGCACCAACACCCAACAGCTGTATATATATTCTGTGCCAACAGTCTCATACATAGTCCTGACCCCACACCAGGGTCCCCTGTGTCGTGGGTATCAGGAACTACGAGTACCATGCTACCACAACACCCAGACACGGGACAAATATTTGCAGATGAAACAAACATTTGTTCCACAGAGGGAATCAAATTCGCAATCTCTCACATCTCAGCCGGCTACTCACCCTCCACGCCAGAGGTTGATTAGAGGAGGATATGAGTTGGAGCCATAAAGAATATCTTGTTTAACATAATTACATACCTAATTGTATATCTGTTAAAGAACATTGCTAAGATTAGAGCATTAATAAATGCTTAAGGTCTAGCTATAGCTCAATCAATAGGTAGGTACAAGAAGGTAAACATTTGAGTTTCCTGTTTTGTTGCCTAATTAGTTGGTACCTACTGGTGCATTGCCTTTTGTTTAAAGCCAAAAGTGAAAAGGCAGATGATGAAACAGCCTCTGTACATGTTCATTACCTCTTACTGTTTATTTTGTGTTTTCTTGTGTGCAATAAAGAATAAAGAAACAGGCTGGTAATGGGTAGGAATTTTATAAAAGTAACTACAGCTGGTGTGTATGTCAGGGGTGTTTTTTTATAAAATAATTGGCTGTTTAATTTTGACAATTAGATCTCACACAAAATAATGAGAATAAGGCTGCATCACTTCCCAGAGATTTCAGATAAGTTGCACGTATTGTTCTCGAGGAATGTTTACGAGTGCGTTTGCCTGGTATTGTTGCTAGCCATATATTCCATCTCCGATATACCCATTGTGTGGAAATGACTTCTGAGCCTGGTCCTATAGCAACTCAGCTGGTTTGATAATTGTAATGGTAGTATTGTTTCATTGTGTAAATTCATACTAGTTTCATTTTGCTTCAATAATTGTATATCTCGCCTTATAGGTTTTTTTTTTATTTCCAATTTGATAAGGAAGTTTTTGTCGGAATTTATAGCAGAAACTTTTAATGAAAAAGTGTATGAGTCAGCCGGCTGAGATCATTGGCTTACCTTGGTTTACAAATCACTTTCAATCGAATTTTCGTGACACAGATATAGGTGGGTAGTTCAGTGACACAGTTATAGGTGGGTAGTTTAGTGACACAGATATAGGTGGGTAGTATAGTGACACAGATATAGGTGGGTAGTTTAGTGACACAGATATAGGAGGGTAGTTTAGTGACACAGATATAGGTGGGTAGTTCACTGTGACGTATGCAAAGAATATTGGGACAAAGCTATCTATTTGATTTAGTGAAGACTGCATTTACTTTGATTTGATAAATTTATCCAATACCAGTCAGAGTGTTGTTAAGGGGGCACTGAGGAAAAATACTTAGAAAAAAAGTATTTTTTCCTCAGTGCCCCCTTATCGACACCCCAACCCAGTAATGGCAGAAAGTGGGCTGGTAAAATTGTTTGGCAATGATTTGATGATTTATACAAATATATACAAACTTGCCTGCTACATACTAACCAGTACCAACTATTATTTTATCTCAAAAGTTCAGAGTTCCAATGAGAGCTTATTTATGTAAATTATTATATTATTCACCTTGTCTGAACTAACATTCAATCATGTTTTCAACAAATATACCTAGGGAGCTATTTATTTTAAATTTAAGTTACCTTCAGGGTACGCCTGTTTATTGGCAATAACGTCGATGACCATATGCGTAGAGTTGTAGAGAGGGCCCATCGCCCGCATGTCGAACTCCACGCTGGCCTTGTAGGTGGTGTTGATGACCGGCTCCGAGTAGTTCACCGCCGCCATGTCCCACACGTCCGCCATCTCCTCCCGGAGGCGCTGGCTGAGCTGGTCCATCTTGTTCTCGATCTCCGCGAGAGTGCTGACCACCACGCCACACAGAACCACACAAAACACCAACTTCAACATATTGCGGACACTTTTACACCACTTTTCACTGAGATTTTATCATAATCTCGAACAGGGGTAGGGCAAACTATTTGTTTGCAAAACAAACGCCGAGATAACCGAACGAAACATACACTCGAAAGTCCAGAGATTCGCAATTTTAAAACACACGCGCCCTAAAGGCGACGTCCATCAAGCGCTCTCAATATCACAATAATCCCGTTTCCAGTCAGGATTCACATAATTTGAACGAACAAAATCCTTTGTTGCTTTTACGAAAAAAATACACGGCCGTCGAAAGGAGTCGGTCGATGCAGATTGGCCATAGAGGAATTTTTTATATATAGAAATAGAGATATATCTCCCGCCAAAAGAGGGGAGGAGCTCATGCGCGCCTTCTGTATTTGACTAATTGAACTTTTGCCATAGTAACTATTATTTATTCTGTGCCTTAGCTCTATTTGCATTTTTCATACTACATAAATAGCTAGCTACCTACCTATCGCTATATATGTATGCCTCTATAGCAAATAGGCATACTTATATAGCGATAGATAGGTGCCTGGCTATTGTTAGTAAAACAACGTTTTCAAACACAATATGCACCTTTTTATTTTTAAACATACAATAGTAGTTATTCATTAGATCTACCTATACACATTGCCGTGGTGTGTCCGGCCTAAGAATAGACCCCTCCATTTTCTCCCATGGATGTCGTAAAAGCCGACTAAGGGATTACCCGGACTTGTTAGTATGATTTGCTGGTATAAGATTTGTCCTGGCTGCTAGCTTATTATGAAATGTGTTAATACTGGAAGAAAGCGTTAGTTGAGTCAGTCGTAGGAAGCAATGGCGGCGATGAGCTCACCACTTGTCACGTCTATATTCCACGATGGTGCAACCCACTGTGAAAAGCGCCCATTGAGGCTCTGCATACCCCTTCAGGAAAAAGGCGTGTGTCTATGTATGTATGTAAATACATTATAATGACTTATTTCGTCTCGCTTGAGGGGCGAAATTATTATTTTTTGGTGTTTTTTGCTCATTACAGTTTATCAACACTTTTTCAGATAGAGAAAGTTGAATTCGCGAGCGCTAAGAGACATAACACACATGTTTTAATTGATAGTATCTCATAAATATCATCAGTTTTGCTAATTTGACCGTAAACAAACCCTTTTTATGTTTACAGTTAAAAAAATACCTTTAAGTATACATAGTTAACTTATTTTGCAGTTTTTCCACCATGCTTATGTACTTTTTTTTTGCATACTATTGTATACAAAAAAATTGTATTAAGTATATCAGTTATCTAGTACCTACCTATAACACAGGCTCTGCTTATATTGGGGCTAGATAACATTGTGTGAACTAGCATTATGTATTTATTTATTTTATTGGTGTTAAGTACTCAGGTGGATGCTGTTGCCTATTCCCTAATTTCTACACGCAGTCGGCTGTTACGACATCCACGGGAGCGGTCTATTCTCAGGTCGGGCACAGCAAGTTACCTGTAAATATGTTAGTATTCTGTAAGTCAATGTCATTATTGAGGGGGCTCCAATGCGACGGTCTCTTCTCGCATATGTCGAAGAGCGGTTGAGTCTCGCGAGTCAAGTTTGTTGCGATCGTGCTGCATAGTTCGTCGAAATCATTTCTTGTCCGGCACAGGAAACACTGTAATCAAAGAATTACATTTGTTAGCAACTAGCCTTTTGCCCGCGGCTTCGCAAGCATGTTGTTGGGATAAAAAGCAGCCCCCCCCCTACCGCCCTTCGCAAGCGTTCATCCACACACCAAAAATCAATAAATAAAAAACTTTATCATCATTTGCATGCTAGATACTTTTTAGTAGGTAGAGCTTTTTTGCGAGAGTTCGTTCAGAGGAAGTGCTCGCATTGCTGTGTTCCGGTTAGAAGGGTAGGTGCCAGTGAAATTACTGGCACGAGACTTTTCATTTTTGTCTCAGGGTGGTGGGCGCAGTGCAATGCCACATAGGGCGGGTCGTAGGTGGATGTTATTGTATTGATAAAGGCAGAGGTTGCCGCTTAACATCATCTCTCTGTGGGCCATCTGCTTGTTCCGCCATTAATATAGTTAAAAATTTGTAACGTGTTGACCATTTACCTACACAAGAACAACTCAGTGTTTCCACATTTTTGCAAATAAATAAATAATCTAATCTTTCGGATTTTGATTTGATTAATCAAAATCCGCTCAACCTTTACGGAGTTGAATTGGAACTACACATATAACGCGAGCGTAGCTGCGGGCGAAAGCTAATAAAATAGAGCCTATGTCCACCCTCAAAGTAATTTCTAAATATTCAAGAACAGTTTTTTTTTTAAATCGGATATGTAGTCGTTTATTACCTCCTACATACAAACTTACGAACTATAATATAAGTGTAGGTAGATTAATTGAGGAGTTACGCTTCTACGCGTTCCTGTTAGTTATTATGCTGAAGGTAATACATACCACAGCTACCGAAGGATCCATCACAAGGATGGGTATCCTGGAAACGTATTTGCAGTGATATGTACAGTCCATTTCCTTCTGATCATCAGTTATTTTATTCTGCAAATAAATAAAATAAGATGAGGCGACATTGAGAGTATCTGTTTACATATTATATACGTATGTTGTGTACATACATAGGTAGTTAAATAAAATAAATAATGTTGGATAGTTCACACAACATTATCTAGCCCCTAGCTAAGCAGAGCTTGTGTTATGGGTGCTAGATAACTAATATACATACATACATACATACATAGACACACGCCTTTTTCCTGAAGGGGTAGGCAGAGCCTCAATGGGCCGCTTTTCACAGTGGGTTGCACCATCGTGGAATATAGACGTGACAAGTGGTGAGCTCATCGCCGCCATTGCTTCCCACGACTGACTCAACTAACGCTTTCTTCCAGTATTAACACATTCCATAATAAGCTAGCAGCCAGGACAGATCTTATACCAACAAATCATACTAACAAGTCCGACTTAGTAAAATGCATTACATAGATATATATGTTTTATTATATAATAGAAGAATAGAAATAATTTATTTTGAACAGCACATACACACAGCTTGAATACACAAAACAAAAGTTACACCGTCAAAAAATATTTGTTGCTGTGTGTATAGTGCCGTCAAAAAAGGTCCATGCTTAGCATATTGCTGCAGTGAACTGCAACGTTGTTTTTTTTTGTTTTTTTCTGTTTTTTAGTATTTGTTGTTACAGCGGCAACATAAATATATCATGTGTGAAAATTTCGACTGTCTAACTATCGCGGTTCATGAGATACAGCCTGGTGACAGAAATAATAAATAAAACAAAAATAAAATTTTGACAGCTGTCATCCAAAATGTAGATTTTGTCATCAGCTTTCATTTGAGCCAAACAACGAAACTCTAGCAAAAGTAGTTTCCGAAATATGACTGTTTCAATTTTGACAGCTGTCATCAAAAATGTAGAGTTTGTCATCAGCTTTCATTTGAGCCATACAACGAAACTCTAGCTCGAGTAGTTTCCGAAATATGACTGTTTCAATTTTGACAGCTGTCATCCAAAATGTAGATTTTGTCATCAGCTTTCATTTGAGCCATACAACGACACTCTAGCACGAGTAGTTTCTGAAATATGACTGTTTCAATTTTGACAGCTGTCATCAAAAATGTAGAGTTTGTCATCAGCTTTCATTTGAGCCATACAACGAAACTCTAGCTCGAGTAGTTTCCGAAATATGACTGTTTCAATTTTGACAGCTGTCATCCAAAATGTAGATTTTGTCATCAGCTTTCATTTGAGCCATACAACGACACTCTAGCACGAGTAGTTTCTGAAATATGACTGTTTCAATTTTGACAGCTGCCATCAAAAATGTAGAGTTTGTCATCAGCTTTCATTTGAGCCATACAACGAAACTCTAGCTCGAGTAGTTTCCGAAATATGACTGTTTCAATTTTGACAGCTGTCATCCAAAATGTAGATTTTGTCATCAGCTTTCATTTGAGCCATACAGCGAAACTCTAGCAAGAATATTTTCTGAAATATGACTGTTTCAATTTTGACAGCTGTCATACAAAATGTAGATTTTGTCATCAGCTTTCATTTGAGCCATACAACGAAACTCTAGCACGAGTAGTTTCCGAAATATGACTGAATCAATTTTGACAGCTGTCATCCAAAAAAACGGCTATAGTTGCGATTTGCCGGTTGCCGCAACTGAGAGTTCAAAATTTTGTCGTGTTCTGAGCGCCTTATAGATTGATAAAACTATGTGATCCCAAAAAAGTCAACATTATAGGAACACAACTTTAAAATAATACAACACTAAAAAGAAACGGGAAATTATACATTTTGGAATTTCAAAATTTTGCAAAGTCAACCGAATGTTCCTAAAGGAACTTGTTTTTTGGTGAACATTCTATCCAAAAAACCATGTCAAACACAAACCCTAAATAAACAAATTTTTATGGCGAGAAAAGCAAGGTTAGTATGTTGTATCAAATTGAATGGTGCAAACGTAACTAACCAGTTACGTCTGCACCATTAATGGGGCAAATCAATGGTGCAAACGTAACCGCGGGGCTTGGTCAACACATCACTAGGGTCACTTACTCGGTGGTACCGTTTAACTTTAAAAGTCCTACGGTACCGCCAGGGGTATGGCCAGGGGTACCGTGGGTCTGAAATGGTTTTGCCATAATCACCACGCTTGGCAGGCGGATTGCGAGCGGGTGATCGCAGTATTCGTGTTGAGCACTCAATAGGATGCTGCTGCCCATCCCCTTGTGTAACTACTAGTTATTAAATTAGCATTAAATATACATACCTGGTTCATCGATTCACGAACAGCCTGGGACACAGCATTTCATAAACGATATGTTTTTTATTTATCCGGCCAGTTGTGGCAAGCTATGGCGACGATGAGCTCACCACTTGTCACGTCTATATTCCGCGATAGTGGAAATTATCCAAATTAATGCAAATTAACTAATTATCAATGCAAATTTTTTACAATTTTGACTGGACTGACATATGCTATGAGTGCTGCCAACTCAATTTTTAAAAAACAGCCAGATCACTACAAAAAAAACAAAATCCTCCTTATGAAATTTATGTTCAAAAAGCAATTCTTGTCTGAACTTGTTAAGTAGTGCATTATAGCACCCTTACAGCAAAAGCTGTTTTAGCCTACTTTTGAATATACTTGGTCTATCAATTGTTTTTATGAATAACCAAAATTATTGTAGATGGAATAGAGCTAGGCTAGAGTGAATAGGTGCCTTCTAGACTTTTGTGCTCCATCTTCGGCTGCATCGTCACTTACCAACAGGTGAGATCGTGGTCAAACAAAGGTCTATGTTAAAAAAACAAACATTGTTAAAAAAAAAATGGAAGAAACTTTTTATTTTTTTTGTTAGTATACGCAGTTACGTAGTACGTTTAGGTAGTCTAGTAGTACGCCAACCACTAGCTGTCACAAACCTGATTTTGCTGGTAGAAGATGCTGTTAGCATGAAGCCCACCTTTTTGTAACATTATTGTATGTGCAATAATGTATAAATAAATAAATTGATTGTACATATAAAATAATTTTGTGACGTTTTCTTTTGGATTACGACTTATAATATTTTAATAATATTTTTATTATTTAGTACAAAAAAACATAGTTTTATCATGTTACTAATTTACAGTAAGCATACGACCTTACTTTTTTTAGATATGTCAACCGAGACTTCTTCTCCACAGACAGACTGTCATTTTTTAGTAAATTTTCTGTTTTTCTTTGGGTTTAGATCGGTTTTTTTGTAGCTGATGATGTTAATTTACTGCTAGATCTAGCTATAACATTTCTGAATTGGCATCACTGGCGTCTAATCTGATACTTTCTGATTGGATGAACTGTAGAAACAAGATGGCTGATATTGTTTTTATAATGGCCTGGATACTGGTCCGTGTTGACTAAGAAGCTTATTTTTGAAAATAGCGAAATCTATAATGTACATATTTCAACTCTGAGTACTCAATGAATTGGTAGTTGTACCTTGGTACTTGTTAAATGATTGACGACCCTGAGATTGGCACAGACAAACAGTGTTACAGATTGGCGATTGGCTGGCGAAGAATGAATGAATCAAAATAATTAAAAGAATGAAGAGAGCAATGCGAGCGGCGCGCGACGGAGGCCGGCCGGCTGAAGTGTTGCTAGCTGGGTCCAAACTAAACAGCTAATTGCCCAAAAAATAAGTTTTTTGTTGCACCATATAAATAATACAAAGCAGGCACATCTGATGTGGAGGTTATCAATATTGCTTGTGATACTAATAAAGGAAAAAAAAACATTGTTTAAAAATTGTATGTATGTACTGTTGGGTGTGTTAATTACCATATCCTCAACCTTTTTTCCTTGTAAAGTGGTATTTCAAGTGATTTAGTCCATCTTGTACACCACATGAAGTAATAAAAATGTATGACTTATGACTTATTGTTTGTAATAATAGTATTTATCATAAACCAAGATGAAATTTCTATTTGTTTTTTTTTTATAATCGTTGTTTATTATTTCTATAAATAAGTTTACCTATTTATAATAATGTCTTTGAAATATTTCCTGTACGTTACTCCAGGTAGGTAACAGTGAATTTAGATAGGTACTCCTATTTAGAAATTCTACGATATCAAATATTTATTTTCGTTTGGATAAAAAAGTGCATGCACCAAAAAAAATATTCATATTATTTCTTTGAAGCACATGTGACTACCTAAAATTCTATGAGTCAGTTATCTGGCTAGGACACACAGTTTAAAAAATAACGATTATATTTTATTTGAGGCTAGACTATAAACTACCTCGAAAAGTGGCTAGTTCTAGCAATACAGTGGCTAAGGTGGCAGCACTTAACCGGAGGTGAAGTAAATGGGATAGAAACTACTGTCATTATTTGCCTTCGTTCATTTTTGGGGATGCCAGCTCAAATATTTAGTTTTCGCACAAAAATATTTTATTTTGTACCCGCCGCCCGCGGTTTCGCTTGCGTTTTACCAGGATAAAAGTAGTCTGTGAGTAGCCTATACTTAGCTCAATCCAGGTTATAATCTCTATCTGTGTACCAAATTTCATCGAAATCGGTTAAGCCGTATCTTTGTGATTGAGTACCTAACCTATACCTACTACATAACATATCAACCATAAAAATATCCAAACATCGTAATTACATAGGTACTTACCGTGCTACTATACAATTCGAATTAGTTATCCTTGGAACAGTTACACACTTTTTTAACCCCCGACAAAAAATGAAGGGGTGTTATAAGTCTGTGTGTGTGTTTGTGTGTGTCTCTGTCTGTCCCATCGTAGCTCCCGAACGGATGAACCGTTTTTTTTTTAAGGTTTATTTTTCGGAGTGTTCTTTTCTTTGTTTGATCAAAATCGGTTCAGCCGTTCAGCGTAGGGGTTTATTTTTTATTTTTACAAGATTAATTACTTGTTGCATTTGGAAGCAGTTTAAAATTGGATCGACAAAGACAAAACACGGTGTAACTATTCAAAGGATGATCCGTGTTCATTAGTAGCACGGATAGTATTTACTTTGACATTTATCATATTAGTGGGATTTATTTTGAAAACCAATGTAGGTATTTTGCGAATTCGGTTTCGCCAGGCACCACACAGGCGCTTCCCACCTAGTAGTAAGAAGAATAAATAATGCCAAACCGTGTTTGTGTAAAATCCAGTAGGTAGGTAGTACCTAAGTAAAACATTATGTAGGGTCAGTTCGCTAGTTAGCCGGCCACCTTTAGTTTTCGGCCTTTTGGCGAAGGCTCTATAGTAAAATGGAGATAATAGCGATTCCTAGCAATTTTTTTGTGCGAAAGTATGATCAATTAATGTAGAAATAGTTGCATGACATCTGGTTTTTTTTTCGGCTAAATAACCTTCACTAGTAATTTTTAGTGAATTTATCAGTTTGACGCCAGTATCGAAGCTGCCACCGCATGCGTAATTGTACGAAAAAATTAGTGACACGCGTGTCACTCCAAGGTATTTTTTTAATGTTTTTGTAAGTAAATGATGTTGATGTGCATTTAATTGACTGTAGAAATGACTTATTAACATATTACCACTATGTTTATTGCAATATTTGATTTAAAACTACGATAATTAAGGTGGCCGGAAAGTAGCATCGAAAATTTCCAAAATGTTTAGTTCTCGGCCTAGTGGCCGAAAACTAGCATAACACAGCCTATAATACAATTGTCTCTTTCTTTTATTTGGCCACGCATATATTGAAATTCTCTTCTGTTTCCGATTATGAGCCATGTGATGGCTTAGCTTATTAGTTTTCGACCAAAGTACACCATTATGAATAAATAGCGATGAATCAAAGTTGGCCATTTTATTGATGGCCGGAAACTAAAACAGAAATAAAATTGTAACTCAGTTTTCGGCCTACCTGAATTTGTATGGAAAAGTTGTGGCCGGAAACTGAATAGCGTCATTCAGTTTTCGGCCACAATTTTAAGAAAAATAGGCATAAATTTCAATAAGTGTTCTAGATTGATTTTCTTAGTATAATTTCTATATTAATAAATTTTTTTCTTCAGGTTTCAACTAATAATATTAAATTATCAAATATAGTTTTTAACAAAGCCAGTACCTACATAAATACATAGATCTATCGCAAAGACAAATTTTTGTGCACTGTTCCGGGATACAATAAAACACTTATACCGCAACACATTAATCAAATTAAATTCATAATATGCAGTGGATTATACTAAATGTCTCCAAAACACACCGGGGAATTTAAACTGAGAAAAACTTGAAATAACGAACGTAGATTTCGTTTCACAAAAGAAAGTTTTTTAACATTTAAAACCAACTCTGGCTATAATAACATAAACATGCCTGTGATTCTAAAGAAGATGAAAAAAACTCGAGAAAAGGACTTCTGAAATCCAAAATGACGATGTTCTGTAAGAAACATGTTCGAAAGACAGGAAAAACTCCAAAATTAATTTGTTGACATCTCTATTAGTTGAGGATGAAAAAACAAGCAGAAATTGAGAAGAATCTGAGCGGAAATGAAATAAATTGAGCGGAATATCCCAAAAATTTAAAAACTTTGACACTATGCATTAGCATTACACAAAGTCAAACAAATCAAGACTAGCCGATTAAGTTTGCTGATTTTCTACCACCAAATCTATCCATAATAGAAGAACCTTTCAAATTTCATGAAATCCCGACTTATAAAGACAGCATAATATCACCATCAAATTCAAACAAAGAATTACTAGTTTTCTCAGTTTAAATTAAACTGAGAAAAACCCGAAATAACGAGCGTAGATTTCGTTTCACAAAAGAAAGTTTTTTAACATTTAAAACCAACTCTGGCTATAAAAAACATAAACATGTCTGTGATTCTAAAGAAGATGAAAAAAACTCGAGAAAAGGACTTCTGAAATCCAAAATGACGATGTTCTGTATGAAACATGTTCGTAAGACAGGAAAAACTCCAAAATTAATTTGTTGACATCTCTATTAGTTGAGGATGAAAAAACAACCAGAAATTGAGAAGAATCTGAGCGGAAATGAAATAAATTGAGCGGAATATCCCAAAAACTTAAAACTTTGACACTATGCATTAGCATTACACAAAGTCAAACAAATCAAGACTAGCCGATTAAGTTTGCTGATTTTCTACCACCAAATCTATCCATAATAGAAGAACCTTTCAAATTTCATGAAATCCCGACTTATAAAGACAACATAATTTCACCATCAAATTCAAACAAAGAGTTACTAGTAGCCGCATTCCTGCATACACAGTGACGCTATAGTAACTCGGAGCAATACGCTGACTCTGACACAAACTATAACACACCTTATTAAATAACAAGCAAAATGCCAGAATCAATTATGGAATACTTGTACTTACTTGTACTTGTAGAGCAGACTCTTCTCCGCAACTAGGCCACCAACGGGCCCTTTTTGCGTGATGGGTGGAGGCTGCTAGTCCAGCCACCCGATGTCCTCCAGGAAGGCTAGCAGCTCGCCAATGCTGGCGCAGGCCTGCCTGGGCGTCCTCGGTGTCCCGAGGTATGTTTTTCTCTGGGACGCCACGCTGCTGCACTCCAGGAGTACGTGCGCTGGCGTCTCATCAGCTACTAGACAGCCTCTACATAGGGGGCTATCTGTAATACCCAGAGTAAATAAATGTTTATTAAGAGCACAGTGACCCGTGACAATCCCGACAATCAGGCGTAGCTTGTCACGCTTCAGATTGAGGAGTTTACGGGAGTATTTCGGATTTAGGTCCGGAAACGCCTCCTTTGACTGCCTACAATCCGATAAATTTTCCCATAGCTCTTGGTGTAGATTGACAGTACGTTTACGGATCCAGGAGCGTATCTGGCTAAATGGCAGGGGTAAAATGGGCTCCGGTCCTGCTGGTAGCAATTCCGAGCCTCTCCTGGCCAGTTCATCAGCCCCATCGTTACCTCTGGAGCCACTATGCCCCTTGATCCATTGCAAGGTTATGTTGTTTGACTTACTTACTTCTTCCAGCAGGTTATGACACTGAATGGTCAACCCTGATGTATGTTCGCTTTTCTGCAGGGCTCGTAGTACCGCAGCGCTGTCAGAGAGTATCCTGATGTTAAAGTCAGTTACCTTCCTACGTAGCACTGCGTGAGCAGCCTGGATTATGCCTACGCATTCCGCTTGGAAGATGGAATTCCACACCCCCAAAGCCGCTGACGAGTGAATGTTCAGATCTTCCGAAAACGTACCCGCTCCGGTTCCTGCTTTCATCTTAGAGCCATCTGTATATATTCTAAGTTCGTGAATGTTCGAGCTGTCACTGGGCTCTTCGTGTAATTGTACAGTGAAGCTCTTAGAGAGAATGTGTTTTTTGGGTACCCTATCATAAATGGAGAGTAACAGTGGATAACCAACCGCGAACTCGTCTATGATGGTAGTGTGGATGGCCCGTGTGTCATGCGTTAGTAGATTTAAAGCCCTGAGTCTGTAGGCAGCGGCTGCTGCCTCCTGTTGCACGTGTAAATGCAGCGGGGTCAGGCCTATTAAGGCTTCAAGGGCAGCCGTTGGGGCCGTTCTCATACTACCCGTAGTCGCCACACATGCCAATCTCTGGAACTTTTGCAATTTACTAATAATAGTACTCTGTTTGGTTCTGGGCCACCAAACTAGAGCACCATATGTTACCGAAGGTCTAATCACCGTGTTGTAAAGCCATAGGGTTATCTTTGGGCTAAGACCCCATGTTTTACCCACCATTCTGCGACATTGCCAGAAAGATATCGTGGCCTTCTTTATTTTGTTGTCTAGATGTTTCGCCCAGTTCAGTTTACTATCCAAAATTATACCCAGATATTTAACCTCATTGGAAAAGTGCAACTGCGTACCAAAGAGACTAGGCACCCTATAGGCACCTAGGTTACGCTTATTAGTGAACATTACTAGCTCTGTTTTAGTTGGATTCACGGTCAATCCATACTCTGTGCACCACTCCTCGACGACCCTAAGTGCACTATTCAAGATATTACACGCCACACTAGCAAAATGACCCGATATCAGAATAGCAAGGTCGTCCGCGTAGCCTACCGTGAAGAAACGTTGGGCGTTAAGTCTGGTTATTAGATCATTGGCAACCATGTTCCACAGTAGCGGCGACAAGACACCTCCCTGGGGACATCCCCTCGCCACCACTGCTCTGGTCTCACCGAGTAGGTCGACACGTACCGCCCTAAGTTTGAGCATGCCAACGATCCAGTCCGCCAGTGTCGGAGCTACCCTATGTCTCTGTAATGCTGCGCTGATGCTGCTAAAGTTAGTCTTGTCAAAAGCGCCTTCTATGTCAATAAAGGCAGCCAGACAGAGTGTTCTGTTCTTTATGTCTTTTTCCACTCTGCTAACCACAGTGTGTAGTGCTGATTCTGTTGATTTACCCGAGCTATAGGCGTGTTGCTGTGGATGTAGTGGTGTGGATATTAAAGTGTAATCCCTTATGTACCGATCGCACAATCTTTCCAAAGTTTTTAGAAGAAAGGAAGTGAGGCTAATCGGTCTAAAGGCTTTAGCTTCAGTATAGTCACTTCTCCCCGGTTTAGGTATGAATATAACCCTGACCTCTCTCCAGCTTAGCGGTACATAGCGAAAGGCAAGACAAGCCCTGAAGACGACTGTGAGCGTCTCGATGAGATGCAGCCTACCCCACTGAAGAAGGCCCGGAAAAATTCCGTCTATACCAGGGGACTTATACGGTTGAAATGTGTTTATTGCCCAGTTTACTTTTTCTACGGTAACTATCAACCGTGCGACTGCCCAGTCTGTTTCAGATGCCGACCCTATACCAGTGGCATCGTGCCAACTAGTTTCTTGGTCTAAAAGACACCCCGGAAAATGAGTCTGTAGTAATAGTTCATGCGTTTCAGTTGTCGTTTTAGTGTAAGTTTCGTCTGTCTTTTTTAAAGAACCTATCTCACGATTAGAGTCAGTCGCGAGGATTTTCCTCACTCTGTTCGCTTGGGAATCAGATTCAATACTTGTACAATACTTTTGCCATTTTTTACGACCATTCCTCCGGATGCGTTTCTTGTACTCAGCACGGGCAGATCTGTATTTGTCCCAATCCGAGTCGTCGTACGTGTTCATTGCTCTGTTAAATAATTTTCGTACCTTACCTTTATGTCTTTCTAAGTCTTCGGACCAGCCTTTGTTTCCTCTAACGATTCCACGTGCCCCTGTGAGAGGGCAGGCCTCCTCGAAGCTCTTAGTCAGGCTTGTAGTAATTTGAACAACCGCAGTCTCAATTGCGGATGTGCTAGTCATGACTTGTCCCGCTATGTCCCCGAGGCGCTGTTCTAAGGAGTTAACAAACTTTCCTTATCAGTCCTCCGTGGGTTGCGGGATGGTGATGTCTGTGCTGTGCTCAATTCCAGTTCATACCTGATCCACCTATGATCCGAGCAGGATGACTCTACAGATACCCTCCAGTTCTGTTTGTATCTGGAGCAGTTGTCTGTCACCATGGTGAGATCAATTATGGTGCGGAACCGCCTTGTTACAAAGGTTGGCTCAGCACCCCTGTTAGCAATAGAGAGAGATGTAGTAAATAGGAAATTTACCAGATCATCACCTCTGCTGTTTGACACGAGCATCCCCCAAAGAGGGTGATGTGCGTTGGTATCTGCTGAAATAATTAGTTTAGAGTTTTGTAATTCGCAATGCCTTACCAAATCCGTGACATCATTTGATGGGATGGGCTCATCAGCTGGCATGTACGCCGATGCTACCATGACGTCCTCGAACTCCCCACCGAAACTGCCTCGGATTCTGGCTGTTACCAAATCCCTGAAACAGAACTCGGTAAGGGGCACAGTTGTTAGGGCACGTGGTACATAAATGCACACACGTGGATTGCTACAAGTGTTATCATACAGTAACTTACCTCCTAAGCTGCCAAGACCACACACACGCCCTGCCCTGATCCACGGCTCCTGGATCAAGGCTATGGTCATATTGTCTTTCTCCAGCACACTGCGCAGGTTAGCCGTTGCAGTGAGGCTGTGCTGGAGGTTGCATTGGACTATGTTATATTTATTAGAGGTGGCGGCTTGGGTCACCATCATGTTGGCTAACCTTCACCTCCTCCTCTTCCTCCGAACTATCCAGCAGGTCCGACTCTCCACACATCACCTCCATCGGCTTAGAGCCCGACGGTATGGGCGACGAGTGTAATGACTCTGCTTGCGATAGTACGGGCGCTTGCACACCACTGGGACCTGGTTGCGGTTCCGTTGCTGAGCTCGACTCCAAAGACTGCTTGGGCTCGGGGGGTACGTCCTGCAGACTCCCGTCCTCTGCAAAGAACCGGACGTACACGCTCCCTAAGTTATGGGCCAGTCTTCGCTCTCTCGCCAAGAGCTCGGGAACCAACCCCTCAGGTATCCCAAGCTTCAGGAGGAGGATGTCGTCCTTCTGCATGCTGTGACTGTACACCGTCCATGTTTTGATTTGGGCCCATTTGTTCTGTTCTGCCAAAACAAGACTAGTGTCCTCCAACGTGTTGATGCAGTCGGGAATGAACAGAGCCGCCCTTACTCTCTTGGTGATGTCGCTCTGCTTAATCACCTTCAGCTTCGGACATGTAGCTACCGGTAGTTTCGCGATCACACTGCGTAGCCACTCAAGTGAAGGCTCGTCCTCACACCACAGCCTCAGGACCCCTTCGGCGATGGTGGGTTTGCCCATGAAGCGTGGGGAGAAGTCCTTTTCCGGGTTCTTGATGTCCTCCAAGATACACCGTTCCAGGTACCTCTTCACTGAAGTGGCTTGCTCCTCTGTGACATGCTTATTGTCGTCCCTAGCAACAGCCACGCAAAGATGGCTCTGAACCATGTCTGCGTAACTGATGGTGGGGGCACGACGCGTACTATCAAGCCTCTGCTTCTTCCGATCACCTCTCGGAGAAACGGTGTCGTCCAGCCTAGAGCGCTTACTCGGCTCCGTATGGGCCGGGGCCACGGCTGAACTAGCTATGGCCATGGTAGCACGCTTCTTGCGACTGTATCTGTTACTATGCTTGCTGGTCCACGACCCCTTACCTCTGCAACCAACGGACCCGGCGGTCACTACAGGCAAGCCCGTAGATCTCGCCGGCGGGGCATACGGTTTGGGGAGGGACCCTTTATCTCTGCTTCCTTGCTTATAGAAAAAGCTCGGACCAGGGGTGTTCTGCACAGGCTCACCAGTTCCAGGAACCACCTGTTGCGCACCCATCTGACCTTGCTTTTCTGCTTTCCTCAGCTTTTTTGAGTTCCTTTTCCCCGGGACGCTAGTCACCTCGGGATTGGGAACCTTGGGTTGAGAAGGTCCAGCCGCAGGCTTTCGCTCCCCTTTCCCAGTGTTAGCTGCTTGTTTTTTGCCTTTAGATCCTAAGATCGTCCAGGCAGCAGTGTCAACCTGCGGGCCCGCGAAGGCTGCCACCAGGTTATCCACCGCCTCCCCTGTAGAGGGGGTTGGAGAGTGGTCTTTATTCATTTTGTTCGACATGTTTGATAAAAAAGTTATAAGAATTCATCTTTCCGGCTCCCCACCCACCACCGAGTCCGCATCTATGGGGATGTATTGCTATACACCAGGGCTACCGGTCCGATATAGAAGGGCTGATCGCGTTGCCTACGAGCCAAAACGGCACCACCAAACCCGGCGAAGACCACCACCACCAAGCAAAGGCGTGCACCGCTGTCTGCAGACCCCATCGACCCCCCCCTCTCGCCGACGACAGCTGTGACCTGTCGCCATGCTGAATTGCCACGGCTGGCTAGACCGTGACCCCCCGTTTTGGAAGAAATTCACACCGAAGATGAGTGTTGCGGAAGAGACATCTGTCCGCTCAGCAGCCAGGTTTGTTGCATCCTTCCGTACGGGCCCCCTACGCGCAGCATCAAAACACGTAGGTGGTTCGCCCCCCACTAGTCAATCCCACCTATTGGATGACTAGCCCACGAAGCCAAACCACCATACTTCGTAGCGGACCGAAATGGTAATGGAAAAGGGATCAGGGGATGTGAGTGCAAGGGATAGGAAGAGTGATAGGTATAACTATCCAACATCTGTCCGTTCGATGGTGAACCCGCCGTCCTAGGCAGTGTACGTCTGGTGGTTTCAGTTACGTCTATTTCTTAGGGAACTAGACCAAAAACAGGGGACAACCACGTGAAGGCTAACTCACCAGGCTTGCCTTGGGGATCACGGCAACTAGTGTCCCTACTCCCAAGACCATTCGCACCCTACTTGTCATATGAAGGCAAGTATGGTAGGCTTATATCTATACTAGGCAAGCGGCTAAACTAGAGACACCAGAGAAGCAGAAACGCAAGCTAGGCAGTGCAACTATTAAAGCATAGACGTAAACCCCCCCCCAATTATGGAATATAGAGAGGCTTTTAATAAATACTTATTTATACCGGATCCCTGAAGGAAACCTATTAATATACGTACGCCAGCAGCAATTTCGTCTTGAAACATGCCAAAAAGCCTAAAGATAAAAAAAAAGACAACATAAGGATAGAAGTGCGTAAACAAAGACAAGGAAGTCAAAATTGAAGAGATTGGAAAGAGATCAGTTAAGCAGTTGAAGAAAGCAGAAGTTTCAACATGAAAGGTGACAAAAGTAAAAAGTCAACAAAGAAAACGAAAGAATAAAGTACCGGTGTGATGATATTTTAATAAACCACACAGAAGAAAATGCAGAAAGGAATACAAGATGTGATTTCTGCACTAAATAGTATCATTTAAATTTACAAATTTTTTAGGACTCAAACAACTAACCCTACAAGATAAGCCTTTCTAATGCAATGCATGCAATATTGATTCCTAATTAATTCATTTGTCTTAGTTTTTAGTGATTATATTTTCAATTGGGGTGGTTATAAAGATTGAATGTAGGTACCTAATTGTTAAAGCTTCATGTTAATGTTAAATAATGGCCATCTTTAAAAAAAAAAATAGTGAAAACGTCAAATTATTAATGTGTTTTTAATGTTTAAAATGCTTATAACTATCCGAAATTAGTGACTGCTACTTATAATTAATATGATTTCATATATAAGAGTAAGAAAAAAAATAAGATGATATTTTGATGATAACCATAAACGTAAAAGACTGTTAAGTAATCAATTTGATCAACTTGAAATGTCATTAGTTATTTGAATTAAAGGCTGTGATTACTATATAATTCATTAAATTGCATACACTGATCGAGAAAATATAATACATGATAATTATTGTTAAAACCATAGTTGATGATGCAAGACTTGTGGTTGTTAACAATTAAAAAAAAATTGTAATTACTATTTCAACAGTAAAGAAAAAAAGAATTAAAAAGAAAAATGTATAAGTAATAAAAGGATTTAAAAAAGACTTCAAAATTATAAGACAGAGAAGTGAGTACCTAAACTTCTACCTAACAGGACATTTCAAATTAAATTATAGAAAAAAAACGAAGTCAAACTTTGATTTTGTTTATTTTTATAGTTTTTCTGGTGAGGCCTAAAAACATTTTTACGAAAAAACGAGTTTTTAATGTAACTATAATAGCTTCGTCTTACTTTTTTATCCATTATAAGTAGCGGCCGAAAACTAAATACCATGTGGCCGAATACTGAAATTTGTGGCCGAAAACTAGCGTTTTGGTCATTTTTGGGATTAAAATTTATTATAAAAAAAACTAAGATCATTTCGCGTCAAACAGTTTTGAAATCAGAAACTACAATATTTTATCTATCAAAATACATTATCAGTACAGATTATCAACAGTAACATTATTTTTTTCTGACCGTTTAAAGTTGCCAAGTCCACTAAGAGGCCGTAAACTAGCGAACCGACCCTAAATCATGCAAAATTTTATTAAGTAAATACCTAGGTAATAGGTACCCAGTTTTTGGGTTCCAAAGCCTAACCTGAAACCCTCTAAGTAGGTAATTATAGAATATTTTGTAGAATAAAAGTCTTCAGATAGTTCATCGGATATTATCGTAACTTTGTAAGCCCATCAACGTCGCTGACAACGTAGGCGTTTGGTGATGGGGTCAGGTTTGCAGACCTCGTACGGCATACACGTCACTCCAACGCAGTTTACTCCTGAGGCCTCTGCAAACAACGTTAATGGTAAATACCTACCTGATATAAACAAAAGTAGGTATTAATAGGTATACCTACTAATATTAAATTAATTTCAGGGAGCTGTCCATAATTGCCGTGACCCGTTTTCATTGCACACCACAAGCAGCCTACAACTACACACGTACCACGTGGTCGAATTATGGTAAAAGAAAATTAATAAAAAAATGTGAAAAATTCCCTAGAGCATTTTTAGTAGTAAGTAGTAGAGCTTTTTTGTGTAAGAGTTCGTCCGGGGAAGTACTACCACCATACCTACCTATTTCTGCCGCAAAGCAATAGTGCTCGCATTGCTGTGTTCCAGTTTGAAGGTTGAAATTACAGGCACATGAGACTTTTCATCTTTATGTCTCAGGGTGGCGGGCGCAGTGCAATGACACATAGGGCGCGTCTTAGGTGGACGTGACCTATGTGATAATGCACTGTTCATAGGCAGAGGGTATCACTTAACATCAGGTGGGCCATCAGCTCGATCCGCCATTCCAAACAGTATTAAAAAAAACATTAGGACACACAGTAATCTCTACCACTAAGACTTAGAAGAAGCAACTACTTAATCTGAGAAGATGTGTGGAGAAGGGCACAGACTTCCTTTCCTGGACACGGAAAGTCCTGAGTAGCTCCTAGTAGTATGGTACAGTCTTGGCGCATGCTCGTGGCTGGCAGCTGTAGACATATCTATATTAAATGCTTGTAAAACTAACCATTCTTATAAGATCCATGACCGTGCGCCGTGGTTTGAGAGTTGGCACAGGACTTCCTGCCCAGGTAGTTGGGACAGCAGAGGGCTGGGTAGCACTCCTTGTCAGATAAGCAGACCCGAGTGGACTTGACCCAAGCTGGTGGCGGGCACACAGCGGCTGCAAGTGGTAAGGAGATGATATAAATGTGATGATGAATGAAGGTTAAAGTGAATTAGGTAGGTACCTACTTATGTTTTTTGTAAGTTACTTATTCATAGCACAGAATAAATAATAGTTCCATAGATAGATAGATTAGACAGATAGATTAACACTTTATTGTCAGAAAGAATAATACAAGGTATGTACAAAATACATATGAAACAGTTGTGCTGTATCAAGACCGCTGCAAGCGATCTAAAGGTAGCTCAACTGATCCAAATCACTACCAGACGGAAGCGTCCCTAAGATGCTGGCTGCATTGCCGCGCTGAATGGCAATACTAATGCGTTGAGCCAGATAAGAGCCAGCTCTCGGGTCACGCGTCGCTTCGACCAGATGCCCTGAAAGAATTTTGAAAACGCGAAGGGCCCCGGAACCCCACGGACCCAGAGTCTCGACCCCGAAAGGCTCAAATAAGTAAGCTCTGTCGCGACTTGCATATTATATTATATTATTTAATTATTTACTTTATTGTACACTAAAAAAAAACACAATCAATGGATGAACTAAATCAAATAACAGTACAATGGGCGGCCTTATCGCTGAAAGCGATTTCTTCCAGGCAACATTAATCATCATCATCAACTGCCAGTAGGTACAATTCCACCGATGAACATAGGCATACGAACCGTGCCAATTCATATAGATCGCCAATACGAACATTCTTGAGCTGCCTCTATTCTTGACGACCTCTGTGGTGCGGCGGACGCAGGAGGTTGCGGGTTCGATTCCCGCCTCGGAACAAATATTTGTGCGATCTGCAGATATTTGTTCAGGGTGTTCTGGGTATTTTCTATGTATAATAAAAAATATCTATCTATGTAATATATTGTATTAAGTATATCAGTTGTCTAGTACCCATAACACCAGCTCTGCTTAGCTTGGGGCTACATAATGTTGTGTGAACTGTCCAGCATGATTTATTTATTAATTTATTTTATTCGCGCACTTCCTGCGGGCTTTTGTAGGTTGAGAACTCGGAACGAACGGGAAATGTATTGAATACTAATGGTTACCCGCGTTTTCAAATGCGTTTTTCTCCCTTGGGAACTATTTCATCAAAACTGGCCCAGCCATTTTGGCGTGAAAGCACGACAAGCATCATAAGCATTATAACATTATCATCATTCATTTAAGTTTATTTTTAGGGTCTATGTACCTACGTTAGGTACGTGTAGGTACGCTAAATAAAAGACTATTGGTTGGTAGGTATGTAAGTCGTCCCTTGTCATCTTGTCCTAAAAGTAGGCCTAGCGTACCTAATAGCGAATTAGAAGGGAATAAATAACACACGCTGTAGGTACAGTAGGTACATGTGTGTTTGCACTAACATACATACATAGGTAGGTACTTACTTACTGTCATTATGACAGTAAGTATTAGTTAGGTTATCAAAAAAAAAAATGTACCTACCTAAACTTTACAAAACGCAAATTCTTACCATTGCTAGATTGTATGCAAGAAAATATAGTCAGCAAGGCCATCAAAACGACGAATCTGCCAAAAGAACCTGAAAAAACAAAATAAATGGGAAAATTAACTAAGTAAGAAGTAAAAGTAACGTCTCAAAATCAACAACTTGGAGTCTATGGGGCAGTAGAAAATGATCATGACAAGACGGTGTAGTTGACCCCGCGTCAACTTTCAACAAAAGAATGAGAGGCAGAAATCAACCGTAAAATCAATTTTGTTTCTTGTTATTTCATAAATAAGTAAGTCGTCGTCGTCGTTTCGTATGAGGTAATGCTGGCCTCTGGTGTCAGAGTTTGTCAAGCCGCCCGAGGGCCTCTGACATGGCTTATCGACTGCTATTAATCAATAACAGCTGGGTCCGACAGCTTAACGTGCCCTCCGAAGCACAGAGCGATGGAAATCCGCACATAGGTAACTTAGAAAAGTCATTGGTGCGGAGCCTAGGATCGAACCCGGTATCGTTGGATTCTGAGTTGCACTATTGAACCGTTAGGCTACCATGGAAGCACCTATACCATATGCCTCATCATCATCATGAGTTCACAGCCTGACTTCACCACAGAGTATCTAAGTAGGTAGGTACTCGTTTTTTCAGGCTTGGTACGGAACACTTAAATAATTATACATGACTTACCCATAGCGGCTGATGTTTCCACTTTAAAGTTAAAAGCAATAATACTTACCAAAATCGTGAAAGCATGTTATTTATATTTTACTCGAGGAGGGTTATTTACCAGTAGTAGCTATCTGCGGTTTATTACCTACTCGCTTCACAAGCACTAGCCCGCGGCTCCGTCCGTACCTACATGCTACACTTAAAAACAGCATTTGAATCCGTCCATTAGGTAGGAACTTACTGACAAGTACCTACTTATACAGACTAAGTATAGACAGAACTACAAAATATATATTTTGTGATAGGAAACTGGTGTAGGTAGATATATACAGACAGTTTTTATTTTTAACTAGCTGGGGGCCCGCGCTTCGCGCAGGTTCTAGAACTTTCAGAAATTTCACAAAGGTTCTCGATCTTTTATTTAAAAAAAACGAAATTTTGGAACTTTCTCGAAGGTTCTAGAACTTTCGGAAATTTCTCGAAAGTTCTCGATCTTTTTCAAGCTTTTTTTTTGGGTTTTTTACTTTTGGAAATTACTCGAAGGCTCTAGAACTTTTAGAAATTCCTCGAAGGTTCTAGAACATTTGGATTTTTTTCGAAAGTTCTTATACTTTTTCAAACCTTTCTGGAGGTTCTCGAACCTTCTAGAATTGCCTTGAACTTTCCAGAACCTCACCGAAGTTTTCGAACTTCCTCGAACCTTCTAGAAGTTTTGGTTGAGTTTCAGGTCAAGTTCACCTCATTCTAAACCGTTTTTCTCTAAACCTTAACCACGCAGCCCAAAACCCAAACTAAACCTTCTAAACAGTTTTTCTCTAAACCTTAACCACGCAGCCCAAAACCCAAACTAAACCTTCTAAACAGTTTTTCTCTAAACCTTAACCGCGCAGCCCAAAACCCAAACCTTCTTCATATGGGAGGGTTGGGGCTACCCTACGGTTAAACCTTTTTTGGGCTGCATTGGTTCGTTTTTGAGTTTTATCGGAACATACCGACATCAACTTTCTTTTATAATATATATTGATTGATTAGTGACTCGCCCTGGCTTCGCACGGGTAGCCCCGGGTAGCCGGTAAGTAACTAACACGACTTTGTTTTATATATATAGATTTATGTGGGTAGTATGCTTAGTATTTATGAGTACTTAGGTACCTATGCATGTTGTCATACTACCTAAAAGTACCTCTGTGAGTTAGTACTCTGTGGTGACTCTGCTCTGTCATACTGTATACCCAGTGACTCATGGATAAGGACTATTAATGTATAAATTTATTAATTAGCAGTGTTCTGCGGCTTCGCTTGCGTTTTAAAAGTATCATTATCTATATGTATTCACACAAAAACAAATTATATGTATTACAATTTTCACCGATATCAGTGCAGCCGTTTTGGTGTTGTTTTATGTTAATGACGGTATGTACAAGCAGATAACCCACCTCATCTCCCTATACTACAACAATGCATTACCTCACAGGTCACGTCCACCCAGTGGCGTAACAATAGGGTGGCCGGGCTGGCAAAATGCCACGGGCCCCCGACCCAAGAGGGCCCCGACCCAAGAGGCCGGAAGCTCAAAAATATTTTTATTACTTTGTGCCTGAGTATTTTATTTGAAAAGTATTTTTTTATAAGTTCTGCTTAAAATCCAAAGTGATACAACAATTTTTTTGTAAATTTTCGAATTTGCCACCTGCCCACAATGAAATTTTTTAAATTTTTTAGAATTTGCCTCGGGCCCCAGATGGTATAGTTACGCCTTTGCGTCCTCCAAGGACGCGCCCTACGTGGCATTGCACTGCGCCCGCCTAGAACAGTTCTACCTTTTTGAGAAGTATTTGTATTGTAATTGTATTCCGAATGACGGAGGTATAGATAGATAGATAGATAGAAAATACTTTATTGTACACCTTAATAGCTAATAATACAAACAAAAAGAAACAAACTTAACTATATAATATGATATATGAGGTATATTCTTATATATAATATAAAGTTAATAATAGTTGTTATTTCTTTTTATTTTTGTTTTTCTACTAGTTGCTTAATCTTACTGATCTTGTAGTTGTTGCAGAGTCCTAATGGCAGATGCAGTGGAAAGATAACGTGAAATAAATACGGCACTGGTTTGAATTGGCATTAACTGTATATTCACAATACAGAACACAAATCCCTTTTTGGGAATTAAATACAACGATGAATTATGATAAGATCAGCTATTAATTAAATCACACACGTAGAGAGAATCGAGAGATAGGCAAGCAGTATATATTACATCCGTAGATAGAGAACAAACATCAAACTACAACCATAGAGTACTATTACAAGACTACAGATAATAAGTTAAGAATACAAAATACATTTCAACACTTCCCCTTATTCTTAACTATGATACCATACAACATCTTATAATAGAGTTATATAACAATAACTATGACTCTACATGTAGACGCTACAATCTCATTTAAATTATACAAGTGACAAGCTCTACATGCTATTTCCATGCACATCTATTCTGATTATACTATACAAACAATAATAATATCATTGCATAAAACCAGTAGGCAAAAAATAATAATTAAAACAAATATCACCTTAAATTTAAGTCACTTACAAAATTGTTATGCTTAACAAAACAAAGAGCTTTAGTAAAAATATCAGCTGTCATATTATCCGTAGGTACATATCTTATAACAATATCATATTTTTGTATTACATCTTTAATAAAATGATATCTTAGGTCTATATGTTTTGTACGTTTGTGAGCATATTCTTTAGCCAATAACAATTTCTGTGCGCTTTGATTATCATTAAAGATAATTATGCTAATGCGTTTATCAATAATTTCATACAAGAAATTCCTAATAAAACACAATTCCTTCGCAACATCACATATGGCTACATACTCTGCCTTAGTACTGGATAATGCGACACAACGCTGTTTTCTAGACTCCCAGCTAATGACATCTTTGCCCAATTTTATAACAAAACCTGTGTAAGATTTTCTATCTGTCATATCATTCGCCCAGTCAGCGTCAGCATAAGCTTCAATATTTAAATTTGCATGTTTGTAAAAGCAAAGACCATGATCAATAGTACCCGCTAAATATCGTAGTACTCGTTTAGCAGCCACCCAATGACTCTTATTGAAATTAGTTAAATATTGACTAAGCTGACTACAGCTAAATGTTATGTCTGGCCTTGTACACACTGAAAGGTACATTAAACAGCCGACCAACTGTCTAAATTGATAAATGTTATCATCCAAAGGCTCAGATTCTGATTTACACAATTTACTATTTTTAATCATAGGTGTCGAAATCTTTTTACATTCAAACATATTAAATCGTTTCAATAATCTCCTTACATACTCCGTTTGGTCCAATTTTAAAATATTCTTATCTCTAGAAAGTCGCATACCTAAACAACTTCTTAGTGGACCTAGATGCTTAACTGAAAAATTACTTTCTAACAATTTATACAAGTTATTGGTATCACATGTACTTAATATATAAAAATCATCAACATACAAAGCTATTATTGTGAGATCCTTAAAATTCCTTTTTACATATACACATGGTTCACACTTATTCTGTATGTATCCATTTTTGGTCAACAGTTGGTGCACTTTCAAATACCACATTCGACTTGCTTGTTTTAAACCATATATACATTTACATAAAAGACATACCTTATTGTCATCAGAACCAAAACCCGGAGGTTGCTCCATATATATTATTTCATTCAAATCACCATGCAAAAATGCCGTAGTGACATCTATATGTTCTATGGACATATCGTAACAGTGTGCAAGGGAAAACAAAATACGCATAGTAGAATGACGTACGACAGGAGAAAAAGTGTCAGAAAAATCTACACCCTCCCTCTGACTAAAGCCGCGAGCGACTAAGCGGGCCTTAAATCTATCAAAGTTCCCCGACGTATCGTGTTTCACCCTGTACACCCATTTACATTTAACAACATTGGTGTTTTTAGGCCTATCAACTAACTTCCAAACATTGTTTTTCAAAAATGACTCGTATTCATTCCTCATAGCATACATCCATTCATTACTATCTGAAGATGACATAGCCTGTTCATAAGACTGCGGTTCATTAAATATAGAGCTGGCAAACATACTCATTTCATAATCACCATACCTGATTGGCGGTTTACCACGATTATTACGCAGGGAGCGGCCGCTGACAGTCACAGAAACGTCCTCTGTACTAGTCGCGCCCTCCTCTCGGGAAGTCTCTCTGGAAGAGGCCGGCAGTGCCTCCTGCTCCTCTACAGAGAGTTCTCCATCAGGCTCGCTGCTGCCACTTTCCGCATCTCAGATTTCTTCTTCATGAAATATCCAAAGGACTTCCTCGAGTAGTCATCTGTCAAGGTCAATAGGTATCTTGCACCTCCCCAGCTGTCATCACTCATCGGGCCCAGGACATCTGAATGGATGAGCTCAAGTAACTGACTAGCATGACTAACTTCACCCGTGGGATAAGCCTTGGCCACAGGCTTCCCCTCAAGGCAAGCGGTGCACTGCTTAAGGTGATCCTTATCAGTCTGAAAAGAAAAATGTAGTGTAGTTCTTTTCATTAAAGCATCCATCCCTTTCATACTCAGATGACCTAACCTTCTATGCCATAACTCAGCATTCAAATTTGATGCAGCCAACTTTGCAGTCTGTGATCCCTGCACTTGATGTAGGGTAGCCAACGACTGCTCCTGTGTGCAAGTACCATTCATCCTATAGACTCCCTTGTGTAACTCCGCAGACATCACATATTTACCATTAATAGTACATTCATCGTATATAAAACAGCCATCCTTTTTAAATACTACTACCAAGCCTCTCTCACACATTTTGCTCACCGACAATAAATTTTCTGATAGTTGCGGAATATACATTACATCTTTTAAAATCTTAGTTACACCATTTATGGCAACTTGAACTGAACCCATCCCGGAACTTTGTAATTTTGCCGTTTTGTCAGCACAGTTTATAATTACTTTGTTACTTTTAAAGTCTACAAACAAGTTATCATTGTTACACATATGTGACGTTGATCCACTATGCACTATAAAGTCTGTCTTCGCTGAAGCATAGAATGTTGATGCCGTCATTGTCTGCTCTTCCTTGGCATTTTCTTGCTTCTTCAGACGTTTCCACTTGAAACATTTGGACTTTATATGGCCTTGCTTCTTACAATAGTGACATATTATTTTCTTGGCCTTAAAACTGTTTGCTGCAAAAGCATTGTTCAAGCTGCTTCCAGTACCATTGCTTTCGGTGTTTGTCTTCCGATACTCTTCCTGAAGAAGCCTTGCACGAACCAGTTCCGAAGATAGTCCACTCGTGATTGATGCCGTCTCCAAAGCTGATACTAATGTATCAAATTCTTGAGGGAGCCCACTTAAAAGTATTTCCGCAATCTCAGGATCTTCCACTAGTTTACCGATATTGGCTAACTGCTGCACCAGCGTAAACACATAATCAATGTACGCTGTCATATTCGCAAATGCTGCAAATTCGACCCGATGCAGCTGGCGTAACAAACTCACACGCCTGAATAGTCCTTTATCTTCATAAACAGTAGACAGCTTATTCCATGCATCCTTTGCTGTATCAATCCCATACAGCAATTGGAATAAATTCGGTTTTAGGCATAATGATATTCGGGCCAATGCCCGCTGTGATCTAGCTGGATCGGAATCATCGCCGGAAACAGAAGCCCACAAGCCCTCGAGTATCAAATAATTTTTCATAGCAAATTTCCATGTCTGGAAATTGGAGATGCCTTCTAGTTTATCAAATCCACCAATTATGTATCCTCCTGTGGACGTCGACATGCCGCCAGGCGTGGCAGCTGCAGCGCCCGCCATAGACGGCGCCGAATCAGTCGCCATCGTGCTCAAATGTGAGGTTGTGTTTCTTCAAACCAATAATCAAATGCCATGCCAACACTAAATCCAATTCTAGGACTTTCTAAGTAAATACCTGGTTTGGTTATGCTGGGCTCGTAACCTGTTGCAGAGTCCTAATGGCAGATGCAGTGGAAAGATAACGTGAAATAAATACGGCACTGGTTTGAATTGGCATTAACTGTATATTCACAATACAGAACACAAATCCCTTTTTGGGAATTAAATACAACGATGAATTATGATAAGATCAGCTATTAATTAAATCACACACGTAGAGAGAATCGAGAGATAGGCAAGCAGTATATATTACATCCGTAGATAGAGAACAAACATCAAACTACAACCATAGAGTACTATTACAAGACTACAGATAATAAGTTAAGAATACAAAATACATTTCAACAGTAGTACTTAGTAGATTTTTGTTTTTATGTTTTATTTGTGTGTTCTGTCGTGGGGAAAAAATAAATAAATTTTGTTTGTTTCTTTCTTTATAATCCCCATCGCCAAGTACCTAAGACACTGATGGGGCTTTTGGGAGAAGTTTTTGAATTTTCCCACTGATGGGGTGGATTTTTTGGGAAATATGCAATATTCCCAAGGCGACAGGCCACTGGTCAAATAAAAAAATGCCCAATTCAATTTAATCTTTTATTATGTATAACTTCTTCACAAATTAATCTTAAATCAAATCACAATTTACGCTAAACTGTACAAATACTTTAAATTAAGACGACTACTTAACTACAGGTCTAGCGCTTAACTGAGGCAGTCCCTGAGGTATGGTAGCGGTACGGGAGGGGTGTTTTCGTCTCGCAAATTATCAGTTTTTTTTTTTAGTTTTTTTTTAACCTTGGTAGACCTTTGTTTGACCACGATCCCACCTGTTGGTAAGTGACGATGTGGCCGAAGATGGAGCACAAAGGTGTAGAAGGCACCTATTCACTCTAGACTTGAAGAGACCCAGATTATAGTTTTCAGGAAAGACAGACGACGGTAGTTTGTTCCACTCCTTAGCAGTTATCATTATAAAGGTAGAACTGAAACGTTTAGTACGAATAGAGGGTATACTAAGGAGGTAAGGGTGGTACCGAGCCGTGCGCCTGCTCGTCCTGTGATGAAAAGGAGATGGTGGGATCAGATCATGAAGTTCCTGGGAGCATTCCCCGAAATGTAACCTAAAGAACATCGAAAGGCACGCGACCTTACGGCGGTGCTCGAGACTCTGGATCTTAGTGTCTACCATATGTTGCTCACCTATAAGCCTGAAAGCTCTACGTTCGATCGATCACAAGGCAGCAAGCTGGTGTTTAATGTACATGTGACATAATGTAACGAACACCCCTCCCGTACCGCTCCCATACCTCAGGGGCCTGCCTCAGTTAACCTGTACATACATACATAGACACACGCCTCTTTCCCCGAAGGTGTAGGCAGAGCCTTAATGGCCCTCTTTTCACAGTGGGTTGCACCATCGTGGGATATAGACGTGACAAGTGGTGAGCTCATCGCCGCCATTGCTTCCCACGATTAAATGTTGTGACTGTGTTAACCTGTAGATTACATTTTATTCATTTCAATGGGCACCATGCGCTCGTTGGCAAAACCGTACGTAGGTACATAATGAGGAGTCATTATCAATATACATAAAACCGTTGCGTGACTGACTGACTATCAAGGCTATCCTTGACTAATTTTTGCGAGCTGATGATCCTGGAATGGAAACGACTCCACCAATTTCCACGAAACAACATAACTGGGAACAATCTCGCAAACATCATCTTAAATTCTAGTGGTTCGCCCCGAACTGAGACCTCGCGATTACACGCAAATAAATATACGTACGTACGGTTCGAAAAGTTAGATCTACAACGTCGTTCAAATTCCTAGAAACGGGAGGTCAACACTTGGATGTTATACTGGTTATTGTTTTATAGAGTACAAGTTTCGATATTCTCCAATTTTAGACTTTTCCCAGTATTTGTGTCCTAAAAGCTACAAACATACCAAATTTCAGCGTTGTAGGATTAGTGGAAGTACCCTAGAGGTTTTGGTTTTGTAACATTTTCGATTTACCCTAATATCTCAAAAACTACATAAAGTATACAAAAAAGTATTGAAATGTCGTAGAATTCTTTCTTTCTTTCTTTTCACTATGAGAATAGCTTCCGTGGGCACAAAATGTTCTATACAACATTGTTCCATCAAACAGCATCCGTCATCATCGCGCGGACACTCGACGGCCGCCAGCGCCGCGGCCGCGCTGCTGGCGCTGAGCGCCCTGGTCTCCAGACCCTCAACGGCTCGCAGCCGGCTGGTGATGGAGGGCGGCGCGCGGAACACCACCAGCTTCATCAAACACCGTCCGTCATCAGCGCGGCGGACTCATCATCGCGCGGACACTCGACGGCCGCCAGCGCCGCGGCCGCGCTGCTGGCGCTGAGCGCACTGGTCTCCAGACCCTCAACGGCTCGCAGCCGGCTGGTGATGGAGGGCGGCGCGCGGAACACCACCAGCTTCATCAAACACCGTCCGTCATCAGCGCGGCGGACTCATCATCGCGCGGACACTCGACGGCCGCCAGCGCCGCGGCCGCGCTGCTGGCGCTGAGCGCTCTGGTCTCCAGACCCTCGACGGCTCGCAGCCGGCTGGTGATGGAGGGCGGCGCGCGGAACACCACCAGCTTCATCAAACACCGTCCGTCATCAGCGCGGCGGACTCATCATCGCGCGGACACTCGACGGCCGCCAGCGCCGCGGCCGCGCTGCTGGCGCTGAGCGCTCTGGTCTCCAGACCCTCAACGGCTCGCAGCCGGCTGGTGATGGAGGGCGGCGCGCGGAACACCACCAGCTTCATCAAACACCGTCCGTCATCAGCGCGGCGGACTCATCATCGCGCGGACACTCGACGGCCGCCAGCGCCGCGGCCGCGCTGCTGGCGCTGAGCGCTCTGGTCTCCAGACCCTCGACGGCTCGCAGCCGGCTGGTGATGGAGGGCGGCGCGCGGAACACCACCAGCTTCATCAAACACCGTCCGTCATCAGCGCGGCGGACTCATCATCGCGCGGACACTCGACGGCCGCCAGCGCCGCGGCCGCGCTGCTGGCGCTGAGCGCTCTGGTCTCCAGACCCTCGACGGCTCGCAGCCGGCTGGTGATGGAGGGCGGCGCGCGGAACACCACCAGCTTCTGGTGGGAAAGCTTTAGTTTCTTGACGAGGCGCTCGAGCACCTGTAAAATAAGAATAGATATATTAAGACTGCGCTCCCGCCAGACAGAAATCTTTAAACAAAAAAAACTTCACGCGCCGCTAGAAAAAGCGGTTTTTATTGAATATCTCGTGAAATATAGATAATTTTAAAAAACCCCGTGTATGAACCCTCCGTTTTATTGTATTGATTTTATATAATTTTCGTCTCTAAAGTCTGTTCCATATTGACAAACAATCGAATTTAGCAAAAAGTTAGAGTGTCCGCGACTAGCGACGTGGACTAGATGATCTTAAGGCGCTATAGGGCCAACGAAAATTTTTATGTCAGGGTGTGAAGCACGCGGGGTCGCCCCGCCCACTGAGCGGGACGCAGGATGCGCCGAGTTCAATGACCCGAATTCTATCGGCGGGTAAGAGCGTTTTCACACTTTCCGATCCGATATCATTATCGGAACACGTTTCCATACATTTTGTCGGTATCTGATATTGGAGACCGATAAAATGTATGAAAATTACGGCCGATAACGGTATCGCATCGGATAGTGTGGAAACTCTCTAAGGCGCCTTGCTATTATTTTCGCACATACGGTCATAAAGTAGTACAATATGCGCACAAAAAATAATAAGTTTTAGTGCTAGTAATAAATAAATAATAAAGAATTTTTACGTAAGTTTTTTTATTATTTCTGTTGGATATTTGGATAATCACATTACCTATAAAAATGGATCGTAAGGAAGGTATCTAATTGTGGCAGAAAATCAGATGTTCCATAAACAAAATAAGTACCTCATGATTCGATCCTAAGAAATTACCTCTCCGTCTCCTCCAGTGGATGTGTGCAGTGGTCTGTCCGACCTAAGACTAGGCCCTCCGACTCTTTCTGAGGAAGAGTGCAGAGGTGTGTGTCCGGCCTAAGAAATTACCTCTCCGTCTACTCCAGTGGATGTGTGCAGTGGTCTTTCCGACCTAAGAGTAGGCCCTCCGTCTCTTTCTGAGGAAGAGTGCAGAGGTGTGTGTCTAGCCTAAGAAATTACCTCTCCGTCTCCTCCAGTGGATGTGTGCAGTGGTTTGTCCGACCTAAGAGTAGGCCCTCCGTCTCTTTCTGAGGAAGAGTGCAGAGGTGTGTGTCCGGCCTAAGAAATTACCTCTACGTCTACTCCAGTGGATGTGTGCAGTGGTCTGTCCGACCTAAGAGTAGGCCCTCCGTCTCTTTCTGAGGAAGAGTGCAGAGGTGTGTGTCCAGCCTAAGAAATTACCTCTCCGTCTCCTCCAGTGGATGTGTGCAGTGGTCTGTCCGACCTAACAGTATACCCTCCGTCTCTTCCCGTGGAAGAGTGTCGTGGTGTGTGTCTAGCTTAAAAAATTACCTCTCCGTCTCCTCCAGTGGATGTTTACAGTGGTCTGTCCGAACAAAGAGTAGCCCCTCCGTCTCTTCCCGTGGAAGAGTGTCGTGGTGTGTCTGGCCTAAAAAATTACCTCTCCGTCTCCTCCAGTGGATGTTTACAGTGGTCTGTCCGACCTAACAGTATACCCTCTATCTCTTCCCGTGGAAGAGTGTCGTGGTGTCTGGCCTAAAAAATTACCTCTCCGTCTCCTCCAGTGGATGTTTACAGTGGTCTGTCCGAACAAAGAGTAGCACCTACGTCTCTTCCTGTGAAAGAATGCCGTAATGTGTTTCCGGCCTCAGAAAATACTTCTCCGTCTCCTCACGTGGATGTGTGAAGTGGTATGTCCGGCCTAAGAGTTACCCTCCGGTTTTTCCTATGGAAGAGTGCTGTGGTGTTTGTCGGGCCTAAGAAGATACCTGTGCGTCACCTCACGTGGATGTGTGCAATGGTCTGTCTGGCCTAAGAGTAGACCCTCCATTAGTTCCCGTGGAAGAGTGCCGTGATGTGTGTCCGCCCTAAGAAAATACCTGTCCGTCTCCTCAAGTGGATGTGTGAAGTGGTATGTCCGGCCTAAGAGTAACCCTCCGTTTTTTCCTATGGAAGAGTGCTGTGGTGTTTGTCCGGCCTAAGAAAATACCTGTGCGTCACCTCACGTGGATGTGTGCAGTGGTCTGTCTGGCCTAAGGGAAGACTCTCCGTGTCTTTCCATGAAAGTGTGCCGAGGTGTGTGTCCGGCCTAAGAAAATACCTGTCCGTCACCTCACGTGGATGTGTACAGTGGTCTGTCTGGCCTAATGGAAGACCCTTCGTGTCTTCCCGTGGAAGAGTGTCGTGGTGTGTGTCCGACCTAAGAAAATACCTGTGCGTCACCTCACGTGGATGTGTGCAGTGGTCTGTCTTGCCTAAGAGTAGACCCTCCGTCTGTTCCCGTGGAATAGTGCCGTGATGTGTGTCCGGCCTAAGAAAATACCTGTCCGTCTCCTTCCGTGGATGCATTGAGCATCACATCAATCTACAAATTCTACCTATATCATTCTACAATTTTCAATGTAATAACTACTCATTTTGATTTCTAGCACAGATAATGTATGGTAGTAAATGTGTTACTACCATACATAACATACATACCATACCACCATCCAAAGGGCGTCGACGATTTTGGCATAGTCGTCAGCCGCCATTTACTTTTATTTTTAAGTTAGAGGCGCACTTTAAAAAAATTACATTTTCTAGAGGGTACGGGTCATTCGCAAAACATCCACTTCTCATAATGTACACCGCACTTTTCAAACTATTTTTTTTTTCAAAAAAGCTGGATATGTGTTACTGGCTCACTGACTCATTGACATCGTTATTCTCCTAGAAGGAGTCGTTTTAGTGATGGGTCATGTTCTAGGAAAGTGTTCAGTCCGTCTGTAAAATCTGTCATTTCAAAAATCCAAGCTGACCAAAACCTTTCTTCGAAATGGGGACCGATCGGATCCGTTCAAACGACGCATCCTACTGTTTTTTGGGAAAGATAGAAGAAAAAAATAAAAAAAATAAAAAAATAGATTGCTGCTCTAAAATGGGTTTTTCAAACAGACTTGTCCGACTAGACTTTGGTGAATTAAAGTTTTTTACTAAAGTTAACACTCGAAAATTTGGTTTATATAGAAATGTTGTAAGCATCTTGGTGTATATAGGGTGCAAAATCACAACTTTTTTAAAAACCATGATGGCGCATGGCGGATTGTTTGGTGGTCATTTTGTAGAATCGTAAAGTTTTCAATTTTCAAATTGAAAAAAGAGACTGCGGGCAACACCGGAGCTTGATGACTAGTAAAGGGCTATCGTGTGGGAGAACAAGTGGTGTTGCCTGGTGGAAATTGCAACTTTTTTACTTTTCGTTACATTTTACTTGTATTTATATTTTACTTTTAAAACCAAGAAGTAAAAATGTAATCATATGAAAAAAGTAAAAAGTCTAAAATAAAAAAACTCAAAAAAAATAAAATTGAAGTCATTTTATGAAAAGTCCAGTGTACATATTGCGAATAAAGGAGATGTCCAGAAGTGGTATAATATTCTGAGAAAATTTCAGAAGTTATGAAATATATCTAAAAAAAGCTTATTTATTGGGCTACTCGATTATATAAATTTTAAATATTATAAAACCTCAGTTTCCGAGAAAATAATAAAATTGTTCTTGAAGGGAAAACATAATGAAACAAACATGCCAAAACCACACGTGTGTAATAAATAAATAAATAAATAATGCTGGACAGTTCACATAACACATTTCACATTTTTTATCTAGCCCCAAGCTAAGCAGAGCTTGTGTTATGTGTACTAGATAACTGATATACTTAATACAATATATTACATAGATAGATATTTTTTATTATACATAAAAATACCCAGAACACCCTAAACAAATATCTGCGATCGCACATAAAATAAATATGCTATTTCGTCTTCTTCTGCCTGTGCCCAAAGATATGATGACTAAAATATTCTTCTTGAATGGAATACGTGCTAACACACAATTTACAATAAATTTATCTGTGCCCTGAGCTACCTGAAAAATACATATGTTTATAAGGAGGCAAGGAATGTAGGTACCTATGCATATTGCTAAAGGTACTATTATCATTACAGGCAGCTCCTATCTATTAGTGAACTCTACAACAGTGTAGGTAGGTATCTACTTAGAATGTATCCTGAACCTACACAGAACAGATAAACTAATAAGTGAAGTATTAGTAATAACGCGACAACATGGAACGAAGGTAGGATAGTCGTATGAAAAGTTCTTTGTGGTTGTCTGTCTGCGGCCTGTCTCGCTAGCTAGAGAGTATCAAAATTCCTTAGTCTGCCTGCCAAAGAGCGTCAAGTTCACCTTTTGGGAGTGTTACAAGTTCTAACTTTATTTTGAAAAAAAAACAACATTTGAATCAAGTTTAAAAAAACTGAGGTACATTTATTATTTTTCATTAGCTGCAAAATAGCCAAATAATTAATGCCCTTTCTCCGTAAATAACTATTTTGTTACTTGGAATTTCTAGTTATTTTTATACCGGCCTTCATATATTTTTTGGACATCTCCTTTAGTCTATTTGAGCAAAAAAATTGAGTGTATATTTTGCGAAGTGGAGGTTATGCGAAGTGGTCATATTGAGAATAAGTGCGATGTACATTACAAGAAGTGGACGTTTTGCGAATGAGTTGTATCCTCTAGCCATAGCACAATAACTAGTGGGTCGGTGGTGCGTGAGGTGCTGCAGCTGGCGTACAGTTTTCCTTTGCCGCTTACTCGCGTGTATGCACAAACCTCTACAAACCCCTGCAAACCCTACCAACACTACAAACCCCTAAAAAATCCTACAAACCCTACAAACTCCTTCCAACGCCTACGAACCTCTATAAATCTACTTTGATTTTGACCCTTAACCTTGACCTTGACCTGTACCTGTACCTGTATCTGTACCTGTACCTGTACCTGTACCTGTACCTGTACCTGTACCTGTACCTGTACCTGTAATTATACCTGTACCTGTACATGCTCCTGCACTAATTAATACGAATGTCGCCTCTTCGTTTATCTCACTCACTCGACCATCGTTCCACTCAGTGGAATCGTTCCACTTCGTGTCACGCTGGTCTCGTTAGCTCGATAAGCTACAGCAAAGTTAATTTGAAGAGAGAAAACTAACGTAATATTCGTAATCAGCACCCACAAATTACTTGAAAACGACACCCATATTAGTTTTTTCTGATCTTACCATTTTATAGGGTTACCAGCTAACCTACTAACTTACCCACGTAACCAAAAAATTTAAGTAATATTCGTAATCAGCAACTACAAATTACTCAAAAACGACACCCATATTAGTTTTTTCTTATATTACCTTTACGCAGGGTTGCCAGGTTACCTTCCTGCTCACTTACATACGTACCTGACTGCAAATTTGATGATTTATTCGCAATCGAACATCACTATCGTTTTTTTCAGTCTCTCGATTATACAAGCACCGTTTCCTCCCAGGGTTACCAACAATATACAAATTTATATAGTCAAAGGTTATTTTTAAGGGCTTCCTTCATAATACCACATACATTTTATTATCAAAAACTTAATTATTTATATATATTTGGAGAAAATCTAAGAAATTGCCCTAAAAACGGGGAAAATATTTCCACCTGGCAACACCACTTGTCCTCCCACACAACAGCCCTATACAAGTCATCAAGCTAAGTGTTGCACACAGTCTCTTTTTTTCAATTTGTAAATTTTATATTCCACCATTTAACAAAATGGCCGCCACACCATCTGCCATCTTGGTTTTGAAAAAAGTTAGGATTTTCGTATATTCACCGAGATGCTGGCAACATTTCTGCATAAACAAAATTTTCGAGTGTTAACTTTGGTAAAAGACTTTAATTAACCAAAGTCTAGTCGGACAAGTCTGTTTAAAAAAGCCATTATAGAGCAGCCTTCTATTTTTTTTTGTTTGTAACATTTTTCTTTAATCTTTCCCATAAAACAGTTGGACGCGTCGTTTGAACGGATCCGATCGGTCACCGTTTCAAAGAACTGTTTTGGTCAGGACCAAAAGTGCGGTGTACATTATGAAAAGTGGACGTTTTGCGAATAAGCCGTATCCTCTAGCCATTTATGTACAGTTTTCAAAGTGCGCCACTAACTTGAAAATAAAACTAAATGGTGGCTGACGACTATGCCAAAATCGTCGACGCCCTTTGGATGGTGGTAGCCGGTAACACATTTACTACCATACATTTTCTGTCCTAGTAATCAAAATGTAGTTAACATTGAAAATCGTATCCTAATGCAATAGGTGGAATTAGTACATTGATGTGATGCTCATTGCATCCACGGGAGGAGACGTAAAGGTTTTTTTTTGGCTGGACACACACCACAGCCCTCTTCCATGGGAAAAAACGGAGGGTTAATCTTAGGCTGGACATACCACTTCACACATCCACTTGAGGAGACGGAGAGGTTATTTCTTAGGCCAGACAAACACCACAACACTCTTCCATAGGAAAAAACGGAGGGTTACTCTTAGGCCGGACATACCACTTCACACATCCACTTGAGGAGACGGAGAGGTATTTTCTTAGGCCAGACAAACACCACAGCTCTCTTCCACGGGAAGAAACGGAGGGTCAACTCTTTGGTCAGACAGACCACAGCACATCCCACATCCACTAGAGGGGACGGAGAGGTAATTTCTTTGGCCAGATCTCTACTCCTACTAGGTATGTAGCTATCTAAAGTAACAGTATGAAGTCAGAGTTTATTTGCAAAACAAATCGGATAATGTATTTGTTACCTAGGTTTACTTTTACTTACCTTTGTCACAGAATAAATAATAGTACAAGTACCTATGTTGGCTCTTTTCATAATTATGATTTGCGAGTAGCCTGACTTGATAGTTTCCATTTCATCCGTAGTCACGTGACCGATGGCGGGAAAATTGACACAGATCCTGCCTCGATGCGGTCTGCGACCGGTCTGAGCAAGCCGAGCGCACGCTCTGGTACTTATATTTGTGTTTAAAAAATTATATAAAAAAATCCCTTTTAGTTTTGCTAAATTTTGTTATTGACTTCACTAATTTAAATAAAAATGAACATGACACCAAGTGTTTCATAAGTTAAAACGTGAAAGAAGTAAGTCAAAAACATGATTTCAATTTTAAAAAGGTGGTATCTTTGTGTTTTTATTTTATTGAGTGAAGTAATTCAAATAGTGTATTGAATTAATGATTTCACTAGATAAAATGATCAAGAATATCATATATTTTTTTCTTCATAGAAAACTATAAGAATTCTTATCAAAAACTTTAAAATTCTAGACACATTTGAGAACCTATGGCGTCTTAAAAGTAATCTTAAGAAAATCATGAATAGGTATTATAATTTTAAAATAGTTGGCTGAAGGAAAAATAAATGATTCTCTTTATTTTTAACCATAGGCAGGCTTTAGTTCCTTAGAACATTGTGAATAAAGGACGTTGGTGCCACCATAGGTTAGGGGTAGGCAGGTAGATGCGTTTCTTTAACCTCACCTTCCTGTAGGGGTATGAACCGCCCGGTATACCAGACAGGTAACCAGACGCGAAGGTCTGGAGGTAAATCTGGGGGCGAGGTTCTGGTCAAGGTGCCAGAGTACCACAGGTAGTACCTACTGGTACACAGGTACCAGCAGGTAAAAGTAGGTACAAAGGTAACTAAAGGTAATTGGCACAGGCTTGGTAAAGGATTCTCAGCTGGTGGTACGTGGGCACGTCAAGGGTAAAGACCTGGTGAGCTGCTAAGCCCAGGATAGCTGGTCTCCGTCAGAAGTGGCACTCGCGGAGGTCTAGCGCATACTGAGCGGAGACGCGACGGACCGCTGCTAATATTTATAAACTCGGTACGGCGCGCCCACTGTACCAAGGTTGCATCGTTGAAATCCTTCTACCAAGGCCAATTATCGTCGAGTCAGCGTCACGCTAGTGTCGACGCGTGCGCAAGAGTAGGCAGCGTCTTGTTGACCGGACAAACAGAAAGGCAAGTCCGGCCAACAAGAAATATAAGACTTTCTAAGTACATTGACTATGTAACAATGTAAAACTAGCGGATAAGAATCGATATAGCCACCTAACGAGGGACCTATGTACAAAGATTAAACATATGGTAGGTAGCTATACCTAATAGGTACGTAGAAATAGTAACCAATGTACTCAGATGTAAGAAAATAAAGAGATATGGTCAGAAAGGTTGGCATACTGAGGTCCAAGGGACAGCAAAAATAGGGCTGTTTAGGTTCAACTTTCACCGCTCTCGTTGCGGTAACGCCCAGGGGTTCCTAAGCAAATTGGCTTGTGAAAGTAGCAATCGCGTTGCGTCCGCCGCCTCGTCGCTCTGTGCAGTGTTCCCCCCGCGAACCGCCCCCGCCAGTTTGTTTTCGCCGCGTTCGCGTAGTTTTGTGCGTTCGCGTAGTGAGTGAGAACTTGCGGACCCTTCCGCTGTTTGACGACCCGTGTCGTCTCCGACCGCCGGTAAGTGCGCGATCCCTACATCAGCCCTTAGCTCTTGTAGGTGAGTCCCCTGTCGGTGGCCGTCGAGCACTCGGGCGCGTCTCGCGGCTGCAAGGGTCGTGGTACCGACAGTACCTAAACCGTGCAGTAGTGGTCACTGCCTAGGGGTTTTGTAACAAAACCACCAGTGCAGTGACGTGTTCCCCCTCCCACCCCCGCTAGTCACCCCCCCCCCCCCCCCACCCCCCGCGAGTGTGCCTACTTGCCGAGATAAGGCAGGCCGGTCGCTGGGTTCCTAAGTCGGGCCTTCCTTCGGGATCTCACCCGACTGGGTTCTCGCCTAGCCTGCCGTAATCGGTAGGTACCACACTTGGACTCCGTCCCACCCTGTTTGGTTAGGTGGGACGTAAATATAAGTGGAGTGCGTCTTCTCGTCCCACCCTGTTTGGTTAGGTGGGACGCAAATATAGTGACTATATCCGTCCACCCTGGTTGGTTAGGTGGACGTTAAAAACTGTGAAAATCTGACGACCGTCCTTTTTAGGACGTCCAGCCATGTCGGAGGGAGGGGAGCCCCCCCCCCCCCCCCCGGCCGCGCTTACCCGCCAGGAACCCCCCCCCCCCCCCCGCCCTCTCCGGGCGGTGCGCCCCGCTCACCCATAGCGGGTCCCTCATATGCTTGCATAGTAAGTCCGCACCGCGACGCTCGCCCGCCGTTTCACTTCGGGGGTGCCGGTGCCGATGCAACCCGCCCGCCCGCCCTAGTTGACGATGCCACCCGCCCGCCCGCCTTGACAACCTATGTCGCCGCCGGCCGGAGCAATGAAGTTCGCCCGCAAGCTCACCGCTCTCCTACTCAACATGAACAGGGGCGTGGTGCCGACAAAGATGACAACCACCCGCCCGCCCCAGTATCTGATTCCACCCGCCCACCCGCCCTGGCAACCTACGCCGCCACCAGCCGGAGCGGCGTCACCCGCTCACCCGAGCCGCCCCTCCTCGACGCGCCGGAGGCTATGGAGGTCCAGGTCGGGCCCGCCGCTGACGACCAGCCTCCCCCGCCAACCCCGCCCCCCGGCCCCTCTCAACCGGACTGATGAAAAGCTACCCGCCGATAGTCGTAGAGTGCCTACCGAACTGGACGGTCAAGCACATCCGCACGAAGCAGGGCCGTGCGGGATGCCTGTTCCACGCCCAGCTGGACCACATGCAGCAAGAGGACCTAGTGAGCCTCTATCGCACCTCCGAGCTACTTTCGATGCCGGGGGTGATGATCGAACACTGGAAGGGCGCGGCCGACCGGGTGCCGCAATGCCACCGTTGCCAGGCGTTTGGCCACTCGTCCGCCAATTGTCACCGCCCGCAGCGATGCGTGCGCTGCGGCGGGCAGCACTTCGCGGCGGACTGCCCACGCCCTCTCACCGAAAAGCCAACCTGTACGAACTGTGGAAAAGACCACACCGCCAATAGCCGCCTCTGCCCCGTATTCCGCCGCGAGGCCCGCAAGCGGGGGGTGACATTCCCCCCCCCTGCTTCCACCGCCCAACGCAGCGAGAGGACGGGAGGCGTCACCACCACCCCGCCCGGGCGGGCGTCAGTCGGCGCCCCACCGCCCCGCTGCCGCAACTGCTGGCCGCACTACCGACCCGAGGGCGGGCCGCTCCGCCGCCCCAGCGCCCAATCGCCAACCTGCGCCCTATCGCCAGCCAGCGCCCTACTGCCAGCCAGCCGTCAGACCGGACGTGCACAAAGTGCGCGCCCAGGCCAACGACCCCATAGAGAGAGGCGCCACCCTCCCCTCGAGGGGAAGGCGCAATAGAAGAGGGGGGAAAAAGAAGAGAAAACCAGTGGCCTCCTCTACTCCGCTCTTATCTACCGCCGCATTGACTCGCCCCGCACGTACTCCGTTGACGGAGGCGCGCCTGGAGCCGACGCCGGCTTACCAACAGCCGGGCCAAGCACCGCCCGCCCAGACGCAACAACAACCGCAGGAACAACCGCAGGCGGAACCGCAACCGCAACCGGACCGGTAATTTTTTATACGATTACTAATTGTTATGGTATTGACATATTAAATTTCAAATTGTTATAATGTATTGTATTGTGATGTAAATTTTGTGATGTACTTATGTACGATTTATGGATTTATGTATATTTGACTTGTAACCGTTTTTGTTATTAATAAATTACTATGACTATGACTATGACTATGACCCGCAGACCGATCAGGCGCCAGACCCCGAGCCACCCTCGGCCCTCCACGGGGTCACACCGGCACCCATGTCGCTGCCGCTGCTACAACCGCTTCCACAACGAGAGAGCCAGGGTCGCTTGCCCCGCGCTCGCCCATCACAACCACACGAATACCATCCGGACGAAGGCGCGACGCACGCGCCCCCTTCGGAATCTAACACGGCAGGAGTGGCCGGGAACCCGATCGAGATCGTGCTCGGGGTCCTGACCGAGTTTCTGCTGGCCATCGCCGCCGGGGGGGACCTCCAAGGCGCGGCGTTGCGAGGATTGGCCTTGCTTCACCGGCACCAATATGGTTGAACGCGACCACCTGCGTCTCCTTTTTTGGAATCCCGGGGGGTTAGGAACCACGTTCCGCCCCTCCGCCTCCTCGCCCAGTCTCAGGACGTCCACATTGTCCTGCTGGGCGAAACGAAGCTTGCCCCCAACCACGAATTCAGGGTGCCCAACTTCTTCGTCTACCGGCGGGACGAGCTGTCCCCGAATACCGGACTCGCCTATCGAGGAACGGCGGTCCTGGTGAGGAGAGACATCGTGCACGAAGAGGTCGAGCACCCCCCCTTCGAAGAGCTGCGGTCCAACGGGGTCCTGGTCAGGGCGGGCGAGGAAGAACTCAAAATCTTCGCCGGATACCGCCCCCCCGGCCCCCGCTACTCGACGGCGGACACAGCGGCCATCTTCAACTCCACCACCCCCACCCTGCTTGCCGGCGACCTCAACGCTAAGCACCCAGAGTGGGGGTCCCGTGTGATCAACCCAGCCGGGAGGAAGCTGCTGCAGGACGCGGACAGGAATGGGTACGAGGTCCTTGGCCCGGACTCGCCGACTCACATCCCGACGTCAACCAGAGCCTCCGCCGACGTATTAGACATCCTGCTGAAGAAGCACATCCGCTGCCCAGTACAGATAGAAGTGCTCTACGACCTGGACACACAGCACCTCCCTATTCTGATCACGCTCGCCCTGTCGGCGAACTTTACAGCGCCGCGCCCGACGGGTGTTAAAACTGACTGGGTAGCCTACACCACAGCGCTGATGTCTATTGACGTCGGCCACCTGACTACCCCTGCTGAGGTGGAAAACGAGATAGCCAAATTCACAGACAGCATCCAGAAGGCCAAGGTGGAGGCCTCCACACCGATCGCTGCGCGCCGACCACAGGCGCGCGACCAACTCCCGCCTCACATCAAGCGGGAGCTCAAGAAAAAGAGGATTCTGCGCCGCGAGTGGGCGCGCTCGAGGTGCCCCCGGCTGAAATCTTCCCTCAACAAGCTGACCGCGGAGGTCTCAGAGGCCGTGAGGACCTGGCGTGGGGAGACCTGGGATCAAACCATTGACCGGGCCTCCGAGAACGACTCAAGCCTATACGCGCTCAACAGAGCCCTCACGCGGGCCCCCCTGCCGACTTACCCCTTGCTGGACCGAGATGGGGTCCGACGCTTTGCCCCCTCCGACCGCGCCGAGATCCTGGCGGCGCATCTGGAGCAGCAATTCACCCCCCATCCGGTCTCAGATGACATCCCTCCTGAGGTGGAAGACCACCACACCCAGGTGAAGGAAGCAGTCGAAGAGTTCTTGTCGCGCCCCGCCCCGCCTCTCGGGGGGGACGAGTTCATGTCCCCCTCCGAGGTGCGGAAGGCCATCCTCCGCCTGCACAGGCGCAAGGCGCCGGGCGGCGACGGGATAACGAACCTGGCCCTACGACATCTGCCGAGAAGAGGAGTGGTTGTCCTGACGCGGCTCTTCAACGGCATCCTGAGGACCACCCACTTCCCGGACCTCTGGAAGACTGGGAGGGTGATAGTGCTACCCAAGCCGGGCAAGGACCGTCGGCTGCCCGAGAGCTATCGGCCTATCACCCTTCTACCATCGATCGCCAAGCTCTTCGAGCGACTATTCCTCGTCAGACTGCGACCGACCATCGAGCCTCGGCCGGAACAGTTCGGCTTCAGGAGTCGCCACAGCACGACGCTCCAGCTGGTACGTGTGCTGAGCCACTGTGCGGAAGAGCTCAACGCCGGGCGTAGCACCGCCGCGGTCTTCCTTGACGTGGAGAAGGCCTTTGACCGCGTGTGGCACCCCGGCCTCCTCTTCAAGCTCTTGAACACCAGCACGCCACCAGCTTACACACAGATCGTGGCGTCCTTCTTGGCCGACCGCAGGTTCTTTGTGGTGGTCGAGAACACCGTCTCCAGCACCCGGACCATTGCCGCTGGAGTACCCCAGGGGAGCTGCCTGTCGCCCGCCCTGTACGCGCTCTACACCGACGACATCCCTACCCTGGAGGGACACCTCCTCCCCGGGGAGAGGGATGTGGCGCTAGCGTTGTTTGCGGACGACAGCGCATACCTATCTTCCTCGCGAAGCGTAGACATCGCCGCGAGGCGGATGCAGCGCCTACTAGACCTCCTGCCTCGGTGGCTCGACAAGTGGCGCATGGCAGTCAATGTCGGCAAGACGGCCGCCCTCCTTGTCTCGAGCCACCGCCGACCACCCTACCCTCTGCTGCTCCGGGGCCAGTGCATCGAGTGGAAGACTCATGCCCGGTACCTCGGCGTGGAGATAGACAGGTCGTTGAGCATGACCCCCCAGGTCAACCACGCAGTGACGAAGTCGCGCGCCGCGCAGGCTATGCTCCGGCCCGTCCTTAAGTCCCATCTCCCACTGAGGACCAAGGTGAGGATGTACAAGATGTACATACGGTCCCGGCTCACCTACGCAGCCCCGGCCTGGTACGCGCTCCTCTCCGCAGCAGGCCGGAAACGAATCCAGACCATTCAAAACATCGCACTACGGACGTGTACGGGAGCGGGCCGCTACGTCCGTAACGATGCGATCGCGCGCGACGTGCGAGTCGAGAGCGTCGAGGACTTCGTGGTGATGTCGGCGCGTCGGATGTTCGACAGCGCCGACAACAGCCGCCACGCCCACCTCAACGCCCTCGCGCCGCTGCACGCGCGCCCCCCAGACCATCCCGGACCGTGGAGGGCCGGTCCCAGAGACCTCTTGGGAGCTCCGGACTCCGCGTCGAGCGGAGTGTAGGCGACGCTCCCACCACACGGACAGAACCTCCGCACATTGTGCGTACCGCCTATAAGGCGAAACCCACTGACCCAGGGGCAGCCGCCCCTGGAGTTGAAGCCAGGGTAAAGAGATAAATCTCAAGGCCCTAACCTTACGCCCCCAAGGGGGTCAAACATGATCATCACAAAGTAGCAATGAGTGTTTTTATGCGAGAAGAAGAAAGAAATAGTCTGGAAGAGCGAAACAGTATGAGGTGCAGCCCATTGAATACTTTCACAAGTCATCCAGTACTACGAACAGGAAAGGACCCGACGAATGCACGGTCTGCCAGCCTCGCTAAGCACCATTCAGCCAACGGAAGTATCGTTTCATTTCGGAAGAATCCCACACCCCAATCGACTGTAGGCAGGATGAGGCATCACGGCTCGGGGCGATACAGGCTCCCTGAAGGTCATCTACCTTCCTGTCTCCCATCATCTACTCCGGACAGCGGAACGGGACCAGCCAAAACTAGGCAGGCGCCATCACCATCTACGCCTGGAGCTCGTACCTACGGCAAGCAATATAGGTATCGTAGCTCGGCGCTACCCTGCCGCCCCACATTATAGAGGTAACTTTGTGTTTTTTTTTTATCGAGATAATTTTATCCTATCGTGTTTCTGTCTGGGTGATCCCTCGGTATTATAATGTAGTATCCATGCATATTTACAATTTGAATATTGTACTTCATTTAGTCAGTTAAAAATATAATCTAAGATCGGTAATTTTGCGTTATACCCCAGTACCCCCACCTTAAGTCATCACAATTTCATACTTATAACACATCTATATATATATATATATATATATATAAAATAAAGTTGGTTACATCACTAACTCGATTCTACGATTTGGCTGAAAATTGATGGGGAGGTAGCTTAGAACCAGGAGATTGACATAGGGGGGAGGGGTAGGAGGTCAACGGGTGCTACCCGTGCGAAGCCGGGGCGAGTCACTAGTATCACATAAACAAACAAAAGAAACAATCAGTACAGGCCAGATAAAGTAATACTATACTTGTACTCATAGTAACCCCCCTGGTAGTATACAATCAGTACAGGCCAGATAAAGTAATACTATACTTGTACTCATAGTAACCCCCCTGGTAGTATACAATCAGTACAGGCTAGATAAAGTAATACTATACTTGTACTCATAGTAACCCGCCTGGTAGTATACAATCAGTACAGGCCAGATAAAGTAATACTATACTTGTACTCATAGTAACCCCCCTGGTAGTATACAATCAGTACAGGCCAGATAAAGTAATACTATACTTGTACTCATAGTAACCCCCCTGGTAGTATACAATCAGTACAGGCCAGATAAAGTAATACTATACTTGTACTCATAGTAACCCCCCTGGTAGTATACAATCAGTACAGGCACAGATAAAGTAATACTATACTTGTACTCATAGTAACCCCCCTGGTAGTATACAATCAGTACAGGCACAGATAAAGTAATACTATACTTGTACTCATAGTAACCCCCCTGGTAGTATACAATCAGTACAGGCACAGATAAAGTAATACTATACTTGTAATCATAGTAACCCCCCTGGTAGTATACAATCAGTACAGGCCAGATAAAGTAATACTATACTTGTACTCATAGTAACCCCCCTGGTAGTATACAATCAGTACAGGCCAGATAAAGTAATACTATACTTGTACTCATAGTAACCCCCCTGGTAGTATACAATCAGTACAGGCCAGATAAAGTAATACTATACTTGTACTCATAGTAACCCCCCTGGTAGTATACAATCAGTACAGGCCAGATAAAGTAATACTATACTTGTACTCATAGTAACCCCCCTGGTAGTATACAATCAGTACAGGCACAGATAAAGTAATACTATACTTGTACTCATAGTAACCCCCCTGGTAGTATACAATCAGTACAGGCACAGATAAAGTAATACTATACTTGTACTCATAGTAACCCCCCTGGTAGTATACAATCAGTACAGGCACAGATAAAGTAATACTATACTTGTACTCATAGTAACCCCCCTGGTAGTATACAATCAGTACAGGCACAGATAAAGTAATACTATACTTGTACTCATAGTAACCCCCCTGGTAGTATACAATCAGTACAGGCACAGATAAAGTAATACTATACTTGTACTCATAGTAACCCCCCTGGTAGTATACCTGAGTAGCAGAATAGTCGATGAGCGGCAGCTGCCGGCAGTCCAGCAGCACGGCAGAGGAGGGGCAGGCAGAGGCAGCGGACAGCACACGCCGTGCTACCAGCTCTGCGTTCAGGTAGCACAGGCAGAGGGTCGGCCGCACCACGCACACCGCCCCACTCGACCACTGAAACCATAGGCAGAGGGATCTATTACATACTACCAGACAAGCGTAGCTCCTTTATGGCTTTTATCGAAGTGTTTTTATTCGATGTTTGAGAAATTATTTTAATTTAATTTTTGGATTTTTGTTGTCTTCCTCGCATGTAAATTATGACTAGCTTTTAAGATACAATTTCAAAATGTACTGGGTTCTAAAATTTATATTTCCCATCTATGTTTTTACTATACCTTCATTCTAAGCAAATAAATAATTAATTCGTTCATTCGTTCGAACTACGCATAATGAAGGATTTACTCAAGTCAGAACTAGATGTCGCCACTAGTAGAATAGAACGCGAATACATAGTTGTAACAAAAACAACAACAATGAATTTAACAATGAGCTTTTATGAACTGTTTAAAGTGTAAAGAAAACAATGTGGGTAAGTAGTGTTTTTTTCTAACAGTTAACATGTTTGGTTCATGGAAAATTGTTCAAATACTGTTGTCTCGATTCAGTTTGAGATTTTACAAACCAGCCTTCTATTAGGGACCTTAGAGAGTAGACATACCTTAACGCTCTGCATGGACACCGTAGGACGCATGAGGCCCCGCAGCACGGCGGCCAAGCTGGCCAGCACGCCCGCCGCAACCGCCAGCTCCACCGTCCGCAGCAGGATGCACAGCTCGGTGCGGGCGCGGCGCCACAGTACACATACCTTAACGCTCTGCATGGACACCGTAGGACGCATGAGGCCCCGCAGCACGGCGGCCAAGCTGGCCAGCACGCCCGCCGCAACCGCCAGCTCCACCGTCCGCAGCAGGATGCACAGCTCGGTGTGGGCGCGGCGCCACAGTACACATACCTTAACGCTCTGCATGGACACCGTAGGACGCATGAGGCCCCGCAGCACGGCGGCCAAGCTGGCCAGCACGCCCGCCGCAACCGCCAGCTCCACCGTCCGCAGCAGGATGCACAGCTCGGTGCGGTCGCGGCGCCACAGTACACATACCTTAACGCTCTGCATGGACACCGTAGGACGCATGAGGCCCCGCAGCACGGCGGCCAAGCAGGCCAGCACGCCCGCCGCAACCGCCAGCTCCACCGTCCGCAGCAGGATTCACAGCTCGGTGCGGTCGCGGCGCCACAGTACACATACCTTAACGCTCTGCATGGACACCGTAGGACGCATGAGGCCCCGCAGCACGGCGGCCAGGCTGGCCAGCACGCCCGCCGCCACCGCCAGCTCCACCGTCCGCAGCACGCTCACCACGAACGTGAGCAGCAGGATGCTCAGCTCGGTGCGGTCGCGGCGCCACAGCCGGCCTAGTATCGGCAGGTCAATCTGGAACGCACAGGTTCATTTTTAGGGTTCCGTAGTCAAAGACAAGGAACCCTTATGGATTCGTCATGTCTGTCTGTTTGTCTGTCCGTCTGCCTGTCTGTCTGTCCGTGTATGTCACAGCCTTTTTTTTCCGAAACTATAAGAGCTATACTGTTGAAACTTGGTAGGTAGATGTATTCTGAGAACCGCATTAAGATTTTTACACAAAAATTGAAAAAAAAAACAATTACTTTTCGGGTTCCCCATACTAAGAACTGAAACTCAAATTTTTTTTTTTCATTAAACCTATACGTGTGAGGTATCTATGGATAGGTCTTCAAAAATGATGTTGAGGTTTCTAATATCATTTTTTTCTAAACTTAATAGTTTGCGCGAGAGACACTTCCAAAGTGGTAAAAGGTGTGTCCCCCCCCCATAACTTCTAAAATGAGAGAATGATAAAACTAAAAAAAATATATAATGTACATTACCATGTAAACTTTCACTCAAAATTGGTTTGAACGAGATCTAGTAAGTAGTTTTTTTTTAATACGTCATTAATCGTAATCCATCCAAGAACTTTTATATTATGTTACTTGCTGCTACGGAACCCTTCATGGACGAGTCAGACACGCACTTGGCCGCTTTTTTATTTCCTATGTTTTTCGTTCCCTTGATTAGTAACCTGTGCTGATAGCCCAAATATTTTCTGGTTTTTAATAATTCAGTTCATAGACATCATCTTTCTGCCTCTTTAGGGTTCCGTTTAGATTCGTTGGTATAAGATTTGTCCTGGCTGGTAGCTTATTATGGAATGTGTTATTACTGGAAGAAAGCGTTAGCTGAGTCAGTCGTGGGAAGCAATGGCGGCGATGAGCTCACCACTTGTCACGTCTATATTCCACGATGGTGCAACCCACTGTGAAAAGAGGCCTATTGTGGCTCTGCCTACCCCTTCGGGGAAAAAGGCGTGTGTCTATGTATGTATGTAGGGTTCCGTAGGCATCAAGACAAGGCCTAATAATTTCGACATGTCCGTCCGACTGTCCACGGCTCAGAGACTCAGTACTAGAAGGCTGTAATTTGACATGGGTATACATATTAATCCATACAAAGTGGTATTTTAAAATGTAGTCTATAATTTTAGTAATACCTCCCCTACTCATACATTGGTATTTATATTTATTGTCTATCCCACGGTGTGTCGTTGGATAAGTCGTTCAAAATAGATATTGTATTGCGGGTGTGTGGTAACCGTGATTCGGGGTTTTCAAAGATATTGCGGGTGTGTGGTAACCGTGATTCGGGTTTTCAAAGATATTGCGGGTGTGTGGTAACCGTGATTCGGGGTTTTCAAAGATATTGCGGGTGTGTGATAACCGTGATTCGGGGTTTTCAAAGATATTGCGGGTGTGTGATAACCGTGATTCGGGGTTTTCAAAGATATTGCGGGTGTGTGATAACCGTGATTGGGGGTTTAAAAAGATATTGCGGGTGTGTGATAACCGTGATTCGGGGTTTTCAAAGATATTGCTGGTGTGTGATAGCCGTGATTCGGGGTTTTCAAATATATTGCGGGTGTGTTAAAACCGTGATTCGGGGTTTTCAAAGATATTGCGGGTGTGTGATAACCGTGATTCGGGGTTTTCAAAGCTATTGCAGGTGTGTGATAACCATGATTCGGGGTTTTCAAAGATATTGCGGGTGTGTGATAACCGTGATTCGGGGTTTTCAAAGATATTGCAGGTGTGTGATAACCGTGGTTCGGGGTTTTCAAAGATATTACGGGTGTGTGATAACCGTGATTCGGGGTTTTCAAAGCTATTGCGGGTGTGTGATAACCGTGATTCGTAGTTTTCATATATATTGTGGGTGTGCGTTAACCGTGATTCGGGGTTTTCAAAGATAAATAAATAATAAAATAAAAAATAATGCTGGACAGTTCACACAACATTATCTAGCCCCAAGCAAAGCAGAGCAGAGCTTGTTTGTGTTCTTGTGTTGTGTTGTGTTAAAGATATTTCGGGTGTGTGATAGCCGTGATTCAGGGTTTTCAAAGATAAATAAATAATAAAATAAAAAATAATGCTGGACAGTTCACACAACATTATCTAGCCCCAAGCATAGCAGAGCAGAGCTTGTTTGTGTTCTTGTGTTGTGTTGTGTTAAAGATATTGCGGGTGGGTGATAACCGTGATTCGGGGTTTTCGGGGTTGCGAAATATGAAGCTTTTAAGTGGTAATAATTGTTAGTCAAGTGTGTGTCTAACCCCTCCCTGCCAGCTAAACGGTTGTTTTTGAACATGTGAACAAGTAATTAATTATGTAAAAATTAAAACAACCCTCAGCGTAATGAAACGGCTGAACCGATTTTGATCAAACATAGCTAAGAACACTCCCGACAAATTCACATTTCAAACAAAAAAAAACGAAATCTTGCTTGTCAAATTTTTAGACTAGCCCCTCAATGTGAAGTGGTCACCGTCGCTTATAGACACCGGCAACACCCGGGGTATTGGGGGGTACCTTTTGCAAATAAGCAGTTTGTATAAACAATGTTGCTGGCATCATATTTTCTGCAGATATTTAGATAAGAATAGGGACAACGCACACAGAGATACCTGTTGTTTGCAAATGTATAGTGTAGCGCATAAGGAGGGCCCGCGTTACGTCATCAAAGGTTATCATATTAATTGATTCATTGAACGATGCCACCGGCGAGACGTACTATTTATACATTTGTAAATAAACACGCGAGATATAAATACTTTAATTAATAAATAAATAAATAAATAATGTTGGACAGTTCATACAACATTGAAGCTTATCTAACTATCGTTTTGTGTTTTTTTCATGTTTTCTTTTGTTTTCCTATCTGTGTTGTTACAAATAAAAATAATTCTATTCCATTCTTATCTAGCCAAAAGCTAAGCAAAGTGTGTATTATGAGTACTAGATAACTGATATACTTAATACAATACATTACATAGATAGATATTTTTATTATACACAGAAAATATCAGAACACCCTGAACATATATCTGCAGATCGTACAAATATTTGTTCCGAGGCGGGAATCGAACCCGCAACCTCCAGCGTCGCAGGCGAAACTTCGCCCGCCGCCCCACAGAGGTCACTCATAGACTCAGACTTCACTCTGGTTGTCCATGCAGTCCGGGATAGTCCCGGTTAGTAACTGACCATAAACACGACGGCGCAGATGAGCACGGCAGACAGACACGCCTTCGGGATGAATTAGAAGTACTACGTGAGTAATGAGTGACGATGCAATCCCGGATAGTCCCGGTTAGTAACTGACCATGAACACGACGGCGCAGATGAGCACGGCAGACAGACACGCCTTCGGGATGAATTAGAAGTACTGCGTGAGTAATGAGTGACGATGCAATCCCGGATAGTCCCGGTTAGTAACTGACCATGAACACGACGGCGCAGATGAGCACGGCGGACAGCCACGCCTTCGGGATGAATTAGAAGTACTGCGTGAGTAATGAGTGACGATGCAATCCCCGATAGTCCCGGTTAGTAACTGACCATGAACACGACGGCGCAGATGAGCACGGCGGACAGACACGCCTTCGGGATGAAGTAGAAGTACTGCGTGAGGAAGATCAGCGCCAGGAGGGTTATTATACCTGAAACGTACATTTCAACTCATTAACTATCTATCTATCTAACTATCTATTCAGCCGGTAACACCCACAGCTGAGTAAAGGCCTCTTCTCTAGAACGCCACTCCTGGCGATCTTGTGCCAGCCGGATCCACTGCTCTCCTACTGCCTGCACAATATCGTCTGACCACCGGGCAGGTGGTCTGCCTCGAGGCCGCCGCATATCTCTCGGCCTCCATTCGGTGACTGCTTTGGTCCATCAGTAATCCTCTCGCCTTGCCAAGTGTTCCGCCCATCTCCACTTGAACCTCACAATCCGTATACCTACATCCTCGACCTTAGTTCGGCGTCGAATCGTTAACTATACATATATATATAACAAGTGACACGAAGCTGGTCTACGGTAGCATTTTAAGATATGCAGACACACGTATTTTCCCCCGAAGGGGTAGGCAGACCCTCATTGGCCTCTTTTCACCGAGGGTTGCACCATCGTGGGAATTTAGACGTGAAAGAAAAGAAACACAGCCCCAGCGTGAGCATCTATAGGGCACTGACTCACCGGAGTAGAGTCACTGCATGGCGTGCAGCATGGAGCCCACGATGTTGCACAGCCCCATCTATAGGGCACTGACTCACCGGAGTAGAGTCCGGCCGCGGGGCTCCTCACGCCCTAGGAGTGGGAGACGGCGGAGCGCGTGAAGGCGCCGCACGTGGGCATGGCGTGCAGCATGGAACCCACGATGTTGCACAGCCCCATCTATAGACACTGACTCACCGGAGTAGAGTCCGGCCGCGGGGCTCCTCACGCCCGAGGAGTGGGAGACGGCGGAGCGCGTGAAGGCGCCGCACGTGGGCATGGCGTGCAGCATGGAACCAACGATGTTGCACAGCCCCATCTATAGACACTGACTCACCGGAGTAGAGTCCGGCCGCGGGGCTCCTCACGCCCGAGGAGTGGGAGACGGCGGAGCGCGTGAAGGCGCCGCACGTGGGCATGGCGTGCAGCATGGAGCCCACGATGTTGCACAGCCCCATCTATAGACACTGACTCACCGGAGTAGAGTCCGGCCGCGGGGCTCCTCACGCCCGAGGAGTGGGAGACGGCGGAGCGCGTGAAGGCGCCGCACGTGGGCATGGCGTGCAGCATGGAGCCCACGATGTTGCACAGCCCCATCTATAGACACTGACTCACCGGAGTAGAGTCCGGCCGCGGGGCTCCTCACGCCCGAGGAGTGGGAGACGGCGGAGCGCGTGAAGGCGCCGCACGTGGGCATGGCGTGCAGCATGGAGCCCACGATGTTGCACAGCCCCATCTATAGACACTGACTCACCGGAGTAGAGTCCGGCCGCGGGGCTCCTCACGCCCGAGGAGTGGGAGACGGCGGAGCGCGTGAAGGCCCCGCACGTGGGCATGGCGTGCAGCATGGAGCCCACGATGTTGCACAGCCCCAGCGTGAGCATCTCCTGCGTCGCATCCACTCGCCCGCCCTCTGCTGTCGACATCAACATGTTTACAAGCTTTATATTCAGCATCGCCCCGCGGTTTCACCCGCGTAAGTCTCGATCCCGTGGGAATATCGGGATAAAATGTGCCTATGTGTTATTCCGGGAGTCCAGTTATCTCCATTCCAAATTTCATGCATATCCGTCAAGCCGTTTTAGCGTGAAGAAGTAACAAACACACACAAACTTTCGCATTTATAATATTAGTGGGATTGCAATGTATGTCTGGGTGGAATAAGTTTGTCCGGGTGGAATCTTGCAACTGATTTTTAAAGCAGTTATCTTCAACCGATTGAGCTGAAATTTGGTATACCTGTCAAGTTCCGATGACAATACAATATGATGGTGACCGCGAGCTGATCTGATGATGGAGAAGGAAGGTGGACAACGGAACTCCTCGCGGGATAATAGTAGGCCGTGTTTAGCCTCATTGTGATCTGAACACGGTTACGATCACTAATTTTATAGAAGCTTGTATTGTAAAATATATTTTTCAAAACAAACTCTTCTAACAAGAGTGGAGACTACGAACCGGACGGCAGTGTACGAAGACTCCGATGAATCATTTTCATTCATTTCATTTATTATTCGCAAACAATGTAAAATTGTGTCGGAACATAGCAATATAGGTACAAAATAATATAGATAGGTACATCTACTTGCATCAGATAGGTACAAGATAAAAATAAATGCCAAAAATACAACAGCAGATAAAATTATAAGTAGTAGTCTTAAAAATAACGTCAACACAAAACAGAAAATGACAAATTAAATTAGATAAGTTTTTTTTTTTTTTTGTATACTACTTGAATGACTGAACAAGCAAGAGGCCCATCTGATGTTAAGCGGTAACCTCTGCCTATGAACAGTGCATTACTTCATAGGTCACGTCCACCTAGGACGCACCCTATGTGGCATTGCACTGCGCCCGCCACCCAGAGACATAGATGAAAAGTCTCATGTGCCTGTATATACATAAATTACTAACAAGTAATTAATTCTGTAAAAACTAAAAAAAACCTCAGCGAAATGAAACTGCTGAACCGATTTTGATCAAACATAGCTAAGAACACTCCCGACTAATTCACCTTTCAAACAAAAATAAATAAATCTAAATCGGTTCATCCGTTCGGGAGCTACGATGCCACAGACAGCCACACACACAGACACACACACACACACACAGACACGTCAAACTTATAACACCCCGTCGTTTTTGCGTCGGGGGTTAAAAATTCAACATCATGAGGGTTTGTCATCACAAAATTCATGTACACACCAGAGTTGAAGCACCTTTTCAACAAGAATTCTTTCAGATTAGTTTTAAACCTATGTGTGCTGTAGATGGATAGGCGATATTGTTAAGGTAGCAGCAAGCCGGTGGATGGAGGCGGCTCAAGACCGTTCACCGTGGAATTCTCTATAAGAGGCCCATGCCCAGCAGTGGACTTCTACAGCTTATTGATGATGATGAGGATGATTCTTATAAAATTGGTTGACCATGAAGATAATTGAATGTTCGGAACCAAGAGCTGATCACAATGTGTTCGAAAACTGCCAGTCTCATCACCATCAGCCTACAGAAGTGCAGTGCTCCATCCACCGACTTCCTGCGACCTCTATAACGTCGCTGGTCCATCGAGAGGGGGCCTTCCTACACTTCTTCATCGTGTCGATGGTTCAACAATTGAGATTTTTAACCCCCGACGCAAAAACGACAGGGTGTTATAATTTTGACGTCTCTCTCTCTCTCTCTGTGTGTGTGTGTGAGTGTGTGTGTGTGAGTGTGTGTGAGTGAGTGTGTAGGTGTGTGTGTGTGTGTGTGTGTGTGTCTGTCTGTTCCCAAACGGATGAACCTTTTTTTTTTTTGTTTGTAAGGTGAATTTGTCGGGAATGTTCTTACCTATGTTTGATCAAAATCAGCTCAGCCGTTTCATTGCCGAGAGGGTTTTTTTTAATTTTTACAACATTATATAATTACTTGTAAATTTATCTAGCTCAGAACCTCGCCACGTCAATAGCTTTGTAATAGGCATCGCACGGATCTTTAATTGTGCATGTTTTTTTTTTTTTTTTTTTTTAACATTGATAGACCTTTGTTTGACCACTATCTCACCTGTTGGTAAGTGACGATGTGGCCGAAGATGGAGCACAAAGGTCTAGAAGGCACCTATTCACTCATATCATCAATTCACTAAGGCATGTGTTTGGGATTCGTACGTACATTACGCGTAGTGAAACTCCGAGCATAACTCTCTCCATAGCTCGCTGCGCAACGAGTTTTTGTATGCAGCCAATAGTCAGCGAACACGCTTCAGTGCTGTAAGTCATCACTGACAACACGCACTGATAACAGAATCATTGAGGTTCTGCGGTATCTGTGACGAGATGATAAGGCGTAGCTTTGACGACCTCTGCGACGCAGGAGGTTGCGGGTTCGATTCCCGCGTCGGAACAAATATTTGTACGATCTGCAGATATTTGTTCAGGGTGTTCTGGGTATTTTCTATGTATAATAAATAATATCTATCTATGTAATGTATTGTATTAAGTATATCAGTTATCTAGTACCCGTAACACATGCTCTGCTTAGCTTGGGGCTAGATAATGTTGTGTGAACTGTCCAGCATTATTAATTATTTTATGTAATAGCCAAGATACTTACAAAATGCCTTGGCAATGGCAATATTAGCCAGCACCATGACTATGGGCATCATGAGCAGACCAGATCCCAGCTCCTGTGCCATCTCTGTGAAGCCGAGGGTTCGGTTGTTCATCTCTGCACTGAAGGGGGGTAGCGAGATCTTAGGTACTCCTGGTTCCACTCGACCTGGGTATTAAATAATATGTAGATACTTTTGGAAAGTTCTACTACTTGGTTCTACTTCACGTCACCGGTTGTCTTGGTCATCAACTGCGTCAATGACAGATGGCCCACCTGATGTAAAGCGGTAACCTCTGCCTTTTACAATGCATTACCTCACAGGACTCCACCTAGGACGCAGCCTACGGCATTGCACTGCGCTCGCCGTACCCCTAAGACATAAAGATGAAGAGTCTCTTATGAATGTAATTTCACCGGCACCCATACCCTTCAAGTCGGAACACAGCAATGCGAGCAGTGCTGCTTTACGGCAGAAATAAGTATGGTGGTAGTACTTCCCCGGACGAACTATTTCACAAAAAAGCTCATAGTGGAAGCGTGCTGGGCCCATAACCTGATGTCATGGAGAGATTAACAACCAACTATAAAAGTTATTTATCATAAACGTCATGTTTCATGACGTCTATGTTCCAACAGACCAGCGGTGAAAAAACCAGTGTGGTGAATGGATTCAGAGCGCGTTGTAGAGGCTCCTTTCATGCATATGTCACCTGTTGTTTAGTTACCTTTCACCAGCTACACGATCATGAAACTAGAGGTGTAAGTCTCCTAAAGAAATGAACTACATAGATCCTGTTTTTTTTTTACATTGATGGACCTTTGTTTGATCACGATCTCACCTGCTGGTAAGTGACGATGTGGCCGACGATGGAGCACAAAGGTCGAGAAGGCACCTATTCACTCTAGCGTTGAAGAGATCCAGATTATAGTTTTCAGGAAAGACAGACGACGGTAGTTTATTCCACTCCGGGGGTTGTTCTGGTTGGTTTATAATTTACCTGACAACTTAAAAAGGGGCTCCTTTGGGTTGTGCATCAGGAATGCGAACAGCGACGCAGACAGAACTACCAGAGCGTTCCTCCCGATTGAGAGCAGCCATAGCGTCTTCTGCAGCGTCTGCCGCTTGGGACTCACGCGGACATCTTTCAGTTTCTGTGAGCGAAGTGGAAATAACGATTGGCGTTTCTGCAGAAACTCGAGGGTAAGGGTAGGGTATTATATCGTGCCTAGATTAATAAATAAAATTCCGAAAGTCACTAAAGATAAATTAACAAATAAGAATATAAAAAACAGTTTAAAAAAGTATTATTTTATAAAAATTAAAAATTTGAATATTTAAAAGTCATAAAATCTACCTAATATAAATATAAATAAAATATATATAAATACTACAGTACTTACAGAGTTAAAAAAATAAAAGTCACATTTTTTATGAACAGCCTGTATTCACGTGTTTAGCGCGCATTACTCGACTCAACTGATGGCCGTATGCCGGCCGGTAACCAGTTTATCGGTTCAGTCAGAATGCAACAATTTTTTGTACGACAAACATAACTAGTTCCTACCTAAATTACCTAACTTATTTATGTATTTACCTATTTTAAGCGGTGAACAGGATACTGTATTACAGAGTAAGATTATGTATTTATACCTAAGGAGGTTTGTATACACTCTGAACAAACCCATAAGGGTCTTTTGAGTATATAATACTTTGTTTGTGTTAATTTTTTAAGATATAATAAAAAAAAAAAAAAAAAAAAAAGTAGGGCTCTTGACCGATATTCTATGCGCATTCCTAAGTAATTAACGTTATCGTAATCTACCTGTGGTATTCCCATGAAGACAAGTCAGTGAGATTGTGGGTTGTTGTGGTTCAAAGTCCTATACAAGCACTTGCAACTTCTAATAGTTATTATAATAACCTATCTCGAGTCCATTATTATGTAGAAAGATGTTAATATTATGTTTATTGGTGAAACATAAATCTTTTAATAGTCATTTTAGTAATTAATACGCTAACAGTTACTAAAATTACTTTGTTCAAAAATAACCTCTAAAATAAAATCAAATATAAAAATAAAATCTACACTATGCTACATGAGAATTAACTACATCAAATATATGTGTATCAACTACATAAAATATCTGAGTATCCTATGCATTTGGATAAAAATGCATCTAATTAGGTACTAATCACTAAAAGGTAACTAAAAGTACCTACGTACGTAGGTACTTTCATTCGATAACATATTTTTTTTTCCATTCAACTAAGCTACTGATAAATGAGAGTCAATAAACGTAGAAACACGTATCACTATGTGTGCAGTTCATCTATTTAATCATTTTAATAGCAGGTTTATTTTTATGATCTGGCTATTAGGTAAGCCTGGGAGCGTTATCATTCACAAACTTCATTCATGTGTTTGGAGAAGATTAATTTTCAGGCAGTATCAAACAATAGATTAAATTCATTCAACAATATTTTTATTGTACCACATTTCCATCATTTAGATATCTAGTTTCTGGTGTATTTTAGCACAAACTGATTGTTTTTCAGGCCAAGAGTTAGCTTCATAAAAACAGCAGCTGTAACCACGATTTTTATAAAATTTAGAACAAACTGGAGTGTTTATGGGTTTAGCCACTCGACTTGCAGAACTGACAACTGTTGAGGAAGAAGGTCCTCCACAAAATCTTCTTTGGGGTTCGTCTATGCTTTTACATTTTTTTTTTTGGATTCAACTTCAGATGACGGAACAAGCAGATGTCCCACCTGATGTTAAGCAGTACCCTCTGCCTATGAACAGTGCACTATCACATAGGTCACGTCCACCAAGTACGCGCCCTACGTGGCATTGCACTGCGCGCGTCACCCTGAGACAAAGATGGAAAGTCTCATGAGCCTGTAATTTAACTGGCACCCATACCCTTCAAACCGGAACAATAAAGCGAGCACTATTGCTTTGCGGCAGAAATAGGTATGGTGGTAGTACTTCCCCGGATGAACTCTCTCACAAAAAAGCTCTACTACTAACCCAGCTCCAGTTTGTTGAGGTTGTGGGTCGATGGAGGTTTCTTTCCGTAACGACATACCACGACGTACCTATCATAGAAAATATATCTAAAGAGTTATTAGTGTCTTATGGTCCAACTTGGAGACTGCTTGTATCGTGGACAGAGTTTCGTACTAATGTGTCGATACTTCAAGAACTTGGCATTAAGCAGCGTCTATGCGATCTAGTTTAAACTTGTATCCTTGTTTTTCGGACACGTCTCGAGACGGGACCCTGACTCCATTGAGCGTCTTGTCGTACAAGGTCGAGTAGAAGGCACCAGACCGCGCGGAAGGTCTAGCTAGATCAAGTCTGCAGTGGGAGGTAACCTGTATGAATGCACTAGGATGTCCACGAATAGGAATAAATGGCGCGATATCGTGAGGCGAGCAACATCAGCCCCTAATAACAGTACAACATGACGACCACGACCGCTCTGTCACGAGTGCAACGACTGAGAAGAAGATGGTCCCTACAGTGAATCTGTGATATTAAACTGATGTCTAAAACCTTGGGTTTCCTAAGTTGATGATGATTGGAGTACATACCCTTAGCATCAGCAGAACAGTACAGCACACCACGCCCAGAACCACATCAGGTATCCTGACGTGAGCCCACTTCTCCGATATGAGGTGGATGTTGTCCACAAGTGACTCTGCCACGAAGCTGAGCCCAAGTAGACCCTTCAGCTGTGAGACGACTATGATGACCGCCGTGCCCGAGGTGAAGCCACTCGTCACGGATGGGGATATCAAGTCCACGAGGAAACCTGAGGACGGAAACCACAACGATCGGTCGATAATTTTGTCAGAATGGACTGCACATAAAATACATAACATAACAAAAAAAAACACCCAAGTGCGAGTCGGACTCGTGCACAAAGGGTTCCGTACTATTAACGCAAAAATCGGTCATCCATCGAAAAACTGACCCCGCAGAGCATCGCTTAACCTACATTTGGAGAAATCACGTTTGTTGTATGGGAGACCCCTTAAATATTTATTTAATTCTGTTTTTTAGTATTTGTTGTTATAGCGGCAACAGAAATACATCATCTGTGAAAATTTCAACTGTCTAACTATCACGTTCATGAGTTACAGCCTGGTGACAGACAGACGGACAGACGGACAGCCGAGCCTTAGTAATAGGGTCCCGTTTTACCCTTTGGGTACGGAACCCTAAAAACCACATAGTCCTGATCCCACACTAGGATCCCCTGTGTCGTGGGTATCTGAAACTAGTACCTACCACGGCAGCCGATTTCAAATAGTATGTATGTGTTATCTCGCTAGCTCACTGGGTTCCACTGCACTGACCTTCTCTTCTTCCATTCATCACGGTCTATAAAAATAATATCGTGTGGATAGATACTGGCAGAATCGCAACTTCCAAAGTGATCGTGAAAAGGAAAGTGTACCGAAGTTGGGAGAAAATTTATCAGTGTGCTTGTCGGACGTATACTATGCCAACCGTCGAACACACGGAGGCCTGGATGAGTGTGGTGAGGGCCGAGTGTGAACCCATCGAAACCATGGAGGCTATTGTAGATAAATAGTATCGCTTTATAGTAAAAATGGCCATTTCCAATGCGTTGAGTCTTTTAAATGTTGTTGAAACATTTTGTGTTTTTGCGAAAATAACACTGGAGAGAAAAACAACTTGAACGTGTCGATGATGTGTGGACGAGCTCCCTTCCGGGGTCGAGAGGTGAGATAGTAGGACCAGGTAGTAGGACCTGGAGAGATGATGGCGGGTATGAGATCGAATGGGGATCAGCGGTTCTAGTATACTGGTGAGCTTGGGGTTGACGACGATTCCAACGGCTCTTCTCTGTAGGGAGTCCAAGCAAAACAGCTGGAAATTTGGGGCCCTGTGCCATATAGGTGAGAACATTATTCCATGTGTGGCTAAACTTGTGCTAAGCGTAAGTAACTAGCCGAAAGGTTAACAAAATAATTTTTAACAGGTACAAGGAGCGAGGGCCGAAAACCTTGACGAAAAGGCTTCGCAGAAGAAAGTTACGGAAGACAATCCACAGTGACTTGTTGAAGTTGACTTAGTTACTTACCAACTGACGTAGATTCTGAGATACATAGGTACCTACATGTTAGCTAACTGTGCAAGACCAACAAAAGATTATGTCGTATACTTTACGATGAGATATCAGTAGTTGACAAGAACAGCTGTAAAACAATTTGTATCTCAAGCTACGTAAATGATGTGAGTGACGTGACGATGTGATGATCTATAGGTATTTAGTGATTAGTTTACACCATCACTGCAAACATCTCAAGCAAAAGAGCAGGGTTTGAATATTGCATGGACGAAGGCAAAAAAACTCCGCCTACATAGCATGTCCGAGGAATTTCCTCCCGCGAACACTCAGGTAGTGTAATGATCCCCAGAGGTTTTCCCAAGTGACTACAGTATGGGGTTCTTCAAAAGGGGTGTTTGTAAATTTTTAAAGGTATTGCAGGCGTCCATTGGATACGGTAATATTATTCAGAGCCTGTGGTGTCCCACTGCAGAGCAAAGGCCTCCCTTCCTTCTCTCCAGTCCTCTCTATTTTGGGCCACTGCTGTATATAGGTTTCTCCCATAGAATGCCACGATGAACAGTTAAACCACATAAATCTACAGACTTCCTGCTACTTTAAAAATTATCTTGGTCCATCGATACACTTATGCGTACACTTTCATATACATATGCGTCGTCGGGTTCGTGGTTGACTGGACTGGTCACGGCGCATTCTTCTGTGTGACGAGTAGTGTCCTGAGTCACGCTAGGTTGGTTCAAATAGATAAGTCTTCAATAACCTACCTAGTCTTAGCAATCCCATGCACAGCACCACACATCCAGCCAGGAATGTCAAGAGCACCACAAACTCCAGGGGGAGCCCTCGACATAGCTGTAGCGTCAGTAATGCCATAAGACTCGTCGGCCCAATGGATACTTCCTTGACGGTGCCCAGCACCACGTATAGCATCGTACCTGCGAGAGAGAAGATCATGAGGCAAGTATGGAGGCAAAAGTAGCCGGGATTGATTGGACTGGATCAAATGCTTCGGGTTAATCAAGTGGTCGTCGGTACAGAAAGATTCTGAAACTCTAGCCACACACCAGAACTACTCCAATTACCCGTAGTCGTTTCAAGATGAGGGCGATACTACGAGGGAGTAAATGCATGACACTACAATACCTGGGTTTGGTGCCTATGTTAGGTACTTGCTCACAGTCCTGAAATGCGAATGAATAGCCACAACGTACACAAATTTACAACAAACCGAGGTCACTCCACGAAGCCTGCAAAGACGCCGGGAAACTACTGTGATTACGTTAGTTAGTTCTACAAATATGAGCAACCACAGGTCCCCAATATGGTTGGACAGGATAGTTCATATTCCCGACCATGGGATAGCAGTATTTACCGATATAAGCTGAGTAGAGTCCATACTGCACGGGCAGGTTCGCGAGCGACGCGTATGCTATACTCTGCGGCACGAGGGTCAGGCCCAGGGTGATCCCGGCCACAAGGTCAGCGATAGCCGCCGTGCGGTCGTACTCCGGCGCCCATCCCACAATCGGCAGCCTTTTCATCACAAGCCTCATTATACCCCCTTCACTCTTCGGCTTGTCGAACGAAATTCCGTCGTCATCCATTATAAAGTGGGTAAGTTCACCGATAACTCATTTATGAAGTGTTGGTATGAAACGAGCGGGTTTGCTCGATACTGTCTTAGCACTGGCTAGGTGTCGGCGCCTCGCCGCTTGTAAATTACATCATTATCTTTAGGCGCGTCAAAGATTTTATCTGACGAGGCAAGGATCAAAGCAGTCAGTAAACTGGCACCTCCACTCTCCTTTGAGTCATTCAGTGTCGCTACGCTTTATTACGCGTATGATAATTAATATCAGTCACTTATTTTAAAGATCACCTTCACTTTCAGATATCACTTCACTTCGGACACAAAATTTTTCATATTTCTCTTTTAAACGTGTGGGTTCGTGTGGCTCTCCAAAATTAGAGATGCGTTATTTGGGAACATTAAAAGATGTTTTGATGTTATATATTGATGCTGTGTTCTTATCTTGATGCTTAATCGCTTATTAATGAACCGGTTGGTTTGTACCTCAATTAAATTTAGCTAGATATAGATAAACAGATTTAATAACGTAGCCAAATACCGTTTCAGCAACTGATGATACGATAAAGTTTTTTTAAAAATTCATGATATGCAAAATTTATGACAAATTTATTACTTCTTTGCTACAAAAAACTGCCGTGAACTTCATTTTATAAAAATGGGATTTTTTAACGTACCGTAGGTAATATCAATATAGACGGGTTTCAACTCAAATTTCAACCGGGACGCAGGGGGAATGCGTCGTTTTCAGTCACTTTTGAAAATACTTTCGTTTGAGTCGAAATCTGTCAGTGCCTACATCGATATAAGGCATAACAAATCCCGTTTTTATAAAATGAATGTAATCTTACATACATACATAGACATACGCTTTCTTCCCCGTAAGGGTAGGCAGAGCCTCAATGGGCCACTTTTCCCCATAGTTAGCACCATCGTGGGATTACTTCTTATTCACAGGAATCTGTTTACCAAAACAAAAGGCATGTTTTCAGACTTGAGATTTTTTAATAAGATCCTTATTGTAATAGTGCGCAGACGCCGGGCAACAAAGTCAGTTTTAGTAAGACCTGACCACGTTTTGTGGGTGAAATGTCACGCTTTATTAATTATTATTGAACTATAAAAACTTTCGTGAATCATATCAATTATTTTATAAAAACGGGAAATTTAACGGTTTTATTTTTTATTTTTTCGATTTAACGGTACGTGAAAATTTCCCGTTTTTATAAAATAATTATTGAACTAGTTTCTGCACAGGTATTAAATTTAATTCGGTCGTCGTGAAGTTCTGTAATACTAATCATCTTCATCATTCTTCTTCGTTCTTTTCATCTTTATGTCTCAGGGTGGCGGGCGCAGTGCAATGCCACATAGGGCGCGTCCTAGGTGGACGTGACCTATGAGGTAATGCACTGTTCATAGGCAGAGGTTACCGCTTAACATCAGGTGGGCCATCTGCTTGCTCCGCCATACCAGTAGTATAAAAAAAAAAAAAAAAAAAAAAAAATACTTTATCTCTATTTAACACTAGCAACTCGTCCCGGCTTCGCACGTGTAGTTCCAGGATGAAAAACAGCCCCCCCCCCCCTCCCTCCTATCCACCCTGGTAGCCTATGTCACTCAGGGTGAATGGAGCTTTCCAATGGTGAAATAATTTTTGAAATCGGCACATTAGTTTTTGAGTTTGTTCATTACAAACACACAAAAATTCAAATCTTTCCTCTTTATAATATTAGTGTAGATAGTGTAGATGTAGATTACTAGACAATGCAAGCAACTTCCAAATTAGCACAATCTTTCCTAATAGGAAACCATGAAATTTTCTATGAAGGTAGCACGGTACCACGTGACCACCATTTCCTTAACAACAAAACAGTGCCGTAAAACGTGCATACTTAGCACCTAAATAAGTAAAAATACTACAATTCTCAAAAACTCAGTTTAAAAAAAATACTTTCAAAATTCTAAGGTTACAATTAGGCACCTAATTGAAAATTATTTGAACGCATCCGATCTAATCTTGCAAAAATTCAAAAAGTTAGTTTTATTGGTAAAAAACATATGAATAAAATATAAACAATATGGTCAATGCAAAATAAAGGCAAGCTATAATATAGAAGGTTCCCCAAGACAAAATTTATTCAATTCGGTCTTTCTGAGAATTCGGCACGGACGCTAGTAAAGATAACCAGTTGTCTATTGCATATAGAAACACAAAATTTCTAGAAATTGAGAGTATGACATTTTTAGGAATATTTTTGGACAATCATTTAAACTGGAAAGCGCACGTAGAAAAAGTAGCACAGATTACGGTATTGTAAGCTTACCATGGCTATGTTGCATCAGTACTAGGTTATGGACCCATACTGTGGGCAACTCCACCGACACGCAAAGAGCATTTATAGCCCACAAAAAAGGCATTAGGGTATTGGTATACCACAATAACAATCGTGCAAGCCATTGCTCAGGAAGCTCGAATTGCTCATTTTTATGGTTTCAGCGGAAGATCAGCGTTGTGTTGCTACAACACAACAAATGCTGAGCTGGACGCCAATTTGTGTCAGTGATGCGTGACTGTTACTGAGAGGCAAAAATTAGTTTTATTTGTCTTTGTTTCTGTGTGTGTATCTTTTTGTGTGGAATATTGTTTTTTGACCTATATTGTTGACACAAATAAATGTTTTTTCTTTCTTTCGTTCTTTCTCATGCCTTGCATGAGCATGCTCTTGCATGTACATTATGGAGTCGTTTTGTGAGAAATCACTCTAATTTGTTTGTAAAAGCAGGCGTTATGTATACTAGAAACCCAGACAGAATTGTTTTACATAAATTCTCTAGAACTTCAATGTATTTGAATAACAGTAACGTTATGTGTCGTGAAATTTATAACCGTGAGATTAAAAGTCTTCCACATACCAAATTCACCATAAAAATTATGTTGTGGTTGAAGAAAAGTATTTTTATAGTGTTAAGGCATTAATTAAACCATTAAATTTTAGGTATTGTTATGGTAATGCACATTTGTGTACCTATTGTACGTAATTTTTATATAATAAATAAATAAATGAATGTAATTGAAAAATGGGAAAATGAAGAAAAGAACATGTTGTGTCGACACCACTTAATTAATGTAATTTTTGTGTTATTTAATATTTCAATGTAGTTTTACGTAAGTGTAATTTATTTGTCATTGTTTATACCTCACTTCTGATACTTTTGTTTCACAATAAATTATATTTGATATTATTTCACGTAATTACACTTTCTAAATTTCGAGCCAATTTTGGAGCAAAGTATGCACATTTTACGGTATGCTACGAGTTTTATAAGCGTCGTGGTAAACTACACTAATATTATAAAGAGGAAAGATTTGTATTTTTGTGTGTGTGTATGTTTGTAATGAATAAACTCAAAAACGACTGTGCCGATTTCAAAAATTATTTCACCTTTGGAAAGCTACATTCACCTTGAGTGACATAGGCTACAAGGGAGAGGGGGGAAAGGCGATATCAATGCGTCTAATTATTTTTGAAACAAGATAAAAACAATAAGAGCCACTAGGAAGGCTCTTAAGTTTCATAATATTACCTAAAACTAGACCTTATCCCTGGCTAGTGGATAGCTATTCAGTTAAATAACACAACAACATAATAATCATTGTTTATTGTTACACAATTCCCAACTCTACATAAAGTGTAAGTGTAAAGTGTAAATGCACGCGTGTTAGTGCTAACAGATAAATAAACAATAGTAAAACAAAAATAAATAATAATAATTAAACAATAACATAAAATTATACAAAATCCTTATCAGGTACTTAACATAAATCTGAAACCTTATATTATAAACTAATGACTATTTACAAGATATAAATTAATTAAATAACATTTTGTCCCATTAACATGTAGATTTAGATAACGTTAAATTATTATAGAATTCTAACCTTTTAAAACCAGTTACTAATGCTCATTTTCACCGACTAATTATGGAGCACGTTGCCACTAAAGTACGAGACGTTTAACGCCTGTTAAATATGATAGATTTTCATAGAAATCTGTAAATTTAACGTGAGTTAAAATATACCCATAAAATAAGTATTGGTGAAAATGGGCATAGTGAGCTAATCAATTAGCAGTAGGCATTCGAAATGACCAAAATCGTTAAATCTATGTGTTTTTATTTATAAGCAAGGTCACATGTGTATTGTATAAATATAAATACCTTCTTGAATCTATACAAAATAAATATTTTTCTATAAGTAAATACATAAGTTTTTATTAGACTATAAGCAGTGATTCAGTGAGGCTAGATATATATCAACTAGACTAAAAAGGTCAGAGCACCTCTGTCGTCCAACAGCAATTCCTAGTCTAGACTAGGAACTAGGTCCTATTTCAATAGGTACAATACAACTTCAATATTAAATTATTTGAAAGACTTCTGAAAACTTTTCTAGCAGTATTTTCTCCTTCAGTCTTTTTGAAGTAGACTGTAACTGCAAATAAGCGGCGGGAGTTAAAGGTGACAAAAAATTACATCAGTCAAAAGGCTTTAGATAGATAGATAGAAAATTCTTTATTGCACATAAAACAAAGAAGTACAAAGGCGAACTTAATGTTAGAAAGCATTATCTTCCAGATAACCTTGGTGTATTGCGGAAAAAATATGTATCGGTAGTGCACAAGAAGGGAAATATTGGATAAGTCTAAGAAAATTATAAAAATAATAATAATAATATAAGTACTTAAATTACTGCTGTAATTAATTTTTGCTTTGAATAAGTAGCCCGCCACTTATCCGCAATAAGTGGACGTTGATCCTAGTTTTGATTTATTTGGTTTGAGCACAGCAAGCATAAAACCACAGTATAACTATATCGGTAACTTTAAAATCGAAATGCTCCTTCACCGTCGATAAACTATAAGTTATCTATGCCATCACCATAGATAAAGGTTATCTATGCGGTCACGCTCACCATAAATAGTTTATCTATGCCGTCACGCTCACCATAAATAGTTTATCTATGCCGTCATGCTCACCATAAATAGTTTATCTATGCCGTCACGCTCACCATAAATAGTTTATCTATGCCGTCACGCTTACCATAGATAAAGGTTATCTATGCCGTCACGCTCACCATAAATAGTTTATCTATGCCGTCACGCTTACCATAGATAAAGGTTAACTATGCCGTCACGCTCACCATAGATAAAGGTTATCTACGCCGTGACCGTACAACAAAACTACGAGTACTTATATTTATTTGAGTTTCTTCATGATGGCATCTATCTGCTCGTCGACTCGCTGGCTCGTCCCCCTGCAAGTAGAAATACATACTTAGGGCCGTATTCTGACTGCATACGTGACGGTATAATGGCTATAAAATTATATAATTCATTTAAAAAAAAAAAAAAGTGCGAGTTGGACTCGCGCACCGAGGGTTCCGTACAAACCTGTATAATAAACCATATAAGTAAAAGTTATGGTATTTTTATTGCTAAATGAAATCATCACGAGGAAAGGGGTAATAAGTTTAAAATTATTAAAAATATTTTTATTATATGATGTAACAAAACAATTATGCTTTTCGCAATTTTTCGTTTATCTGTGCTATAAGACGTTACTTTGTACCAAATTTCAAGATTCTGAGTTCACGGGAAGTACCCTGTAGGTTTGATTCCCCTGCGAGTGTCGAAAATTTGCAGCATAAACGGCTGTATCTTTTGATTGCGTTGGCTTAGAAGCTTGATTTTTTCACAGCTCCAAGGGACAGTAGACCTGAGTATTTTATATGAATTTCAGCTTGATACTTCCACGAGTTCCTGAGAAAAAGGGACTTGACAGACAGACAGACGGTCAACAAAGTGATCCTATAATGGTTCCGTTTTACCTTTTGGTTTTACTAAAAGCCGATCGATATTCGTTCCTTCACCTTGATGCTAATGCATCATCAAAACACTCATTATCTGACGAGTGGTTTAGAGATGCACTAACACTTGACAGGGTCACGGGGTCCCGATTGGATTCTACCTTGGCCCTGACGGGGCTAACTGAACCGTAACTGTACCTGTAGGCGTGAGGGTTGGGGCCCACCATCGCGATGAGCTGCGGCACGTCCTGCGAGTGCGCCGCCAGCCGCGCCAGCGCCGCCAGCGTGCGGTGCAGGTGCTCCTCCGATGGCGCCAGCGACAGCAGCTGCAGCGCCGCCATGCACAGCTCCACGCACACCTCGTCGAACACCTGCAACCAGTGAATAGCCACAGAAAAGCTTCCAACGACATTTTTGGTCACGAATAGAAAGAACACAATAACAGATTACAGTTCTGACGATGTATCTTCGACGTGCTTAAGGTGGATGCTCACGCTTGCAGCGCAAAATGCATTTTTTTTAGTGTTTTTTTGCCCATTACCGCTCATCAACACTTTTTCAGATCGCAAAAGTTGAGTCCGCGAGAACTAGAAGACTTAACACACATGTTTTATTTATTAGTATCGCATAAATATCATCAGTTTAGCTATGATACCCCTAAACACATTTTTACAGTGTTTTCTTTTGTTTAGGAGTATCGTAGCTAAACTGATTATATTTATGAGATACTATCAATTAAAACATGTGTGTTAAGTCTCCTATAGTTATCGCGAAATCAACTTTCGCTATCTGAAAAAGTGTTGATGAGCAGTAATGGGCAAAAAACACAAAAAAAAATGAATCTCGCGCCGCAAACGTGAGCATTCACCTTAAGTTATCAAACAAGTTAGCTAAACAGCTACAATAGGTTTTTAGGAACTAATTGATCTATGCGCGTCGTTAGTGCGAACGCACGGCCAAGATGCATCGGTAGAACTGTACAGAACAGTGTTTTTTAGAAGAAGATTTAGGTTGGCAATGGCCTTCCCATTGTTCTGAGCCAATTCTGCCACAGATGAACTTAGAACAGAATGTTAGGTTGGCTATACGAACTTGTATACCGTCCGATTTCGTCCAAGTCCAGTATCTCTATGTTCTTCTATTCTTATAGTTTGAACGGCTTCTGAGGAAAGTCTCCGTCAATTGACTACAGTATGGGGTTCTTCAAAAGGGGTGTTTGGAATTTTTTAAAGGGTCGGCATCGCGCGTTTTATGCCTCTGTTTTTGTAACCGCTTACCAACAGGTAGGCCGATGGGTGTCTGCTAAATTGGTAGTAAAAAAAACGCCAATGTCAAGTGTATTATTGTGGTCAAATTAGACAAAGTCGTAACCTACTTTAAAACGATGGCAGAAACTCCCAGGCTTTCCCAGTTATTGGATTGTACCAAGCTAGATAATTATCTCGTTCCAAAAAAAAGATGTAAATTGCATTCGCTTTGACTTCCTACAGAGAAGAGCCATTGGAATAATCGGCGACCCTAAGATCTCCAATACACTAGAACCGCTTAGCCAGCACAGAGCCATTGGATCTCTTTGTGTGTTCTACCGCCTCTACAACGAGGAATGCTCTGACGAGCTTTTCGATCTCATCCCCGCATCGAGATTTTACCATCGCTCTTCCCGGCACCGCGACAATGCTCATCCAGACATCATGGATCCCTGGGTTTCTCGTACGACTCGTTTCTCGAGATCATTTCTTCCCCATACCTACAAACTATGGAATGATCTTCCATCCGAGGTTTTCCCGCTTGGTTACGACATGTGTCGCTTCAAGAAAAATGTTCATAAATTCCTTCAGGGTAGGCAGCGCATCGACAATACACCCGGTGTTGCAGGTGTCTATAAGCGACGGTGACCACTTTACATCAGGTGGGCCGTAAGCTAGTTATAAAAAAATAAAAAAAACTGTATTTACAAACAGTTGTTCGTTCAAATAATAATGGGACAGATAAACATTAGAAATAGTCCTCGGGCATTGAATGAAAACGGTAAAATTCCTACTGGAATTAACTGAACACACAAAGTGTCATCTATTTGGATATAAATTAATGATAATGTTACAAGGTGATCATGAACTTATAACAACAAACAGACCACATAACCACAGATATAACAGTAACCAAACTATACAACTGCGTGGCGTTACCAGGACGTAGTACTACCAGTGTATAGAAGCGCAACTATAATAGTTTGGAGACTCCACATGCCAATAAAATAACGCTTGACGCGTCACGCACTACAATACTCGCTAGATATCTTTTCAGCTGTGAATATTATCACAATTATCTCGCAGATGCTATTTCTAGGTAAAAACCATATTGGCAGGTGCTTCTTACTGCCATGTTTAATTAAAGTCAAAGTCAAAAAGTATTTTTTTCGTTGAAATCACAAGGATCATTTAGAATCGTCTTAAAAAATAAATTTATATTTACTCCTGTTCCAACTCAACCAGACCTAGAAGAATCAGTAATCCGTTCAAGATTCCCCGATAGCGATAGCAACCACAGGAATATTCATGTAATATTAATTATTATAAGTGCAAACTCATTTAATTTTATAAAAAACAGACGTGATCAAGAGATTTTAAAAACTATATTGAATCGTTTCGTTCGTATTGAATAAAGAAGTTTTGATTTGATTTGAGATATCTCTTTTTATTTGGACCGTGTTGGAGAAAATTCAGTTCCAACCATTACTAACTTAGTAATCTGAGATTTTATAGTAGTGTATTCAGAAAGATTATGTTATATTAAATTTTTAAATTAAATTTGTTAATCGACATATATAGCATGTATCTTGGCAATTATGGCACGTCGCTTAGAATTTTATAGTAGCAGCGTAACTGAAGTAAGGAATGAATGATTGAAAATACTTTATTGCACACCTTACAAACTAGTTAAAAGAAAAATTACACACAACAATTATATAAAAACTTAATGCGTACTAGAATATGAATCTAAGGATGGAATATGTGGTAGCTCAACGCTATTTGTATGAGAAATACTTAGTTATGCAGTAGCAGCTGCTACGGTAACTACCGGCTGAACGTATAGATTAAATATTGAAGATTTCACGTTATTAGTTTCTAATTTCTACGTAGTGCGGGAGTTTCACTTCTAGTATCACGCGGAGTTACTAGTAACTTTTAGCTAATCATGTGTAGTGTAGACGCTAAGCCATAAAACAATTTATCTAGATAAGAAATTCCGCGAACTACTTACCATTGAAAATACTGCGGGAAAGACTAAAATATGTTTACGATAATATATTACGTAGGTATTGCTGAAGGCCTATTCCTTATTTAGATTTGTCGCGTCTAAAGCTAAGGCCATTTAATGATCTGCATTAAAACATACGGAAAGTCAGCATATTTTACGCATTGGCAAAGTAAGAATAGACCCCTTCGTCTCCTCCCATGGATGTCGTAAAAGCCAACATAAGGGATAACACCAGGGGATGAAGATATGGCGAAGTTTCCCGAACGCTGCCAATCCAAGTTTGATGATGACGATGTTATGTTTGTTAATTTGTAAAACAAATAAATAGACGTGAGTCAACAGAGTGTTTGTTATAGAGTCCAATAAGCGCGAAGTACACTAACTAGACAGGTGTTTGGATAGGAGCTACACAGCTGTAACATACATATCGTATGTAGAGTAAAGATGTCACACGGTGATAAACTTGTCACAAATTCAAGCAAGAATATTTAAAAAATTAAAAGCACAGTTTACAAAACAAAAGTATATAATTTTGTAAAAATTAAAAAAAAACCTCAAAGCAATGAAACGGCTGAACCGATTGTGATCAAACATAGCTAAGAACAATCACGACAAATTCACGTCTCAAACAAAAAAAAACAAAATCGGTTCATCCGTTCGGGAGCTACGATGCCACAGACACAACACACACACACACACACACACATACACACAGACACATCAAACTTATTAAAACCCTTCGTTTTTACGTCGGGGGTTAAAAATAAACATTTCGTATTTAATTTGAAAACGGACCCGAGTCCTCAGTCTAAGGGTCTTATTCTTAGTTGAAGTGGCAATGGGCAGGTCATATAGCTCCCAGAACTGACAACTATTGGATGCACTGGTTGGATTTCGATGGACTACAGACATTATGGAGGTCGCAGGAAGGCTGTGGATGGAGGCAACTCAAGACCCTTCGTCGTCACATTCTATAGGGAGGCCTATGTCCAGCAGTAGACTTCTGTAGGCTGATGATCATCGATGGTTTATAGTGGTCTTTAAAATGGTATGATGGACGTATGGTGTAGTCAGTAGTGCAACACGGGTTTTGCATGGATACACTGAACACCACATACACACACATACCATACACCACATACCACTACATTTCGCGAACCTTAATTTCCATACAAAAACGCATGTGACACTACAAGCATGGTACAAAAATATACTTCGGTTCCGAGAAGCGACGGTCACGTGGTAAAGAACCAGACCACGTCATCACCAATGAGAATTGAGACATGTGCATTGTGTCTGTGCATTTTTATGAATTGTTAATCAAAAAGTATTCAACAAAACTTTACTCTGCTGCCAACAATCTTGGAATATCTGCTTATGAATTATCCTGTCATCAGCTGTTAGCCTGTTAGTGCACAGAGCAACGTCTGCAAGTCCAGAAGTCTAGAGCCACGTGGAATGGCACCACACTGGTATTGTATTTCGCGATCAGTTTCACGTCCCTTACAAGGCCAACATGCCAACATTTTTTAAGACGATTCAAAATTATCCGTGTGATTTCAATGAATAAAATACTTTTGACTTTGACTTTGACTTTTGCGCTATATGATCCTAAGGAAGAACCAGAGAAACGAAAGAAAAATGGACAGAAGAGTTATATATGAACCATTTGATACTCTGCTTGTTAGTAGGAGTACCTTAGATTTAGCTCGTTTGGGCAGCAAATCGCGCAGCTGCTTGCCAACTTGGAACCGCTGTAAAACACACGCTTCTGCAGCCACGCTACCGGCATATTTGTATTTCACAACTAGCTTCTCTAGGTTAAAAGATTATTGTGTCATAATTGGACCCACAACAACGACGTCATCATTATCATCATCAACCTACTGCAGTCCACTGCAGGACATAGGTCTCTCCCATGGCATGCCACTGAGCCCGGTTTTCGGCTCTCCTCATCGAAATTCTGCCAGACATCGCGCAAGTCGTCGCTCAACCTAGCCAGAGGGTGCCCCTACTCTACTCTACCCTACCTAAGAACTCGTTTACTCAACCGGTTATCGGTTCTTCTGCAGACTTGACCGGCGCACTGCCACTTCAGCTTGCTAATCCTCCTTCCACTAACTTCCTTGCTACAGTGAAGTGGCTGCCGACATTTATGGAACTTACATACATACATACATACATAAACTCACGCCTGTTTCCCGGAGGGCTAGGCAGAGACCACGGATTTACACTTACTACGATCCTGACACACCTCTTTTGCTTCATTCACTCTGATCACATTCTTCATACATGCTCGTCGGTTAAGGGTACTCTTGACCTGGCCTTTTTCCAGAACGTCTCCGATCTGGTCTGAATACGTTCGCCGAGGTCTTCCCCTTCCCACTGTCCCATTCACGCTCGTCTTATGTACCCGTTTCGTCAATCTACTATCGTCCATCCTTTCTAAATTTCTTTCTAAATTTATGGAACTTGATAGACGTTTATCCGTAAGTAAAAGTATTTTACGTGGCGGATTTTGTTCTTTTGTGGTTTCAATTTCCGAAGACAAAGACACAAGCTACACATATTGTTATAAATAACTTCAGCGAACTATATTTTCGCCATGATGTCAACACATGTACCTACTCTGTGAGCTAAATTTATTACATAAACAAATATTCAAAGTGATGTAAATTATTATATGTTGCGAAATACAAATATGCATAGGCAATAATTTGTAATATAATACATATTTTAATGTATATTTTAAATAAAATGCATGCTTTGGTAACAACTCATTTAGAGCCAATCTTTCACGAACAAGAAAAGCAAAAAAGCGGGTGAAATGTGGAAATTATCTGTCATTAAGGACCTTAAGATAAAACAAATACACAATTTAGCCTCGGAACTCGAAACTACGCTTTTTTTTGGACACACCGGAACACAGTAATGCGATCACTACTGCTTCGCGGCAGAAATATAAACTTCCCCGGACGAACTCTTTCACACAAAAGTTCTAGGTACTACTACGCTTTCTAACCAAGTCAAATTAAGATTGGTAAAACTGTCGCAATAATTTCCTTGCCCCCTATCATATAACAAAATATCCTCTTTCCCTACTTTATGGTAGTCATAGATTTCCGAATAATAAGATCTTAATGACAGCTAATTTTCTGCGCCTTTTTGAGACTATGCCACTACGTAGAAACCCAGAGCTATATTCTCGGTAGCTACAAGTGTGTAGCAGTATATACAGGTTGTGGCAAGATTACGGGACTCTTAGGGTAAGAACCTTTTCTGTTGTAGTGAGAGAGGTTTGTTCTTACGAAACACAAATAAGTGAATTTTGAAGAAAACTAAACATGTACTATTGGATTTTTGAAAATTGTACTGTTAAAATATTATGGAATTTAGATAGATAGATATATGTATAGATAAAGTCTTTATTTGCAACTTCAGACACACACATACAAATTACAACAAATTGTACAGTGCACAAGTAAAAATAAACAATAAAATACAGAATACTAATAAAAACAAATAATAATATACACAAAATCCAAGTAAAATGTCTGTGTGTGCTGCAGTACGTCAAAAACACTGATTTTCAGCCATAACCCATCGATAGCAAGCAGAACGAGTTTCAAAACAATGTGTTAATGTGAATTTCTCTAAAAATAAGAAAGTTTGGCTCAATTGACTCTATTTCCTTACCCAAAGTAACCTAGAAAATTACATATTAAAATTTTTAGAAAATTAAAATAAAACAGTTTCCTATACATTATCTGTTCGTTCCCGACAACGCGTTCGAAGCCGCGGGCAAAAGGCTAGATTGAGATATGTCGCATCCATAAACAATATAGTCCAATCTGACGAATGTTGGCACAAGCCGAGGAAATGTCTTTTATCTTAAATGTAGAATAACTTAACGACATTATTCTATGTGTTTAGTGATAACACGTTTTCACATTATGTACATCTGTAAATAGCAACTACCGGCGCATCTCGGAAACTTCTGTTATATCTCCTGTGATAGAGATTATGGCATGTCAGTTGCCACAAGTGTCCAAAACTGCTTAATATTAGCGAGGGAGATTTGCGCAATGATAACTTTATTTGTTTTTTACAAGGTGAGCGCTATTTTGGGAACGTAATTATATTTTGGACTGACAATGACAGGCACGATTTGTCAGTTGGATATTTCCGGTTTCAGGAGGGCAATTCTCGTGCTTTAGAGATTAAGTCGAATTAGACATATGTAGAAAAAAGATGGCGAATGTCGAATAAAATCTCAATTTGCTATTCTCGTGATGTCGCAAATAGACATAAGTCGAACAAAATCATTCAAATCGAATACGATTTGATGGTTATTGTGACATTTTCGTGACATTTTTTGTAGACATTCATGCTTCGACATTATCTCTAATTTAGATATAATCTCTACAATCCGAGAATTGGCCTCCAGATCTATTGTTTGTATCTGACTCTAGGAAGATGTACTACATGGAAATAAGGCTATAAACAAACCGGATTCGATTATACCAGTCTCATTCTTTTATATGAATGTATTCGTGTGTTGGAATGAGACAAGCATATATCTATCTGTTCTTATTTGTGTAACTTGTACCATGCCAAATGTCAAACTACTACTACATTCATGGTAACAATCTAGGAAGATGTACATTCATGGTACCAATATTCAGGGTACGGAACGGAAAAACGACTGTCGTGTGACAATATAATATTTGTTTCTCTCTAACATAGGATAGCAAGCTATCTTCTAGGATAGGAGTAAGAAGGAACACTCTATAAAATTAGTGGCTATTTTAGCACTCAATCCATGTACTACTTCATGATCTGACTACGTTTAGGGCTTCAATCTGGCATTTTTGAAAGAAAAATCTCGATTTTTATTTCATTCAATTTTTATGTGTTTTTTCGAGTTATTTCGTGTAATTTTCGTGGAATTTCAACCGGTGTAACTTGGATAAATAGCACACGTGTGATGTAGTTAAATTTAAGAGTTTTGCGTATCTTTTCGAAATGGTGTATTTTTTCCTGTAAAATCTCTTGTGTTTTTCTGCCACCATTTAAACTAAGTTATGACTTGACGGAGACTCTTGACGATTTGACTAATTTTATTACAAATTAATATCACGAAATTATTTTGGCGAAATTGTTTGGAGCACTCCTCAGAAGCCATTATATGAAGAAGAGTTGGAGAACTACGTTTAGTTTATAGGCAATGGGCATGCCACATAGCTCACAGAACAGACAGCCGTTGGGGAGGGATCCCGAGTGGCGTCTATGTGTGTACGTAGTAGAAATAAAGGACTTTTTAGGGTTCCGTACCTAAAGGGTAAAACGGGACCCTATTACTAAGACTCCGCCTCCGCTGTCCGTCCGTCCGTCTGTCCGTCTGTCACCAGGCTGTATCTCATGAACCGTGATAGTTATCGGTTTAAATTTTCACAGATGATGTGTTTCTATTGTCGCTATAAAAACAAATACTAAAAAACAAAATAAAATAAATATTTCAGGGGGCTCCCATCCAACAAACGTGATTTTTTTGCTCGTTTTTGCTTGATTTTGATAACAGCAATAGGTAGACCTTTGATATATTCACAGAATATTTAGTTATATATTTACTTTAAAAATAAATAATTAAATTAAAATAAAACAAATATTTAAGGGGTTCTTATACAACAGACACGATTTTTTTGCCGTTTTTTTAGATAATGGTACGGAACCCTTCGTGTGCGAGTCCGACTCGCACTTGACCGGTTTTTTTTTTTATTTGTTTTTCGTATGAGACTTTATGTTTACAGGTACAGGTCGCGCAACAAGTTATGAGCGCTCGGCGAAAGTGCTAGGGTTGATTGCGCATGTGTACCTTCGCGCATTCGCTATACAGACCCAAAAAATTACTACTGCGCATTGACGGTCACCGCTCATAACTTGTTGCGCGACCTATAGTAAAGGGTGTGCACAAGCTAGCGAGATGTACGACGATGGATACAGACCACGGTCTTTACCTCCTTGGCGGCGATGTTGTGCAGCAGCGCCGTGCCCGCGTCGCGCAGCTCGGCGTCCTCGCTCAGCAAGCTGTGCACGCACACCTGCAACACGCGCGTCTGTAGCCGTGCGTCCCACGCGTGGGGCCACGCTACCACCCCGGGTCGGGGTACTACCACCATGCCTATTTCTGCCGTAATGCAGCTGTGTTCCGGTTTGAAAGGTATGGTTGCCGGTGAAATTACAGGCACATGAGACTTATCATCTTTGTCTCAGGTTGGCGGGCGCAGTGCAAAGTCACATAGGGTGCGTACTAGGTTGACGTGACCTATGAGGTAATGCACTGTTCATAGGCAGAGGGTACCGCTTAACATCCGTCATTCACAGTAGTATAAAAAAAACAAAAAAATGGGAACTGCGTGTACCGTGTACCACAACACACAGACCACGAACGAATATCTCAAGAACATCCGCCTGTAGCCGCGCCGTCCCACGCGTGGGACCACGCTATCCCATGTCGGGGTACCACGAACTACGAGCACCATGTACCACAACACACAGACCTGTCCCCCTATTCGCAATGACCAAACGTAACATAACTCGGGCTCGTTACGATTTCTGCGTGGAACCATCGCTTACAATACGTTATGACGTCACACGTTATTGACAAGGAATCTCCTATTGTCATAGTGAATAAGGGACCAGGAACGAATATTTTCAGAATATTTGGATGGCGGGATCAAGCAGATGCACCTGATGTTAAGCGGTAACCTCTGCCTTTAACAAAGCATTACCACATAGGTAACGTCCACCTAGGACGCACCCTATCAGGCATTACACCGCTCCCGCCACCCTGAGACATAAAGATGAAAAGTCTCATGTAATATTACAGGCACCCTTACCCTTCAAACCGTTGGTAAGGTATTCAGTTGTGGTATAAACCAGTGAATGGCAGGAACAGGACAGAGAGAGCATAGAGAAGGCACAGATAATATTACCTTAGTGGTGGCGCGGATGTTGGAGAGCGGCTGTCCCTTGTACTCCCACTCGCTGATGTACAGCAACCACTCCGACGACGAGATGTTCTCGAACAGAGACAGGACAGAGAGAGCATAGAGAAGGCACACATAATGTTACCTTAGTGGTGGCGCGGATGTTGGAGAGCGGCTGTCCCTTTTACTCCCACTCGCTGATGTACAGCAACCACTCCGACGACGAGATGTTCTCGAACAGAGACAGGACAGAGAGAGCATAGAGAAGGCAGAGATAATGTTACCTTAGTGGTGGCGCGGATGTTGGAGAGCGGCTGTCCCTTGTACTCCCACTCGCTGATGTACAGCAACCACTCCGACGACGAGATGTTCTCGAACAGGTTGCACATCTACAAATTACAACATCATATATTATGTTATGAATGCAAAGTCACTATTTACAACCGCATCGGAACAGGCCGCGTCTCCACCGGGCGCACAGGCTCACGCGGCAGCCTCGGATGCGTGGCTCGCGAGCCTGGCCTCTCTCAGAAGAGGCGGCGGTATAGTGCTAGTACTTCCCCGGATAAACTCTCACAAGGAGCTCTACTACCAAGGTCCGTAATCTAGAATTATGCTCCAGTATGAATCGAGATTCAAGCATAGTCTTGGTGACAGTTTTTTCATAAAAATCACTCACTGCAGACTTGATCTGGTCGGTCCAACGCATGGGCGACCTTCCGCGCGGTCTGGTGCCTTCTACTCGTCCTCGTCCGACAAGACGCTCAATGGAGTCAGGGTCCCGTCTCGAGACGTGTCCGAAAAACTTAAGGATGCGAGTTTGAACTAGATCGGATAGACGCTGCTTGATGCCAAGTTCTTGAAGTATCGACACATTAGTACGAAACTCTGTCCACGATACCACAAGCAGTCTCTCCATCGAGGATCTTACCGTGAGAGTGAGCGCTCTCTGCTCGTGGAGCGGGTGCCGCTCGATGTCGTGCGCGTAGTTGAGCAGCGCGTGCTGCCGCCGGTCCTGGTGCAGCAGCAGCGACACGTCGTCGCGTAGCGCCGCCGCGCACAGGCAGCGCAGCACGCCCACGCGCACCGCGGAGCTCACACCGCCGTCGGTGAGCAGGCGCCCTGGACGACATCAAACATCACAATATAGTACAATATAGATAGTAGCGGTTAAAGTATAAAATTGCCGTAGTACAGTAATAGATACTTTGAATTGACATAAAACCTTCATGGTGTGAGAACTTTCTCTGTGTCAACTTTTTTCACATGATACCCATGAGGTTCTTCTTTTAAAAAATGTGCATCATTCTATTTTCGACTTTCAATTGTTTTTTTTATTCAGCTTAGACGTGAAAAATAGATACTTCGAAAATCCGAGTCATTTTTGAATACGAGTTCCGACGCGGAACTAACGCGGCAGAAACGGCTCGCAATATCAACGCTGCGTTTGGAGAGGAGACTGCTAATCTGAAAACCAGCGCTGCTCCATATTGTTTTGCATATGGAGCAGCATTATGCTGAGACCGGGCCTGTTTGGCTTAACACATTATCGCATAGAGCGGACTATTTTTTTATTATTTATAATTTTAAATTAAGTCTGTAGATATTATAAATGTTTTGTTTTGTTTTGTTTTGCTTTCATATGTCTACGCTATCGTTTTATATTTTGTCGGTTCTGTGTTTTTTGTGTGAATGTCAAATAAATATATTTCATTTCATTTAATTTAATTTTTTTTTCATTTCTAATGAATGCACCGTGCGTTTTTGGTTTAAACGCTTTCGTAATGGAAACTTCGACTTGAAGAACGAACCACATGGAAGACCCACACAGGTGAATAACGCCACTGCACGAGAAACCGCTGTAACTCTACAGGAGCTGCAGTTAGAAGCCATACGTCATCCTCCGTACTCTCCAGACTTTGCTCCAACGGACTACCATTTTTTTCCTGATTTGGACAATTTTCTACGTGATAAAAAAAACTACCCAGGGGCAGTACATGCTTTCACACAGTTTGTCTAATCTAGATCCCCAGAGTTCTATCGTAAAGGCATAAATGAACTTCCGGTTAGATGACAGCAATTTATAGATAATGAGGGTAAATATTGCGATAAATAAATATGTTACGTCTTAGAAAAAAAAAAAATTCAAGGTTTCAGTAAAAATCGTCAATTTCATACTTTACTTTACGTAACGTAAGAAATAAACATGGACAGTTACAAAATTACAGTGAACAAAAACACACAGAAAACAAGTAATTAATTTTGTAAAAATTCAAAAAACCCTCAACGCAATGAAACGGCTGAACCGATTTTGATCAAACATAGCTAAGAACACACCCGACAAATTCACCTTTCAAACAACAAAAAAAACGGTTCATTCGTTCGGGAGCTACGATGCCACAGACATACACACAGACACGTCAAACTTATAACACCCGTTCGTTTTTGCGTCGGGGGTGAAAAAGGTGCACGATAGATTCTAGAATGATGGAAAATTTCTAATTTCGCTCCCATACACGATATTGGCATTAAAAAAGTGTTTAAGTCACACGTTTTCGTGTAAAATCACAAGCATTAATGAGGCCTTCCGTGTTCAATAAGCATGTTGTCTGGCAGAGAGCCAGATCTTTAATGAGGCATCATCAAATTGTATTCATTGCGGAATTTGCAATAGTATGTACATGTTTTTAGTAACGCTTGGAAGCTTGGTAAATGACCTCTGTGGCGCGGCGGGTGAAGGATCACCTGCGTCGCAGGAGGTAGCGGGTTCGATTCCCACCTCGGAACAAATATTTGTACGGTAACAGGACAAAAAAATGTTTGTATGATTTTTCTTACAAGACTTTTTCGAACCACTTCCTCGAAACCTACGCTGAAACTGTGCAAGCCTATCAAGTTCTGTTGACTATACAATACTAGCGACTCGCCCCGGCTTCGCATGGATAGCCCCCGGTGAACCGCCCCCCCCCCCCTCCTACCTCCCTCCCCCCTTGTCAATCTCCGGGTTCTAAGCTACCTCCCCACGAATTTTCAGCCAAATCGGTTAACCCATTCTTGAGTTAAGTGGTGTAACTAACACGACTTTGTTTTTTATATATATATAGATTACTGTGACATAGCTGATCTGATGGTGAAAGACTATGGAACTCCTCAATGGGTAATAGACCGAGCGAGCGAATTCGAGCAAAGACTTTGCAACAACTAACAAAATTTACTTTCATCTGTCCGGATATACCTATATGTTGGTACTCGCGAGGTCTACTGTTCGCAGAATTACTAGTAATAGTAATTTTGTTCTGTTCGCCGGCTAATACTCCTTTCATCGTCATCAGCTAACTAATATCATAAATACTCTACCTTCTTCGACCTCTGTGGCGCGGCGGGTGTAGGTTCGACTGCGACGCAGAAGGTTGCGGGTTCGATTCCCGCCTCGCGACAAATATTTGTGCGATCTGCAGATATATGTTCAGGGTGTTCTGGGTATTTTCTATGTACTCGTATAATACAAAATATCTATGTATGTAATGTATTCTATGAAGTATATCAGTTATCTAGTACCCATAACACAAGCTCTGCTTAGCTTGGGGCTAGATAATGTTGTGTGAACTGTCCAGCATTATTTATTTTTATTTAAAATAAAAATAACATATTTACCGCATGCGCGACGAACTTTGGGCCAAAATCACCACGGCATGGAGCCCTAATACAGCCAGGCGGCGTCGCGACAGACCACGCATGAGGTGGCGGGATGAACTGGACGCCTATGAGAGGGAATGGGAAACGGTTGCACAGGACCGTGGTGACTGGCGGAAGTGGTGGGAGGCCTTTGCCCAACAATGGGACAGTATGGGCTAATAGTAATAGTAATTTATAAATACTTGTGTCAGCGACAGGTTCTTGAATGTAGAGCACTTACCAATGAAGATGAGGAACTCGTCTCCCAGCACCCAGCTGCCCTCTCCGTGCAGGTACTGCTGCAACTCCTCGAGGCTCTGCTTCTCCTCGGCCGAGAGCTCCACTCCTTCCAACGCCTTCGCCAGCTTCTCGAACTCTTGCAGACCCTGCAATCGCATGGCTTTGGCTGAGATTACATTGTGTGATACCTGCTTCAAAAGCTATAATAGCCGGTTGGGTATTCTATACATGGTATATATATGGTATACGACATTCTACGGGGGAGGCCTCGTCCAACAGTGGACGACATTCTACGGGGGAGGCCTCGTCCAACAGTGGACGACATTCTACGGGGGAGGCCTCGTCCAACAGTGGACGACTTACAGCTGATGATGAAGATGAAACTGATACTTTTGCTTGATATCTAAACATGGACAAAATAAGTTCTCGAAGCTTCCAAAACACCGGTTACTAAATAGGAATGTTTGGCAAGCTACACATTGACAAATACTTATAAATATACGGAGATCAGCGACAGCGCTCCATGTGGGTTTCCGCCCGCCCACGCCAGCACCGCTCCAAGTTCCATGGGCGGGACTCATTGGACAGTATGTGATCATAAGTATTATTGAGATCTCATCATAGAGAAGCAGCACATCTTATAACTCCAATATATAAAGTAACATCTGTCTGACTCGAGTTCTAATGGATCGATTGGCATGCGGATATCAATGTTGTGTAGTACAATAAAAACTGGCCAAGTGCGAATCAGACCCGCATGGAGCGGGTTCGGTACAAGTAGACTAACCACTAGATCATAACTTATTAGTCTTCGGTCAAATTAAGGTGGATGATCTCGCTTTTGGCGCGAAATTCAATTTTCAATTCATTATTTGGTGTTTTTTTCTCATTACAGCCCATCAACACTTGTTCAGATAGCGAAAGTTGATTTCGCGAAACTAGGAGACTTAACACACATGTTTTAATTGATACATACATACATACATGCATACATAAACTCACGCCTGTTTCCCGGAGGGGTAGGCAGAGACCACGGATTTCCACTTGCTACGATCCTGACACACCTCTTTTGCTTCATTCACTCTCATCACATTCTTCATACATGCTCGTCGGTTAAGGGTACTCTTGACCTGGCCTTTTTCCAGAACGTCTCCGATCTGGTCTGAATACGTTCGTCGAGGTCTTCCCCTTCCCACTGTCCCATTCACGCTCGTCTTGTGTACCCGTTTCGTCAATCTACTATCGTCCATCCTAAAAACTGGCTATGTGCGAATCAGACCGCACAAGTAGAATAACCACTAGATCAATTAAACTTATTAGACCTCGGTCAAATTAAGGTGGATGATCTCACTTGTGGAGAGAAATAAAAACAAACTGTGTTTTTCCCCATTACAGCCCATCAACACTACTTCAGATAGCGAAAGTTGATTTCGCGAAACTAGGAGACTTAACACACATGTTTTAATTGATAGTATCTCATAAATATCATCAGTTTAGACACGAATACACTTAACAAAAAAAAAACACTAATAACTTGTGATATGCGTTTTAGCATAAACCTATGTATAAATATTTTAAGCCCTTAAAGAATGCGATAACATCAACTCCTTTAAATCTAAGTTAAAAAATCACGTACGCACATGTGGGTACCTATATTTATGTAATTTACATTCTTACACTAGCTGCTCCAGAGGCAGAATTAAGTTAAATTATTATTAATTTTAATTTTAAGCTCATTTTTAAAGAACTGTTATGTTTTTATGTTATGTCTTTAAAACTAAATTCGGCTCCAAATCTATGCCTACCTTCATGGGCAACCCTATATTCTACTTAACATCCTTTCATCATCAGTCACAATGCCGTATTCAGGAACATCATTCCCCTAACTAACTTGATTTGCAGCCAACTTCAAAATATTTATAGGTTTATGTGTTTTGTCTTTCACTTACGAAGACTTATCTTTGCTTCAGAACATACGCAAGGCACCACACTGGCGCTTCCTAGCCATAACAATAAAAGCGCGCGCCATGTTTTTTGCCTTTTTTTATACAACTTGGTATAACGGATCAATCAGATGGCCCACCTGGTGTTAAGCGGCGGTACCCTCTGCCTATAAACAGTGCATTACTACATAGGTCATGTCCACCTAGGACGCATCCTATGTGGCATTGCAATGAGCCTGCCACCGTTTTTTTTTATACCTACTCCTTGAATGACGGAACAAGCAGATGGCCCACCTGATGTTAAGCGGTAACCTCTGCCTTTGAACAGTGCATTACCTCATAGGTCACGTCCACCTAGGACGCGCCCTATGTGGTATTTCACTGCGCCCGCCACCCTGAGACATAAAGATGAAAAGTCTCATGTGCCTGTAATTTCACCGTGATACATAAAGATGAACAATCTCATGTGCAGTAAGTGAAATTCAAAGAAAAAAAAAACAGTGGCAGTAGTCTGCTTTGCAGCAGAAACAGTTATGGTGGTAGACTTCCCCGGACGAACTCTTTCACAAAAAAGCTCTACTACTTGATTCTCCTAGGGTTGGTCGCGTTGGAACAGGAATAAATTATCCTTGCTATATCAATGCATACAATATTTTTGATTTCGAGTCCTACTCTGTCTCATTCTTTTTTATGGCATATGCACGAGGAAATATTGAAAACAGTGGCGTAACAATAGGGTGGTAGGGCTGGCAAAATGCCACGGGCCCCCGACCCAAGAAGACGCGAGCTCAAAAAATTTTTTTTACATTGTGCCTGACTATTTTATTTTATTTGAAAAGTATATTTTTATAAGTTCTGCTTAAAATCCAAAGTGAGACAACAATTTTTTTTTAAAATTTTCGATTTTATCCGTGTGCCCAAAATATTTTTTTTAAAAATTTTCGAATTTGCCACGGGCCCCAGATGGTATAGTTGAAAATTTACGAATATTCAAAACACGACCGAAACTCCATTTTGTTTACACGACGCGTGAGTTCCTATAAACAGTTTATGAGTCAGGCCGATATGACCATCAAATGCATGCCAATTTGTCCAGAAGGTATTTTATTATTAGGATAAATATGTTCGTTTCCATACAAGTGTGCAAGCAGCGGTGCAAAACTAAGGCCACAACAGTAACATTGTTTCCATAAATATTCAGGCTTCTTCTGATTCTGTTAGATTTATCTTTCAGATGTGTATGAGTTCTATAAATATTCAGGCTTGCTCTGATTCTGTTAAATTTACCATTCAGATGTGTAGAAGAACAATAACTAAATAAAATGTTGAATTAATATAATATTTGAATGACGATTGTCGAGCAGTTCGTGGGGGAAATAAATATTTTTGTTTGACCGGTCAAAACTCCCACGCACGTTTTTATTGAAAGCTTACAAGACTCACCACATTGATATGATGCTGGAAATTTTTACAAATTTATGTTTGCAGTCGGTAAAACTACATAGAAACCGTAAAGAAAAGGCATAAAGTCGAGAATTGTTTAGTGATTTGGTTAGCTAAATTGACGCTGAAACTTTTTACCACCTTAGTATTTGCAGTCAGCGCAGCAAAGCGTGGATCGTAACAAGAAAACGTAAGGTCGAAAATTGTTTGATTTGTTCAACTGATCGATTCTAGTTGACTTGAAACATTTTTACACACTTGTGTGATACATATATCATTCGAATTTTATTATTCTAAGGAGGACGAACGACTGTTGCTTACAGATTTTTTCGAGTTTAGCCTAATTCGATTTTGTGGAAGTATCGGTCAAATTAAGCTATATAAATGAACTCTCGATGGACCGATGATAATTTTATGATAACAGGAAGTCGGTGGATTGAGGCGGCTCAAGACCATTCGTTGTAACATTATATGGTGGAGGCCTATGTCCAGCAGGGGACTTCCATAAGCTGAGGAGTTAATTAACTTCTTGGCGTAAATATTTACAAAATTAATAGGTATCCGTAACGTTGGATTCTGATGTGTGTTGGAAACTGGTATTCATAGTCAAGAATTAAACCATTACCGTCAATAATTGTGATAAGTGATTCTTGCCATCATTACTGATCGTGGAAGAGTTTATTAGGCAGACACTTGCGACATAGGCATAGGCAGAGGTTACCGCTTAACATCAGGTGGGACATCGGCATGTTCCATCATTCAGTAGTATAAAAAAAAAAAAAAAAAAACATCCGTGGAGGTTATCGGCTCTTCAAAAGCAGTAGGCCATGTACTCACGTCAATATCCTTGTAGACGATGGGGGGATGACGGTTCTTCTTCAGCTGTTCCTCGTGCCGCTTCTCATCAGCTTCCAACTCCAGCGCCTCGGAGCTGGGGCCGGCCAGGGACAGCTCCTCATGAGGTACGTTCTCTACAGCTTCTGCCATTTCTGTAATGCAATCAATGCCTTACGTTGATGAGCATAAGGATGGGTTCGCTTTGCAACTTCGCTGGTCACTTCAGGGAAAGAATATGTATTTCAAGTTCAAAGGTGAATTTTATACTGAAACGTACGTATGTCGCTTTTGGACTATATAGAACTGTGTTAAATAAGCCCGGTACAGGCAGTTAAATGTGCTGCCAGTGCGCAGCCGCATTGTTGGAGAGTCAACCGAGTACATCACGCCCACATGGGGCGCCCTCTGTCTAAATAGCACACACGCGAAGACTTGTGTCGACAGACAGGTCTGGACCTTTCGCATCGTAAAATGCTGTATACTGATATCCAGAAATTTACGACGTGAAAACACAGTACTTTGCACGTACTTTGCATGTGGTAGGTACGCAACTAAATAGCACATCTGGGCGCACTTTACACTAACCTCACTTTCTTACACAGACAGAACAGAAGAGCACTATGCACATCCTAAGACAGGAAATCGTCCAGCACTTCGCAATAACCTAAACACTTTGCACTGGAGTTTAATTATAAACCAAACGATATCCGCTTACACGCAGCGTGCTTCCAAAAATAGACACTATAAATAGACCACCCTAGTTTAGTAGAACAGTCATGGGGATGATACGAACCTTGGAAGGTTTGATTCGGAGGGTGGTGGTGAACTGACTCCGGTGGTGGTGAAGCGAGGAATGGCGGCTGGAACAGCCGGTTGGCAGCCTTCCAGATATTATTTATAAGTGTCGATCGAGAATCGTGCAGTCGAAAGTTTAACTAATGCCCCGAAGTGGGTCAGTGTATTGAGTTCAAAACATTTTAAACTCGAATCGGATATGTACTTTGACTTCGTAAACAGTGGATGAGTAATGAGGCTGCTGATTGGATAATTAATCTAATCTAGATGATTCTTCACGTATTTTCGGGGTTCAATGTTTTGTGGTTCTTTCAATCTTAATCTTAGTTATGCTAGGAAGGTATTCTTAAGCAGACGAAGCTGTTTTCGAATCTTAGTTATGCTAGGAAGGTATTCTTAAGCAGACGAAGCTGTTTTCGAATCTTAGTTATGCTAGGAAGGTATTCTTAAGCAGACGAAGCTGTTTTCGATAGCCTATAAACCAAGATATATAAGACAAATCGAACTAACAACTCCCTGACATTCCCGTACCGCGCCAGCAAATCAGCTAATGTTCAACGTTTTTCAAAATTACATTTCGAACCAAAGCCTGGTGGCGCCATCTCTGATTATTTATTCCCAAAGAAACAATTATGTACTTAGTTGACAAGAGATGGCGCCGTTACACATTATAGTAACCGAGTACAAATAACCATATTATTACAGTTGTGACTAAAGGACATTTTTTCTTGCCACTTACAGATGTACTGCGGGTGAAATAAAATCGGAAGGGTGTTGGGAAGACCATAAGTCACATCTTGTGTCTTTTGAGCTTTTATCTGTGGGCTTCCATCCATCCACCGACCCTCTACGAAACGATACGTCCATCGATCCATAAGGTAGTTTGAACCACCATATACTCACTGTAGGGACCGCATTATTAGCAATGTGCTGATGTCGAATATAAGTATTGCTATTTCCTAAGCAGTAGTGCTCGCATTGCTGTGTTCCGGTTTGAAGGGTAAGGGTAAGGGTGCCGGTGAAATTACAGGCACATGGACTATTCATCTTTATATCTCAGGGTGGCGGGCGCAGTGCAATGCCACATAGGTTGCGTCGTAGGTGGACGTGATCTATTAGGTAATGCACTGTTCATAGGCAGAGGTTACCGCTTAACATCAGGTGGGCCTCTTGCTTGATCCGTCATCCAATAGTATAAAAATAAAAAAAATAAAAAAGTAGGTCGCGGCCTCACAGCGCTACCAGAGGCAGTCTCTCCAGAACCGCGTTTAGAGTAGAACAGGCATTTGTTCTGTTTTTTTTTATACTCCTTGGAAAGACGGATCAAGCAGATGGCTCACCTGATGTTAAGCAGTATCATCTGCCTATGAACAGTGCATTATCACATAAGTCACGTCCACCTAGGACCCGCGGACGCGCACCCTATGTGGCATTTCACTGCGCTCGCCACCCTGAGACATAAAGATGAAAAGTCTCATGTGCCTGTAATTTCACCGGCACCCTTACCTTTCAAACCGGAACACAGCAATGCTAGCACTACTGCTTTGCGGCAGAAATGGGTATGGTGGTAGTACTTCCCCGGACGAACTCATTCAGCTCTACTACTACTAAAAGTTTAATAAGTAATTTAAATCAAGTTTAATATTTTATTAACCCCCGACGCAAAAACGACGGGGTGTTATAAGTTTGATATGTCTGCGTGTGTGTGTGTGTGTGTGTGTGTCTGTTTGTCTGTGGCATTGTAGCTCCCGAACGGATGAACCGATTTCTTTATTTTTTTGTTTTAATGGTGAATTTGTCGGGAGTAATCTTAGCTATGTTTCATCAAAATCAGTTCAGCCTTTTCATTGCGTTGAGGGTTTTTTTATTTTTTACAATATTATTTACTTGTTTACCAACCCCCGAAACCTCACATAGACTAGACTCCAACACTCACCATTGTCATCGGGGTCTGAGTCTCCATTCTCTTTCTGCAGTTTCCTCCGTTTCTTCTCCTTGCGGCGCTGCTTGCGCGCCAGCTTGTCGGCCAGCGTGCTGCGCCGCTGGTCCAGCTCCGCCGACTGGGCCCTGCCAAACCAACGACACTCGCCAACATGTATGGGCGATTAGCCTCCGGAGGTGTACCATTTATGTACCTCATCCGAAAGGGCTTTTTTACTCGAATGCAGCGAAGCCAAAAAATGAGAGTTATGTGCTTGACTTGTATGTATATCCGTCCCTATGTTCCCTCATAACTACTAACTGACTGCACCGATTTTGATGAATGATATGTCGTCAGATTAGTCTTATTGCGCGGTTTCACTGAGTATATTAAAATTATAAAAAAACTAGCAGCGCCCCGCGGTGTTACCCGCATAGGTCTCGATCACGTAGAATATCGGGATGAAAATGTGCCTATATGTTATTCCGGGAGTCAAGCTACCTCCATTCCATTCACACACTAACAAACGTTCGCATTTATAATATTAGTAGGAATAGCGCAAAAACTATATAAAATGATAAATAAATCAAAAATAAATGATATATTCATACCATGTTTGGTATCATATCAAAAGATAGATCTTGATAGCATTCAAATCCATTCGAAAAAAATAAATAAAGTGCGCGCGCTACTGACATGCGGCAAGCATCGATATAATATCTAGTATAATATATCGATGACGACAAGCGAAAGATGTTCCGCAGTCAGCTAGGTATTAGTTTTTTAAACTTTTTACCAAATGTTCCTATTTAAGGTGGATGCGCACGCTTGCGGCGCGAAATTCAATTTTTTTGGTGTTTTTTGCCCATTACAGCTCATCAACACTTCTTCAGATAACGAAAGTTGAGTTCGCGACAACTAGGAGACTTAACACACATGTTTTAATTGATTGTATCTCATAAATATCATCAGTTTAGCTACGATACCCCTAAACACAGTGTTTTTGTTTGTTTTTCCGGCATTTGTAGACGAGAAAATTCAAAATTTTATGAGAACTTCCGACCGATTGCTCAAAATTAACGCCCATATGGCTTTTACAATTATAAAGTTTTGCCTTTTTGTGCCAAAATTTACATATGCTTTAAGATGTTGTCAACTGTGGAAACACAGTGAGCTGGTGGAAGGCTTGGACAACATTATAAAGAACACGTTATCGTCGGTTTTGAATATCGATTTAGATGACAGGGCGTGGTCGCAAGCCTCCTTGCCTGTTAAATTAGGAGGCTTAGGTATTCGTAAAATTTCAAGTGTAGCCCTACCAGCGTTCTTGTCTTCCGTCTATAGCACTTGTTCTTTGGTTAATAAAATTCTATCTCCTTCTCTTGTGGCACTTTCTGGCAACACTCTCAAAATTTCATACTTAGACGAGGCTCGAAATGCTTGGCATAGTGCTTGCCCCAATACTACTCCCGCCAAATCTCTTTCGTCTCAACGGCAATGGGACGGGCCTCTGTGCGAGCTGACGCGGAATTGTCTGTTACAAACGTGCTCAAGCTCCACAGATCGTGCTCGTCTCCTGGCCGTTTCCAAATGGGAGTCAGGGTTTTGGTTGCAAGCACTTCCATCACACAATACTGGTACTTTAATGGATCCAGTTTCTTTCCGTATTGCAACTTCTTTACGGTTGGGTGCAGGGTGCTGTGCCCCTCATCACTGCCAGTGCGGTACTGCTGTTGATCAGCTTGGTCACCACGGATTATCGTGCACCAGGGCTGCCGGTAGGATTTCCCGCCACGCTAGCCTTAATGATATCATTCGCCGGGCCCTTACCAGCGTTAACATTCCAGCCATTCTAGAACCGAATGGTCTGTTACGTGACGATGGTAAGCGGCCTGACGGCATGACTCTTGTTCCGTGGGAGAAGGGTAGGCCTTTGGTGTGGGACGCTACATGCGTTGATACCCTTGCGCCATCTCATCTGTCCGGGACATCAGTTAGGGCCGGTGCGGCGGCAGATTCCGCTGAGGACCTCAAAAGACGCAAATATGCAAGTCTCGACAGAGCTTACTTATTTGAACCTTTCGGGGTCGAGACTCTGGGTCCGTGGGGTTCCGGGGCCCTTCGCGTTTTCAAAATTCTTTCAGGGCATCTGGTCGAAGCGACGCGTGACCCGAGAGCTGGCTCTTATCTGGCTCAACGCATTAGTATTGCCATTCAGCGTGGCAATGCAGCCAGCATCTTAGGGACGCTTCCGTCTGGTAGTGATTTGGATCAGTTGAGCTACCTTTAGATCGCTTGCAGCGGTCTTCAGGTGGCACAACTGTTTCATATGTATTTTGTACATACCTTGTATTATTCTTTCTGTAAATAAATGTAATTTAATTTTATCAATTAAAACATGTGTGTTAGGTCTCCTAGTTGTCGCGAACTTAACTTTCGTCATCTGAAAAAGTGTTGATGACCTGTAAAGGGCAAAAAACACCAAAAAATTTGAATCTCGCGCCGCAAACGTGAGCATTCACCTTAATACAACAGCAAAATCAGATTAAAAAGTGTTTAAAACGTGCAAATTCGCATAAAATATTGCCCTTTGAATTTTGAATGCCCAAAATATGCTGCTCCATTGGTTGTTTAGCGAATCAATAAGCTTTTTTACCGCTCAAAATGCTAAATACCGCTTAGTTAAATACATCCGTTACTTTTCTACTCTGGCCACTAGTAATTACTGTACAAAGAAATTATAATGCATAAACTTGTTAAGTCATTTATTCAGCCAGAAAAATAGAAACAAAACCTTCATTTCTATTCTATTACTATTAACACTGACTGTTGCAAAATATCATACAAATGTATCAGGATTTTATTTAGGAAATGCGTCAGAATGGTTTATGATAGTCAGAGGGATTGGGCAACGGCGGCGTTCGACGTCGCAGGGTCTTCCACAGCTTAAATGCTTTGTGCATTGTAGTGACGAGGGTGGCCAAGCCGTGCATGCTCGAGCCCGCGGGGCGGTTGGGGGGCCTAAGGGAGGATGCGGATTTTAGGAGGGATGAGGCACATCTTACAACACTACGCATACCTTAGTTATAAGTGGCATTACTTTGCTGATCGCGATTTGAGAGCAATGGAAGAATCAAACTATAACTTGAATGTCTACAATGTCTACATGTCTTTATAATGCGAACTGCTAAGGAGTGGAATACACTACCGTCGTCTGTCTGTCTTTCCTGAAAACTATAATCTGGGTCTGTTCAAGACTAGAGTGAATTGGTGCCGTCTAGATCTTTGTGCTTCATCATCGGCCACATCGTCACTTACCAAAAGGTGAGATCGCGGTCAAACAAAAGGTCTAACAAAGTAAAAAAAAAGAAAAAAAGTCTGACTACGATAGGTAGAATTAGGGCTATTAGAGATACTCCTAGGATACATTCGTTCGTTCAGTCAATTGCACTGGTAATTTTTGGTCTCACAGCTTTTGTTCAGTGACTAGCATGAGGAATGGAGACCGATGGTGAACGAACTAGTGTGGTGAAAGGATTCACTGCGCCTCGATGGCTTCAGAATCATGTACTTAATTATTGAATCCGCATCGATTAGACACTACCTCCATAAGAATGCAAATGAGTTCTACCCAAAATATAGCGGGAGATTAAGCCCACTAGTGTAAGGCTGCGTTTCCATTGACGCGGAGTTGGGCGGAGCGGTGCTTAGCGGTGCATGAATTGACCAATCACTATGCTCGAAATCTCTGCTCCGCTTCAATGGAAACAGCACGAGCGGAGCGGGGCAGAGTTGAACGGATATTCATATAAAATAAGCGAGGTGATGCGGAGCGGAGGACAGCGGGGCGGTGCGTAGCGGAGGGTAGCTAGGAGAGCGAAGCAGCGAGGTGCGGACCGGGGTGCGGGGGAGGGTGTGACGCCACGACTCGCGCGCAGTGCGTCGTAGTAGTTATCAACGTTACGTCATAGGTGCAATACGTATCAAAATCGATGAGAAGTTCCTCTCCGCTCCGCTCCGCTCCTCTCCTTTCTGCTTCAGTGGAAACACTTACCACTTTTCACCGCTATTCTCCGCTCATCTCCGCACAGCTCCGCGTCAATGGAAACGCAGCCTAAGCCTGTGGTCTTCATAAATCACCGAAATTTTCTTTATTCCGAGAAAGCAAAAGTTTAACATAATATACCTCATTATAATAGGGTTAAAACCTGACACACCAGACCACGACACACTGTCACACAGGTACGTGAAAATACCCCGCTTTACAAAATGAAATTCGGCGCCGATTATCTTCAGAGAATGGACGCTATAGCTAAGTGATAACATGGCTCATACCTGGCTTCTTCGATCTGTGTGTTGAGCGTGAGGAAGTCCGGGCTGTCTTGTCGGCTGTGTCTCATGCCGTTCTGGTACACCTCCTGTTACCAAATGTCACGTTACAACTAGACCAGTTCTGCAGGACAGGATACTCTAAATACTGGTACGCCTCAAGTGTGGATTTGTGTACAGCATTATCTACATACATAAATACATAGACACACGACTTTTTCCCCGAAAGGGTCCAGAGCCTCAATGGGCCTCTTTTCACAGTGGGTTGCAACATTGTGGAATATAGACGTGACAAGTGGTGAGCTCATCGCCGCCATTGCCTTCCCACGACTGACTCGGCTAACACATTCCATAATAAGCTCGCAGCCACGACAAATCTGATACCAAAGAATCTTATCAACAAGTCCGGGTAATCCCTTAGTCGGCTTTTACGACATCCACGGGAGAGACGGACGGGTCTCTTCTTAGGCTGGACACACCACAGCACAGCTTTATGTAAAGCGCCAAAAATGCTGTCGTCCTTTTCTAATACACTGAATGAAGAGAGGCGAGATCTGAATAAGGTATAAGCACTGTAAAATTTGGTTTAGATTTAGAGAATGCTGCATAAAACCGACACCACTGGTTTTTGGAAATATCGGTTGTATTTTCTTGATTATGGAGAGAGCTATGCTCGTTTCACTTCGTATAAGAACCATGATATCTCAGAGTAGCAATGGACGCCATATAGCTCTCAAACCAACTACGTTTGAAGAATAAAGTACACGAGCGACCACGAACCAGACGACGCTGGTAGGAAGCCCCCAATCGATGGACCGACGATATATTAAAAGTAGCTGGAAGTCGGTGGATGGAGGCGCTCCAGACTGGTCGTCGTGGCATTTTATTGCGGTTGAAAGTACCTACCCGACCAACCTTACTAGCAACTTGGCCCACCTGATGATAAGCGGTAACCTCTGCCTTTAACAGTGCTATACCTCATAGGTCACGTCCAACTAGGACGCGCCCTATGTCACATTGCACTGCGCCCGCCACCCTGATACAAAGATGAAAAGTCTCATGTGTCTGCGGTTATACGCAGAAGCGCACTTTATCTGACCAAGGCCGAGACTAATTGCGGTAGGTCTTGCCACCCAGACATAAGAGACTTGCAATCCAGGTACTTATTCGAGACTATTGACCACCATTGACGACCGCTGTGGCGTGGAGGGCGAGTCCAAAAGGTTGCTGGTTCGATTCCCGTAGCGGGACAAATGTTTGTATGATCTGTAAATATTAGTTCCAGGTCTAGGTGGTTGGTACCACAGACCCCCCCCCCTTCGATCATCATCATTGTCTTGCCCTTATCCCAATTTATTTGAAGTCGGCACAGTACGTCTTTTTCTACCACTCTCCTCCGTCGCCTCATCATTCACTCTCTTCTCATTCATATCATCTCTCACGCGATCCATCCATCTTTTCTTAGGTCTTCCTCTTCCTTTCCATCCACTAACTTTCATATTCATCGGTGGATGAAGGCGGCTCACGACCGTTCCCCGTGGCATTCTATGGTGAGGCCTATGTCCAGCTGTAAACTTCTGTAGGCTGATGATGGTACCATAGTACTCTTAATTCCTGATACCCACGACACTGGGGATCCTAGTGTGGAATCTGGTGGGCAATTCTCGTGCTTTAGAGATTAAGTCGAATTCGACATATGTCGAAAAAAGATGGCGAATTTCGAATAAAATCTTAATTTGCTATTCTCGTGATGTCACAAATAGACATAAGTCGACCAAAATCATTCAAATCGAATACGATTTGATGGTTATTGTGACATTTTCGTGACATTTTTTGTAGACATTCATGCTTCGACATTATCTCTAATTTAGAAATAATCTCTACAATCCGAGAATTGGCCTCCAGGACTATGTATGTGTCTGTTTGGTGTTATGTCATGCGAGTGGCGAGTGAACCAAACAGATCACTAGCATTTCTCCAAAATGGTGTCGGACCGTCATGGTAGCGTACCCTGAAAAGGGTGGTAGCTTCAATCCCAGCTAGGGACGTTAGAGAAGCTAACTACCGTTTCTCCATAAATGATGCCAGAGCCGGAAATCACGCTTACTTCTCGGCATATATCATGCGCTACATGTGCCACTTATTTAATGTAGAGTGACCGAGAAAGAACTACTCGCACAAGAGAGGGAACCACAACACAGCATAGCTTTTAGCTACCTACTTTTAACCCCCGACGCAAAAACGACGGGGTGTTATACGTTTGACGTGTCTGTGTGTGTGTGTGTGTGTGTGTGTGTGTGTGTATGTGTGTATGTGTATGTGTGTGTGTATGTGTGTGTGTGTGTGTGAGTGTGTTGTGTGTGTGTGTCTGGCGCATCGTAGCCCCCGAACGGATGGACCGATTTCGTTTTATTTTTGTTTGATAGGTGAATTTGTCGGGAGTGTTCTTAGCTATGTTTGATCAAAATCGGTTCCGCTGTTTCAATGCGTTGAGGGTTGTTTTTAATTTTAACAAAGTTAATTACTTGTTATAATATTGATACTTACCCAGAACTCCTTTGAGTTTGTGTGCCTTTTGATATTAAAAGCCAATTGATTAAAATTACATATTGATTATGATATTTAAGTTGTATGTATATTCAAGAATAACTACAGTAAATTGTGCGCACTTAAATAATACATGATAAAATTAATTAACATCATAAAACAGCATATAAATACAAATTAATTATGTATCTGGTAAATAAATACTTTCCAACTTGTACTATTTTACAACTTAATAGAGTACCTATTATTATAAAAGAAAAAAAAAAACATTGTTTACATACATAAATACGTATTTTCACCTTTTTAACAGCAAAGTAGGATAGACAACAACAAAAGTTTTTTTTTCACTTTTAATTTTCTTAATGTTCTTGTATATGCTAGGTCACAGATAAAATAATACTATACCCTAGGTGTAAGCGGACTAAAACAGTTTTTTATGCTCTTGTATATAAAAGTATTTACTTCGTTGGAAAATAGCATAGAAAAAACTTGTTATTTTATTAGATTTACATAACATTTTACTTTATATATACCAATAGAAAGATATAATAACAAAAACATAATAATATAATGCAATAACAATATAATAACATACAAAATTGTTAAAATTTTGCTTCAAGTTTGAATTAAAGAGACATTTACTTACAATATCACTGTTTAATATCCTGGCAGTATAAGTGAAAAGCAGAGTTTTTAACTCTTTTATAAAACCTATTTTATCCTCGACTTAAATATCTACCTTCGCCTGTGACAGGGCGGATAAAATGGCTTGTTTTATGCACTGGTTGTAAAATCTATTTTTACTTTACAAATAAAAATATGTTTCAAATTATCAATAGGTACAGAGAAAAGCCTAATTGTGCTGGAAAGTGTGTGTCAAATATATGGAATTACTACAATGTAAATGTCATATTAAGTATTGCAAGAATTGTATAGATTGAGATTTTAAATACGTGAGTTTTGTCAAGTGCAAAGAAATATAATATTTGCAGTAGTGTCAACTACCGTATCGTCGGAGTAGCGCGTGCGGGAGTGAGAGCGAGCGAGCTCGCGTAGCCGTGAGTGGGAGCGAGAGCGTCAAGCAGATCGAGAGGAGCCGCCCTGCCCCTGGCTAGGCCATGTCCCGGGCAGACCTGTGCCCTGGAAAAATATTCCCCGGTTATAAAATGTAAAGTTAGTGGAACAAAAAAAAACAATAACAAAAAATACAACCATAGAATTATCATTTAAAACCCAGTTCATAAAAGATGTACTTTCAAAGCAATTCACTCTCATGCTTATAAAATTAAGAAAAATGTTTACCTTGTGTTTACATCAACTTCTTTTTATTTGCGGTTTTTTTGTGCAATATCCTTGTATTTTGTTTCTTTTTCGTAGGATTTGACACTACCATAATTATTCGACGTTTTTAACTTTCGGGTTGGTAGCCAGGCCAACATGTTTGATACAACGGATGCAAGGAAATAACGAACTAAAACTACAACTCCGAACCACTGAGCCCATTTCTTTTTAAGCAATGGTTTTGTTCACCTGTTGTGATTTTTGCTTTCAAATTTTGAACCGTTATACGATGTTCATTAAGTTTAACTATGATGGGTCGATGCGTCAGTTCTCTTAAAAATAAGTAGCATGGCGCAGCCGGTAGGTGCACATATTATTTATTTTTACTAGAAAAAAACAAAAAGAGACATTGAAGCAATATATCAGACCAAAAACCGGCGTTTGCTCCAAAAGCATAGAAGCGCTGGTTTACAGCGGCTGAATTGATAGTAGCGGTAGGATGCTAAATACTGATGAAGCCTGTTTTCTACGTCCCTTCAAGGTAAGGCATCAATCACTGGCTTGGTTTTCTAGCTGCTGGAAGTTTGAGTAGTGGGGTACTTACTATGCGACTTATACGTGACGGAGTGGAGACCGCGTCTAGGCTATCTATACGGTGTACAGCACTCGCATGATGAATGGAGTAACGACTTACGAAGGGTAGCTGGTAAAAACTGGATGACAGTGACTGACCTCGGAAGATATCTAGCAATGGACTGCGTCAGGTGTTTCATGAGTGTAGCCATACCTGCCTGTCACTAGGAGCTAGTGAGCCCAGCAGTGACGCCAGCGCGGCGCGGTACGGCGGCGGCAGGATCTCGGGTTGGTGCAGCACGTCCTTACTACCTCCTCCTGTACATACCTGCCCGTCGCTAGGAGCTAGTGAGCCCAGCAGTGACGTCAGCCCTTGGTACGGCGGCGGCAGGATCTCGGGCTGGTGCAGACGTTCTTACTACCTCCTCCTGTACATACCTGCCCGTCGCTAGGAGCTAGTGAGCACAGCAGTGACGTCAGCGCTTAGTACGGCGGCGGCAGGATCTCTGGCTGGTGAAGACGTCCTTACTACCTCCTGTACATACCTACCCGTCGCTAGGAGCTAGTGAGCCCAGCAGTGACGTCAGCGCTGCGCGGTACGGCGGCGGTAGGATCTCGGGCTGGTGCAGACGTCCTTACTACCTCCTCCTGTACATACCTGCCCGTCGCTAGGAGCTAGTGAGCCCAGCAGTGACGTCAGCGCGGCACGGTACGGCGGCGGCAGGATCTCTGGCTGGTGTAGCACGTCCTTAGGGATGTGAGCTCCGCACAAGAACTGAGCTACTTCTTCGCTGAAGTGGTTACAGTTGTGCTCCAGCAGGTTGTAGGATGCGCCTCTACAAATAACACAATAGGACACAATGAGACTTATTTCTAATACTCGTTGCCTAGTTCTGTCATCGAGCAGTTACACAACCCTTTCGCATACAGTACAGTAACCAAGTAGCAGTTACAGTTATAGACCCCCTATCACCGCGAATTTTAGCTTCTTTTAAAGACTATAATATAATATTATTTAATGCACAAAACAAACAATGTACATAGACGAAATTAGCTAACCTTTGTATATTATGGATACATTTAGGTAGGTGGTGCATAAAAACGAATATGGAGAAGAATTTGTACTTTATGTAGACATGATATACACAAAAACAATAAAAGATATGTTCTTAGTAGTAGAGCTTTCTTGTAAAAGAGTTGGCCCGGGGAAGTAATACCTATTTCTCCCGCAAAGCAGTAGTGCTCGCAATGCTGTGTTCCGGTTTAAAGGGTGTGCGATGGGTGGGTGCGATGAAATTACAGGCACATGAGACTTTTCATCTTTATGTCTCAGGGTGGCGGGTGCTCAGTGCAATGCCACAAAGGCCGGTGGGTTCTAGGCGGACATGACCTGTGGTAATGCATTGTTAAAAGCAGAGGTTACCGCTTAACATCCAGTGGGCCATCTGCTTTTTCCGCCATTCAAGAAGAACAAAACCGGCCGAATTGTGTTACAAAGAACATGGGTAACTCACCATACATTGTTTGACCCAACTTTTTTGACTAACGTAGCGTACAGTTGCGATATTTTTGGTTATTGATAAAGCTATTTTAATTTCTTGCGTAGAAGTTGTGGGAAAGTAATGGAGCTTGTTGCGTTTTGTTTCACTCAAATGCAATGAGTTGATTTATCTAATTATTTAGAAATACAACTTTTGCTTCCCAACTTTTAAAAATATACAGGTACTTTAGTTTTTTTTCTTCAAAAAACGACATTTAGAACCGCTTTAATTCCTTCCATGAATGGGCCCTGATTCATTTATTATTGGCGGTTGCCCACCTCCTTTGATTATCAGTTAAGGCTGCGTCCCCAGTAGGCAAACTGTTCGCCGCCGACTGAGTTAGCGGTATATCGGATTAGTACGCCCTTCATATTTGAAATGGAGTGTTCACAGTTCGCGCGTAACGCTGCAAACTGCGTACAGTGAGCGCAGAACTAGCAAACTGTAAACACTCCACTCCTGTGAAGGGGGCTCAACATATTTGCCGCATAGTATGCCTCATTTAGGCTTTGTTTCACAATCATTAAGTAAAGTTCCAAGTAAGTTATTTCAAATATAATTCCTCAGTAAACAAGTACCTGCATATTTGCGTTTCACAATCCCTCAGTTGTGTTACTGCGTCCCCAGTAGGCAAACTGTTCGCCGCCGACTGAGGGTGAACAGTTTGCCTGACGGGGATCGGTGTATCGGTTTAGTACGCCCTTCATATATGAAATGGAGTGTTCACAGTTTGCTAGTTTTGCGCGTAACGCTAGAAACTGCGTAGAGTGAGCGCAAAACTAGAAAACTGTGTACACTCCATTCCAAACATATGGAAGGGCAGGGGTACCTACTAAACTGATAACTGCGAACAGTTTACCTACTGGGGACGCAGCCTAAAAGCACGAAAGTATGTAACAGGTGAAGGTGCGTCGTATACTCACGTGTAGGTGGTGATGGCGAGCCCTTGCAGGTACTCCTTGAACAGCTGCTGAGGCACGAAGGTCTCGCCGAGCCTGTCGACGCGCTTCGGAGGGCCGAGCTGAGTGGTGCACTCGTATACTAACGTGTAGGTGGTGATGGCGAGCCCTTGCAGGTACTCCTTGAACAGCTGCTGCGGCACGAAGGTGTCGCCGAGCCCGTTGACTCGCTTCGGAGGGCCGAGCTGAGTGGTGCGTCGTATACTCACGTGTAGGTGGTGGTGGCGAGCCCTTGCAGGTACTCCTTGAACAGCTGCTGCGGCACGAAGGTGTCGCCCAGCCTATCGACGCGCTTCGGACGGCAGAGCTGTGTGGTGCCCTCGTATACTCACGTGTAGGTGGTGATAGCGAGCCCTTGCAGGTACTCCTTGAACAGCTGCTGAGGCACGAAGGTCTCGCCTAGCCTGTCGACGCGCTTCGGAGGGCCGAGCTGTGTGGTGCGTCGTATACTCACGTGTAGGTGGTGGTGGCGAGCCCTTGCAGGTACTCCTTGAACAGCTGCTGAGGCACGAAGGTCTCGCCGAGCCTGTCGACGCGCTTCGGAGGGCCGAGCTGAGTGGTGCCCTCGTATACTCACGTGTAGGTGGTGGTGGCGAGCCCTTGCAGGTACTCCTTGAACAGCTGCTGAGGCACGAAGGTCTCGCCTAGCCTGTCGACGCACTTCGGAGGGCCGAGCTGAGTGGTGCCCTCGTATACTCACGTGTAGGTGGTGGTGGCGAGCCCTTGCAGGTACTCCTTGAACAGCTGCTGAGGCACGAAGGTCTCGCCGAGCCTGTCGACGCGCTTCGGAGGGCCGAGCTGAGTGGTGCCCTGGAAGTCAACGCAAAACCATACTGTTAATGAACTGTGTTTCAACCCAAATAGTTTACGTTTAGTTTAGGGCTCTTAATGGTAGGCAGCGCGTTTGCAATACGGTGGGTGTTGCAGATGTCCATAGGCGGCGGTGACTGCTTTACATCAGGCGGGCCGTCTGCTTGTTTTTCAACTTGTAATATAAAAAAACGAAGTTAAGTGAGACTGGCAAATAGTCCAAAAAATAAAGTGACATGATATACACAAGGACAATACATAACACGCTATCAGCTGTCATTCCTTGCAATTATATTTAAAAACCTGATGAAGATCCTGGACCAATTTCAACCGAACATAGCTAAGAACCATCTCGCAAACACCATCATTCATATAAAGAAAACCGTATCAAAAACGATCTAACCGTTTTGGAGATAAATTACCGCCAGACCCAATTGGCACCAATTTGTCCCAATTGTACCATGATAAATAAAACTAGGATGCCGCCCGGGCTTGCTTGCATTTTAGATTAATTACAATAAGAATTCATAACAAAACATCTTTAGCAATAAAATTTCACCTCTACCGCGAGTTATTATACAAATTTCACCGCACATTATTTTCCCAAAATTAAGGCGATATGTCAAAATACCGAATGGGCGGAGTCTAGCAAGAAAACAATAGCTGTAAGACAGTGACAGCGCTATTGCTCACTTGAACCCGGGAAAAGGTGAGGTATAGATTTTTGCCACTCGGAAGTAACTGACGTAAGCGACAAATGATAAAACTTCGTTTAGCTTCTAAAGTAGTAGTAGTTCTTTGTGCTTCATCTTCGGCCACATCGTCACTTACCAACAGGTGAGATCGTGGTCAAACAAAGGTCTATCAATGTTAAAAAAAAAAAAAAAAAAAAAAAAAGTAGCAAATATAAAAATAAATTATCTATAATTAATGTAAGTAATGTGATTTTTTCAAAAATATTCGAGAAGGTACTTTTTAAACGCCTAGAAAGCTTTGTGGTATCCAATAATATTTTGCAAAACCAACAATACGGCTTTCGGAAAAATAAAAGCACTACTCTAGCTGCCTTTCACCTTGTTAAATCTATTTTAGAATGTATTGATTCGAAAATACCAGTCACCGTCCTATTTATGGACATGAGCAAGGCCTTCGACTTCGTGAATCACAAATTACTTCTTGCTAAATTAGAAAAGTACGGCATTCGAGGCCCTGCTAGTGATTGGATCAAATCGTACCTGGATCATAGGGAGCAGTGTGTACGCATTAGGAGGTATAAGTGTGAGGACAAAACAATTCACTCATATTTCTCTAACTTCGTAAATAACTGTTTTGGAGTCCCACAAGGGAGTATATTGGGTCCCTATCTGTTCCTCTTGTACATTAACGACCTGCCAAATTCAATATCACATGAAAGTATCATGTTTGCGGATGATACTACAGCTATTATTAAATGCAAGGACGCCACCACTTATGAAAGTGAAATAAACGTAACTTTAGGTAAATTGATAACCTGGTTAACAGAGAATAATCTAAAAGCAAATGTAAGCAAAACAAAGTATATGCAGATGTTGTCATGTAAATCCCAGCCTAAAAAACTGAACATATCATTTAACGGAGAAGGTGTAGAGGAGGTAACTAATTGCAAGTTTTTAGGCATTACTATTGATAATATGTGTACCTGGAAGTCTCATATTGAAAACATTAGAGTGAGAATAAACCGTTTCATATTTGCACTTAGAAGAATTAGACAAATTGCCTCAGTAAAGGCTTCAATAACAGCTTATTATGGCTATGTAAATTCAGTCCTTAGATACGGACTAATTTTATGGGGAAACTCTGTTGAGTTCGAATCTATTTTCATACTCCAGAAGAAATGCATTAGATCCATCTTTGGTCTAGACCCCCTTACTTCATGCAGACCATATTTTAAGGAACACAAAATACTTACCCTTCCTTCGATCTATATACTTGAGGCGTGTCTATTTGTTGTCAATAACCCGGATTATTTCATTAGACTCACTTCCATGTCTACTCGCCTGTATAGACCAAATTTTAAGAATAAGATTTTTTTCCCTAAAGCTCGTTTAGCAACGGTTACTAGAAATTCATTTTATATGTGTATAAAGATTTATAATAAATTGCCTATGGAGCATCGAGACTTGTCACAAAGAGCACTGAAGCCAAGATTAGTCAAACTTCTCTTGTCTTGGTGTTTCTATAGTATTAATGAGTACCTAACATGTAAACAATTATAACTGTCATTTTTTGAATTTATTATTAGTACCTACTTTTATTATTGTTGAATTTGAATTGCGCTAATTAATTAATTGAATTGAATTGATTTATTTAAAGAGGATTGTGTTTTTCTGTCTTTTTCTGGTGTCCTGTGTTAACTGTTTAAATTGATTGATTGTGTACATAATTGTGAATTTCGTATGCCTGTATTGGTAGAATTTTAGTGTTACGCCTATAAAATAAGAACTGTCTTGTACCTACCTAAAATTCTGACGAAATAAATATATTTGTATTTGTATTTGTATTTGTATTTGTGATTACCTGCTGAATAATATAAAAAAATATGCTTAATACTTTCTCTAGTCGACGGAGGGACCTAGAGGCTAAAGGGCTTTAGAAGAGCCAATTTCAAAAAATAAAGCTATCGAGAAAAGTTTCGCGAAACGTGTTTCTAGTCTATAATTTATTTAGATTACATCCTCAAGTAATTACTGTATTAACATCAAGTTTGTAACCTTTACTGATAGTGAGTGAGCATGTAACGAAACGACTCCAAAATTTTTACATAGCGTCTTAAGTACTTTCAGTTCATGCATCAAACAAAATCAAAGCTGACATTGTCAATAACGCAAGGGGTAGTTTATTTATCATAAAGTGGACAACATTACCATATATTTATTCCGCAATACACCAAGGTTATCTGGAAGAGAATGCTTTCTAGCACTAAGTTCGCCTTTGTACTTCTTTGTTTTATGTGCAATAAATAATTTTCTATCTATCAATCTATAAAAGGGGTTTGTTCTTATCTCAAGTAGGACTAATGGTACTAGTGGGACAAATCAGTACAGTTCGGTGCCAGTTGTACCATCAATGGTACAATTGGGTCAAATCGGTGCCAATTGTACCATAAATGGTACTGCCTAATGGTACAAGTGGTCCGGCGGCGGGAACATTAATTTGCACACACAAACACACCCTATCACCCTAAGCAAATATACCTTCTTCGTTCCGTCTTGTGTAAAAATCACGGCACGTCCAGTCGTCTGTTGTCAGTTGAACTCACGTCTATTTCCGCGGGTGACCTAACGCTATCAGGTGCGGACGGATGCGCTTGCGTTGCGCTCCACATGCAGGCGATGCCGGAAATATCATTTGAACAGAGACTTTACGACGTTTAATGTGAAACTAAGGCAACGTGTGTTGTTGACAACAACGCACGTTGCCTTAGTTTCACATTAAACGTCGTAAAGTCTCTGTTGTCCCCACAGCTAACACCAGGTACTAGTACTTATATTATTATTTTATCTGTGCCCCAGGTAAGCGAAGTCCTCATGGAAACTCGGGTTACTAAAGATGATGATGTTTATTTTTATTTTGTTAGGCATGATTATCTATACATTTAAATCAGGGGTTCCCAAAGTGGGCGATAACGCCCCATTGTGGCCTGCAGGCATAAAGGGGGCGCTCACCCAGAAAAAAAATGGGGGCGTCAAATCAGACACACTTTTGCATTTTAATAGTTATTAGTATACCTAAACAGGTCATTTTCGTAGATAATAGACCGCGGCAATCATGTTTTACCAAGTTTTCGTTAAATAACCCGAATTGTGCACGTTTAATCTCCGCTAATATAGCTCACAATAATTAATTTTATAGTGGTTTATAAATAGGTGAAAAAAGCTAAAAATAATTTATTCTCAAAGTGGGCAGTAGACTTAATAAGTTTGTGAACCCCTGATTTAAAGTATAAGTATAATTGTATAATAATTGTAAACCTGTGTTGGGTGTCCTATTTAAGGTGAATGCTCACGTTTGCGGCGCGAGATTCAATTATTTTGGTGTTTTTTGCCCTTTACAGGTCATCAACACTTCTTCAGATGACGAAAGTTGAGTTCGCGACAACTAGGAGACCTAACACACATGTTTTAATTGATTGTATCTCATAAATATCATCAGTTTAGCTAAGATACCCCTAAACAAACAAAAACACTGTAAAAATGTGTTTAGGGATATATTCCCTTATATATTATATATATTTATGAGATACTATCAATTAAAACATGTGTGTTAAGTCTCCTAGTTGTCGCGAACTCAACTTTCGTTATCTGAAGAAGTGTTGATGAGCTGTAATGGGCAAAAAACACCAAAAAATTTGAATTTCGCGCCGCAAGCGTGCGCATCCACCTTAATAAAATAAAAATAAATAAATAAAATAAAAAGTATGTTGTATGTTATAGGTATGTATTTATTTTAAGGCAAATTAGTTTCTAAGGTATATAATATTATCTTTCTTTTGTAATTAGTTTAGAGCACGCCAACCTTTATGTATCATCCTCATGGATGACTGGCAGAAAATGCTGCTTAGCATTAAGTCCTCCGTTTGTACAATTTCTTTGTGTTTTATGTGCAATAAATAATTAAATAAATAAATGACTCTATTATAGCTTCACACCAAAAAAAACTGCCTTTGAGTATATAATTTAACTGTGTTTTTTTCCCAAGCTTATGTTATCTGAACTTTTATAAAACACTAGTGGCCGCCCGCGGCTTAACTTAGCCGGGATTAAAAGTAGGCTATAGCTCAGTCTGGCTAGATCATAATAGCTGGAGCTGGCATTGTTTACCGACGCTATAGGGAAGTTTTATCGAAACCAAATCCCTCTATTGACGTTAAGTGATAGTTTTAAGTATAAAATATGTATGTTAGCTTTTAAGGTACATATTTATATGGGCTTAATGTTTAGGTAGTTATGTTATGTTTAGGTTTTTAGGTATAATTATACTAAATGTCCAGTATGGACCATTCTATATGAGGTGAGAAGCGTTACCTTTTTTTTTTTTTTTTTTTTTTATTCTACTTGGATGACGGAACAAGCAAGGGGCCCACCTGATGTTAAGCGGTAACCTCTGCCTATGAACGGTGCATTACCTCATAGGCCTTGCCGTAACACAGTTTTTTAACTAGCGCGGAAGGCAAAGTTCTCTTATTTTCACATATACTTACGAACATCTTTATGTTATGTTGTACCTATTCCAAGTGAAATAAACTTATCTTTTCTTATCTTATATATACCAAGTTTCACCGAAATCGGTTCAGGCGTTTCGGCGTGATTACACAAACAAACATCTAAACTTTTTAACTAATAGTATTAGTATAATTGAGAATACTGCGATGGTAGCCTAACGGTTCAATAGTGCAACTCAGAATCCAACGATACCGGGTTCGATCCTAGGCTCCGCACCAATGACTTTTCTAAGTTATGTGTGGATTTCCAACGCTCTGCGCTTCAGAGGGCACGTTAAGCTGTCGGTCTTGGCTGTTATTGATTAATAGCAGTCGATAAGCCATGTCAGAGGCCCTCGGGCGGCTTGACAAACTCCGACACCAGAGGCCAGCACTACCTCACACGAAAACGAACGAACTATTGAGAATAAAGAGCCCTTTCAAATGAGATAACAATTAATATGTCATCGCGCACGCTTCGCGAGAGTCGCCCGAACGTTATGTGCCTTTGGAGCTCTACAACGATTATAAAGTAATGGATAGAATAGTAGTTTTTTTTTTTCTTAACCTATATTGTCCCACTGCTGGGCAAAGGTCTCCCCCAAATTCCTCAGATTTTTTTATTGCCATAGGTGATAACACATAACAAATATATAAATACTTAAATTAGGTGCACAGGTTACCCGCGAATTTATTCTCTACTCACCATCGTAAATGCTATGACTCGTCAACAATTTGATAAACAATGCTATAAAAACTTATAATTACCAGGTACATTTTTAAATTCTTTTTATCGCTGTATAGCGGCGATTGTCATATTTTTAATAACTTAATAATTTTCAACACTGAAATAATACAAACAACGGAAAAAACAATAAACAAAACAAAAAATGTTGTAAAAATAGGTAGGTATATTAAGGCACAGAACTAGAAGCACACCCACCATCATGTAAAAATTGGTGGTTCCACCAGTTCGACATTAAAGATGCTGTAATCGCTTTGCAAAAACTCTTTGACGCTGTATAACGTTTTGTCAAGCAACAGTTTCTTAACTTCTATAAAAAACCTATTTGTAGTTATAATCATAAAGAAATCGTTGTCTGTGAAATCAAACTCGCTTTAATGTCATCGCTCGTATAATATTTGCCACTATTAATAAACTTCATAACTAAGTCCGCATGCCGCGCGTGTTTGTGGTATTTTTGTCCGATTACCCGCGAATTTATTCTCTACCCACCATCGTAAATTGACCCCTCACTTCACAACAAACGAGACTTCCTGATACTAAAGTGTGGACTTTTTGAAAGTGGTTTGCTATGATCACATGAATTTTATGTGCAGCGAATTTGTAAACAGCATCTTTCAGTCGCCGGCGAGGCGCCAAACCGTCAATAACTGGATGCAATCAACGTAATAATTGCTCTCGTCATTTCTCCTTCAAGACAGAGTAAGTACCTACGCAGACGTGCTTTCGCAAGGTTATTTGCCAATTGTGATACTGGATTTGGAACAGTCGCAAAATTTAGAGTTTATTCCGTACTCTCTGTGCAAATTACATGACGTCAAAGTTCAAGCAGGTGCAATACAGAAACATGTCTCTCTCGTCACCTCCACCTGAAATTAATTCCAAACGAACTCGAGTGACCGTAATATGTACGCTTTACACGTCGCTGGCGATCACCGCAGCCAATATTAAACCGGCTTTACACATTGGGCCCAACGTGTTGGGCCAATGTGTAGAGAGCTACTTGGCGGTATGCTAAGCTAATTGGTCTAGTTGGCACCAACCGCCCACCACCACCAATAGTGTCAGTTTTTGTGCACACATCAAAGGATCTTGTCGCGCTCCGGAAACAGCGTTCACACGTTGGCGTCTTGTTCAGTTCGTTGCGCCATTTCTTTTTAGTCACTCTTCTTTGGTGCACATGTACGTAATAATTAAACGCACTGTAAAAAAAAATAGCCGCGGCTGCAAGAATTTCTACGTCCATCTTTCATCGAAGCGCCAATTCAGAATGATCAGTAAGCCAATGTGTAAACAGCAACCTTGGGGATGCATCATTTTGGCCAGACATGTTGGCCCAACACCTTGGCCCAATGTGTACAGGCGGCTTTAGGTTATTTCCTGAGGCGCTCGTCCCGCTGTCGTGGTAAATAAAGACGCCTTTACGACTTCTCTGCAACATTGTCTACATTTAAGCGTCTTTGTCTTGTGGTAATAGTGTGAGTGGGATGGGTTATACCTATTTCTGGTTGAAATGTGGAACAGCGGACATGTCGCCGAGTGCACGGTGTCGCTGGATTTCCTGAAACGTCGGTGCATCGGTTCTAGTTCTAATAATATTGCGGCTCAAGCCATTGCCACACCCACGCCGATACGTCTTGTTGAGAATTCATGCCAAAAACCTATTTCGATAAACATATATTCAACAGCCATTTTACGTTTTCACTGCTGGTGTAGGTAGATAACTTACGAGACTGAATGTTCCCATTGGCTATCAACAAACAGAACCACGGAACCAGTACCAATTTGTAGAGAAAAGTTATTGTGTTCAGATAACATGGGCTTTTTTTAAACAAGTCATAAAACTTTTGCGAAAAAGCGCGGTACACTGGGATGTTTTTTGTTTTTTTTTTTTATGAAACTAATAGGCAAACTAGCTTACGGCCCACCTGATGTAAAGTGGTCACCGTCGCTTATAGACACCAGCAACACCGGGGGTATTGCCGATGCGTTGCCTACCCTGAAGGAATTTATGAACATTTTTCTTGAAGCGACACATGTCGTAACCAAGCGGGAAAACATCAGATGGAAGCTCATTCCAAAGTTTATAGGTATGGGGAAGAAATCGTGAGTTCATAATCGTCTGGAGAAGGCTTTACCAGCCACACTTAATCGCTCTATATTTCTCTCGGAGCGAGAGAAATATAGAGCTGTGCTCAGTTTGCTAGTCTTTGAAGCTTACTAGTTATGACAGGAATAAATGTCTTCGCGATAATGATTACTGTTTTACGAGCACGTGTTGGCTGTTACAGCATTCCGATGGCTTGTTTAATTGACATAATCTCTGATGTATGATCCCATTAATTCAACATTTGATAATGTTTATAGGTTTTAATTCATTTAACGAGATAATCTTCCGCTTCTTTTGCAGCACATTTAATTTAATTTTAGTAGCTGAAAATATGAATTGCTTGCTTGCTTGAAGAAAAGTAACGACTTAGCATCTCATTCACGTGATTTAGCTCATAACTATCCTTTAATCGTCACTACAGCATACAATTAAGCATTGTTTTTACTAGTAGAGCTTTTTTGTGAAAGAGTTCGTTCGGGGAAGTACTACGACCATACCTATTTCTGCCGCAAAGCAGTAGTGCTCGCATTGCTGTGTTCCGGTTTGAAGGTGCCGGTGAAATTACAGGCACATGAGACTTCTCATCTTTATGTCTCAGGGTTGCGGGCGCAGTGCAATGCCACATAGGGCGCGTCCTAGGTGGACGTGACCTATGAGTAATGCACTGTTCATAGGCAGAGGTTACCGCTTAACATCAGGTGGGCCATCTGCTTGTTACGTCATTCAAATAGTATTAAAAAAAATACAAGCCCCTTATTCACGATCACGAAGCATGCAGTTTCAATCGTGGGTGCATGTTTCAGGAAGCTAATAAGATGATGCCCGATGTATTTTTGGTAATTTTCGCGTCACTGCCACCGAACGAGATATCAAAGATCATGACAAAACATTTTTCCGTGCAGGAATAGAAATTCGCGTGGGCACATAATGTTCCATGTGAGTAGCAGTTAAAAGTCAGTTAGGCAGGTTACGCGAAGCCACAGAATACATTAGTATAGGTGTGAAGCTCGTAAAGTTCCACACACGATCTGATCCCACCATCTCCTTTTCATCATAGGACGAGCAGGCGTACGGCTCAGTACCATCCTTACCTAATTGGTATACCTTCTATTCGCACAAAACGTTTCAGTTCTACATTTATAATGCAAACTGCTAAGGAGTGGAATACACAACCGTCGTCTGTCTTTCCTGAAAACTATAATAATCTGGCTAACTATCCTGAAAACTATCTTCAAGGCTAGATTGAATAGGTGCCTTCTAGACCTTTGTGCTCCATCTTCGGTCACATCGTCACTTACCAACAGGTGAGGATCGTGGTCAAATAAAGGTCTATCGACGTTAAAAAAAAAAGAAGAAAAAAAAAAGTTGAGCGCTCATGATGATCACAAGCTGAGAACGTCCACACCTAGGCAAAGGCAGCCCATGGAGTGCCATGGACCTTAGAGCAGGGATTCCCAAAGTGGGTTCCGCGGAACCTAGGGGTTCCGTAGAACACTCATCAGGGTTCCAAACATTATTTTGAAATAGCGCAAAATATGTGATGAGAAGAACTCATTACTTAATTATTTTAATTGATTTACGTAGCCAGATGTAGGCTTGAACGGACGTGCATTTACGTAGCCAGATGTAGGCTTGAACGGACGTGCATTTACGTAGCCAGATGTAGGCTTGAACGGACGTGCATTTACGTAGCCAGATGTAGGCTTGAACGGACGTGCATTTACGTAGCCAGATGTAGGCTTGAACGGACGTGCATTTACGTAGCCAGATGTAGGCTTGAACGGACGTGCATTTACGTAGCCAGATGTAGGCTTGAACGGACGTGCATTTACGTAGCCAGATGTAGGCTTGAACGGACGTGCATTTACGTAGCCAGATGTAGGCTTGAACGGACGTGCATTTACGTAGCCAGATGTAGGCTTGAACGGACGTGCATTTACGTAGCCAGATGTAGGCTTGAACGGACGTGCATTTACGTAGCCAGATGTAGGCTTGAACGGACGTGCATTTACGTAGTCAGATGTAGGCTTGAACGGACGTGCATTCGCCGAAAGAGTATAGTTTCATTCTTCACATTAAAACTGTAATGTGTACATATTTCTTAAAATAAATTGATCTTATAAAAATATCAGTTTTGATCACATAACAAATAATTGTATTTTTTTTTGTATACTACTAGAATGACGGTACAAACAAATGGCCCACCTGATGTTAAGCGGTAACCTCTGCCTATGAACAGTGCATTACCTCATAGGTCACGTCCACCTAGGACGCACCCTATGTGGCATTGCACTGCGCCCGCCACCCTGAGACATAAAGATGAAGTCTCATGTGCCTGTAGCTTCATTGCCTGTAATTTGGCTGGTGTTCCGTTATCTTTAAAGTATAAGAAGCCCTGCCTGAGAGCATTGGAGGCCTACGCAAGACAAACGGTGTTGAGCAACGTTTTTATGGGTCCCCGAGACGATCAAGTCCACTTGACAAGTCTACGTGCTTGAAGTGAATATTGATCGTTTACAGCGTTGACTTGACAAGTCCCGTCATGTATCTACGGGCTGGACCATACTTGACAGCACGTAGACTTGTCAAGTGGACTTGAACGTCTCGGGGACCCACAACGCGATCTTTACAATAATTGTCAATAAACGAAAAACTTTAGCGTCTCCTAAAATATTCTGTCTGTAGGTACTGGCATTTGAGGAAACCCGTTTGTTTTGTTTTCATTCATTTCTGTTTACACTACACGTGCCCATCTGGACTAGATAGAACGCAATCCATGATGTAAGTCCCTTTGGCCGGCGCGATGTTCGCCGTTGCCAATAGCCCATGTCATGGAAATATGAACTTAATAAAAATGGCTCTTTTGTTCTGCTTCAGTTAATGCTATTATGTGTCTTGTAGTATCGGGGTGTATAATTACGGAGGTAGCCAAAAATGCCAGACAGTGCCCCCGCAGATATGGTTGTACGCACATTATTGTGGAAACATAAAGGTTTGGATGATGAAGGGTTGGAATTTAATGCCATTCTTAAATTCCATATTACATACATTTCCTCTAATTAGTTTTCTACACTAATATTATAAAGAGGTAAAAGTTTATGGTGGTAATCTCCAGAACTACTGACCTGATCCCGAAAATTATTCAAAATAAAAATCCCTCAGCTATGTTTTATTAGCTACCGCCCGTTACTACGCTCGCGTTATAGTTCCACTAAACTCCTTAAGGTGGATGCGCACGCTTGCGGCGCGAAATTCAAATTTTTTGGTGTTTTTTGCCCATTACAGCTCATCAACACTTCTTCAGATAACGAAAGTTGAGTTCGCGACAACTAGGAGACTTAACACACATGTTTTAATTGATAGTATCTCATAAATATCATCAGTTTAGCTTTGATACCCCTAAACACATTTTTACAGTGTTTTTGTTTGTTTAGGGGTATCTTAGCTAAACTGATGATATTTATGAGATACAATCAATTAAAACATGTGTGTTAGGTCTCCTAGTTGTCGCGAACTCAACTTTCGTCATCTGAAAAAGTGTTGATGACCTGTAAAGGGCAAAAAACACCAAAAAATTTGAATCTCGCGCCGTAAACGTGAGCATTCACCTTAACGGATGGATGCCAGAGGGGGGCCGGAGAGGGGGGAGGAGGACTGCTTTATATCCCGAAACTACGTGTGCGAAGCCGCGGGCAAAAGGCTATTTAGATATTTCTTGCAATGATATCGCCTACGGTAGTCGAAGCAGATGTCCTACGAGGCAAGATGTACGAGAATTTGAAGCAGACTGACTCATCAGCTGGAAGTCAATGAACACGACCATAGAGATATGGAGACAATGTAAAAATATGAATGGCTGAAGAAGGCATTTAGATCAATGACCACATTTAACACTATAGCCTAGGGATGGATTCATGTTAAGGTGGTTGCATTTTTCATACAAACGTATGTGCACAAATATGGGCGAACAGAGTATAATTTTACACTGAAATGACTGATGTTGGCTTTTATTTTGGTCATTATTTGCGGCTAATCATATTTGGTTGAAGAAAACAGTGGACTAATAGCGAAAATAACATCGAAATTACTTGTATGGACAAACATTTCGATGTTATTTTCGCTATTAATCCACTGTTTTCTTCAACCAAATATATGTGTTGCCGCAAATAATGACCAATATAAAAGCCAACAACACTCAATTTCAGTGTAAAATTATACTCTGTTCGCCCATATTTGTGCAAATACGTTTGTATGAAAAAGCAACCACCTTAGAGATACCTAGTACAGGTTAATAATACGTAGAAGTGTGGATAGTTACCGGTGGACAGCTGGTGATGCCGTTGCCTCCGTAGAAGTATTCTCTATCGTAGACCACTATCGCGGTGTGCCACACGCCTTCAACTGGACGACCTGAAAAAAACATTACAAGATTGATCTATGTATCCCCTGCATGTGTGTATCCCTGTATGTGTGCCTCCCCTGTAGAGCAATGACAGAACAAACCAACTCAAACTGCCTCCAAAAAATAGTGTACGCAACATCTTTATGCCTTAAGGCTCGTTTACGCCGAGTCAACAACGTGCGACAACGCCGCATGCTACATATTCTGGCATGCGGCACCTTGTGGCATGCTACCAATAAATAAATAAATAATGCTGGACAAATTCACACAACATTATCTAGCCCCAAGCTAAGCCAGAGCTTGTATTATGGGTACTAGATAACTGATATACTTAATATAATACATTACATAGATAGATATTTTTTATTATGCATAGAAAACACCCAGAACACCCTGAACAAATATCTGCAGAACGCACAAATATTTGTTCCGAGGCGGGAATCGAACCCGCAACCTCCTGCGTCGCAGGCGAACCATCGCCAGCCGCGCCACAGAGGTCGTCATAGAAAGCATTTGCGGCATTACTGGCTTGGGGCAGCCTATTTTACGCCGAGGCAACATCGTGCTTGGGTAATTTCCGAAGCAGCATGCTGTTTATGGAGTGTTTCTGGTCTACCTACTTGATTGATCGAGAGAGTACACCATAGAATAAGACTGATCAAGTAACTTTAGCAGGAGCTTATTATTTAGTAGCCATGCAGCTAGACAGTGGAAAAAGAAACGTTGATGGAAAAAAAGATTACTTCAGAATGGTCCACGGACTAGTTTACTAGCAAAAATGAAAGCCTGATGGTGCCTTATTTGAAAACTTTACCAGAATGTCAACTAAGGACTTTGAAACTGACCTAGAAACTGTTTTGACGCACGAATAATGTCGCATGGAATCCATTGTGCTCGGATACAAGCTGTCACAGTCTGCCACATGACGCAAGGTGTTGCCATGCCGCACGGTTCTTGCCACAATGTGCGACATTTTTTATTTTGTAGCTTGCGGCTTTGTGGCATGCCGCAATGCCGCTCAGTGTTGCCCCGGTGTAATATAGCCTTTAGGATGGCGAGCGCAGTGCAATGCCGCTTATGTACTTATACTATTATTTATTCTGTGCTTATGGTGCGTCTTTGGTGGACGTGATCTACAAGGCATTGAATTGTTAAAGGCAGAGGTTACCGCTTAACATCAGGCGGGCCCACATGCTTGTTCAGACATTCATTCAAATTAAAAATAAAAACATCGTGAAGAAGCTGGTATAGAGAATGGTATGGTGGTATGGTGGCGTAGAGAAAAACAAAGATATGTGCCTGATTCTTCTAGGTCTGGTTGCGTTGGAACAGGAGTAAATGTAAATTTATTTTTTAAGACGATTCAAAATGATCCTTGTGATTTCAATGAATAAAATACTTTTTGTCTTTGACTTTGACTTTGATTAGTCAGTCTAGCTATAGATGATGATGGCAAGACTAGGGTTTTTGCAAGCTTTTATTTAACTTGCACTGTATGTATGTTTTTTCCGGGTGGAATCTTGCAACTGAACTTTATAGCAGTTATCTAAACCGATTGAGAAGATATTTTGCATACCTGTCAAGTTTCGATGACAATGCAATATTATGGTGACAGCGAGCTGATCTGATGATGGAGACGGAAGGTGGACAACAGAACTCTTCGAGGGATAATAGTAGACTGGGCGTGTTTAGACTCATTTTGATCAGCACACGGTTACGATCACTAATTTTATAAAAGCTTGTATTGAACAAGTAATTAATTTTGTAAAAATTAACAAAACTCTCAACGCAATGAAACGGCTGAACCAATTTAGATCAAACATAGAACACTCCCGACAAATTCACCTTTCAATCGGTTCATCCGTTCGGGAGCTACGATGCCACAGACGGACACATACACACACACACACACACACACACAGACACGTCAAACTTATAACACCCCGTCGTTTTTCCGTCGGGGGTTAAAAATATATTTTTCTCAAAAAACGTATTCCTCATACTCTTTCGAAGAGGTCCATACAACTAGTTTCTTGGTGGCAGAAACAAAAGCACCCAGTAGAAAGGTATCTATTTAAAATAACTGTCTCAGACTTTCAGCCTTCAGCATTTCCCACGAAAGACATTGACACAATAACAGCGGATTTAAAAATACAACTAGTAGGTACTTAAGTGACGGCGTATGTATAGGCAGGTAACGTCCTCGAAACACATACTAATGTATGAATGACGACCGGCGCCAGTAGGTACTATCAGCAACAAAAGTCCCTGACCCTGCTAAGGGTGAAATTGGTGTGAAAAGTGACTAGTTGTCGTGACGTCAGCCCCGTCCTAATGCCTTTTAACACTAATAGAAACTTACTATTTCAGAGCACACCATATTTATTTTAAAATATTTGTAATTGTTGTTAATTGTTTTATTATAGCTATAATAAGCCTATTAACACAAAACCTAATTTAAAATAAATAACGGCTTATTACCACTGTATTTCGTCGCTTTGCTGACGTTTCGAGACTGAATTCAGAAGCCTCTTCATATGATTCCCAACCACGATAGTTTAAATTCTACAACACCTAATATTTAATAATTGCACTGCCAGCGTTTATGACAGCATCGCACCGGCTGCGCATAGATTATACGAGGGTTTCGCAGAGATTCTGACGCAAACAATCTAATGTTTAAAACTGTTTTTAAAACTGGGTAGGGACTTTTGTAGCTGATAGTACGAGAATTCGCAAAGTTATTTACGATATTTCGGTAGAAATCTAGGTAGGTACCTATCTACTGGAAAAAACTATTAACATCACAGCAGTTGTGGAAAATATAAATATTTATCCAACATTCCTCGGCTGATCTCTAGACCTTGAAATAACAATCAACACATTGCATGTTTTCATTATTCCAGTGACAGACCATGGAATAATGAAAGCAACTAGGTAGGGACTAGGTATACTAACTAGGTTTTTTTTTATGCTACTAGGATGACGGAACAAGCAAGAGGCCCACCTGATGTTAAGCGGTAACCTCTGCCTATGAACAGTGCATTACCGCATAGGTCACGTTCACCTAGGACGCACCCTATGTGGCATTGCACTGCGCCCGCCATCCTGAGACATTGATGAAAAGTCTCATGTGCCTGTAATTTTTTAGGTCTACACATATTCGAAATCACAGCAAACATTTGTTAATTATCTTATTTATGAAAAAAATTACGAGACCCCGTCTTGTAAACCCTTTGACGTAGGTACTCATTGCAAGATAATTTGACTTCTATGAATTTAACTATAGTTTGCAATAATGAACTAGATATTCGATTAATTGGCGACTCTTGAGTGCCGCTGAAATTGATGAAATAAAATAACAGCAAAGTTGAACTAATTGATTATTCATTTTTCAACACACTTGCTCATAAAGTGGCTCTAATTTCACCGCAATTAGGCACATAATGACACCTGTAATCAAACTGTGACTTTTTCATTGCTATTATTCACAAGTGAGTTATAGACAGTTGAACATTTAGTGTATATTTCTGTTTTATTATTATATTCTTCAAAAGTGTGTTTAAAAACATCGTATGATACACGTGTGTATTGATGATTACCGTCCTCGGCTCTCTTAAGACCCTCACCTACCGGCTCGGGTCTCAATGGCGCCTCAGCGGTAATCACCAACATTACACACATGTACCATAATGTACTATTATACAAGTTCCCTTATACCAACGTCATGTCAGTCAATATTTGAACTATACATACATAGACACACGCCTTTTTCCCCGAAGGGGTAGGCAGAGCCCCAATGGGCCGCTTTTCACAGTGGGTCGCACCATCGTGGAATATAGACGTGACAAGTGGTGAGCTCATCGCCGCCATTGCTTCCCACGACTGACTCAACTAACGCTTTCTTCCAGTAATAACATATTCCTTAATAAGCTAGCAGCCAGGACAAATCTTATACCAACAAACAAATCTTACTAACAAGTCCAGGTAATATAACTATACATGCTTACAAACATTATCAATTGATTAATCGGAATCAAGTCCGGGCTGGTATGGAGTACTGCTGCCATGTTTGGGATGGTTCGGCCAAATACCAGCTTGCTGCCTTGGACTCGATCGAACGTAGAGCTTTCAGGCTTATAGGTGAGCAACATATGGCGGAGACTAAGATCCAGAGTCTCGAGCACCGCCGGTTGCATGCCTTTCAATCTTCTATAGGCTGCATTTCGGGGAATGCTCCCAGGAACTGCACGATCTGATCCCACCATCTCCTTTTCATCATAGGACGAGCAGGCGTACGGCTCAGTACCATCCTTACCTCATTGGTATACCTTCTATTCGCACAAAACGTTTCGGTTCTACCTTTATAATGCGAACTGCTAAGGAGTGGAACACACTACCGTCGTCTGTCTTCCCTGAAAGCTATAATCTGGGTCTCTTCAAGTCAAGAGTGAACAGGTGCCTTCTAGACCTTTGTGCTCCATCTTCGGCCACATCGCCACTTACCAACAGGTGAGATCGTGGTCAAACAAAGGTCTATTAATGTTAAAAAAAAAAAAAAAAAAAAAAAAAAAAGTCATGTGAATAAGTCATGTATTTAATTATGATGATGTTTTATTTAATGCTTTTTTCATTTCTATTTTTTGCCAATGTTATTTGTACCTACTGACTAATTATTAACATGGAGTCGATAAAATAATCATATTTTATTATTATTACGATTTAACTTTTTAATTTTATTTACATTTTTATTTGATTTATGTAGATAGATAGATAAAACGTTTATCTGTATCTCCAATCACACACGTACATTCGAAACTCTAATTACTAATTATGTTTTTATGTACTAATTATGTTCTTTTTTATTATAATTATTTTTGACCTGTAACATTATTGTTATCAATAAATGAACTATGAACTATGAACTATAAGGTACTTAGTTAGTGAGTCATACCCAAATCACACCTATCTCACCTAGCTTATGATGTTTTGAGATGATAAGAAGCTGATAGCATCAGAGAGTTTGTCACAACTTACCAATAATTGCTGGTGCAAGAATGGAAGCAAATCCATTTGTCAGGTCATATATGTACAGCTGCACTGTGGTCCCAGCTTCTTCAGCCATTTTTGTGGATTGAACAAGGCACTGTCGATAAAACAAACACTTTTTAGGAACCTACCAGATTATGTTGAATAAATACAAATAAAGCCAACATTAAACTTGTGACTTGACATTTAATCACTCATAGTGGTAGCCCACCTTTTGTAACATTATCTAATGTGGTGTAATTTCGAAAAAAAAGAGGTTAAATAATGTGAAGTTTAATGCGAGGCCCTGGCGGGTCCCTAGTTATATATATATGGTGAAAACCGCCTCAAATCCGAGGCCTACGAGTTAGCAGATAGACAGATAGATGCTGTTCGACTTTGTTTATACTATGTAAGTATAAATAAATTGGTGTAAATGTGGGAACTCGGTGTGGATTTTATGTCATACTAGCGACTCGACCCGGCTTCGCACGGGTAGCCCCCGGTGAACCCGCCCCCCCGTCCTACCCCTCCCACTATGTCCTATGTCCTATCTCCTGGTTCTAAGCTACCTCCCTACCAATTTTCAGCCAAATCGGTTCACCCATTCTTGAGTTATAAGTGGTGTAACTAACACGACTTGGGAAAAAAAAAAAAAGTATAAACCTCACGGAGCCCGATACCTTTCCAACAAATGCAAACCCGTGGAAATCGGTTCCTGCCTTCTGGAGTTATAGCGTCAGGAAGGAAAACCCGACTTATTTTTATTATGTCATATTATTTGTGTAGAATTAATAAAGCTACTCTACGTAAAAAATATCTTGGCCCCTTTCTAATAGACCAAATTGAAAATGACAGCAATAATTTAAGTCTATTGTTGCAAATATTCAACACCGGTAATACCTTCGTAGTCATTGATTTAGGATTCATCAATGAAACTCCGTCTATATCAAGATGTTTGACGGAGTCAGTAGCAAAATTGTGTTTGTAATAGTTATATATTTTTCAACAAAACTTCAAACCATCACAGTATTAACACTTGACAGAATTTATTTTTATCCAGAATGCGTAAGATAGTGAAGAATTGTCTTAACTTTCCGTCGCTTAACTTGCAAGCCCGACTACCTGTACCAAACCTGCTTATAGTCTCGAGGACTGAACATAGATACTACCTACACGTATACTTCATGACCGGTTCTTTCCCCGTTAACCTACGTAATGTCAGATACCAGCTTCTGGCTTTGATAAGGGCCATAAGTGACAAAAGGTTAATAAATAAGAACCAGGGTGGTAAGCAGATGGAAACGACAAAACAAAACAATCAAGAATCTAATAATAGTACCACCAATAATTCACCTGTGAGCTGAACATTAATTTTATTTTATTTAGAAATAAGAATATATTTAAAATCAATAAAATTTACCAAATTAAGTCAAAACTATGGGTAGGTATGTACTATGTAATTTAGGTAAGTATGTATAATTCACATCACTTCACTTATTTAGTTAAGTTTTCTATCGAGTTTTCTTCGATGGAAGTAGAGTAGGTACAACGTAGTCCAGTGCAGTGGTGCACCAGCACGATACCCGTGCCGAGACTCGAGAGCGGTGGAATGCGAGCGCTGACGCTCCGTTAGCTCCGACGGCGCGCTCGGCGGAAACTAAAACTACCTACCTGCACTATTTATAAACGACTCACACACGTCTCTCACACCTTCCTACACGACTGGGGTGGCCATTATATAGCTAAGAAATAAGCAGAACTACAAACAAGAGGACTAATAACTGACAAAAGGTAGTTTCATGATGAAAATTTTCGGTTGTTTAATAAGTTTATATTCTTTTACTCACAGTCACAGGTGCCTGTTGCGCTTAGCCAGTTCTTTTGTTTTAAAGATAAAGATCACTAACTGATTTCGCACTAATAAAATACGTCGAATTAATTGCTAAAATCTGAAATAAATAGAAACAAAGATTTCAATTCTGTTTCTCTGGCTGACCGGCTGGCTGGCTGACTGACCTGACTGACTGACTGAGACTGACTTAAATTTTCTCTATGGACTGACAGACTGACGAGAGGCGGAGGCCTGCAAACAACTTGACTAAACTTGACAGTGATTTTTTCCCTTAGTTCCCTAGTAAAAAAAGTAGGTACTCCGATGTACTATTTAAAAATTGTTTAGTATCCCACGGTTACTTTTTCCCATAGAGCATTAGAGCTTTAGGCCTATATACTGTTTTTCCTAACCTTGGTAGGTATCTCAGTGGATGGAACTACACGATTAGTTTTTTCTAACCCTGGTACCACTGATCTTGTGCACGATGATATCCTATATGACATAAGTTAATTAGGCATTAAAAAATTGCAGTTGTCATTTCATTAATTTTCATTCATTCATTTAATTCAATAACAATTTACAATCGTATCTGAAATTACATAATAAAATAACATACAATAAGGACTTTATAGAATTCAATTTTAAAGATAATTAAGTATTGAAGGTACCTATCCAAAATGTCATATAAATTCACAAAAAGTCAGAATAATAAAAATATAATGTCAGGTGGTATCAATATTTACATTAGTTAAGACAAGGTCATCTAAAGAATGATAGCACACTTCCAGCAAAAGCTGTCAAAAACAGACCAACGTAATTTTGGTGCATTCCCTCAGTTGGACTCTTTTGAGTCACGTCACACTATGACACGATGGGAGAAAAAACCCCATCGAAGAAAAAACCCAACACTGTGACCCAATGCAGCTCAATAGGATTAATTTAGTGCCATCGTGTCACAGCGTGACTCATAAGAGTGTGACTGAATGGGATTACACCAAAATTATGGTGGTCGGTTTTTGACTATCAACCGCAATTTTTTTAATGACCAACTGGAATTTCTTTTGTAATGGAGTTTCTAGTTGAATCTGTAAATAAATAAAATAAGTACCTATTAGTTAAATATTGTTTTATTATAAATATTATATGGTACCAATGTTAGGAAAAAGTAACCGTGGTACCACTGGTGGTAGGTACGACTGGTGGTACCACGGATAAAAAAGTACCACATGGAGAAAGGGTTCTAGGAACCTATGCCAACAAAAATAAATAAAACAAAAAAGTACTCTGTGGATGCATGCAGTATGCATGTCATTCTGATTGTTTCAATATCAGAGCCAGATCAGCCATATTCAAAGCCTGAAAAAATATTGATGCATTAGAGCAAGGTAGCGCTTTCCGACAAGTAATATGAGAGACAGAGTAAGCTAAAAGTCATGCTAAAGCTATATATAAAAACTGACTCATAATTTTTGACAGCGGAGCGGACTGATTGACTGAAGTGACTGACTGTGACTTATTGACTGATCGGACGTCAATCAGTCACTGCATTGTTGGTGTTTTGCAATTTTTAATTTAATTTTTAGATGGACTCTTCGAAAATGGTAAAAATTTCACCAATCTACTCTCCAATATAATGCCCTTCTAATAAAATTACAACTGGACAGATTCGTGCATCGGATACTTTGTATAACCCGTTCAAAAGTATGCGTCTCATCGCTATTCAAATACTCGAAAATTCAAAACTTTCTTTCTAAAACTAGGCCTACTGAAATCAAACAAACCGTAACTAAGCGTAATCTCATTCGAGGGAAAGCGTGAGAGTGCAGGTTGACGATGACTGTGCAGTTTTGATGGTCCGTCTTGTCGCGTCACGATTCGGATGAACGTTGCCATGTTTGTGCAGATCCTGAGGGTACAGTCGCCGGAGGGCACGGCGCGCGTGGAGGCTCTCGCGGCGGACTGCACGGCAGTGCTGTTCGAGCGTGTGCACGCAGCGTTGGCGCTAAGCTCCTTCGCTTTCGCGCTGCACAAGGACCGGCAGAGGCGCGAAGAGGTCGTCTCCAGCAAGTCGCGCACGCTCAGAGACTATGGCCTGAAGCATGGGGATCTCCTGTTCCTGAGCCCAGTGAATGGAGCTGTGCTATTTGATCAAGCCACTACTAGTGCTGAGGTAAGGTATCTTTGTTTTAGTAACAAACTTTGGTTGGAGTGTACATAAGGGGGCACTAAGGAAAAAAGACTCGGAAAAATTTCATCTAAAAAATTCCCGTTCCGACTTCCTACACTCTGACCCAAACTTTTGTTGTCACTTTAATATTGTACGGTTATCGGAACTAGACAGTTAGGTATGCAAATTTTTTGCCCAATCATGCAGAAGATCAAAATTAGAAGCCCAATTATCTTATTTATTTTAAAGGCACACTGAAGGTGACCGAATCGAGACTATATTATTGTGAATTGACTGAAAATTTTGTTTTCTGCTCCCTCATAACAACAATAAAATCTACTTTTGATTCTTGCAACCATTTATTGCAGTAGGATAGTGCTATATAATAATTGTAGAGTGAATGAGAGAATTCTCAGAACTTTGAAACATTCAAGTTACAGCCACATTTCGATAATACCTAATCTCATTCCCCTTTTTGTCAGGTGAGCAGAATACCATTATTGATATTTGTGACATCGAAACTAGATCGTCACATGATCCAAACTTTAATGTGACTATTTTCTATTACAAGAATTGAGCAGAATTGATTCAGATTTAAAATACATTTAAATTTGTATTCCTGTAGTTTTAGATACAGTATACTGCTTATCTGCTAGTTACATTACATATAAAAATAATATTGTATCTGTCTATTGTCTTAAAAACAAATCACTAAAACAACAAACACAATAATTTTTAGGTCAGCAACACTCCTTTATCCGACCCCACAATGCCGGGCACATCCAAAGGCTCAGCTGCATCGACTCCACAGGCTGCCCAGCCCACACCAGATGCCCCACAGGAGGATGATGTAGACCTGGAACTGAGCAAAATGTCTGGGAATATTGAAAGACAACGGGATGAGAAATTGTAAGCTTTTTTTATTTCATCTATAGCAGATTTTTGTAGTCGTGTCGTTTCATATGAAGTAGTGCTGGCCTCCGGTTTCGGAGTTTGTCAAGCCGCACGAGGGCCTCTGACATGGCTTATCGACTGCTATTAATCAATAACAGCCGGGACCGACAGCTTAACGTGCCCTCCGAAGCACAGAGCGATGGAAATCCGCACATAAATTTTTGTAGTGTGTAGATGGCACACTGGACTGCGATCCATTGAGTGAAATACATCATTAACTAAGAAATTGTAAGTGATTGCATAATTTTACACATACTTAGGTTCAAATCTTTAATTACTAAAAAGGATAAGTGAATAGATAATTGGGAAGCAAGTACAAATTATTTATTTGGAATATGCCCACATACGATGGTGAAACCCACAGTGTAAAGAGGCCCTTAGAGGCTCTGCCTACCCCTTCGGTATAAAGGCGTGTGTCTATGTATGTATGTAAAAACGAATAATACAAAATGAATGAATGAATATGTGTATGTTGCTTAGTACTTAGCATTGCATATGTGACAGATTGCAAACACATTGCATCATTTAAAAGGTTGTGATATTTGTATTACATGTGAGTTAATTGCACTATATTTCACGCTGAAAGCACTTTCAACCAGTTGATGCAACCACTTCATCTCTCCCCAAGTTAAGAGATATTTCATTTCCTTATATAAAAAAAACGAGTGACCCTACAGTGCCTACTGACTTATTTTATTATTATTTATTGGTGTCAGTAGGTATGCATATTTTTTTTTACAGATAATTTTATGCCGGTAGATAGCTATTGAAGAATTGGAGCCAGTAGTAATAGACATGTTAAAGAACAAGATACTGCATTTTTCAGATGTCGTCACAACTCAAAAGGCTGCTGCGTGCACTGCTCCCCGCTCGAGCCCTGGGACGAAGGCCACTTGAAGGAGCATAATATCAAGCACATGTCCTTCCACTCCTATCTACGCAAGATACAATCCAAGAACTTCATCTCTCTGAATGAACTGAGCTTCAAAATCAAACCAGGTCAGAGGGAACCATAAAATTAATTAATTAATTTATTTATAATACACAGGCAGTTCTCGGAGCTGATGCGTGTATATCTTAGTCCTTATTAGTGCACTTTAAATGTTTTTCAAGTCTATTTTTGAAAGAATTCACTGAGGGGGCACTGATCACTGAGTCTGGTAGCCGGTTCCAAGTGCGCACGACGCGATTAGGCAATATGTGCATCCTCGGATTGCTGGTACTTGGCTCGCGTTGCAGCTTCAGCGAGTGTCCTCTGAGTCCTATATTATTGTTCATGGTATATAGTGTCTGTGATAAATCTGGTATACTGTAGTGGTTGTTTAGGATCTTGTAGGTCTCTATTAGGTATCCACGCTCTCTACCTTGCTGAAGGGTAGTTAATCCAAGTTTGTGAAGTAGTTCCTCATAAATATAAGAGCGAAAAAAAAATATGCATAAAAAAAATATTTTTGGTACAACGATTTTAACGAGTGGTTGGTGCATGAAAGATGCTGTAGGTGGGAGACTCGATCATCATAACTCATCATCATCATAATTTATCATGTCGTAGATAGAGGTATCTATTTCCTGTTCCCATGTCCAGCAGACTGATTTAGCTTCATTGAAACTTGTACGATATTACAAAGCAAAAAAAAACACCCCTACAAAAAACTCTATCCTTAATATTGTCTCCTATTGATGGTTAATGCGAGTGATTGCGTTGCAGGCTGCACGGAGCACCCGCCCTGGCCGCGCGGCATCTGCTCCAAGTGCCAGCCGGGCGCCGTCACCCTCTCCCGCCAGCCGTACCGCCACGTGGACAACGTGCTAGTGGAGCACCCTGCCATCGTGGAGCGCTTCCTGGCGTACTGGCGCGCCACCGGCGAGCAGCGGATCGGATACCTGTACGGAACGCACGAGCGACACCCGGACGTGCCTCTAGGTACACTGTCAGCACTGTTGACTTCTGCTTTATGTGGGGATTACCGCTGGGCGACTAGGCTGCACCATGAGAATAGCAAATCGACCGCTTGCGATTTCAGTCTACTGTAAATGTTTTTTTTTATACTACTTGGAATGGTGGATCAAGCAGATGACCCACCTGATGTTAAGTGGACACCACCTAGGTGGAGTCCACCTAGGATGCACCCTATGTGGCATTGCACTGCGCCCGCCACCCTGAGACATAAAGATGAAAAGTCTCATGTGCCTGTAATTTCACCAGCACCATTTACCCTTCAAACCGGAACACAGCAATGCGAGCACTACTCCTTTGCGGAAAAAATAGGTATGGTGGTAGTACTTCCCCGAAGGAACTCCTTCACAAAAAAGCTCTACTACTACTAATGTGGTAGCTATGCGGATTTGTAAGGCGATTTGGTAATCCATCAGCCGCACGCCGAAAACCATTCGACCCCAATTGATTCCCCCATTATGTTGTTGGTGCTGTGAGGCACTAATTCTAGAACTAGAATCAAGCTGAATCGGGGCTCATATCTAGATTTTATGATAAAATTTCTCGATTCTCGATTCACTCTTGAGGACTTTGAATACGGGCTTGTAATTTAGTGTCCAAGAACGACACTTTTACTTTTCATCTTTATGTCTCAGGGTGGCGGGCGCAGTGCAATGCCACATAGGGCGCGTCCTAGGTGGACGTGATCTATGAGGTAATGCACTGTTCATAGGCAGAGGTTACCGCTTAACATCAGGTGGGCCATCTGCTTGCTCAGCTATTCCAGTAGTATAAAAAAAAAAAAAAAAACGAACATGGTGAAAAATGTGACCCCAAGTATTATAATAGCGCCGAAAGAAAACGATAGAATATTTCCTTATATTTATTTATTTATCGTTTATTAGTTGTGTACGCTTTTACTGTGTTTTGTATTAAGGGGTGTGAAACAAGCGCAGACAGACAGACGCGTCAAATCTGTTTGCAGACTCGTCCCATCTTTTTACACAACTACTTTAGTGAGGCATAGTAATGAAGGGTAATGAGTTAAGGATCTATGTATGTTTGTATGGATGAACCTTCACAACTCTAAAACCACTATACTTATTTTGACAATTGATATCGATCCATGGGATAGTCCAAGATGTGACGTTATTTAAAAACTCCTCAGACATGTTGCTTCACCGAGCTCTGTCTTTCTGAAATAAATAATTGTAGTCACTGTTATATTCGGTAGGTATTCGCGCGCGCGTGGCGGCCATCTACGAGCCGGCGCAGGCGTGCGGGCGGGACGCAGTGGCGCTGCAGACCGACAGCACGGAGGCGGCGCTGCGCCACGTCACCAGCCGGCTGGGCCTGAGGAGACTCGGCTGGCTGTTCACTGATCTGCTGCCCAAGGACGGACAAGTTGAGCACATTCGGTGAGTTACAACATGTACGAGCCTAAGAGATCACTTCATCTCGATTTTGATTTTTTGAGACGTCGTTAGTTTTTTACTGATGTTATTTTTAAGTACCTACGTCCAAGGAAGTACTACCACCATACCTATTTCTATCGTAAAGCAGGTAGTGCTCGCATTGCGGTGTTCCGGTTTGACGTGTGGGTGCCAGTGAAATTCCAGACATCAGACAGTTTTCATACTGACATCTGACGGTGGTGGAGGCAGTGCAATGCCACGTAGGGCGCGTCCTAGGTGGATGTGACCTAGGCGGGGATGCATTGTTATCTTGTAACATTGTTTTATTTTTTTTAACTTCTTGAATGACTGAACAAGCAGTCTGATGTTAAGCGGTAACCTCTGTCTTTAGCAAAGCATTACCTCACAGGTCACGGCCACCTAGGACGCACCCTATGTGGCATTGCACTGCGCCCGCCACCCTGAGACATAACGATGAAAAGCCTCATGTACCTGTAATTTTACTGGGACTTGTCCAGCAGTAGCAATTACCCTCATCTACCCTTGTATCATGAACTCGGATAACGCGTATCAAAATTAATTGTAGTCACTTATTTTTCACTGTGCGAAAAACACATAAAAAAACACTTTATAATGATTGTGATCCTTATCCAGTCAGAGATCACTGGATGATAACATGGATTTTGATCACGTATATGTTTAATGTAGGAAGGAGTATACAGGTAGGAGTATTCTCCTATACGATAGAATAAGATTTATAACATAACATCCAACAGTGACATACATAGTCCTGATCCCACACTAGGATCCCGTGTGACGTGGGTATCAGGAACTACGAGTAACTATGAGTACGGATCTGGGTGTTGTGGTACCACAACACCCAGACCCGGAACTACTATTTGCAGATCATACAAATATCTGTCCCGCAGCGGGAATCGAGCCGGCAACCTCTCGCATCTCAGGCGGCTAAACGCCCGCCGCGCCGCAGTGGTCGTCTTTGCTGGTGCCAGGGTTGAACTGTTCCCAGGCTGCTGGGACGATGTTAAGCCCGTTCTATTGTGTAGATAATAAGTTATCTTGTAGGCCGGTTCTTGTACTAACTAACCTGTAATGTGTGTTCCAGTGGCGTGGACACACACTTCCTGTCGGCGCAGGAGTGCATCATGGCGGGCAACTTCCAGAACCTGCATCCCAACGCGTGTCGCCACGCCACCTCGGGGTACTTCGGCTCCAAGTTCGTCACGGTCTGTGTGTCGGGTGAGTTTATCAACTTCCAGAACCTGCATCTCAACGCGTGTCGCCACGCCACCTCGGGGTACTTTGGCTCCAAGTTCGTTACGGTCTGTGTGTCGGGTGAGTTCATCAACTTCCGGAACCTGCATCCCAACGCGTGTCGCCACGCCACCTCGGGGTACTTCGGCTCCAAGTTCGTCACGGTCTATGTGTCGGGTGAGTTCATCAACTTCCAGAACCTGCATCCCAACGCGTATCGCCACGCCACCTCGGGGTACTTCGGCTCCAAGTTCGTCACGGTCTGTGTGTCGGGTGAGTTCATCAACTTCCAGAACCTGCATCCCAACGCCTGTCGCCACGCCACCTCGGGGTACTTCGGCTCCAAGCTCGTCACGGTCTGTGTATCGGGTGAGTTCATCAACTTCCAGAACCTGCATCCCAACGCGTGTCGCCACGCCACCTTGGGGTACTTCGGCTCCAAGTTCGTCACGGTCTGTGTATCGGGTGAGTTCATCAACTTCCAGAACCTGCATCCCAACGCGTGTTGCCACGCCACCTCGGGGTACTTCGGCTCCAAGTTCGTCAAGGTCTGTGTGTCGGTTGTCCATGGCTAGACTTCCACATAGTATGCAATGGGAGGGTTTGCTATAATCACCAGCTAGACGGGTGAATTAGTAATCGTAGTATTGGTTCGATTCGCTATTGGCGTATGTGTTTTTTGATTTCATCATTTTCGCTAAATCAGCTTTCGCTATCAGAAGAGGTATTAATGAGAAGTGATGAGCAAAAAATACGAAAAAAAATGTCAGTTTACGAATCAACATTGAGCTCTTCTTTAAAATATTCAGGCAAATTGTGAACAACAATTAACAACAACCGCTTAACATCAGGTGGGCCATCGGCTTGTTCCTAACGGAACAAGCCGTAGTATAAAAGTATAAAAAATTGAGTAGTATAAAAAAAAAAAAAAAAAAAAGTGTCAGAGAGGATCTTGAAGGTCTCAATGAGGTCACCACGCAGACGTCTTTCCTCTAGGGTAGTGAGGCGTAATGCACGGAGTCTCTCTGTGTAGGACATACGACGCAGGGCTTTTGGAAACTTTGTGGCTTTTCGTTGTACGCTCTCAAGTAATTCTATATCTTTCCAAAAGTAGGGGCTCCAGACTTGAAAACCATACTCCAGCAAGGGCCTTATATAAGTTTTGTATATTTGTTGTGTTTGCAGGTGACAGCGACAACCAGGTCCACCTGGAAGGGTACCAGGTGTCGGGGCAGTGCCAGGCCATGGTGCGCGACAGCGTGCTGCTGCCGACGCGCGACGCGCCCGAGCTCGCCTACGTGCGCGACTCCACGCCGCAGCAGTACGTGCCCGATGTCTACTACAAGGTACCCGCCACACCGAGCCGCGTCGTGCCTCGCACGTAGGTGCAACCAGGCTGGAGTAATTGAGCGGCCAACCCGGTCATACTTTCCATACAAATGCTCGTACGTGATTATAGCAATGTAGCAATTTTTTTTTAAGATGTTTTGTACATATAGGTATCTTGTGAAGATTATGAATTATGAATTATACATAGGTTTCTAAGGGAGCACCGATAAGAAAATTGTGAAACAAATTAAGTAAAAGCCTCCGAAAATCAGCAAATTTTCCCTGAACTTTGGCCATTCATACTATACTCGTAAAGTTGCAATAGAAACGTCGCACATGTAATGAAGATTAATTGCATTTAATTGCACATTAATTGCCATTTTGTAAGTACCTAAGCAGCGGAGCTTTCAGAATTACAACCAAGTGCTCTGGCGATGCCTCTCATTTTTCACAGTGCTTCTTTTTCAAACATTGCATTGGACGAATCAACAAGATTCTAGTCCGAACCTTCTTTAACCAAGATTGTAATCTACTTTTCAGGAGAAAGACGCGTATGGCAACGAAGTGGGCGTTAGCGCGCGGCGCGTGCCGGTCGCGTACCTGCTGGTGGACGTACCGTGCGGCGTGGCGGGGGGCGAGGCGCGCGCGCCCACCTTCCACCCGCCCGCGCTCCCCGCGCCGCCCGGCGCCTTCCCGCCCGCGCACCGCCCGCAGCACCTGCAGACGCTGCAGGCGCTGCACCAGCACATAGAGAACTGTCCGACCTTCCTAGACGTGAGCATGTTATAGTTAATAGTGCCGTGCGGCGAGGCACCTTCCACCCGCCCGCGCTCCCCGCGCCGCCCGGCGCCTTCCCGCCCGCGCACCGCCCGCAGCACCTGCAGACGCTGCAGGCGCTGCACCAGCACATAGAGAACTGTCCGACCTTCCTAGACGTGAGCATGTTATAGTTAATAGTGCCGTGCGGCGAGGCACCTTCCACCCGCCCGCGCTCCCCGCGCCGCCCGGCGCCTTCCCGCCCGCGCACCGCCCGCAGCACCTGCAGACGCTGCACCAGCACATAGAGAACTGTCCAACCTTCCTAGACGTGAACATGTTATAGTTAATAACTGAGCTACAACTTCAACTTACGTACTTATCGGACCTTGTTGTGGTGACCTGCCAGACCTACATGATATCTTTGTGAAGAAAGAAAGACCATCTCTATTTAAACAGGCTCGAGATTCTGCCAAAGCACTCATTGCGCGTCAGCACAGTTATTCAGTAACAGTTGTCCACAATTGGAACATACTACCAGACGATGTTGTTTCTGCCACGTCTGTAAATGCATTCAGAAACAAGCTCGACAACTGTACCCGAAAGGACAATTCAGAACTTAAAAAAGTGATCCAAAAGTTCGCAGAAGTAATGAGTAATGGTCGTGCAACGAGTAATGAGCGCTGACCTTGAGCGCATTTAAGGTCATTTTTTGGGTCTGTATAGCGAATGCGCCCATATTCGCCGAGCGTTCATTACTCGTTGCGCGACCTATACTAGTGATATGTCTGGGTGTGTGGCGTGCCGGCGGCTGAGTGGTTGTTGTCGTTTGCAGGCGATGTCCGACCTGCACGTGCTGGTGTACCTGATGACGAACGAGGCGCTGGCGCTGACGGCGGCGCAGCTGGACCCGCTGCTGAGCGCGGTGCGCGCGCGCGACCACGCCGCGGCGGAGGCGTGGCGCGCCGAGCCGCACGCCGCCACGCTCGAGCACCTCGCGCGCGTCGCCGACGAGAACCCGCACGCTGAGCGTGACGCGTATGTACCGCACCATGTTGTCTCATAGCGTTGCTTTTCATTTGGTGTCGCACGTCTTGAACATTTGCCAGTTTTAAGTATTGTATTTTTATTGTTATTTGCAACGGTACACTCCTCCCAAATTAGTCATTCTTAGTCAAGTCATATTTTAGTAAAACGGTATTGGTTTTACTAAAACTTTGGTAGATAATTTCCATCAAAATCATAATCATAATTTATTCAAAAGGTTTTAGGTCTTAAATCTAGTTTGGTCTACCAAAACCTGCCTTTACAGGCGTATGAAAATTTTAATCTAAAGCCAAATAAGTCTATACAATTAAACATATCATGGCAAACGACAAAAAGGTCACGTAGTCATAACAGTAACAAAACACAACACAAATTAAATTCTATAACCAAAAAATTCATCAACGCTATAAAAGCATTTGTCAGCAAGCCATCGTATCAAATTGGATTGAAATCTAGAAAATGTCTTCAAGAATTTGATCCAAAAATTTAATTGACAATAAATAACTATTATTTGAGGATAATGACAATCTAGTTAGTGGTCTAATTTATTTATTTTTATGTCTAGTTTGTACGCTATAATTGTAACTTCTACTTGCTTGCTGAAATAGGTCATTATGCTGATATACAAAAACACCTGCATCGAGGACATAGATAGAAGTCATAGTTAAAATTTTGTTACGCCGAAAATAGGGCCTGCAGGAGTCTATCATATTCAAATCAATAATAGCCCTAATACATCTCTTTTGAATTAGAAATGCGCATTCTATATTGAACTTCTACCCCAGATAAGTATCCCGTAGCGTAATAGAGAGTTGACATAACTATAGTAAGCTGTAATAGCAGCCTCTCTGGACACTTACTGAGCTATTCGTCTTAGTGGATATATAAACCTATTTAGTCTTGAACAAACGCTGTCTACAATCTGCTTCCAAGAATATAGACTATCCATAGTAATGCACAAAAACTTTATAGAAGAGGTATCTTCAATCATTCGTCAATCATATGATACATTAAGAACAAGAACTATTCCTTGTATGAAATTGCAACTTGAAAAGTCACGCAATACACTTCCATTTCATTTCACTACACTCATGCTCTGGGCTACATTGCTACATTGGTAAAAATGTCACGAAAATTACAAATATTATATAAATAATGCTGGACAGTTCACACAACATTATCTAGCGCCAAGCTAAGCAGAGCTTGTGTTATGGGTAATAGATAACTGATATACTTAATACAATACATCACATAGATAGATATTTTTTATTAAACATAGAAAATACCAAGAACACCCTGAACAAATATCTGCAGATCGTACAAATATTTGTTCCGAGGCGGGAATCGATCGTCGACAAAAAATAACTCAAAATTAAAGTAGATTAATAATGTAGCGTGGTGTTGACAAAATGCTAATTGTATGTAATGCTGTGTGTTCGTGTTCCAGCGGCGGTTCGGCCGCGTCGCACAGCGTGTGGACGTGCGGCATCTGCACCTTCCACAACACGGGCGACCACGACTCCTGCGAGATGTGTGCCATGCCCAGGTAACTACAACCCCTCCCCCCTAGCCTCAGCCGCGTCGCACAGCGTGTGGACGTGCGGCATCTGCACCTTCCACAACACGGGCGACCACGACTCCTGCGAGATGTGTGCCATGCCCAGGTAACTACAACCCCTCCCCCCCTAGCCTCGGCCGCGTCGCACAGCGTGTGGACGTGCGGCATCTGCACCTTCCACAACACGGGCGACCACGACTCCTGCGAGATGTGCGCCATGCCCAGGTAACTACAACCCCTCCCCCCCCCCCTAGCCTCGGCCGCGTCGCACAGCGTGTGGACGTGCGGCATCTGCACCTTCCACAACACGGGCGACCACGACTCCTGCGAGATGTGCGCCATGCCCAGGTAACTACAACCCCTCCCCCCCTATCCTCGGCCGCGTCGCACAGCGTGTGGACGTGCGGCATCTGCACATTCCACAACACGGGCGACCACGACTCCTGCGAGATGTGTGCCATGCCCAGGTAACCACAACCCCTCCCCCTCCCCCCTAGCCTCCCTAAAAGTTAATAGAATGATGACGGTTGAGTGTCGTGCTTTGACGCTAAAACTTTGGTACAGTTTTACCCAAAATATAAGTCCGATCGACTGTTTTCGTTTGCGCAGAAAAGCGCAGACTGATATCCGACTGTAGCCGAACGAATAGTTTAGCTCAGTCCGGCTGTATAGCTCTGTCCCGCTCACATCTAAGAGTGGTCTGATGAACAAGATGGCACACGACCGGCCGCGATTTTTCCGCTAAATCGATTAACCAATAACAGCGTAAATTTTTAGCCCGCGATTGCTATTGGTGGGAAGAAGGTTCCAGCGCTATAGAAATTGGTCTACGGTGCAGGTACATCGGGGCGACTTATATTTTAAGTAAAACTGTACTTGCCAACGCACTTATTTTATTAGATGTACACCTAATGTAATAGTGTCAAACTTGTGGTTAACTCGTACCCCTGAGGCCCAAGATACAGGCATTCACGCCTAGTTTGGGTCTTACTATTAATCTTTAGGACTAAGGATATCATTGTGTACCTGTAAGTACCTTACTTAAGTCACTCTGTAAACTTTTTTCTTGGCAATATATATTTACTTTACTTTACTTTACTATAGATAGATTAATACTTGGATTAATAGGTTGCTTGAAATTATGTTCCATCGTTAAAATATATCTGATGAAACCATGGGCCGGCTGGGCTACCCAATACTCTACCTACTACGCCTTTCAATCCTATAGCAACACCATCATCATCATCATCAGCCTACAGAAGTCCCCTGCTGGGCATAGGCCTCCCCACAGAACATATATCAAGATAGACACCACAAGTGCACCTACTTTGCGTGTCTGAAAGCTTGCGCAATGCACCTATTAGCAAACCTCAAATCAGTTCGTTCTCGGCCGTCTTCGCGATAGCACGTCGCATGTTAATAGAAAAATGCCTTATTGCGCCATAGTGAACTGTAAAAATTCTTCGAAATCAGTTAGCCGTGCGAATGGAGATACTTCGTAGCAAAGTAGGTACAAAATAAAACGGCACGCTTGGTTTCATACAAATAAAACGTAAATTTGCGGTGTCTATCGTCGTTGGGCATCCCCCCTAGAATGCCACGACGAACGGTATTGGCTTTGCCCTTCATCCACCGACCTCCTTCTACCCTTAAAATATCGTCGGTCGATCGAGAGAAAGGCCTTCCCTCGAGATTCGACATTTTACTCCCCATAGGTTGTCGGTTCTGCGAGCTATATGGCCTGCCTATTGCCATTTCAACTTGCTAAGTCCTAATGTCCGTCCAAATACAAGGGCCATCAGATCGACGTTTGCCAACCTAACAGGACAGGAACTCTGTTTTTGGCTTTGTTTTTAGAGAATGTTCTTAAGAAATATAATTTTAGCCATGTAATTTTTAACGCTAGGTACTTACTTTAACTTTAACCGTCGGCCGAGGTTAATGCTAACCCGTATTGTAAATCGGCTCTTTGGTGTTCGCGATACAGGCTTGCCTAGTGCGAACACCACAGGATAGTTTTTAAGTGTTCGTAAATCTCTTTCGGCAAATAAACTGTTTTTAACCCTGACGCAAAAACGAAGGGGTGTCATAAGTTTGACGTGTGTGTGTGTGTGTGTGTGTGTGTGTGTGTGTGTGTGTCTGTCCCATCGTAGCTCCCGAACGGATGAACCGATTTCGTTTTTTTTTTTATTAATGGTGAATTTGTCGGGAGTGTTCTTAGCTATGTTTGATCAAAATCGGTTCTGCCGTTTCATTGTGCTGCGGGTTTTTTTTTAATTTATACAAAATTAATTACTTGTCTTTTTAATATTTCAACTGTTCTTTGTTGCAGGAATTCGAACCAGCTGTAAATACGCGCGGGAGAGCGCGAGATAGTACCACTTTTATACGGAAGCACGTTGTGCCACTCTGGATCTAGGCTTAACTTATTTTTATATCGACGCGATGCGCCGCGCACAGAAATTAGCAAAGTGATGCCTTAAACTGTATATATTTAGGTACATTGTTGTCTGTAACACATGTCTTTGTTATATTCTTTTTAATAGTCATCAATCAAAGCTTTTTCGATGCCCGGGACAAATGTTTGTATGATCTGAAAATATGTTCCAAGTCTGTGTTGTGGTAGCATGGTACTCGTAGTTCCTGATACTCACGACACGGGATCCTAGTGTGGGATCAGAGGGGCTAGTCTGCAAATTTGACAAGCAACTTACACGGCCGTGTGGTGCAAGCAACTACACGGATTTTAGTATGGAGAATCCGAATAGCGCCCCAAGTGGGCACCTTGAGAACCTCAAATTCCATACTAAAATCCGTGTAGTGTACACCTCACGCCCGTTTAAGTTGCTTGTCAAATTTTCAGACTAGCCCCTGAGGACTATGTATGTGACTGTTGGGTGTTATGTTATGTTTACAGGCGAAGTTGTCTGTCACATCATAAAATTTGATGTCTTAACTGGTGCGTAGTTCAGATCTGACAGACCAACAGCTCGCCAAGCGAGGCTGTGATGTTGTACTATCTTCATCAGAGACGTCCATTGTTGGACGAGGCCTCCCCCACAAAATACAGTGGTGGGGATTTGCCATAGTCACCACGCTTTTCTGGTAGATTGGTGTCTGCAGCATTGTTGGACATATTTCTCACGTTTTGCGCACATCAATTTTATTGTGTGTAAATATTCATAAGTGCATGCCAGGGATTTGAACCCACGACCTCCGGAGCTAAGGTCAGGGTACCGACACCGCTCTTTATTGCTGTGGCTGCTGTCGCGAGTCAGGGCACAGACGTCATAGCGTGACGTTTGATCCACATGTCCATACAGAGCCTTGGGGACGCCTCACTAACAACCCTTTTTTGGAAGTCAGTCAAACAAGGATGGTCAGAAAAAAAAATGTAATCAATTTTATTAAGTTATTATGTAGTGAAATAAATTTAATTTGGAAGTTATACATACATATATATATATATATATACATAGACACACGCCTTTTCCCCCGAAAGGGTAGGCATAGCCTCAACGGGCCTCTTTTCCCCTTGGGTTGCATCATCGTGGAAATTTAGACGTGACAGGAGGTGATCTCATCGCCGCCATTGCTTCCCACGATTGACTCGGCTTGGAAGTTATAAATAAGTTAAAAACTGTCTAGCTTCACTATCTAACTGACCTACTATCTGATAACGAATACAGAACGTGGACTAGCTTGGGTTTGCTAGTTCCGTCTCGACTACGAGTGGCATACAAGTTGCATTGTGCTTTAAGTCGCATCACTCCCTAATTTCTCTGCGACTCGCTGGTAAAGTTGTCACTGGTTATAATCAGACTGAATCGCTTCATGTATTGTTATCTTGTTCCTGTTGATTAGATAATCGATGGGTTGAAAACTATGTTCCACTTGAACCAACGAATTAAATGAAAAATAAACTTAATGCACATGTGAAATAGCTTCTAATCTTATTAGGTTGAACGTATTGATTAAGGCGTGAAATTCAAATTTTACCGTGTAATACTCATCACAACTCATGAACACTTTTGATGTAGTGAACCCTGATTTTGCAATCAAAGTCAAAGTCAATAAGTATTTTATTCATTGAAATCACAAGGATCATTTTGAATCGTCTTAAAAAATAAATTTACTTTTACTCCTGTTCCAACGCAACCAGACCTAGAAGAATCAGGCAACAAACACGGTCTGTTTTTCTTTTGACAATAACTAGGAGACCTAACACATGTTTTGATTGATAATCTTCTTCTTCTATGTATATAATATGAACCCCTATTTCTCCTGGTCACGCTATAACTCTAGAATGGCCAGACCGATTTGGCTAATCCTTTTTTTTTGTTGTATTTGTTAATGTGAGGAGAAGGTTCTTAGTTTATTTTATTTATAAGCCGGAAGTTTCCCACTGCAGGGCATGACAAAGGCCTCCCTTCCCTCTTTCCAAACATTTATATCCAGAGCTATGACAAAGACTAAGAACTAAGAACCTTTTTTTTTTTTTTTATACTACTGAATGACAGAACAAGCAGATGGCCCACCTGATGTTAAGCGGTAACCTCTGCCTATGAACGGTGCATTACCTCATAGGACACGTTCACCCAGGACGCACCCTATGTGGCATTTCACTGCGCCCGCCACCCTGAGACATAAAGATGAAAAGTCTCATGTGCCTGTAATTTCACCGGCACCCTTACCCTTCAAACCGGAACACAGCAATGCGAGCACTACTGCTTTGCAGCAGAAATAGGTATGGTGGTAGTACTTCCCCGGACGAACTCTTTCACAAAAAAGCTCTACTACTACTTGGCCAATGCCAGTCATTGTTGTGAGAGGTGCTTATAAAATAAAATTTAAAAAAACCGGTACGTGGCGCTGCTGTCGGGATTATGCGAACGAAGTCGGGATTACGCGAACGAAGTAGGGATTACGCGAACGAAGTCCGGATTACGCGAACGAAGTGGCCGCTGGTGTCTTATAAATATAATAATAATATATATTATAATATAGTTTAGCTAAGATTTCTTTCTTCTTCTTCTTATCTTAGGTGATGGCTTGTGTGCGTTATTGGCAAAATGATTTTTACAGGTTTTTGTTCGTTCACATTCGTAACTAAACTAATGATATGTATGAGACACTATATCCCAGGTATCATGGAAATCAGTTTTAGCTATCTCAAAAAGAGTTGATGAGCTGCGATGAGCAAAAAACAATCTAAATGTCGCGCCACAAGCGAAACGTTCCACTAGAGATGCATTTCGCGCTGCAAGTAAACATGCTAGCACTTAACATGGATTCCAGTGCTCTTATTCATAAACGTCATTTGAGCAATTTAATTTTTTCCCATCTCTTTATTCTACAACCAAAAAAACCATGTAAAGACCATTTATGGATAGGAGCGTACTACTTTGGGCCGGGCAGGACTCGGTTCATTCATTGTAACTTATGTTGTAAAATGATATTAGGGCCAGTATTCCGAACTGAATTGAGACTCGATGACAGTCAGGATTTTTGACAGCTTGTCACTGTCAACTGTCAACAAATCTATGCTTGAGCGAGTGTCGATTCTTCTGGAAGACTGGCCTAGACTACTGATAGTGTTTGGTCAACGCCCTGTAGCACGGGATAATTGTCTGCAGTATACTGATCCCACTGTTGGGACTCCGGCCTACTCTCGGCTAGCGAGAGTGTGTATGTCGCAGGAAGATGAGAGATCTTAGATTGCTGATTGTAAGATAGTATACGCAATTTAAAGCCGCGTATCCATTAAAGCCTTGATCACACGTACCGAGTAAACGGGCGAGACAGCGCTCTCGGCCGACGAAAGCGGGCGAGACAGTAGCTCGGGCCCTCTTCTACCTACTAGGCCGAGTAATGTCTCGCCCGTTTACTCGGTAAGGCATTAAAGAGATCACACGTACCGAGTAGACGGGCGAGACAGTACTCGGCCTAGTAGGTAGAACAGGGCCCGAGCTACTGTCTCGCCCGCTTTCGTCGGTCGAGAGCGCTGTCTCGCCCGTTTACTCGGTACGTGTGATCAAGACTTTAGAGGCAGCCTCGGGCCGAGTAGCCTCGACTTAAGGCAAACTGAGGCTGCTCACTCTGAGGCAGACTCGAGGCACGTTGCAGATTGAAGTGAGGCGTGTCGCCTCAACTTGATCCACAACTAGCCAGTTTAACGCATCCATCGCGACCTGTGGCTATACGCTCGCCTCCACTAAGCGCACGGCTCAGACTGAGGCGCCTTTGAGCGCGCCAAAAAACCGCCTAACCGGCTAAGCCTTCGGCGACGAATTTTCCTCAGGGCGTAGCGTGCCTCAGATTGAGGCAGCGTCTCTTGCGTTGCCTCGGGTCGAGGCAGCCACTTCGTGCTAGGCTGCCTTTAGTGAATACGTGGCTTTAGGGTCAATTCACACCAAGGTGGCAGCGGCTTCTGCCTTTAGGAATCGTTACATCAGTACACAAGGTGGCCATAAGCAAGCCCCCTCAAGCGATATTATGTATTTTAAGTAACGAAGATAAAGTTTATTATATTTTAAACCGCTCGTAGCTGCGCCGCCGGCCGCTGCCGCCCTGGAGTCGTATTGCGTAATAGACTGAAGTTGGTTTTCGATGTCCAGTTTGCTATTCATTGCGCTGCGCGTTTGAGATATTTCTGCTCTTTAAAAAACGCTAAAACATGCAGCGCAATGAACAGCAAACTGGTAATCGGCATCGATTAGACAATATGACAGCTGGTGTGAAGAGCCTGAGAATTATATCTTACAGCGACATGTACATTTGAAGCGCGTCCGAGAAATAGGTTTAAATTTTGTTAAATTTGCTCATCAATAAGATACATAAGCTGTGTTATTCGCTATGACCATAGGAGATTACTTGCCAATAACGTGTGACGTCACAATGTATGCTGAACGATGATTCCACGCAGATATCGTAACGAGCCCGAGTTATGTCAGTTTTGGTCATAGCTAATAAGGGGGCAGTTTGGTAACTACCGCGTTTTTGTATAAGGGGGCCCTTTCTTAAACGTGCTCATATATGGCAGACCTGCCACTTATCAGCACCTGGTGATAGAGGCCCTACGTGTATAATGTAAATAATTAGCTAAAACTAAAGTAATTCTAAATTAGTGAGGTATATTTTATTTGACCAGTTCTTTTTAGGTAAATTTGATTGTGTATTTTGTAAGTTATTCAAATTTTTTATGAACTGAATAAAGTTATTGCGACTTGTTACGGAATCTTGCAAGTTAGGGGTTAATTGTGGGATGTTAATGAAATCAAGCAATACTTGCATAGACTAGTTAGTTGATTGGTTTTAGCATGACATAACTAGGATTACCCCTTAAGAGGAGTGTACCGCTAGAGCCCTCTGCTTACAAACGAAGTTTACCCTATATACACGACTGCTCAAAAAAGGAATGTATTATTTCCACGGTTCATGTATGTATCTTTGTTCCACCGTCTTCTAAACGCCTAAACCGGTTTCGATGATTGAGGTATCATTACAATCTGCATTCTGCACGTTATCCCGATACGGTCTGGATTAAAAACAATAAAATTGGAAATTAAAAAAATAACTAATGTGATCATGACGTCTAAATAAAACGACCAAACTTTAAAAATAAACTGAATCTGATCGTTTTTTTAATCTATGTGTAGAACTTGGGGACTAGGTTCTTAAAATATATAACACTTAGGTATTTACTGCACGTAGTTCTCAAGAAAAAAACTTCGAATTTATTAGGATTTTAAAATGAGGGTAGTCATGTATTTGTAGATATTATCACATCAGACTAAGTACATAACATTTTGTATACATTATCAATAAACTAATTATTTAGACGCGTGGTTTGCCAGTTTCTTATAAAATTTAACCGACTTAGATATTTGTGTGGAAATCTTATAATACCCCACGCTAGTTTGATTTTATACAATTTGAACGTGAAATTGACAAACCACAGGTCTAATTGACAACCATATTGGTCTCTAGATTGTGTCAGCACAATTCTATTCACTTGAATTAATGAATAAGCCTTCCAAATGAGGATTAAACTTCGTTTTATGTGGAGCAGGCTAGCGATGCACTTCCCTAAACAAATGCAGCTTTTACATCATCCGAGGAGCTAGATATTAGTAGAACGTCCGTGCGTTGTACAGTTTTACCCAAAATATAAGTCCGATCGACTGTTTTCGTTTGCGCAGAAAAGCGCAGACTGATATCCGACAGTAGCCGAACGTATAGTATAGCTCTGACCCGCTAACTTATTACGTATCTTGCAATAGCAATGCGATAGCAATAATTGCGCGATTATCGCATCCAAATCGCAAATTCGTATTATGTATCAGCGATCCGTAATACGAATTTGCAATTTGGATGCGATGATCGCGCAATTCTCGCGCGATTCTTGCTATCGCATTGCTATTGCAAGATACGTAATAAGCTAGCCGCTGTATAGTTCTGTCCCGCTCAGATCTAAGAATCGGCCGGCCGCGGTTTTCCCGCGATATCGATTAACCAATAACAGCGCAAGATTTTAGGCGCGATTGAGAAACTAGGTTCCCGCGCTATACAAATTGGTCTACGGCGCAGGTACATCGGGGCGACTTATTTTTTGGGTAAAACTGTACGAGGGTGTATATAACCGACTAGATGCAGTGGATTCGCTTAATGTTATACTATTTTATTTACGTTCCCTCGTAGAAAGCGCTGTCTACCGTCATTTTAATTGTACGTAACAGCGCTCGTAGTACACACGACATTCGGAACCAAAGACTGCTAAAATGCGCAGGCGATACTATGAGCGCTGTAGTCCGCGGCTCCACCGCAGCGTCACGATTTACTCCTTACCGCTGACGCATACTGCGACGACAATTATGTGTCCGGCACCGCACACCGCAGCGTTGTGCGTTATGATCGCGAGACCGAAGCTTTACGTACTGCGTTTAGTATGCTATAAACGGTTTAAACTAAGATGACGCTAAGCAGAGTTTTCTGGTACGGGTTATGTTTAGTTTCGCGAGATCTGTCGCTGTTCCTCTTGCTACCAAGTAGCGACTGCGATTGTATGAGAAACTGATAAATACAGTGTACCTCGTACCAATCATGCGTTTTATTCACACGAATCTCAACACCCATTTCCTGAATACAGAGGTGAAAATTGCTCAGCGAGATATATAGTTCCTCGGAGATGAGGTATCTGAACAACTAATGCAGGGGTTCCCAAAGTGGGCGATAACGCCCCCTTGTGGGTGCTGCAGGCCAAAAGGGGGGCGGTAAGAGACCCAGAAAAAATGGGGGCGTTAATCCAGACACACTTTCGCATTTTAATAGTTATTAGTATTCCACTATTCCTAGATAGGCCATTTTCGTAGTAATAGAACGCGGGCAATCATGTTTTAACAAATTTTTGTTAAATAACCGGATTTGTACATGTTTAATTTGGAGTTGTAGTGCTTTTTAAGTAGGTGAAAAAATGGGGGCGCTAAAAATAATTTATAGGAAGTGGGCAGCAGACAAAATAAGTTTGGGAACCCCTGAACTAAAGTAATCAAAATAGCCGTGGCAGTAGTCCGAACGCGACTATGTCTGCCCTCTTTCCTCCCGTGCATGTTTTAAAAGGTGAGTAAAGGATTACACCAGGGTTTGGGCAGCAGTATCTCACAGCAATACTGCGATTACCAGTTCACCTGCCAAGCGTGGCTATTAGGGCCTATTCTACGGGAGAGGCCTCGTCTAGCAGTGGTCTGCCGCCTGATGAGGTATCGGGTTGTTGATGGAGATCGGGCTATTCCCAGTAGTTTTACCGAGTAGTCTTACCAGTTGAACTACCGGTAATAGATCACGTCTCAGCAGACAATGTAAGGATTGAGGTATTATGTACCTACTAGAGGAGACACCGCACCACATCATCAATCTACTGCAGTCCACTGCTGGACATAGGTCTCTCCCATGGCGCGCCACTGAGCCCGGTTTTCGGCTCTCATCCAATTTCTGCCAGGCATCCCGCGCAAGTCGTCGCTCCACCTAGCCAGAGGGTGCCCTACACTACGTTTGCCTATACGCGGTCTCCACTCAAGAACTCCTTTACTTCCCGCTGAAGGTGATGGGTACGAACCCATGACAAAATTTGTGTGAATCGCAGCTTTTTTACAATTGTACTAATTAGAAAATGTACCTACTGCCCACAAAGGAATTACTTTTTTTAAAAATTCATATACCTTTGACCACAAATGAGTATAAGGCGCCCTCCGGCCTGGAGGGTGGCAGTGGAGTGACGAGATATGTCCAGCAGACCCAGGAGTGGCTTCATCATCACACCCTCCACTGCTGGACAACCCCCTCTCCATAGAACGCCACGGCGAACTGTTTAGAGCCTAGAGCCGCCTCCAATGATGGAAATAACAACACAGAAATCTATTTTGTAAAAATATTTATTCATTCATTACCTATGTACAATTTAGCAGCGCACGGGACTCGTGACATGTTGAGGGCTTATGAGTGCGTCACTTAGCACTGTCAAAGGTGAAACAGAGCACTTTGTTCGCGGTGCAAGCGTCACTTACCTACGGGGCGGTCGGCTCCCTTTCTTACAATAAGCATGGTGACAGTAACAAAAACCCAGTGAAATTAAAATAAAATACATAAACATAATTCCAAAATGTTTCCTTCATTTATAAAAAAAAAGTAATGTTTCCTAATAAGCATAATTATTATGATTATCATGATTATTAAAAATATAAAACCATGTTATGTGAAACTCCAATCAGACCCCATTACTTCACGACCTCGGTCAAGAAAGTGTGAAACGGGACCAAAAGTACCGCACCGGCAATGCTGGCACAGATTAATAGTTACTACGCTAGCTTATCTTTGTTCTCATTTCGTGACGTCACAAGCGGACGCCATGACACATGCTAGCTTTATGACGCGAAATTCAAAGTTAGTTTTGGTAATAAACGTCAGTTTTAGACCCGTAAGTACATAATGGAATAGTTTATTTAATGTAGTCATCATGCTATGCGACAGAGTTGTATGCAAGTGAAAGGGACGCCCGACCGTCGAATCCGCGAACAAACGAAAAAACTGCTCTGTCATTATTTCGCAGCTCGAATGACAGAGCTTAGTAAAGTATTATTTGGGCTTATGAGCGATATAAAATACAATCAGCGCATGATTATAGCACTAAAGAAAGAATAAAAATAGCTGCGTCCCGTCGACGCATGAGCTTTATAATTTAGAACTAATGACGACACGAACATACAATTTAGATCACAATGTTTCGAACACCGATTTGATTTAAAACTACTGAAGAAATCCATCATACCCATTCCACTGATCACGAGGCTCTACCGAGCTGTCAGTATAGTGCCTGCAGACTCTGCAAGCGGCAACAAACTAGCAGCTCACTTGACAAATATCGATCGGCAACGTTGGTTGTTATCTAAAGTGAGCTTGCCGCAAAATTTGGGCAAGGAACTACTACCGGGCATCATAGGCAAGCAAACTCAACGCGAGTGCGGTGCAGGGCGTAATGTCAAACGTAACGTCCGCTCATTATGGCCACTTGCGCCTTTAGTACACCAACTTATTCGCATGCAGTGTAATCTGAATAGGCATGATGAAATAACACGTGTCGCTCTAACTCTTGCGTCCTTATCATCACAGATCCGCAGTTCGCTGCCGCCTGCGAATGCGTCGGTGTACTAATGGCGTTTAGGGGCTACGCCCGTTCGACATTTCCGCGCGGTCTCGTTGAGTTCATACGTAGGACGCCTCGCGAGTGTGTAGGCACCACAAGATTGTCAATCACTTACATTTATTTATTTCAATATTATTATCGAGCAGCAACAGAACTTACACTTAAGTAAAGCCGCGTGTGCAGTGCACTTACAGTAAAATTAAATGTCATTACATATTTAGGGAGCGTAACATATTCGCCTCCGTAGACCCGATATTTACAATTTTGGTATTATCTACTTTTTCATATTTTTTTTCTACATTTTGTAACACACACAAGCATCCGATTTTCATCCGTCGTCAGCTATCACATAAATGATTATAATTACCTATTTTACATACAAGCAAGTGCACCCTATAAGTAAAGGCCTTCCACACTTGCTGGCAGCACGGCTGGCGGCACGAGAAGGGAATGTAGAGTGTGATAACGCTAGCGCAGCATTTGATGCTCGCAGGCGTCATACCATACATTTTCTTGCCGTCGCCAGCGATACTGCCAGCAAGTGTGGAAGCTCTGTAATATTATGTACAGCGGTGCAGGAGCGCGCGCTATGAGGTCGCTCTTTCATCTTAATCGTTCAAAAAATATACGCATAGATAATTCATATTCATAAATTAATTCCTTTACACGTCACGATTTAAAATTCATTTCAAATATTAGGTACATTGTTTAAAATTACGTAGAGTAGATATGCGTGGTCCAAGTAACACAGTAATTACGTAGAAATAGATATGCGTGGTTCTAGTAACGCGGAATTTGTCAGCGCGAGCTCCCGACCTTAGGCTGAGCGTCCACTGAAGCACTACGATACTCTCATAGTTATTTTATGAACCATAATATACAGGAATATTTTAGAGCGTCGTAGTTTTTTCTCTTTCTCACCAAGGCCTCATTATAACTGCAGCTTATTGACAGATGTTTTAAGAACTTAGTGAGGAAGGATCTTGAAAGATAAGTCCGCTCCAGTTGCCGCGTCAGCCAAAATGTCCTATCTCCGGAAAGAGTGCGTCTTAGATGCGCGGTCTTATGGTGCCTGAGGAGCATGACACTACGTTTACTATCGGCTGTCGACAATTCCATCAAGTTTTTCCAAACAGATAACTAACAATGCATTAGTCTATCATACTTCATTAACATTAGGTACCTTCAAGCTCTGTATTACCAAAAGCGGAGAGTGTTAAATCAAGCAAAATAATCGTGATAAAATGACGTTGACTTCTAGAAACAATTATATTGGTGGCTTTCAAATTACTCCGTTCCGGTTTGGTAGGTGACTGCCCTTAGTTCCTCTGAGTGTCCTCAATTTGATGAAATTGTCTGCAGCTATGTCTGAGAAAGGTAACCCGGAGTTTTTATTATAAATAAAAAAATATAATACAAATTGTTTAAAATTAGACTTTTTTGTTGACCAAATGACCCGGGTGTTTATCGCTTTACATTTTAATATGAGAATTAAAACTGATCTTTATGCCTCAATCTTAATTTAGAGAGGAAAGATATGGCGAAAGTCGTATGGTTATATGTAGTTGGGTAGCATCTCGGGCACTGATCAATTTACTTTACAAATTATTCGCTAAATCACATTGAACGCTTGCGCGTTAGATCCTCGATCGCATCATGGGGCGTGAGGGTGAGGCGACTAATATCACACTTACAATACAATCATATGTTAATTCATCAATATCAATATCTTCAATATCATTTTCATAAGATGAAGTAAACTTCTGAACATAAATCTGCGACCAATAATTGTATTTTTCAAAATTTTAGAAAACACCTCTCTTTTGAGCTATTCCAGTCTGTCGATATCATTAAGTTCCCGCAATGTGTTAATAAAAGTCGCCCCAACCGACGCAGTGACATCCGGTGCCCTAAACGCAGCATGGCAAAGCACTGTTCCAAACAGACCAGAATTTCTTGAGCAATTTTGGAAACGTTTCTAGAAATCGGGGGTAATGTTGCGCTTCTATTTAAAAGTTAACCACTAAAATAAACTGTAACTAGGTCAATGAGACACAGATTGAAACTAAGAACGCCGTATTAATTTTTGGCAAACTGTCGATCGGAATACTAAAGCAAGGGAATTGTATGATTTATTGCCAAAAATGCATCCCCATGCTGCGCTAGGGGCACCGGACGAGCCGTAGTAGTGGTCGCGCTAGTGGTCCGCCGGCGCCGGCTCGGCGGCTGCGGGCCGCATGGGCGGGAAGTGTCGCGGGTCGCGCAGGTCGAAGGCACCGTCACGCGGGGGCGAGCCCTCCAGCGCCGCGTCCAGGGCGCGCGCGCGGGACCACTCTGTGTGCAGGCGCCGGGGTCAGTACACACTCGTGATAGGGTTCATTTACTGGCGAGCGCACCGATCGAAAGCGTCAAAACAAGGCCCTTAGGACTTTTACAAACAGAACAAGATCCGGCAAAAGATAACTGCATTCATCTGGATTTTGAAGAGATGTGACTGAAAACAAAGGTTTGAAAACTTTTGCTGAAACTGAGGTCTATAAACAAAGGTATTGTCTACACCAGCATTTTTCAAACTTATTCAGAACGCTACCCAAAAATTATTTATAAAATCCCGCAAGATCCCCCTTACCTACAATGTCAAGTCGATAAAACGGAACGACGAATTGTATGCGCTGGCGTGGCCTTGATCTCTGACGTACGATGATTATACACCAAGCTAAACTTATGAAAGAACTGTCTTGTACCTACCTAAAATTCTGACGAAATAAATATATTTGTATTTGTATTTTGTAGGAACAATATGAGTTTGCTCGGCTGAAATTTTCGTCATAAAAAATTGGCAAATTCTGGGTCGAGACTTCTTTCGCTTCTCTTAAAATTCGCCGTCAACGTGCAAATTATAAGGTATACCTACTAGAACAAAGTCAGTACAAACTATCCCCTATCTATTCGATTATAGGTGCCTTAGTTACTAATTAAACTTTCGTTCGCGAGCTTTGAAAAAGTTATCACAAAATTTTTTCATTTTATGATGGCGAATTCACCAGCTCCTTAATCCCCTAGCCCCCTGCAACTAGGTCACGCAGTTTGAAAAACACTGGTGTACATGATGTAGTTTGGTTGTCAGCTGCCTGCCGTACTTTCTGTAAAACTCTGGGCAGCCAGCATTGCGTCATCTGGATTAAGAAGGCCGGATTTTGTACTGAATTGAATTAACTTTGACCAACTTATAAACAGTTACCGCCAGCTTTTGACATGGAAAAATACAGCAAAAGTTGATTTCCCCAGTGCATTGAACAGATTGAAGTACTTGGTAAATGTGACACGTAATTGATTATAGAGTACCATACCAGGCATATAATTATTTCGATCGGTGTGCTTTCCTGTGCCCTTCAACATACACGAACAGTACATGAAGCTAGGACCGAAATTGGCGCCCAACGTGGGGCTCATCTGCAAATAATGATTTTATTTCTCGCTCCCAATAAAATCTAGTACTTACAAAATCTACTACACACAAAGATACAGGAATGGCGGTCCTAACTTCATTGTCCAGTGCAATCAAAGACAATTTTAAATATTGAAACATATTTACAGAGTATGCCCGCTTCGATGTGAGTGTCAGCAAATCCCCAAAAGCAAATGAACCCTGTCATCGAAGCACTTTACGTAAACTGAGAGTGAATTGGTTCACGTGTCAATTCTGCGCAGCATTCTATAAAGTTAAACCGCCAAAATTATCGCGTTCTTCTTCTAATTGACTGAAATGAAAAGGACTGACCTATGTTTAGCTTTATAGAATGTACGATACGACAGTTTGAATCGAAGCGGGCACAAAGCAGACATGACAAATACCAACAAAATTATGAACCAGAACCAGTCTTTGTGACACGAAGTGTTTAATTTGGAGAGCGTAGGCTTCACCATAACCATTTGTAGTGGGAAAAATTACCAACATTACAAATTGTAGTACATGGTTTAGGGATTGTCTCTGCCTTGAGACAATTTAACAATGAAGTGCGAATTACTTTTAGTTACTGCTAGTTTCAGTTCTGATTTTAGCTACATTTTTAAAACAAATTCCTAGCAATCGGACGGACACAAGCTTTCAGAAACTAAAATACTATCTATTTCAAGTGGTCCAGAGACGGTAATTTGTGAAATGATGTTCTTGCACTTTTAAATCTGTCATTCAATATTATTTTTAGAATACCCATGGTCACGAAACGCCAATAGGCCGAACAGAATCTGAGGTGTTTAATTGGTTGAACGAACCATGGAATCAGCCGCTGACCAATGAAATGCCTCATATTCACGGTCCGGTTTCGACTATTGATGTTTGGTGCATGTAACATTAGTATGGCAAAAGAAAGGTTCTCCCTCCGGGCCACCAGCATCTCATGAAGGAAGTTGTCAACCTGTGCTCAGGCGCGCCGCCACTTACCTGCCAGTGGGCCAGTGCAGCTACTTGTTAAGGCCAGTCCTCCCCCTCCCCCGCCGCCGGGCCCGGCCCCGCAGCCCCCGCGGCGCCCGCGCCTGGCACAACACTCAACACTGAGCCATTATAGTTAATCTAGTGGGCTCCTGGACGGGCTGGCTAGCTGACTAGGACGCGTCACAGTGGAACGGATCAACATTAAGTTGCTCTGACTAAAGTAATCATTTAGCAAACGATTTTTGAACATCCAACCTTATTTCAGGAAATGTCCGGCAATAGGAACTAATTCAAAATAGTGCAGCAAAAGTCGTGACATGGCATCGTCAGTTTTTGAAACTTTTGATTTATTTGCCCAGAGACCAAGGTAAATTGGGCCCAAATGGGGTGACCAGACCCACTCACTGACGTCTCGCGGTGGAGTCTGTAACCTAGCCCCTTTAAACGACGGAGCAGACCATTGGGTAAGTGACGAATAACGCACGAGTCACAAAACATGTACAATCACTGTTTCTACTTAGACATTTCCTGAAAAATAAAACAATGCGTTTTTAAAATCAAAATACAGGTTGTTTATTCCGTAGTTCATGTGAAACACGCTGATAGTAATCCAGCCAGTCCGTCCTCTTAAAACTAACAGGTCAGTAAAGGCGCCGCGTCAGCGCCGGTACAGACCGGCGCCGGGCGGCGCGCGCCAGCTGTTATACGACAAGCGGGGGGCCGGGGGAGGGGGGAGGGATGTACACCGGATAAAGGCAGAGATTTGGAGTGAACGTAAACGAGGTATAGAGCGCGGCAGGTATTTACTTTTGCGGACAGTAAGGTCCAATCATCTATTATTTTAGAAACTTGATTGTTTTCAAATGGTAGAATCCAGGAAGGCATAAGCCAATGACCCAGAGGCCGGTGCTGCGTTACCCGAGTTGAAGTCAGGGCAAATAATTTATATCTAAAACCCTATCCAGCAGTTGCCGCAACGGGTTGAGCTGTAGTCGAGCATGTATGTTAGCACGCACTATATATCTCGCTTATATTCCCAGGGTGTGGGCCGGCACCGAAGGCGGAGGGTAGGAGTGTACTCGCACCGGGTCTGCCGAGGTGGTTGGGGGGCGGAGGGGGTGCGGGCGCGGGTGCAGTACCTGCATCGACGGGGTCGCGCGCGGTGAGCGCGGCCGCGTAACTGTGTCCGCCGCCGCTCAGCGCTGCACAGTAACGTCACACGCTCAGTAACAGCCGAGTGCTCCCACCACACATCCGACCAACTAATCCACAACCCCGCTATGCATTATCAATGTACCAATAACTTTGTTCCCATAAATGAATATTTTATTACGAAACTAGCTCCTTCCCAAACTAGAATGTTTATTCCCTGAACTGCTGGATGTTATGTTATGTAGTTAACTGAATACATAACACCCAACAGTCAACACTAGGATCCCTCACACACTTGATTAAGTGAATTTCCGAACATCTTGTTAGACATTCGGACTTTTTGTTCTTTGTTTTTATTACAGTCCACAAAATACACTTGTATAAAATTGGTGATTTTAGTTTGCGCCGCTGTACTCCAGTTATAAAACCTGACTATCCATTTCCGCGGTATTCCCCGTGTGCTACTCGGTCGGACGTGTGTCAGGAAGCGTCTCGGCGAGGAGCGCACTCTTTCAGCAACACAGACAACTGCAGACGCCTTTACAACCACAAGATCCAAGTGCCTACTTGTTTATTTCAATCGATAGTCTACATATGCAGCTTAAAAGTTTAGGAATTTTAACAATCTGAGACAATAAAAAAAAGCCCTCGTCTTTGAATGTAATTTAAAATATGATTCGCAAATAAACCCATTCCAAATTTAGTTAAAATGGATAATCTATGTTGAAGGTTGCAAGGCGCCCGCGGTTGCAAACTCAAGTGCTGATAACCGTAACAGTGTTTGAAGATACGGGATTCGAACCGCGGTCCTTTTCTTCAGAAATATATAAAATATACATAATTACAATAAATAGTATGATAAATAAAGAGGACATCTGGTTAAGGTGAAGTGAGTCCCAAATTTAACAGGTCAGTGCATTTTGAAACAACATCGATCGTAACGCCTTAGATTTAAAGACCAATTCAGTACGAACTTCAGTATGGCGATTTCATATTTTTAATGGTTTTTGTTTTTTTTTCGCTTCCAAGAAACATAAATTATAATGTGGCCAAAAGCTATACTAGAAAGTGTCAAGTACAATAACTTGGGTATTATTTAATATCGTTTACGATTAAATTTCATCAAAAATCACAAAAGACTTACGAGCGAAATAATACGAATTGTATTTTGGGCTCCATAAGTTTTAGTTAATATCCTGAGCTATATGCATTTTTTTCATATTTAAAACTCTTTAATTGCGAATCTAAGCTACTATTTTAAAATCATATTTGGGACTTACTTCACCCTAATTTTTTTTAGAGGAATGATTTTACATGATGGCAGTTGTATCCTTAGGTGAATGCTCACGTTTGCGGCGCGAGATTCAAATTTTATGGTGTTTTTTGCCCTTTACAGGTCATCAACCCTTCTTCAGATAACGAAAGTTGAGTTCGCGACAACTAGGAGACTTAACACACATGTTTTAATTGATAGTATCTCATAAATATCATCAGTTTAGCTAAGATACCCCTAAACAAACAAAAACACTGTAAAAACTCAACTTTCGTTATCAGAAGAAGTGTTGATGAGCTGTAATGGGCAAAAAACACCAAAAAATTTGAATTTCGCGCCGCAATTGTGCGCATCCACCTTAAGACGATATCATCTTTTATAGTAAAAATAATATTAATATGACCATTATGACAGCATTCACGATAAACTATTGTTTTGGTTTCAATGATAATTTTGATGGGTTATAATATTAAATAGAGTACTTATATGAGTGTTACCAATTACAACTTTAAATGATTTAATCCGCTCGTCGAATGAGGAGAGGCGATGGGAGCAAGGATGGAGCGAGTGAGACAGACGAAGGAAAGAGATGATGTTCGGCAATGTCCGCCGGAAACGGGCGAAAACACCCGACCGGACGGCCGCGCCTTCTATTTGCTGGCGATACATATATTAACACCCGGTTACACATGCCAACCACACACAACCTTTAGTAAATTGGGAAAGTTACACCACTTTTAACTAAGGAGAAAAGTCGTCACTATTCTCCTTAGTTGAAAGAGACGTAACGTTACAGCATAAGACGAAACAACACCAATGACGTCTCATTGGTCTTCTTTCGGCTTATTGGTCACTGGCAGTCTTCAAAACGCCACTATATTTTTAAGTCAATCAGAGAACCCTACTTTGTATCAGTAGCCTAATTTAATAGCTTAGTGAAGTTAACTGGAGACGTTGAATTTTGTCGAACTTACCGTTGCAATTTGAACGTTATTACCATGTCACCTAGAATCATAATCCTCTGGTGAACTAAAGCCAAGTCTCAAATTAAATTCACCGCTAGCTAAATCAGGTGTGTGGTGGCAGTAGGCTCGGGTTTACTACATCAGGTTTAAATGAAATTATAGTAAGCATGATACAGTAATTGGTACAATATTTGGGTTATTATAAAATCTGAATTGGTGCAAGTCGATCAAGGAGTGAAGTGAGTTACTGAGAGATGTGAATCGTGTCAGAAGAGACGCGCAAGAGATTCAAAATGGTTAAGCAATATTCTCTATAGGTAGACCAAACCAAAAGATGGTTTGAATTACTTCTTCTTTTTCGAAAAAAGGAGGTTCTCAAGTCAACTTATTTTTTTTTCAATGTATATCCACGCTAAACTTTTTACAGAGTAGTGCGATTTTGATATATAATTGAAAAAGATACAACGAAGTTGGTTCTATTTGAATTTATAAGGAAAAAATAAGGGCTGTGAACGCGTGGTCCGACAGCACAGTCCGCTCGATCGGACGATAAATCGGTCTTTTTTTATGAAGGTAGTATTTAAGATACTGTTTTTATTTTGCATCTGGGACTTTATTGAATTGCGCGCCCATTGATGGTATGAACCAATCAGAAATGCTATCGGGTTTCAAAACATCATGTCAGCATGATTAGTTTAGCAGTATGGCGCGTCGTAGTGCTAAGACCCAAGTCAAAGTTTTGCAAACGTCATCGTAACGACGATCGTCCGTGTATACTGTAATAACTGGCTATTAATCTGTGCCAGAAACGTCACAGACTAATGGCTAGTTACTACGCAATACACGTTTATGGCGACGTCTGTGGCGCGGCGGGCGAAGGTTGGCCTGCGACGCAGGAGGTTGCGGGTTCGATTCCCACCTAAGAACAAATATTTGTGCCGTCCCAGATATTTGTTAAGGGTGTTCTGGGTATTTTCATATTAATAAAAAATATCTATCTGTTTAATATATTGTATTAAGTATATCAGTTATCTAGTACCTATAACACAAGCTCTGCTTAGCTTGGGGCTAGATAATGCTGTGTGAACTGTCCAGCATTATTTATTAATTTATTTTTATTTTATTAATCTGTGCCAGAAACGTCACAGACTAATGGCTAGTTACTACGCACGATCGTCGTTACGATGACGTTTGCAAAACTCCCGACTTGGCCTCTGTTGTGTGTGTGCGTGTGTGGCGCACGTACCGGCCGGCGGCGCGCGGTGCGCGTGGTGCGCGTCGAGCAGGCGGTGCGTGCGCACGAGCGCGCATTCGCCGCCCTCGGCCGCGTCGAGCGCGTACACGTACAGCACGCCTTGTGACGTCGCCACCAGCAGGCGCGACTGGCCCGTGCGCGACACGCTGACAGACAAAAATGTTAACAATAAACTAGTGGACAATAGGGCCCTTATTCGCTATGACCATAGGAGATTACTTGCCAATAACGTGTGACGTCACATTGTATTCTGAACGATGATTCCACGCAGATATCGTAACAAGCCCACGTTATGTCACGATTGGTCATAGCGAAAAGGGCCCGTGATGAGGGAGTTACAATGATCTATAATATCCATTCAGTTCAAAAACTATTCAGTACAAAATATCGGCTCGTCGTTGACATTTTCCGTCGTTGAGTGATTTTAAAAGTAGAAGTCTATATACCCTCTGCGACTGTGCCTTTAAATGTAGTTGAGGACATCACAAAACCGATATTTCGTACTGAATAGTTTTTGATCTGATTGGATATAAGAGGTCATAGTAACCCAGCAGGGAATTGCAAGGGAATTCAAAACAAACCCTTAGAACAGCTTCTCTACACACAAAAAAAACCTATTAAACTCTTACAAAACCCTGAAATACCCTACAAAAAACCTTTACAACTCATAAAACTCTTAAAAACCCTAGAAACTGAAAGTCCCTTAGTTCCCATACTAATCCCTAGAAATCTCTAGACAAGAATCCCTACAAAATTCTAGATACCCCTTCAAACTCGTAAATGCCCTACATCCCCTAACCTAAAAACCCGAACAAACCCAAACCCATGCAACCCCATTCTTAACCAGTATTGATCAGCGGACGTTGCTAATGAACTAGGGTTTTTTGCTAGCTGTGGGACCAAGCTAGATCGGGACCCACTATCTTGAGAGTTCTATTATCTTGCCACAGCCTGTATATACTAACTTGGTGATGGCGGCGACGGCGCGGTGGCCGGGCGACGGCAGCCGCGCGGCCGCCACGGCGCGGCCCTGCGCCAGCACGTCGGCCACCTGCGCCGGCAGGTACCCGGCGCCGGCAGACACCGCCGACGACAGCCAGCCCATCCAACCACCCGCCGCGCTACCTGCGGACCCATACAACATACACATACAACCACTCTTCTTCTTCTTCTTAGTCGTTTTCTTTATTACTGAAGGTAGTGCCCGTCTTGAAATGCTCTGGTAGAGGAATTGGTGAGCTGCTTCCATGCCAGCCTGTCTTCGGATCGTCTAAGGGCGGCAGTGACAATGCCTTGACTTGGTCAGACCAGCGGCTAAGTGACCGGCCACGAGGTCTTTTCCCCTCTATCTTCCCAACCACCACCAGTTTGCAACCACACACACAACTAAATGGACACCGGCTCGGCACTCAAAGAGTGTCCCAACCAAATGAAAAGCAAACACATAAAAGAAAATAATCCTGTCAAGATATACCTTTTATCCTATTATCTTACCACAAGCTTGCTTATAACTTTTGAAACCATCATTGTTATGTGAATACTTTTCACTAGAAACGGGATATTTAACATGATTTTTGAGTTTTGATTGTTCCCGATATTTCGACACAGTTGCATGTGCGATGATCACGGGAGAACAAAACTCAAAAATCATGGTAAATATCCCGTTTCTAAACTTTCTTCGGTGAGTGAAAGAAGCGAACAAAAAAGGTGTATAGAAGTTGTGTCAAATAAGTATTGCACTTTTTGTAATATTTTAGGTGTGTAGCCACAGGACTAGGCTGTATAGTTGCGTACCGGTGGTAGCAGGCGTGGCGGGCTCGTCGAGCGGCGCGTCGTCTCCGGCGGGGGCGGGGCGCGCGGCGGGGGACGCGGGCGCGGCCGGCGCGGGCGTGGGCGGGGTGGCGGGCGCGGGGAGTGGCGCATCCTGCGACAGAGGGTACCAATAGCAACAGGCTTAGCGTTAACCGAGATAGCGGGTTTGTCGACGAGCAGACAAAACTGACTTGTGTATGTAGACAGGCAACGTTTAAATATGAATGGCAAGATACATTTCCCTACCAACACAAGACCCGAAAGTGGCTCCCATCGGCGCTAATGCCGAGTTGATAGTGCCAACAAGTTTCAGCGTCACAGCTCGTTCTATGGCCGAAACTGGTGGAGGCAACGCCGATTAATACATTACAAATACAAAATGCTTTATTTTGGAGCCGGAAGTGCCGGAGTGGGTTTGAGGGTCATGAAGTTGGACTCTCGTCATAATGTGAGCTTTAGCTCATTTATGGTGAGGGTCCCTACGGAAAATGTGAAGACTTACTTGAGCCCTGACTTCTGGCCGAAAGGGGTGAAGTTCCGGCGGTTCAAGGGTCGCCTGTCACGTGATCCCCCGGGCCGCGACGCGTCGGCGATCACACGTGTGTTAGATTAAGTAATAAAGTGTTTTTATGTGTATGTTAGTTTCTAAGGTATTTATGTAGATATGGGCTTACTGTTTAGGTTTAGTGCATTTCTCAGTAAGCCTGAAATAAATGATTTTGATTTGATTTGATTTGATTTATTTGGAACAAAAACATGGGTACAGTTGTATTGAGTCCGATAATAAACGCAGAAGTTTTAAATAAAAGTGTGTCGCGAATATTAACGCCCTCCTCCGAATTACAATTTCAGAGTTCCAATAGTGAAGCTAAAGAAAACAATACTAATACTAAAATAATAAACAAACAGAAATAATTAAAAATAACACAACAGATAATAACAGTACTTACTTAATTATTTAACTGAAAGTACTGCGTGAAGTAGGTATGTGTGTGAAGTAGCTTGATATGGTGGGTTGTGTTGTTGGAAGAGTAAGTAAGGGTGTGTAGGTAAGTAGGCGAGTGAGTGTGTGTGTGTGTGTGTGTGTGTGTGTGTGTGTGTGAGCGTGTAGGTGTGAGTGCGTGTGAATGGGTGTGTGTATTGTGTGTGCATGAGTTAGTGTGTAAAATGAGTTGGATTGGCAATGTATATAATAAAGTGTGGTAAAAATAACTATTCTTTAAATTTTAAAAGGGCTTCTGTATCTTCGTACGACAAAGATAAAAGCCATTGGAGGCATTTCGATTTACAGGTATAATAGGGTAGGGGATATATGTTAATTACCTTGTTGATTCTGTGGTACAGCGAAGAGCTTAAGTAACAAAAATGGCGGCTGGGCAATGCAGTACGCCGTTGTTCAGTTATGCAAACCTTGTCAGATCTACGTTTGGAATTCATTTTAATAGGATCATAAACAAGTTGCGACTGTTTTTTTGTGATTGTTTGCAAGATGAACAATTGGCGGACACTTAGAACTTGGCAGAATGAATAAAGTTTAGCCGTTGGAAACCATATTGGTTTATTTGTAAGGACTTTGAGGACAGCTCTCTGAGCACGCTCAAGTCTAATCATCAGGGATTTCACAGAACCGCCCCAAGCAGTGATGCAATATGATAATATAGATTGAGCGAGGGCATAGTAAATAGTTTTAAGTAATTCAAAATTTATAATAGAACATAAATTTTTAAAAATGAAAATTAGCTTTCTAACTCGCGATACAGTGGATTCAATTTGTTGACTCCAAGAAAGAGTGATGTCTATCATGACCCCGAGATATTTTAAACATGAAGTCTGTTCTATAGATAAGCAGTTGCAGGAGTCAATGGTAGTATCTCTATGACACATATGTGCACAGATAGAAAAAGAAAGGGGAGCTTGACTGGATTGGCTGGCTGAAAAGGGAATAAACTTACTTTTTGAACATTGACATTGTTAGAGCGCAGCCAACACATTACAAGTTTAAGATCATTTTCAGCATAGCTTTGAACTTCTTGCCATGTATGGCCATGAACAAGAAGAGCTGTGTTGTCTGCATAAGTTATAATTTTACAGTTAGGGAGAGTTAAGTTACACAGCTCATTTATATACAGTTGTGGTCATATAATTAAGAACGATTTGAAGTTCTAGAAGTTTTTTATTTAAATCGTATCATACACAGAGATGTGTACCTTCTGAGAAGCAACTTGTTATGTTATATAATAGTCACATTAATAGAGCAACCTGACTTAAGAATAAAGTATGAAATCGCTAACTATTTTTTGCACATTTTATTGATTTTATCAAAGTAACACATTCAAAAAGTACTGAAACTGGACAAATAATTAAGAACGATTTATTTAACTGCTCGGGAATTGTTTTGTATGACACTTAGATTTAAAAAATCACAATATTATGTAGCACAGGAAACATAAAAAGAAATTTAATAAATATTTAACTAAAATTAATAGTTAATAGCATATCCACGGCTTTTAATTACAGCTTTACACAGGCGAGGCATTGACTCTATTAATTTTTGACATTTCGCAAGAGAAATAGAGTTCCATTCATTTAAAAAAACGTCATACAGCTCTCTTAAATTTCCACACTTTGTATTTGAAACCTTTTTCTTTACTTCAAACCACAGATTCTCTATTGGGTTTAGATCTGGACTGTTAGCAGGCCAGTCTAAGACAGAAACTAATTGCGCTGTAAGAAATTCCTTTACGGTGCGTGCAGTGTGCTTTGGATCATTGTCATGCTGGAATGTCCAAATGACCGGTAGAACGTCTTCAGCGTATGGTAACATTGTTTCTTCCAGTATATTTTTGTATTGGAACTGATCCATGTTACCTTCTATCAACTTTACAGGTCCTACACCATGTCCAGAAAAGCAACCCCAAATTTTCACATTTCCACCACCGTGCTTTAATGTAACTTTCGTGTACTTTGGGTCGAATGCTGTATTTGGGGGACGTCATACATATCGTTTTCCATCAGAACATACTCTGTTTATTTTCGTCTCGTCAGAAAAAAGTACATTTTTCCACTGTTGCACAGTCCAGTTTTCATACTTTCTCGCAAATGCAAGCCGGGCTTGCCCGTGGCAAAGTTTTAACATGGGTACCTTTCTTGCTATCCTACCGCGCAATTTTTCTTCTACCAAACGTCTTCGAATAGTGCGTGCTGAGATTGCTGAAGGGTGGTTTTCACCAAAATATTCTTTTCTAAGCTCATTGGACCCTTTAAAAGGATTTTGTTTTGCCATACGAACGATGTTTCGGTCATCTCGAGGAGTTGTTTTTCTCTGTTTAGGTACACGTGGAACATTCGAAGTACGTAGCAAAATGCTTGACAGCGTGGAAAACCATAGTTTTTGAACATTGCAGATGGTCGGCTATCTTTTTATAAGACCAATTCTTCCGGCGAAGTTTTATTATTACTTCCCTTGTAGATTTATCACAACTTTTATTTTTTCCCACTGTTTTTTCTAAAGAAGCAATCACCTTTAATCTTTTACAGCACGTAATGGCGCCAAAATTATACAAACAGTAACAAATCGACTGAGTGTTCTCTATTTAAATTTGAATAAAGGCATAAACTACTTAGCGTTCTTAATTACGTGACCAGCCAGTAATAAGGAATACTTTGTTTAAAAGTAGTGTAAAAAGTTTGCCTATTGATTTTTAGCCAATCATGTGTATCAATGAATACAGTGGTAATATGGAAATGTTTTACGATACCGAGAGAAATAAAAACAAATGCATACAATTAGTTTTGCATCTTTGTTGGAAAAAATCTTCCCTTTATATCAGCGTTCTTAATTATATGGCCACCACTGTATATTAGAAATAAGGTAGGTCCAAGGACGCTACCTTGAGGGACACCAAAACAGATAGATTCCTCTTTACTTCTGATACCATTTATCACGACATACTGTGCGCGATCTGTCAAATAACTACGAAACATATCAAGAACAATGCCTCTGATGCCAATGTGTTCCAGCTTTTTCAGTAAAATGGGGACAGAGACGGTGTCAAAAGCCTTAGAAAGGTCCAAGAAAATACCTAGTGTTTTTTTCTTTTTATCAATATTCTTAGCTACATAATCAGTCAGCTCCACAACAGCATACTCGGTGGACCTTCCGCTTCGAAAACCAAATTGATTTGGAGATAAGACACCCTTTTCACTCAAAAAATGAATTAACCTTGCATTAAGATCTTTTTCAAAAATCTTTGAAAGAACTGACAACACTGAAATAGGCATATAGTTAGAGACAGAGTCTCTGTCTCCATTCTTGAAAATTGCATGTACAACTGCTGTATTGAAGGCGCGTGGGAAAATACCTGATGATATCAATACATTGAAAAATTTGATTACAGGCGAAGATGCGGGTTCGAGTCCCGCTGGAACTGAATTTTTGGATCACATTTATATTTACGATTCATTTCTATGCTATTCCCTCGCGACAAGACTTCATATTATTTAGTCTATCTTTGACAAGCCTATTGATATTTCTCAAGATGTGTACAGCTTTGTCTATCCTCCGAAGAGAAGACTTGGAAACCGTCATGCTAAGCCTGCTGGCAACGTTATATATGTAGTTTTCAAATTAAAAAGCTAATGAAGCATTTTCATTATGAAAATGAAAATCAATCAGTCAGTGGGGAGCGTGCTATCTCGGTAATATTATAGTTATTTTTGAAAAAAAACTCTGGTAGTTCTTGGTCATAATTAAGATTATTCATGGCTATAATTTAGATATTCATAGTCATAATTTGGATAATCCTTAGACTTCATTCAGATAATTATTTTATAGTAAAAGCAATGTTCTTGTTTTGCAATAGGTATGTACAGTTTTACCCATAATATAAGTCCGATCGACTGTTTTCGTTTGCGCGGAAAAGCGGAGACTGATATCCGACAGTAGCCGAACGTATGGTATAGTTCTGACCCGCTGTGTAGCTCTGTCCCGCTTACACCGAAGAGTCGACTGATGAACAAGATGGCGCACGACCGGCCGCTATTTTGCCGCGAAATCGATTAACAAGATTTTAGCGCGTGATTGCTATTGGCAGAAAGAAGGTTCCCACGCTTTATAAATTGGTCTACGGCGCAGGTACATCGGGCGATTTATATTTTGAGTAAAACTGTAGTACCTTTTGCAGTTACCCCATTGCACTCCATGGTGGAGGCCTCGTCCACCAGTGGACGTGTTATTCTGGTGATGTGTGATGTGGTACCTGTGCCCGGAACACGTGCACGGTCTCCGTGTTGGAGGTGGCGGCGAGGTACGTCCCGCACGCGCTGAACGCGAGGCAGGCGATGGTCACGCAGCGCTTCACGCCGCGCCGGAACTCGTGCAGCTTCACGCGTTGCGGGACACTGGAATGCATACATTAATTAACTTACTATTATTTATGTATGAAATTAAACTCAGCATGGATGTACGGCCTTCTGATTTGATATGAATTGTTTATTACATTTCAATGTTGTTTATACAAAACCAAAATTAATTTACTCACGACTGTTTATGTAAGCAGACGGTGTCAACTTAGACTAAGATACCTCTGATCCAAAAGTTTAATTTCGATAATGATTTTTTCAAGGCCTTTTCAAAGTGGTTTAGTAGTAGTAGAGCTTGTTTGTGAAAGAATTCGTGCGGGGAAGTACTACCACCAAGTAGTATTTCAGCAGCATAGCAGTAGTCCTAACATTGCTGTGTTCCAGTTTAAAGGGTATGTGCTGGTGAAATTACAGGCACATGCGACTTCTCATCTTTATGTCTCAGGGTGGCGGGCGCAGTGCAATGCCACATAGGGCACGTCCTAGGTGGACGCGACATATAAGATAATGCACTGTTCTCAGGCAGAGAGTGCCAATTAACATCAGGTAGGCCATTTCCGACAATTCAAATTGTATAAAAAAAAACTGAAGCTACCCTCTGATACCACGGAAGGTGATCAAGAAAGAACAAAACGAAGTACTTGTCACCTCGAGCGTACTAGCTGAAAATCGTGTTTGCTCTTTGAGCAAGTTAATTCGCTGAGCTATGACCCATTTGTGATGCTGCAACACAAACGTACTTTTAGTTATAGTTTTTATATGGTTTTTAATTTTAGTGCATTGCTTTGTTTTTGTGTAACGATGGTTGTATTATCTAGTTTTTAGTGCACTGTCTTTTATTTGTTTAGAATGTACGTGTGTGATTGGAGATGCAAATAAACGACTATCTATTAGTAAGTAATAATATCACACTGCAGAAACTTTTAAATGAACTAGACGTGCCCATAAAAGTACAAGCAGAAAATCCAGAAATCCACAAGGGCCATCTAGGGTCAGTTCATGCTGGCTATTCGAGAGCTACAAGTCCACAATAGGAACACAGCCAGCTCAGGAGTGTGGGTGTTGTATTGAGTGACGGTGTGGTGTACCTGAAGACGCGGATGACGGTGCCTCGCTCGGACGCCGTCGCCAGCTTGCGGCCGCACATGGACCACGCGAGCGCGGCCAGCGGCGCGTCGTGCGCAGATATCACGCACTTGGCGTTCTGAAACACAACGTTATACACATAACTACACACCCCCAGCAAAACCACACACGAGTTTAATTAATTACTAGAAATTCAAAACTCTTCCAAACAAAGTTCTTTTTTTAAACCAAACGGCAACCTGCAGAAATTCATATATTTCACGCAGTGTTATTTGCAGTTAGGGCACATCTGGCGGAATTTACGTCACCGGTCCTCCGTCGAGTAATGTTATGTACAAGATGCTTGACACAGTCGGTCAGATATCTTATTTGTGAAATGTTTGTATGGAATTATGAGTAAAAGCTGCTTCTGCCTGTTAATGGCTACTTCTTCGTAAGCTCTTACTTACACGCCTACTCCTAGGAAATAAGGTATTTTGTATCTTTTGGAATATGTTGCAAACGAATTGTCCCATTCATTAGGAATTGGCATTCGTCCTACAGGGAGGAAAATGAGAGTGGACACAAAAATGAGAAATACTCACCAAATGTACCGCGTCGAATATCTGCACCTCACCCACGGCACTGGAGCCCGGGTAGGCGACGTAGCAGTGGTCGACGGAGGGCGAAAGCGCGCACAGGCCGCGCGGGTTGGGCGGCGTGTCGCGGATCGTGTGCAGGATCTTCATGTCGCGGATGTTGTGGATGTGCAACGACTCCTCCAGGCATACTATCAGCCGCTGGAATCAACATAACGGGAAAATTACACAATTGATACATAACCATTTTTTTTAACTTTTATAATCCTTTGTTTGACCACTATCTCACCTGTTGGTAAGTGACGATGTGGCCGAAGACGAAGCACAAAGGTCTAGAAGACACCTATTCACTCTAGCCTTGAAGAGACCCAGATTATAGTTTTCAGGAGAGACAGACGACGCTAGTGTATTCCACTCCTTAGCAGTTCGCATTATAAAGGTAGAACTGAAATCTTGATCTTCTTGATCTGAATCTGAGATCTTGTCTAAACAAGAGAGGGTTAAAAGGACCATATTGGCACAGAATAAATAATATGATACGGGGCTTCAGTCGTTCTTTGTGACGGCAACGAGTGACGTAACGTACGTGTGTTGTAATTGTGTTTTTTTTTAACTTTCATAGACCTTTGCTTGTCCACAATCTCACCTGTTGGTAAGTGACGATGTGGCCGAAGATGGAGCACAAAGGTCTAGAAGGCACCTATTCACTCTAGCCTTGCAGAGACCATATTTCAAACACCACCTGACGACCACACGTGGAAAGTCGTTTCACCCTTTTTTTGTCGACATACCACCGTCGCGTACAAGCCGTTTCTCGAGCTTTTCAGCCTGGCTCTCTTCCGGCTTCTTTATTCCCTTTATCATACAACTTGGGTATCATCAAACGAAGAGTGAATAAGCATCTTCTAGGCGAGCGTGCTTAAATAGGCCTCATCGTCGCTTGCCATCAAGTGAGATGTAGTCAAATGCAAGCCCACATTAGATAAAAAAAAGTATTTCAAGCGTAGCTTGACAACATTTGCAACAGAAATTGGCTTGCGATGATTACAAGAACTCTCAAGGAAAATGGATAGAGACCAGCCTGGCTAGCCAAACGGCATTCGCTTCGAAGCGATTTCATTTCTACAGTCGTAATACAATACAATTGACCACGTGACATTTCAATAGCTTACGTCAATCTCATACATTCTTGGCTTTTCTACTAGCGTCATCGCTATTAGAATGTTACTTTGTCTACGGCCTAAGGTTACGGTATTGCATCGGCCGCTCGACTTGATGGATAGTAATTTCAGCATCACTGACTTCTTCTTCTTCTTCTTTTTTTGGCGTGTTCAGCGGACCGGTAGTGGTGCCACAAAAGTTTGCCAATGACAGGTGATTAACTTGACATAAAACCAAAAAAGTGCTGGGAGGTTGAGGAAAGATAAAGGTACGGTTTAAAGGGAGAATCGTACGAGATTAAGTAATACAAATTGATTCACACATAACTGAAAAAAAAACTAATACACATAACAACAAAACAAAATATTCACACAATCAATGCTGACATCGGAGACATCGTCATTGGCACTCAATAAACGTCTGCTGGGCGTAAGCCACTGACACCGGTATTCTTAGTTGTGCAACCAATTTTCCTCGAACCGACTTCGAGGAAATTTTATATTCCATTTTCAAAATCTTCATTGAAATGGAATAAGAAATTTCCTTGAGCGAGGTCGAGTGGCCGAAACATGGCCACTCACAATGGAATTCATGCACAAGATAAGAGAAGCACAAAGGGCAATGGAGCGCGCCATGCTCGGTATATCCCTCCTTGATCACATACGCTGTCGTATTAGAGCCATCCTTTTCGAAAAAAACATTTATCAATATCGTTTCATATATGGAGTTTTCATTTTAAAACATCAAATCTAATCTTTAAGTATTCGGATAGGGGCTTCATCATCATCAGCAGTCTTTAGAGGTCCACTGCTGGATTATGGATTTGCGATAACCACCCGCTTGACACTTTGGCAGGCGGATTGGTGGTCGCAGTATTCGCGTTACATACTCAATTGGTTGCTGATACGCATCCCCTGTGTAATCTCTTAGTCAGCTCACGGGTAAGGACTTTATTGAAGCGTGTCTTAATTCTCGATTTAATTATTATGTGTTAATTTGAAATGTACCTATTTTTATGTAGATACCCTTTAATTAGTGTAATTGATAACTGTTTGTCGTTCTAATTAAAGTAAATATAAATAAATAAATAAATGTAATAAATGTGATTCCTCCGCGGAATCCGAAGTTTACTCCGGGAAAAAAAAAGATTAGTCTTTAAGTTTGTATTTTTATTACGTTTTTAACACTTATGTAAATAGTACCGTGAATTAGGTACGTACCTAGGTATTAGGTCGAATTCTGACCTTAGCCTTTGTGGCCGGGCCAGATGTGGCCTGAATTCTTGATGTTTGATATGGCCGTCGTTTAAAACATAATTAACAAATTCGTTGTGGCCTGTAGTCATAAGTTAAAGTACCTACTTATTTATAACTTTAAAGTAGGTTGTTTTTAAATCTATGGCACAAGTATTAAGATATGGATCTTGCTCGAGAAACAGTTAAGAAAAATATTTTCATTGTCTTCGATAAAGACGTCGTACAATACGTATATTATTATTTGATAATTATATTATTATTTTATAGTAACTAGTCTTGTCTTATAGTGACATATTAGTGTAGAGTTTAGAAGTACTTTATAAATATCCCCTTAAAAACGTTATGTAATTTTAAGCATTGCTTAAAATTAGTTCTGTCACTATTTGACATTATCTAATAGTAAGGGATGGCAATATTTTGAGCATTGCTTAAAAAATTTCATATTTTTTAAGTATCTCGACATACAAACATACAATGCAATGTAGATTTAAGTCTATTCCAAAGCCTTTGAACGCAGGAAAAAGTAACAAATAATCTCATAAACGGAAGATCAGACAGACGCGGACATATGCGGATCACAAGTCTTAAGTGGCGATGGGCGGGATACTTGGCTAGAAGGAATGACGGAAGATGAACCACGGCTATTACGGAATGGTGGCCAAGAGATGCTCGGCGAACAAGAGGCAGACCACCCGCTAGATGGTTGGATATCATCGTTAAAGTAGTTGGACGAGAATGGATGAGAACAGCACAGCACCAGAGAGAGAGGAGGCCTATACCCAGCAGTTGGTGCACATAGGCCAAATAGATAGAGGTTGAGTGGAGCTGGAGGAAGGTTTGAGGAACGACTAAGAATATGGGTGTATGTCTGTTCTTAGCCACTTGCATCCAGATCTTTCACTGTGGCAACTATATCATCCATCCAGCTGGATGTCTGCCAAGGCCTCTGTAGTATCCTCTGGGTCTACTCAGTATTATGAAGGTATGATGGAATGTACTCACCGATCGATTGAGCTTGACGGCGAGGATAGTATTGCTGTAGCTGTAGTTGCATATTTCCGTGCCTTTCTTATAGTGGCACACTATCAGCTTCCTAAAACAACAGATTTGACCAATGAGCCTACAAAAGTTATATGTATATACGGAAAAATATGGGTTAGATAGAATAGGATAAGTAAACTCACTATTGACAATCACTATAAATAGGCAAAATAATAGCCTTAGATTAGCGAAACACGAAACCTCGGAAAGCGAGGATAATGATAAGAATTTTCTCCATTATTGCAACAAAAAAAAACATAATAAATACGGACAAGTGCGAGTATCTCGCGCTCTGAGGCTTCCGTGCTGTTGCTTTGGAATAACTTGTCTTCTTAGCTTGCCGAAATATAGTGATTTTATAGTGCTTTTTCCTTCAAACATCACCAACCCATTCTAGGAGTAAGAAAGTCAAAATTCCTCAATGTTAAGACTTTTTCCTTTATTTGTGTAGTCCCAATTTCAGAGTCGTGAGGTTACTGGAAGTACCCTACTACAGGTTTAGAATTTTCACGATATCCATACAAAAATTGCCATATCTTTTTCATGTATTTATTATTAATATTTGATAGTTAGAAGCTAGATTTCTTTACGTCACTTGCTCACTGACATATTTGGTTTAAAGAACATGGGCAACTCCCCATACAATGTTCGACCCAACTTTTTTGACTAACATAACGTACAGTTGGGATACTTTTGGTTATTGATAATATATGTTAAGATAATTAAAAAGCTAATTTAATTTCTTGCGTAGAAGTTGTGGGAAAGTAATGAAGCTTGTTGCGTTTTGTTTCACGCAAATGCAATGAGTTGATTTATCTAATTATTAAGAAATACAACTTTTGCTTCCCAACTTCTAAATATATACAAGTTTTTTAGAAAAATTGGACAAAAAACAACATTTAGAACCGTACTAATTACTTACATGAAGGGGCCCTGGTTCATTTATTTTTGACCTGGGTTAGCGGTTTCTGGGTTAGCGGTTTCCCACCTTCTTTCAACTTGTTAAGCGGTTTCTGAGAAAAAGGGTCTTGACAGACATACAGACAAACAGACGGATAACCCTAAAAAGAAAAAGTTGATTGGCTCTTTCCCGTATCCAATGAAATAACATTCCTCAAACACGACAATAATATATATTACTGGATTGTAAGTAATTCTAATATTTCAACAATTTATATTGTCTTGTTTAAAACTCCAGCAATTTATATTATCGATTCGTGTTGTATAATTTGTTTATTATGGAATGGAACTCTATTCTAAATTACTGCATACACTCGAACTAATTCAACAGTAACGAAGCGTTTCAATAAAAAAAAAAAAGACTTTATTTCATACACACAGATCCATAATTTGGTTAGTACACAAAAATACAGCACTTATGAAAAAATATTATTAATTCCTACAGTAACACAGTTAAATTTTTATTCAAACAACTGGGAAAAATGCACTCAGTTATATGTGTAATTGGCCATAACTGAATGCATCTTAGTCCAGTGCTGAGTGAGGTGGGAATCTGGCCTATCGGCTACCACAGCCAGGAGGCAAATTAAATATTAATATCATTCAATGCAAATTAAATAGTAACAAAAAGAGTTAGTTACATTACAATGTACGTACGATACCAGCCTGCGTATTGAATATTAATTGCATACAAATAACGAAGTTCGCCTTCACCCACAAAAGAGTTTACTTTTGCATAAACTCAATTCACACCTATGTGCTATTATTTGCCAGACATTTAGCGCACACTAGCTATCGCCCACGGTTTTACCCTCGTGATGCTCCTTTTAATGCTGGATTTGAGCGGTATGAACCTGTGCTCTACCTAGGTTATCTATCTGTATACCTATCCAAATTTCATCAAAATTAGTCCAGCCGTTTTTGCGTGAAAGCAAGACAAATAAACAAAACTACTGCTTGCCTGGTGTTGGTATTGGATAAGTTCCAATATTCCGTATATCTAGTATCCAGTAACCGGGGTACATACCCCGGTGGTGGGTGGTCTCCCATTATTTCAGACTTCAAGGGATTATTTTTCCTGATAAAAATGTGTGCTATAGCTCAATCCAGGTCATAATCTATCTGTGTACCAAATTTCACCGAAAACGGTTCAATTATGGCCGATTATGGCTGCACATTTAATTGTAGCACTAACCACCAGTTACTAACCCATATATCGCAATAAATTAATTTGAATTTGAATTTGAATTTGAATTTGAATGTTTCGGCTTGATTGAGTAACAAAGTGTGCTGTGCCCGCCTAAAAATAGACCCCCGCCCTTCTCCTCCCTCGGACGTCGTAAAGGCCCAAAAAGGGATTACAGCAGGATATGGGCAGCAGCATCCACTTGAGTACTCAACGTGGTGATTACGGCAAAACCCTCATTTCATTCCATGGGGGTGGGGGGAGGGGAGGCCTCGTCCGGCAGTGAACGTCTAAAAGCTGGTGATGTGAGTAACAAACATACAAACTTCCAAACATACAACCTCGACCTCTGTGGCGCGGCGGGCGAAGGTTCGCCTCCGATGCAGGAGGTTGCGGATTCGATTCCCGCCTCGGAAAAAATATTTGTACAATCTGCAGATATTTGTTCAACGTCTTCTGGGTATTTTCTATGCATAATAAAAATATCTATCTATGTAATATATTGTTTTACGTATATCAGTTATCTAGTACCCATAACACAAGCTATGCTTAGCTTGGGGCTAGATAATGTTGTGTGAACTGTGCAGCATTATTTATTTACTATTAAAACTTTCGCATTTATAAAATTAGTGTGACTAGCGACCCGCTCCGACTTCGCACGAGTAGGCTAAACCTTTCTCAGTCTATGCACTAGTGCACACACACACACACATAGACACACGCCTTTTTCCCCGAAGGGGTAGGCAGAGACTCAATGGGCCTCTTTTCACAGTGGGTTTGCACCATCGTGGAATATAGACGTGACGAGTGGTGAGCTCATCGCCGCCATTGCTTCCCACGACTGACTCAGCTAACGCTTTCTTCCAGTATTATCACTAGTGCAAAACTATGATAAAATAATCATACAGATGATCTTACACTGACCTGGCGACGCTGAGGTCAGTTTTGTTGTTTGTTTTATAACGTTATGACGTCATACAGAGCCACGACGCACGTTATGCAGTTGCTACACGTGTCGAGTAACTCGTGCAGTTAAACAACTACCTAACTGTAATAACATCTGTGTAAATGAATCATCATCAGCCCATTCGTAGAATAATCATTAATTATACTGATAATTAAAACGCCTTTATCCGCACACAAGTATAATAATTGTTATTTACTGTTCAGCCGCTATTTGGATGAGATAGTGATTTTGTATAGGAAATAGTTTAACTAATATTATTCATTAATATTAGTTGTTATTATAACTTTTGTTACAAGTTTCCATTATTGTTGTTATTAAAACTTTTGTTACAAGTTTCCACTATTGTTGTTATTAAAACTTTTGTTACAAGTTTCCACTATTTTTGTTATTAAAACTTTTGTTACAAGTTTCCATTATTGTTGTTATTAAAACTTTTGTTACAAGTTTCCATTATTTTTGTTATTAAAACTTTTGTTACAAGTTTCCACTATTGTTGTTATTAAAACTTTTGTTACAAGTTTCCATTATTGTTGTTATTAAAACTTTTGTTACAAGTTTCCAAAAATGATGTCTCTACATTTCTAAAGCTAAGGTCAAACCAACGCGTTCAGGCCGCGTCCGCGGTGGCGTGCACGGTGGCGATCCACATTGCCACTGAGGACGCTGGCTGAACGCGTTGGTTTGGCCTTAGCCTTGCTTGATCGATACCGTTTGCAAACCAGTGTTTTCGTCGACGACGTGTTGATTAGATTTTACTGACCGAATCTTATAATATTCTCCAACAAATTACTAGATTATTTTAGAAACTTGGCAATGCCACATTATTTGTGCTGCCGTAGAACTGAACAGAACCCCTTGATTTGTTTGGAGCTAGAAACTTGGTATCCGCAAATTCGATATTCGTGATACTTTACCGAAGAAGCAGATTGCCATCCCCTTCTGTTCTATTCCTATTAGCACATGTCAATAGGAAAGAAACTGAATAAGGTTCTTGATACGTTCAAATGTTTCGTTACATCTCAAAAGAGAATCTACCCATCTTGTTTCCTCGACTCGGAAACACGTTCTTGCCTCCAGATTAAGTAATGTCCTAAATAAGCGAGAAGATAAGGCGGTAAGAGTATACTGACCGCCTCGTGTGAGTGTGAACAATCTCAGGGCACCGCTCTCTCTAGATAAAGTTATCCAATTCGCTCGCAGGCCGTGGGCCGTGACCGCTGTCGGTTCTTAGCAGATACCTACGTTCTCTATATCTATAAATGTACCTATCTGTTGATATAAACAGGAGATAGATAGATCTCTATGCAGACTGGTAGAGGTCACCTTGCAGGTAAACACAACCCACTTATCAAATCTTAAATTATGTCAAGATTATTCAACACTTGTCTCGGCCTCGTAACAGAGAAGAGTTTGTTGAATTTACAACTTTGTTTCAGCTGTTGATCTGGACATTTAGTAATCGAGGTACAAAGTGTACACATGGGTGTGTCTATGAATTACAAATTGATGCGTTATCTGGTAGTAGTAAATCCAGTATACAATTAGTGTGTGACCTGATATTTGGAAGACTGGTAACAGATTACCAAGTGTATGTGGTGTCACTGCGTCATAATGTCCGCTTCAGATAGAGGCAGTGGATCAAATGGTTGAGTACCCGAACTCTATGGGAGTACTCTATTATTGGGTGACTCTCTGCGAATGAGCACACTAAAGCAAGGTCAAAATCCAGCACTGGTTAGACAAGTCAGTATAAAATTCCTTTGTAATAATAATAGACAAAGAAACACACAGCTGCATGTTTGCTTATAATCTGTGAATGCGTGCATGCATCCAATCGAGCACGTCATAGCTTTAAGATATCTACTGGTTTCCTATTCAAATACCACTGTGTGACGCTTATAGTTTCCAAACAAATTGAAAGGCATCGTATTCCTTCACAACATCAAACAAGTGTATGAATATATTGCATAGAGCTCAAGAGCGCATGATTTAGTACTTTGATACAAGATTTAGTGCTACACACTCATGCACGAGATCGTAAAATAAACTATTTCTTGTTATTGTCGCAGGAAATTATTTTAGTTCGCATTATTATGATGTTCCGAAGCGGGCGCTGACTGGGTACGGTTCTAAGGCGGAGAACGCGCGGGGGGACAAGTGTTGTGCAAGAGATTCACGGCCAAGTTCACGTCCGAGGCACAGAAATAGCCGCTGCGAGTCGCCCCTTTGCCCTCGGCACTCAACAGTAATATTCTGTAGAGTACCAACAGACTGTTGGTGCGGAATATAATTAGTATGGTCGCTGTGCGGTGTGATTGTGTGGGCATGCGGAGGTCATCCGTGTTTAGTTACATTACGTCGAAGGAACATTTTGCCCAATGTCTCGAGCTGAATGTGAAAAGCGTCATGGCGACTGTTCAGTTCAATAATTACGTAGTCACAGCCTGTACAAGCATAATGCAGGGCATAGCCCTCCCCATAGAATGCAACGTCTTGAGCCGCCTCGGTTCACAAGTAGTAGTTGAGCTTACTTATTTCTGCCGCAAAGCAGTAATCCTCGCATTGCCGTGATCCGGTTTGAAGGGTATAAGTGCCAGTGAAAGTACAGGCACATGAGACTTTACATCTTTATGTCTAAGGGTGCAGGCAGTGCCATGGCATGAGGTAATGCTCTGTTCATAGGCAGAGGGTACCTACCAATAACATCAGGAAAAAACATCGTTTAAAAAAAACAACTTCCCGCGACATTTAAAATATCGTCAGTCCATCGGGGGGGTTCCCGAGTTCCCGACGTTGCATCCGGTTCGTGGTCCCCACTCGATAACCTTTATATCCCAGTATGTTAGCTCCTGGAGAATTTGGCTCTATGTCCAGCATATAAACTTATTTTTGTCGAATTTATTGCAACTGTCATCTGAAATGGATATTTTTTTTATGCGGAGGCAACACTTACGATGGCGATTCGGCGAGATCGTATTGACTATTGAATTTGTGGAAAAATCATTGTGTTTAAGAGTTATTGTGTCGAAGAAACGAGTTTCAGCTTTGTAGGAGTAAAGTGCCATTAAAACAGAGTGAGTTGTTAATAAGTAGTTGTCGGTTTTGCGGACCATTTCCACTTAAACTTGCTAATTTTGAGAGCTATATCGGTGATCCCGGTTCTTCTACGTATATAGTGAAACAGCGAGCATAGCTCTCTCTACAGCCCGCTGCGCGACTTATTGTGCTTGTGTTTGAGGCTTCTCAGTGCCCTAAGTCGTCACTGACAACACGCACTGATTATAGACTTTCGACTTGAGGCTCTGCGGTATTGTGACGAGACGATATGGTGTATTTTGTCGAACGCTGCCCATCGAGTTGGATTCGTCGGCTGACCTCTTTGTTGAAGTTGGACCTACATCATAGGTGTATCATCGGACGCAAATAGACATTCAACTTCGATGATACAAGTCTCAACGTGTTCCGGGTAAGTCATGGGCATTTGACATGATGTTCGTCTTGCCCTGTTCATTTTAACACCCACCTGGCGTGATGGTATTGCCCTACGTAGTGGGTACTAACTATTATGCGCTCATAAGTACCTAGTTCACGGTTTCGTGGCGGTAGACGGTATGACCTCAGGCTTGGGCCTTAGACAGTTTCAGTGTCAGGCCTAAGAGGAAAACTTGACGTGGAAGTAGGTTACCTATGAATTCGTGCATATAGCGCGCCCTCACGGTAGAAGCCTTTGTTTTAGCTGATGATAAGGACACGTTCGAAAATAGCAAGAATAATTGCTCAATGAATTCATTGTCACATGCAGCTGTTGAAGGAAAACGCTCAACGCAAACAGCGCGTTGCTTTCGTACCTAGTTTATCTAACAATCTGAAATGGCCATAAAACCGACAACAACGGAAAACATCGGCAATCGTTAACCTTGAATTGTGGGTGCGCACGCGCAATGCCGAAAACATAACACGAGTTTGTTGATGTGTGACGTAAACGCTATCAGCTGAGGAGAAAAACATTGGCGCGACTGGCGTGGCCGAAATGACGCACCCTACGCATTTCTCGAAATACGCACTAAACTTACGTAGTAACTATTAAGTAATCTGTGACTAAACGTTGACTTTGCTCCGTAAATAAAATACTCAACACAACGAATACCTATCAGCCATTTTTTTTTTTTTACCATTGATAGATCTTTGTTGATCACGATCTCACCTGTTGGTAAGTGACGATGTGGCCGAAGACGAAGCACAAAGGTCTAGGAGACACCTATTCACTCTAGCCTTGAAGAGACCCAGATTATAGTTTTCAGGAAAGACAGACGACGCTAGTGTATTCCACTCCTTAGCAGTTCGCATTATAAAGGTAGAACTGAAATCTTGATCTTCTTGATCTGAATCTGAGATCTTGTCTAAACAAGAGAGGGTTAAAAGGACCATATTAGCACAGAATAAATATGGTCATATGGGGCCCAATCATTATTGGGCCCCATATCATATTAAATCATTATTTATAAGTGCCTTTAGTGCACGCCCGGTACATAATCCGAGCTCACGGCCTTTAGGCCACTAGGCTAGGACAATTCTGTTCATACGCGCTTTCTGATAAAAATACTTTTGGTCTCTTTATTAGAATTAAATTTTTATACACTTTTCTTTGATTCACTTTCACGTCTGTTTGCTTGTTTGGAGTCAAATCTGAGAAGCTATATTTGAGTCACTCCTTGACGATTACAAATTCTGAAACTTTGCATTGACACTACAATATTATAGTGACAGCGAGCTGATCTGATGATGTAGAATGTAGATGAAGACAGAACTCCTCGATGGTTAAAAGTAGACTGGCCATGTTAGGGCTCATTTTGATCAGCTCACGGTTCACTGACTATTTTATTCTATTTACTATATTAATTTACTAGCGACTCGCCCCGGCTTCGCACGGGTAGCCCCCGGAGAACCCCCCCCCCCTCCTACCCCTCCCCCCTGTATCAATCTCCTGGTTCTAAGCTACCTCCCCACCAATTTTCAGCCAATTCGGTTCACCGTTCTTGAGTTATAAGTTATAATTTCTCCCATTTTTTACACATTTACCACTATATCTTTGCTCCTATTGGTCGTAGCGTGATGTTATATAGCCTATAGCCTTCCTCGATAACTGGACTATCCAACACAAAAAGAATTATTCAATTCGAACCAGTAGTTTCGGAGATTAGCGCGTTCAAACAAACAAACAAACAAACAAACAAACAAACTCTTCAGCTTTATAATATTAGTATAGATTATATTTTTTTGCGTAGGTAGGTATGTTTTATTGAAAAGTTTTATTTTAATGTTAACTTCGTTTACTATAGAATTTACGTACTTATGAATGAGCAGCTATTGCTCAATGATTTTCAATATTTAACATGATAATAACATAACACAATGAAACAACACGATCACGTTGCTACTTGTACTATTATTTATTCTGTGACGTTGCACAATAATTTAAATTAAGCGAGCAATATTCAAAGATAGTACGCGAGCGATACGTTGAAACGCATGTTATTGATACTTAACTCTAACGGAAGGCTCTAACGCAGGGATTCCCATACTTATTTAGCGCCCCCATTTTTGTGTGAGCTATAATAGCGGAGATTAAACATGCATTGACGCCCCTATTTTTTTTGGGTCTTATACCGCCCCCCTTTAGGCCTGCAGCGGCCACAAGAGGGTGTTATCATCCGCTTTGGGAACGGCTGCTCTAACGGAAGACCAGCGCAGGTTGTTTACAGCCTGCACATGCTGAGTTAGACCTTTTTGTAACAGCAAATCTGACTATCATTTTGTGTATTTTCATGTTTTATTTTGTTTATATCTGTATTGTCACAAATAAAAATAATTATATTCTATTGTATTCTAACTTACCTACCTATGAGATGAGAGCCTATTAACATAATTCAATGACAAAATATTGGTAGGTACGAAAAAAAGAAAGTTGATTCCAAATGAGGCACATTTCGCACGAGAACAAAAACTGCCTGTCAACTATTACAGAAAGGGCAGGATCCTAAGCCTCGAGTGGTGTACAGTACACTACACGGATTTTAGTATGGAAAAACCGATAAGCGTCCCTAGCGGACATTGTGAGATCAACAAATTCTAATGCGCCATAAATATGGGGATGGGTCCGTGGAAGCCCGAACAGCATCGTGAACGTGTTGTCGGACAGGTGGGACTGTCCTATAGCAAACCACTGGATGCGCCTGCATTGCTAAAAATGTTTTTTTTTTAATTTTTAATTGTAAATGTGCCTCCCTACTAACTTTATTATAAGCGCAACTAACAAAATATGGACAATGTCTGAAATAAATAAATAGAATTTGAATTGAATTTGATAAATTCAATTCAAAAACTGGTCATATTAAATAAGTTTATAGTAAAAAAAAAAAAAAAGCTTTTATAAAATTAGTGATCGTAAACGTGCTGTGCTGATCACAAAATAAGCCTAAACACGGCCAGTCTACTATTATCCATCGAGGAGTTCCGTTATCCACCTTCCGTCTCCATCATCAGATCAGCTCGCTGTCGCCATCATATTGTATTGTCATCGGAACTTGAAAGGTATGCCAAATTTCAGCTCAATCAATTGAGGATAACTGCTTTAAAATTCAGTTGCAATTCCACCCGGACAAACATACATAGCAAGTTAAATAAAAGCTTGTAAAATGGAGGCTTATGGGTTAATTATATAGTTACTGCACTTCACGCTGCGTTCAATATAATAAATAAATAAATAAATAAATAATGCTGGACAGTTCACACAACATTATCTAGCCCCAAGCTAAGCAGAGCTTGTGTTATGGGTACTAGATAACTGATATACTTAATACAATTTATTACATAGATAGATATTTTTTATTATACATAGAAAATATCCAGAACACCCTGAACAAATATCTGCGATCGCACAAATATTTGTTCCGAGGAGGGAATCGAACCCGCAACCTCCTGCGTCACAGGCCAACCTTCGTCCGCCGCGCCACAGAGGTCGTCAAATTATTAAGTATTTTTCATACTGCAATGCTTTAGTGGACACACCGCCTCAAAGAATTTAACATGATCCCTTTCACATACCTACGTATGTTAATGTATGACTCACGGACTCAACAAAATAATAAAAGACTAATTCTTAGTAGCTAGCAGCAAAAGCTGTTTCAGAAAGGTCATTTAGATTTAGCTGATGTCATTGTTTTTTACGAGGTTTCAAATTATAATCAGTTCTGTTATTTTATTGTGTATTGGAATTGTAGCGATTGATTGCCCTTTAATGATGTCCTCAGCGGATTATCAAGACGTTATCAAATCGACAAAGCATCTAGACTTATCTATAATACAAACTTCGACCAATATAAAAAAAGTATGGACGGGCCTTACCCATACAAACGTCCGTGAAAAATAACTAACAATCACACACGCGTACGTTACGTCACTCGTCGCCGTCACAAAGACCGACTGAAGCGAAGTGAGAGAGCTCACTTAATAAGCTTCAAAACTATCGCTCCCTAAGGTTTATACTTTTTTACAAGCTTTATATTAACTTTCAATGTATGTCCGTGTGGTTTCTTTCAACTGAATTTTAAAGCAGTTATTCTCGACCGATTGAGCTGAAATTTTGCATAACTGTCAAGTTCCGATTACAATACAATATGATGGTGACCGCGAGCTGATCTGATGATGGAGACGGAAGGTGGACAAGGGAACTCCTTGACGGATAATAGTAGTCTGGCCGTGTTTAGGCTTATTTTGATCAGCACACGGTTACGATCACCAATTTTATAAAAGCTTGTATTGAACAAAATATTTTACACAAAAAACTTATTATTTTGGTCGAAGGATACAAATAACTTACAGCCATTATTGGACCATCAATGTGGCAGAGGTTCCATGACTAAACTGCGAGTTATAGGATAAATATTCTATTTATCTTTTACTAGCAGCGCCCCGCGGTTTCACCCGCATAAGTCTCGATCCCGTGGGAATATCGGGATAAAAATGTGCCTATGTGTTATTCCGGGAATCCAGTCATATCCATTCCAAATTTCATGCAAATCCGTCAAGCCGTTTCAGCGTGAAGAAGTAACAAACACACACACAAACTTTCGCATTTATAATATTAGTAGGATTATTAAAACAAACAAATTAAGAATCAATGAAACTGGATGTCAAGCAAACAAAGGTTATGCAAGCCTTGTGCAAAAACATCATAATATACATAAACATGGAATGAGTCATTTTATTTTGACTAATCGAACGCCCGCGTCTTCTCCTGCCTGCAGTTTTTCCATGCAAACTTCCAAACACCCCATTGCACTCCCTCAGAGGGTAAATTTAGTAAATTTCCGGCTAGACCACAAAAGTAAATACAAGAAAACCTTCTAAATTTATAGTTTCTACGACTTACGGTTTAGACTGTGAGTTGATGTAAGTCAGTGAGTCAGTCAGTCTTGCAACTATTTTATACATATTGATATTGTATATTATTATGTATATTGATTGAGTTGGTACGTAGGTCCTACCGTCTCTATCTTCTATCTTTGTGATCGAGTTCTCTGACTCAACTTGGGCGAATTGACGTTTATGTATTTGTATGTAGGTATGTTTGTCTGAGGATAATCGAAGTAATTCGAACCGTTGATCCGATCTTCATGAAATTTGGTAGGTGGGTACATATTGGAACAATTTGTAGGCAATTTGTTGTTTGTGGAAATTGGTTGGCAGGTTGTTGAAATATTGTTGATCAAAAGTTGATAAAAAAAGTTAGACAGTCAGGTCAATTGTAAAGTTGTATGTAAGGACTCTGTTAGAACATTTTAAAACAATTTTTAATTCTATTTTAGACTTATTATTTTTTTAAGAAATAAGCTCCAATTTTAAAGTATTGCCTTAACTTCCATTAATACTGTAATGCTGAAGTTGAGCATGCTTTTGTGGACAACTACAGAGAAAAGTCCCCGTGCATTTTTTATCTTAATCTATACTAATATTATAAAGCTGAAGAGTTTGTTTGTTTGTTTGTTTGTTTGTTTGAACGCGCTAATCTCCGAAACTACTGGTTCGAATTGAATAATTCTTTTTGTGTTGGATAGTCCAGTTATCGAGGAAGGCTATAGGCTATATAACATCACGCTACGACCAATAGGAGCAAAGATATAGTGGTAAATGTGTAAAAAACGGGAGAAATTATAACTTATAACTCAAGAACGGTGAACCGAATTGGCTGAAAATTGGTGGGGAGGTAGCTTAGAACCAGGAGATTGATATAGGGGGGAGGGGTAGGAGGGGGGGGGGGGTTCTCCGGGGGCTACCCGTGCGAAGCCGGGACGAGTCGCTAGTGTTTTATAAAGTCAGTTAGAAAGGTGAAAAAAGTATGTAAGTAGGTAGTACTTAATATAAATGCGAAAGTTCGGATGTTTGTTATACAATAACGCCGTCGTGATGGCTGAACCAATTTCGATGAAAGGTACAGAGATAGAGATGGACACAGGCCCTTCACAGACTATAATGATCCGAGTGATTTGAGTGAAGCCGCGCGTGAATGCTAGTGACTGATATAATTATTGCTATGAAAACAATGCATATTGTTATCTAAAATGCAGGTCATTCTTTTGAACCATGAAATAATTACGAACTTGACTTTGTTTGGTACACAAGATTGTACAAATCTATTGTGACAAGAACACAATAACTAAGTACCTGCGTCAATCAGCAAGAGAGTTCCGGAAAAGTTGCCACTTCATGCTAAATGACAATAAGATGCTAATAGAAACAAAAGAGATTAACCCAGATCAGAAAATCATGACAAATTACTTATTTTAAGCAGAGGGTGGAAATACCACCTTTCTCTCTAACAGTCGCCTCACGCTCTACCAGCCTCCTCACGCTCTACCAGCCACCTTACGCCCTACCAGCCGCCTAACACTCTACCAGTTGCCTATGATCTACTAGCCAACTTACGCGCTACCAGCCGCCTAACACTCTACCAGCCGCCTAACACTCTACCAGCCGCCTAACACTCTACCAGCCGCCTAACACTCTACCAGTTGCCTATGTTCTACTAGCCACCTTACGCCCTACCAGCCGCCTAACACTCTACCAGCCGCCTAACACTCTACCAGTTGCCTATGTTCTACTAGCCACCTTACGCGCTACCAGCCGCTTTACAGTCTACCAGCCCCTTTACACTCTACCAGCTGCTTTACACTCCACTAGTCACCTTATGCTTATCACCAGCTTTATACTGTACCAGCCGCCATACGCTTATTTATTAAACTTAGCATAGATAACAAAAAAAAAAACGCTTTTTTTGACCCACCCTAGGATTAGGTAATAAATGGGTATATAAACCTTACCTGGATGTCGTAAAAGCCGACTAAGGGATTGCCCGGACTTGTTTGTAAGATTCGTTGGTATAAGATTTGTCCTGGCCGCTAGCTTATTTATGGAATGTGATAATACTGGAAGAAAGCGTTAGCTAAGTCAGTCGTGGGAAGTAATGGCGGCGATGAGCTCACCACTCGTCACGTCTATATTCCACGATGGTGCAACCCACTGTGAAAAGAGGTCCATTGAGGCTCTGCCTACCCCTTCGGGGTAAAAGGCGTGTGTCTATGTATGTATGTATGTATAAACCTTACCTGGGAGCGGATACTGTGACAATAGCCACCAACGAGCTGCTGAAGAGCCGGTCCACAAGGCACGTGTCCTGCCCCGAGCAGCTAGCGTAGATCTCCTCCACTCCATCGTCAGCAGTTAGCGCAAACAGGTGGTACCCGCTACTGCTGCCAGCCACCAGAGACCTGCAGACACCAGTCACTTCTTTATAGGGACGGAAGTAAAAATGCCATAAGCTGCAACCAATCTAAGATCCACAAAAAAATGTGATGGTGCTGCCATATCACATATCAGTTCCTGGGCCATTTAGAAATTATTGAGGTAACTTACAGTAAGCCCGCTATAAAATATCTTTCCGCTAGTAGACAACTGAGCTTTGCTTGAGAACTTAGGTTCTTTCATGTCGCTGATTGATTTTGGTAAAACAATCTAATAAATTACCAAGTTCTCATCAAAATTGCTACAGTCGTTTTGAAGTTTGAACAAACAAACACTTTTTGCTGGTCTACAGAACAGTGGAATACAATTGTATTGAATTTGTATAAATGAAAAATTACAGCTTGTTTACTATTTCTGGCATTAACGACCTCTGTGGCGCGACGGCGACGGGCGAAGCTCGGCCTGCGACGAAGGAGGTTGCGGGTTCGATTCCCGCACTCGGAACAAATATTTGTGCGATCGCAGATATTTGTTTAGGGTGTTCTGGGTATTTCCTATGTATAATAAAAAATATCTATCTATGTAATATATTGTATTAAGTATATCAGTTATCTAGTACCCATAACACAAGCTCTGCTTAGCTTGGGGCTAGATAATGTTGTGTGAACTGTCCAGCATTATTTATTTATTTATTTATTTATTTATTTATTTATTAATTGGGAGGGTTCGTCCAGAAATGAAGTATGATAATAATATATCTAATAGATGATCTCCCTTAGCTTATACAATATAATGCAATAAACTACATAGGTAGTAGTAGTAATAGAGCTTTTTTGTGAAAGACTTCGTCCGGGGAAGTACTACCACCATACCTATTTCTGCCGCAAAGCAGTAGTGCTCGCATTGCTGTGTTCCAGTTTGAAGGGTAAGGGTGCCGGTGAAATTACAGGCACATGAGACTTTTCAACTTTATGTCTCAGGGTGGCGGGCGCAGTGCAATGCCACATAGGGCGCGTCCTAGGTGGACGTGACCTATGAGGTAATGCACTGTTCATAGGCAGAGGTTACCGCTTAACATCAGGTGGGCCATCTGCTTGTTCCGTCATTCAGTAGTATAAAAAAAAAAAAAAAAGTACCCAGTGGAGTAGATAGACAATACTTCACCTAGATCGTGACCAATGTAGTGAAGCAATTTGTAGAATTTTGTATGTTGTATGCAACTCAATACCAGTTTAATTTTGTAGATATAATCCCAGTTGGTAACAGAATAAAAGTACTAACTATTTATTATTATGTGGCAAATTAGAAAGACAGGTTTTGTTTTTAAACATGGTTGCAAATTAATGACTTGTGTCATCACTCATAAAGTATGATGTCCTTATACTTTCACATTTAATATTCTTTATGATTTCTATAAACCTATCAACTAGGTATTTTTGATTTGCACAACAATGAAATAAAAACATGATAATGATAATTGCACTTTATCTTTTGACTTAAAACTAACAACATTGAAAAAACACAGGCCCAGTGTTAGTAAACTAAATCAGCTGTTTGCAGTGGAAACAGATGGTGTTTATCAACAAAAACTAGTTTGGGAAATTAATGGCTGGTGCTTTGTTGTGATAAACGAAAGACTGAGAGATGACCTCTCTGATACTAGAGTACAGCTCCTCGGGAGAGTAGTGGAGAGCTGGTTACAAAACACCAGGAAATTACATGTTGCATCATCACGTCAATGACAGCTTATTCCCCAGATTTAATGACGCTAATTCATGATACTGAGTGCTTTCGCAACAACAGCCATCTCAAGAGCCTCAACAGCTGAGCCATCAGCCTTGGACAAACACAGGCACTTGCCAGGGTCACCCAGCCCTAATCGTGGGCGGAACAACGCTACTTACGTGCAATCTTGATTAAATTGAACGAATATTCCTCCTGCATTTGTTCCCTCTGTGTTTTGTCCTCCTCCCAAACTCATTGGAACGTATGGAGTGCACGGTTTTCACTAAAACTTAATGACTACGCACGACATACACACAGCACGATAGTTTTATTTGAAACACAAAAATAGTCAATCACTGAAGTAACAGTTGATGATAGGTATTTGTAAATTTTTATCGTCACAAAAAGCAATTTTTTGACACAAAGAACGACCTTGCTTCTAAAAACAAGCCCCCTCCCGCGCGCACTAGAAGACAAGCAATACAACAAAAAAATAGATGTTCGGAAATGTGGACTGGAAATCAACGGTGGTTTGTAGTCCAATAAAAATTATAAATATATGATTATTTTATTTTAATGGCTTTACAAAATGGTTTACAAATATTTTCTTATTTTTTATTAGATGTTGAATTTAGAAGGATAGATAGAAGTAAGGGTTCGTCTAATGTAAGAAAAACAGTCAATAATGGGTCTAACAAAATATTCTTCTTCTTATCTTAGGTAATGGCTTCTGTGCATTATTTGCAACAATTTAGCCAATGTCAAGTGATATAATTATTATAGTTTTATAGTCAAGTCGTTAAGAGTCTCCGTCTAGTCCTAACCCAGTTTAAATTGTGGCTGAAAAACTGAGTTTTTACAGGAAAAAATCCACCATTTCGAAAAGACTCGCAATACACTCAAATTTCACTTTCGAACGAATAGGATTTCACTTACAAACCGTCAAGTAACTCAATGTCAGTTTTTTTTTCCACTTCTGTGACAATGACACTGCAGTACAAAACAAAACATATGATTGCATTTAGCAACAGAGGGGCAAGTCCGAGTTTGCACTCACCATCGTAACAATGAACGTGACGACGATCATACGTGTATAACATAATAACTAGCTATTAATCTGTGCCAAAAACGTCACAGATTAATGGCTAGTTACTAAGCAAAACACGTATGATCGTCGTCACGTTCATCGTTACGATGGTGAGTGCAAACTCGGACTTGCCCCTCTGGTGACAATCATGAAAATCATAGACAAAACTACGTGCTTGCTCAAGCCGATTGATCATGTTCACGCTTGAGTCAAGGAATAGCGTAGTAAAGATCCACCAACCTATCTGTAGAATGAAATGTATGCAGATGATACAAAAATGTAGGTAAATGGGGTTCTACAGATAAGTTGGTGGATCACTATTTAATAGGTATACTACAGTTACATTTATATTTTACGCTTGAATTAAGCCTGTTGACCATTCTCTCAAGTGGCTTGAGCCAAGCATGGGTAAATTTGAACCCACATGTTGCCAACTCAGCACTTTCTGTCTTCATCTCAATAATTATCTGCATTACAGAATATGACAGCTTGACAACATTTCCAGGGTGATCACCGAACACGAATCTGTAGTCAGAATTGAATAAAGTGGCCTAAAACGATACTTACCCTTAAAAACATGTTAAGTTATATAACTTTTGAAACTATCATGGTTATGTACATAATTTTCACTAGAAACGGGATATCCCCGGGGTTCTCCCGTGATCATGGCGCATGCAACTGTGCCGAAATATCGGGAACATATAAAACTCAAAAATCATGGTAAATATCCCGTTTCTAGTGAAAATTATGTTAAGTTATGTTGTTAAGTTAAGTTATTCAATAAGTTAGGATTAAATACCTCAATCCACTTGATGTACTACCTTGGTGAAAAATTCCCAAGTTGTTAAACCTTAATAAGGTATAAGTTTCACGTTTTTGTAATGCTTCAGTGAAGCGTATATAGCTAAATACACTGTGAAGCTGCTTTTCACAAGCACGTAGTTGTGAAATACCTATGTAATGCTTGGCTCAAGAATTATAACTACACATTAAAAGGAGGACCCTGGATTGACATTATTATAAATTTTCCCCTAAAAAAACTATGACCGGGATTAGCAATATTTTGTAAATACTTTTTTTGTACGTAAATGCATTTAGTTAAGGTCCACAAAGGTTAAATAAAAAGTGACTAAATAATTTTAGAGCAAATCAGGCGTAGTTTTTTTTAAAGTTTTTTATCCCAGACTAAAAAGAGGAGAGAGGCCATAGTGTCTGTCAGTATATAATGCATGTTTTTTGATGCCTCTTAGTTTCAGAACAAGGTCTATGGATATTTGGCGATTGTTACTGTATGTAGCTCTAGCTTCTCTGTGTCACGATTTACATCACGAAAAAACTGTACAATAATGCTTTGAAACTTCTTCACGGTTTTCGTTTTCGTTTCGTATGAGGTAGTGCTGGCCTCTGGTATCGGAGTTTGTCAAGCTGCCCGAGGGCCTCTGACATGGCTTATCGACTGCTATTAATCAATAAAAGCCGGGACCGACAGCTTAACGTGCCCTCCGAAGCACAGAGCGATGGAAATCCGCACATAACTTAGAAAAGTCATTGGTGTGGAGCTTAGGATTGAACCTTCTTCGCGGTAACCAATCTATTTAAGAAATGTAGGTAGTTTAGAACTTTCAAATTATCTGTGGAAATATGTACACTATGATTGATTGAAGTCCTATTAGACAAAAGACGAGTGATTTGCATTTCATGACCAGAAGTTCTGGGCGAGGGCAGAAACTATGGCAAAGACCATGTCTGAGACGATAGTTGGTGGTCATTGTCTGAGTCAGGAGAGGTCTACGCTAATTCAGCCTTCAGGATATCAAAGCTATGTCGCTTTTCGTCTAGTTTAAACCAGGAACATGAAGCTTCTGAGTGCCTCTGTGACCAGAGGCTCAAGGCCCCGAATAAGTAGAAATAAGACTTTATAATAACAATACTGTAAGTACATGTAAGCAATAAATAAATACAATACATTACCTACTACACATGGGTCTGCGCAGTTGGCTGGTGGAAACAGCGTTCTATGATGGGACGTTGGGCTCACTGAGGAAGTCTGCAGACAAATAAGGCAAGTACGTTGATAACTGAAGGCAGTCTTCTGGGTGGCAAGGAGGTCTGTTCTTTGCATGTTTTAGCCCGAGAGCTAGGTTGCAGGCCCTCTGGACGGGAGTGCTTAATGATATAGTGTCATGTTTCCGTTTAACATACAGGTGGGGCACGCAGTGTACACACCGGCCGACGGAAATCACCGGTAGATGAGTGACCGAGAGGTGAAGTGCCAAAAGTCCAGCTTAGCAGTTCTCCAGTGGATATCACCCTTCTTCGGCGCCACAAGTCTTAAGGTAAAACTCCCCGGAATATATGTTCAAGTTAGTTTTCACAGTAATACCAGCTACTTTACGGATTCCCCTATGGATGAAGTTGCGACACTATGCTTTGTTACGGGTACCAAAAGTGCTAGCTAGGCAACACTGTTATGAATACGTGTTCCTCCGCATTCACGCTTGACTCAAACCAAAACTCTATGGAATCAACGTGCTTGCGGCTTGACCATCGCGGATGAGAAGAAGAAGAAGAAGATCCGTTTTGAGATTTGTTTGAGGTTATTATGTTGCTTTGCTCTTGTAACTTATTGTTTTGGTTTAGTGGATTGGATGGATGGAAATCATATGGAAATGAAATTGGAATTTGATTAGGTAATTGTAAGTTTGGAAGTTGCAAGTTGATCACGTAGTAACCCGTCTGTCTGTGAGTGAGTTGATTTAATCGGACTGGATGAAAAATCCGAGTACATATGTGAAGTGAAGGAAATCAAATAAAAATATACTTTTATATTAGATCTTGTTGTAGATTTAATTTTGTAATTAGGTTATGTGCAAGAAATACTCCTTGTTTAAAAGTACAGAGCCATATTTTTTGACAGAATAGTGTGTGTGCCTCGCATTTATATTATGCTGAAAGGACTATATAATTAGCTGAACATGGGACGTAAAATACCAGCAAAGAAGCACCGCGGTGTAAAAGACCCTCTTGTACAGCTGGCGAGGAGGGAAAAAAGGTAAACAACAAAAGATCGGATTTTTTTTAACCTGCTGTGGTAAGTATTTTAGAGCTTATTTCTATTGATCTAAACTTTTCTTTCAGCCTAAAATCAAAGATAAATGCTCCGCCAAAGGACCCTGATGATCAGCCAATCCCTAAGTCTTTCACGAGACTGTTTGGTTTCCAAAATAAAGATAAATTAGTAGAGAAACCCAAAAAGAAAAATAATCTGAAAAGACTACACCACCAAGGTGAGCTATCAACAAATTGTTAAATAATTTGGAAGATTTTTAGGTCAGAGTGGACATAAGGGGGCGCTGAGGGAAAAAAAGAGTCGTTTTTCGATGAAATTTTTTAAATCTTTTTTCCTCAGCGCCCCCTTATGTACTCTCCAACCGATTTTTATAAAAAATATTGAATATTTTTCGTGTTTTTTTTTTATTTTCAGATAACGATAAGAGTGGTGTTGGAGATAATCCAATTGCAAGACTCCGTAAGCTGCCTGGGGAATCGGGGCGGGGGTTCTCTCTGCGCATCAACAGCGCCGTCAAAGCGCTGCACGGGGAAGTCACTGAGGATGATTATTATCCTGTAAGTAGCCTAGAGGAGAGCAGCTAGATGAAATAAAGTTTATACATCATAATATAATTTATATATAACATAATATAAACATTATCTAGCCGGAAATGAAGCTCAAATTAATTCTTTAAACAACATGATAGTGGGTTTTGAGAGACAAGAAAACGAGCTAGTTTAATAATATAGTAAGTACATACATACATAGACACGCGCCTTTTTCCGCACAAGTTTAGGCAGAGCCTCAATGGGCATCTTTTCAAGGCATGTTACACCATCGTAGGAATATAGACATGACAAGTAGTGAGCTCATCGCCGCCATTGCTTCCCACAACTGACTCGGCTAAGGATATCTTTCAGTAGTAACACATTCCTTAATAAGCTAGCAGACAGGACAAATCTTATACCAACGAATCTTACTAACAAGTCCAGATAAAAATGTATAGTATAGTTTAAATAGTGAAATATAGCCAGATCCAGAGCTCGGTCGGCAAAAACGGATACGGACTGTGCCTTCATGGAGCGCTGGACAAGGGAGCATGTCATGCTTTCTTAGTCCAGTGTTCTTGTGACATACGGTGAGTTGTATATTTTAGTAGTGTAGTAATAATATTTATTTATCCAAACTATGGACTATTAATTATATATGTTTTGTATTATTTGTGTATAGTCTGAAATAAAAAGTATTGAATTGAAAAAGAATTAAAATTCAAAAGTAATTTATTCTTCGAAATTCCAAGAAACATTTGAAATCATCTTGTAAATTAAATTTACTCCTTTCCCAATGCAACCAAACCTAGAAGAATCAGGCAACAAACATGGCTTGGATTTGTTTGATGATCCATCTTACTACTAGGCGGGAAGCGCTTATGTGGTGCCATTGATGATATTCATCATCAGTCCACACTAGTCCACTGCTGGACATAGGCCTCTCCCAATACGCGCCACTGAGCCCGGTGTTCGGCTCTTCTCATCCACTTTCTGCCGCCGCGTTTCGTAGGTCATCGCTCCACCTAATTAATATTACTAATCTAATGATATTACTTAAAACCTATTTAATTATTTCCAGCAAGATGTTGATGAAGATGACGTAAAAGGCGACCGCATGGCCGACTTCAAAGAGTATCGCGCCAAGAAAATCCGTCGAGCCACAGGAGGAAGGAAACCAGAGCCAAAGGAGGCCAAACCGACGCGCACACAGAAAGAAGCGCTCAAGAAGAAAGCTCGACAGGAGAAGCAACAGGAGGTAACATCACATAGCTATCACACACTTCCTCACACTTGGTTACAATAATTAACAAACTTTTCTCTGCGCTCTGTCTGTTTGTTGCTTGGATCTGTGTTTTCTTCTTAAAAATGTTTATTGTTTTGTTTATATACTACTTCAAATTTCAAACCATGGATATAGAAGAGTGTTAGGCTGCGTTTCCATTGACGCGGAGCTGGGCGGAGCGGAGCTTAGCGGTGCATGAATTGACCAATCACTATGCTCGAAATCTCTGCTGGCTGCTCGCTCGCCATAGTGATTGGTCAATTCATGCACCGCTAAGCTCCGCTCCGCCCAGCTCCGCGTCAATGGAAACGCAGCCTTATCTCCTAACACAAGCATTTTTTTTGCTTAAAAGGAGACTCCAAACTCTGAATGTAAAGTTAGATCTTAAGTATTCTTTTTTATCAGGTCCTAACTTGTGATACCAAACAAAGATTGGGAATGAAAACAGAGATTAGCTGCCTTTTAGCCGTCGACTATTGGAGGAGGCCTCCCCCATAGAATGCAATGGGGGGATTTGCCATAATCATCAGGCTGATCGGTGTTGGGTACTGCTGCCAATCTCCTAGCTAGAGCAATCCCTTAGTTGGCTTTTCCGACATCCACGGGAGGAGACGAAGGTATCTAATCTAAGGCTGGATACACTACAGCTTGGGAACTGAAAATTTACCTTACTGATCAGCTGCGTTATGAGTAATCATAAATAACATAAATTGACGACTTCCGTAGCGCGTCGTGTGAGTACCCGGCTGAAACGCGAGGTGCGGGTTGGATTCCCGCTGTTGGACAAATACTTGCATGATTTTCAAATATCTGGTGGGTTACCATGAGTTGTTATACTCATTTAGTTTAAAAACTATTCAGTACAAAATTTAAAGGCACAGTCGAAGCATTGGTCTATAGACTTTTGCAGTTAAAGGTAATTAACGATGGAGACGGATCCTTGAATGGTGACCGTGGGCAAACAGAAGACCCAGAGGTCATCCACCGAAACGATGGGTGGACGACATAAAAGGATACGCAGGCTATCACTGGACGGCGAAGGCAACTGATCGGCTCGAGTGGTAGAAATTGGGAGAGGCCTGCGTCCAAAAATTTACATTTAATGGCTTGTGATGATGATGATAAATGATGGGGAATGTCAACGACTAATCAATATTTTGTAATTAATAGTTTTTGAACAGAATGGCTATAAGAGCTCATGGTAACCCCCTTGGTCTGGACTAACTATGTGACTGTTGGGTATTCTAAATTCTAATTGGGTATTCTTGGGTATTCATACTATACAATCTCAGATTATTTAGATGATAATAAAATTTGGGACTAAACTTGTTCCAACACAGCCAAAACAAATATGTATATCTAATAATAAGATTGAAAACTGTAGTTATTTTATAAAACAAACCGGCCAACTGCGAGTCGAACTCGCGCACCGAGGGTTCCGTACAAACCTGTAGGTATATAAGTAAAAATTAGGGTATTTTTATTGCTAAATGAAATCATCATGAGGAAAGAGGTAATGTTTAAAAGTATTATAATATTTTTATTATTTGATGTAACTACAAATTTATGATTTTCGCAATTTTTCCTTTATCTGTGCTATAAGACGTTGCTTCGTACCAAATTTCAAGATTCTGAGTTTACGGGAAGTACCCTGTAGGTTTTGATTCCCTTGCGTGTGTCGAAAATTTGCAGCATAAACGGCTGTATCTTTTGATTGCGTTGGCTTAGAAGCTTGATTTTGTCGCAGCTCCAAGGGACAGTAGACCTGAGTATTTGATATGAATTTCAGCGTGATACCTCCCCTACACGCGTTCCTTAAAAAGGGTCGTGACAGACAGACAGACAGACAACAAAGTGATCCTATAATGGTTCCGTTTTTCCTTTTGAGGTAAACCCTAAACATGACGAGTCAATAAGATTTTTAAAAATCCTATTGAATAAATTATGTTTGAATTTTGAATGTTGTGTGTTGATACAATATGTTTGAGTGCACGTTGGTTCTCTATTGCAGACGCTGAAGGAGCGCCAGGAGCTGGTGTACGAGCGCGTCGCGTTCGGAGACATCTCGCACGCGCCGCCCACACTGCACTTTAAGAACAAGAGGCTGCAAGCCGCCGGCGGCGCGCCCCGGGTAACAACAGCACGTTAGGTCTCTATTGCAGACGCTGAAGGAGCGCCAGGAGCTGGTGTACGAGCGCGTCGCGTTCGGAGACATCTCGCACGCGCCGCCCACACTGCACTTTAAGAACAAGAGGCTGCAAGCCGCCGGCGGCGCGCCCCGGGTAACAACAGCACGTTAGGTCTCTATTGCAGACGCTGAAGGAGCGCCAGGAGCTGGTGTACGAGCGCGTCGCGTTCGGAGACATCTCGTACGCGCCGCCCACACTGCACTTCAAGAACAAGAGGCTGCAAGCCGCCGGTGGCGCGCCCCGGGTAACAACAGCACGTTAGGTCTCTATTGCAGACGCTGAAGAAGCGCCAAGAGCTGGTGTACGAGCGCGTCGCGTTCGGAGACATCTCGCACGCGCCGCCCACACTGCACTTCAAGAACAAGAGGCTGCAAGCCGGCGGCGGCGCGCCCCGGGTAACAAAAGCACGTTAGGTCTCTATTGCAGACGCTGAAGGAGCGCCAAGAGCTGGTGTACGAGCGCTTCGCGTTCGGAGACATCTCGCACGCGCCGCCCACACTGCACATCAAGAAGAAGAGGCTTCAAGCCGCCGGCGGCGCGCCCCGGGTAACAACAGCACGTTAGGTCTCTATTACAGACGCTGAAGAAGCGCCAAGAGCTGGTGTACGAGCGCGTCGCGTTCGGAGACATCTCGCACGCGCCGCCCACACTGCACTTCAAGAACAAGAGGCTGCAAGCCGGTGGCGGCGCGCCCCGGGTAACAAAAGCACGTTAGGTATCTATTGCAGACGCTGAAGGAGCGCCAAGAGCTGGTGTACGAGCGCTTCGCGTTCGGAGACATCTCGCACGCGCCGCCCACACTGCACATCAAGAAGAAGAGGCTTCAAGCCGCTGGCGGCGCGCCCCGGGTAACAACAGCACGTTAGGTCTCTATTACAGACGCTGAAGGAGCGCCAACAAGTGGTGTACGAGCGCGTCGCGTTCGAAGACATCTCGCACGCGCCGCCCACACTGCACTTCAAGAACAGGAGGCTGCAAGCCGCCGGCGGCGCGCCCCGGGTAACAACAGCACGTTAGGTCTCTATTGCAGACGCTGAAGGAGCGCCAACAAGTGGTGTACGAGCGCGTCGCGTTCGGAGACATCTCGCACGCGCCGCCCACACTGCACTTCAAGAACAGGAGGCTGCAAGCCGCCGGCAGCGCGCCCCGGGTAACAAACCACGCACTTTATTTATTTCTATTTTTATTTTCTGGAGAACCAGAACCAACAGCTTACTATACAGTAGGATAACAATAGAGAGCCAATAAAAGGTTCTCATTTTTGTTTTGTACTTTAATAGAACGTACGCATACGAAGTGCATACGAACATCTGCTCAGTCGCGGGCGCACCGAGCTGACGCTGGTGCAGAACAGATCCTAAGATCGATATGCAGGCCGTGCGAGTTACTCTCGGGCTGAGGTGGATGCACACCGAGACATGCTTGTATCCGAAGTTGAGTGCTCACTCAAGTTGGTCTCAGAATGGGGGCGACTAAATTTGGTCCAATTTAACCCCACCAAGACTGTCTGTGTCTGAAGTCTGTGCCTTCACCAATAAAAAGGCTCTATTTGTTGTTGCCCCGCAATTTCAGGGTATTACCCTTCCCATTTCAAACGGTCTCTCGATCCTGGTTGTCGATATTTCGAGCGAAGTACAGTTCAGGGGTCATTTAGAGAGCAAAGCTGCTCTTGCCTCCAAAAAACTCGGTGTACTCAACAAATTGAAGCGGTACTTCACACTGGGGAAACGTTTTACGCTTTACAAAGTGCAGGTCCGGCCCCACTTGGAGTAGCACTTAGCTCTCACATCTGGAATGGTGCAACGAAGTACTAACTGCAACCTCTGGACTCCCTGCAACGCAGAGCTTTTAGGATTGTCGACGCACCCAAAGTTACCAGTGATCTAGAGCGGTTGAGCGTGCGCCGAGATATTGGCACGCTTAGCGTCTTTATATGATTTTTAAAGGGGAATTCTCTGAGGAGCTGTTTGAACTAATCCCAGCTTCGCACTTTTATAACCGCACATCCCGCCATCGTGAGCGAGCTCACCCGCACATTTTGGATGCGTGGAGGTCTCGCACAGTGCGTTTCACGCGCTCGTTTCTCCCGCGCACCTGCAAGGCGTGGAATGAGCTCCCGTAGGATGTCTTCCCACTGGGCTACAATATGGGTAAATTCAAGAGAAATATCAATAGGGTTCCTAATGGTAGGCAGCGCGTTTGCAATACCGTGGGTGTTGCAGATGTCCATAGGCGGCGGTGACTGCTTCACATCAGGCGTGCTGTCTGCTTGTTTGTAAACTTATAATATAAAAAAAAAAAAAAAAACTGAGCGGCTACTTGACCTGTTATAGTTATTACCTCGCCACGAGTATACTGCCTACAATTGGTTGAAACTATTAGAACATAAGTGGCTTGTTGAATCTTAGTTAGTTAGTCGAGAAGGAACACTTAGTCTGGAGCTGTTTGTAATACCAGTGTGTCCTTCCAGCCGGGCCGCCGCGACCTGCTGCTCACCAAGCTCCTCAGCGGCTCGTCCTCCAGCACCGCCAGCGACACCAGCAAGAGCAGCAAGCCGGCGTCCGCCGCCGACGCGCTGCGCCGCGAGCGCGCCCGTCTGGACGCCGTGCAGGCCTACAGAGATCTGAAGGCGAACCGACTAAAAACTGTAAAAACTAATAAAAAGTCTTGATGTTGGTATTACCTTGTTTTATTCTGTAACCGCCATTATCTTAGGCCACCGTTCCTGGTGGCTGTTCAATAAATAAATGGACAAGTGCGGGCGAGACTCATACCCTGAGTTGTTTTTTTAACTTGGTGAATGATGGTACAAGCATATGGCCCACCTGATGTTGTGGTAACCTCTGCCTTTATTATATGACAAGTGTTATACATAATTGTTATGGCATTGAATTTTCCTACCTAATAATAAATAGTAATATATTTGAAAAACTTACATGACCTCGTAGTAAATTATTATTTTCGAAGACACACACACATTGTGATTTCACACACATATTTTATCTCGTTGCACTCATTCACAATAGCTTTCACCAAAATTACACATGTAAGTATGTAGCATACATATTTACGTAATCATTTCACAAAACTTTATCACATTGAAAATAAATAAAACACAAGAAAAAGATAATTTACAACTTCGAAAAAAAAAGCACCGCCATTTTGGTACCATCTCGCGGCCGCGCCATACAATGTGCACCGAGCGACCACAAGACATGAAATTCCATGTCGTCAAAACTTAGTTCCATTTATCGCGTTGATTTATACCTCTTTTTGAAATAATACGAACACACACTAAATCTACAATGTTTTTCTGGTAAATTTATGCAAAAATATATCCAAAACAGTCACTGATTCCTCCAGAAAGACATTTTTCATGACCGGCCGGACCGGACCGGCTCTGTCGACACGCGCGAAATTACTGGTCACTCGCTCGCGAGTCACATCGGTTGCTTCAAATATTTTAACCTGTCGGTTTTCTACCAATCAAAAGGCACGAGTGAACTTCCACTGAATGAACAATATTGTGTACAGCCAATAGGAAAGCTCAAAGAATACGAACATAGCCAAAAATTTTGACCAATTACACAAATCTGTTATGAGCAAACCTTGCTCATAAGGCACGCAGTGTGAATTTTTCTTATGAGCATATGCCGCTCATAAGGCACTCAACGGGTTAACAACGCATAGGTCATTAACACATCATAGGTCCTCATAGGTCACGTCTGCCTAGGACGCGCCCTATGTGGTACTGGAAAAGCGTAGGTAATCGTCAAATCCCTTTTCGAGTTTCAGTCACTTGTTCCTACAAACTTCAGGGGCAGAAAGCAGAAATTAAAATAAAAAGTTTAGATTTTTGAGAATCAAAGGTCTTCCGCCTTCATATTTTATTCATTTAAATCACAAGGATCATTTATCGAACTCCTGGTAGGACTGGATGGAATAAACCTTTATATCACACTAATGTTATAAATGCGAAAGTTTGTGAGTGTGTGTGTTTGTTACTTGTTCACGCTGAAACGGGTTTGGATGTAATTTTGAATGGAGATAACTGGACTCCTGGGATAACACATAGGCACATTTTTATCCCGATATTCCCACGGGATCGAGACTTACGCGGGTGAAACCGCGTTGCGCTGCTAGTCGTCTTATAAACATAAACGCTGTTTAACTCTTCCTACCTACCGGCTGAACTTTAAATGAGTTAGATTTGATAGTGACGGAATTTGAGGTGACTAATCACCTTCACGCTAGTAGGGCTAAGTTCACGGTACATCCTTAACGCCGGTGTAGTCAAATTGGTAGGCACCTACCTACTTAGATGAGCTCCATCCAATCCAATTAAGTAAACTTAATTCTTTCGACCTTTCCCTAGGCGTCGCCTTGAACTTTGTATTAGCAAATACGTACTTATGCGCTTAGTTAATAATATATATGCTTAATTAGTTGTGGCGTTATATAGGTAGGTATTACAAATTACCCATGTAAACCTCGTAAACAGGTAACCACGAAAACGTATTTTACTATACATATGTATTATAAGGTCATACAGAATTTTACTGCCATTGAGCTAAGTTTTTTTTTAACTTCGAGTTATGGCGAAACAAGCAGATGACACACCAGGAAGGTAATTCTCGGATTGTAGAGATTATCTCACAGACAGATAATTAGACAGATATTATTAAATATATTAATATATTATTATTATTAGATTTATTATTATTTGATTATTCGATTATTAGACAGTAGACATTATCTCTAAATTAGAGATAAACATTATTAGTAGACAGTAGAGATTATCTCTAAATTAGAGATAAACATTATTAGTAGACAGTAGACATTATCTCTAAATTAGAGATAAACATTATTAGTAGACAGTAGAGATTATCTCTAAATTAGAGATAAACATTATTAGTAGACAGTAGACATTATCTCTAAATTAGAGATAAACATTATTAGTAGACAGTAGACATTATCTCTAAATTAGAGATAAACATTATTAGTAGACAGTAGACATTATCTCTAAATTAGAGATAAACATTATTAGTAGACAGTAGAGATTATCTCTAAATTAGAGATAAACATTATTAGTAGACAGTAGACATTATCTCTAAATTAGAGATAAACATTATTAGTAGACAGTAGACATTATCTCTAAATTAGAGATAAACATTATTAGTAGACAGTAGACATTATCTCTAAATTAGAGATAAACATTATTAGTAGACAGTAGACATTATCTCTAAATTAGAGATAATGTCGAAGCATGAATGTCTACAAAAAATTTCACGAAAATGTCACAATAACCATCAAATCGTATTCGATTTGAATGATTTTGGTCGACTTATGTCTATTTGTGACATCACGAGAATAGCAAATTAAGATTTTATTCGACATTCGCACTCTTTTTTCGACATATGTCGAATTCGACTTAGTCTCTACAATCCGAGAATTGCCCTCCTGATGTTATGCGGTAACGTCTGCCTTTAACAATGCATTACCTACCTCATAGGTCACGTCCACCTAGGACGTAGGTACCCTATGTGGCATTGCACTGCACCCGCCACCCTGAGATATAGAGGTGAAAAGTCTCATGTACCCTTACCCTTCAAACCAGAACACAGCAATGCGAGCACTACCACAGAATAGGCACTAGGTATGGTTGTAATATTTCCCCGGACGAACTCTCTCACAAGAAAGCTTCAGTCCAATCAGAACTAATAATTACGGTCTTTAAATTCTTACCGATGTGTCATCTATTGGCTGGGTTATTATTATTATTATTTATACTTTATTGCACATAAAATAATGTAACAAAAAGGTGGGCTTAATGCTAACAGCATTTTCTACCAGCCAAACCTGGTTTGTGACAGCTGGTGGTTGGCGTACTACTTACAAACTAACACAATAGGTTCTTAAAAACTAGCTACATTAACAATAATATACCTAAATATAATGCAATATAAATAATAATATAATATATAAACATATACATAACCATATCTACATAATAATGAATAAATAGATACATACAAAGTACAAAATATATACACACAGTAATTAAATTAACTAAATAAATAAACTAAAGATATATTTTATACATACATAAGAGTGTCATTTTTGGTAAAGGTATTCTCTAGTTAGTCGTTTGAAGCATTCCTTCGACCCAACTTTTCTTAACTCAAACGGAAGATTGTTCCAGAGCCGAACCGCTTCAACAGAAAAAGAGTTTCCACGGAACGAGGTGCTATGCGCGGGGGTATCTAATAGGAGATTGTCAGATGACCTCAGTTGTTTGTTATGTGTGTCAGAACGGAATTGAAAGCGACTCTTCAGATAACCAGGAGTGAGGCAGCTGCAGCCTGTCAAGGAGAAACAATTCGTGGATCTTGGGATTTTGATCAACGTATTCATCACATAAGTTATTTGGAGTAATAAATGCCGCGGGAGCATCCTTTAGTCTTAAATCTTTTGCAAATAAGCGTAATCAATCCTGCATACTTTTGCGTTATCGACAATACGACAACCATTTAAATGCCTATATTAACTGAATGGTCGACTGAATTAAAATTGGTCGAAAAATTTGAATGTTGTTGCAATTTTTTTTCTGTTCATACATTTATATTATACATATTATATATATACATACATACATACATAGACACACGCCTTTTTCCCCGAAGGGGTAGGCAGAGCCACAATAGGCCTATATATATATATATATATATATATATATTTTATACTACTTGGATGACTGATCAAGCAAGAGGCCCACCTGATGTTAAGCGGTAACCTCTGCCTATGAACAGTGCATTACCTCAAAGATCACGTCCACCTACGACGCAACCTATGTTGGCGCCCGCCACCCTGAGACATAAAGATGAAAAGTCTCATGTGCCTGTAATTTCACCGGCACCCTTACCCTTCAAACCGGAACACAGCAATGCGAGCACTACTGCTTTGCGGCAAAAATAGGTATGGTGGTAGTACTTCCCCGGACGAACTCTTTCACAAAAAAGCTCTACTACTACTAAAATACACATGCTGATATATACCTTATCCGGCTTTCTTGCCGTTTTTGTTTTTTGTTGACCTTGCATGCGTACCTACCTTCTTTTTAAACGAACTGTGTACATAATGTGGATTTAAATTGGTTTCAGAATAGCATATAGTGTATAGCTTATAAGTAACTATAAGATAACTGTAAATCCTGGATTAATAAAATAAAATAAATAAAATAAAATAAAATGCCTTTTTCCCGAAAGGGTAGGAAGAGCAATGGGCCTCTCTTTACTATGGCTTACACTATACCCACCGCTATACACTTTATCTTTATATGTATGTTAGTTGTAATGTATATGGGCCTTTGTCTAGGTACAATGTACATTTTTCACTGTTGCCTGAAATAAATAAATGAATTGAATTGAATATACTTCGTATAAAAAAATATCTCAGAATATTAAATACGATTTGGAATCAAGAAATATCGATATTGTATGGGAACTACAATCCATTGCATTTAAAGACATAGTTGGAAGCCAGAGGTAGACAAAAAAAAAAAAAAAAACTTTCTAAATGATTCTTGCTCTTACAATGCGGATGCTTTTGCAATCAAATTAGATATGTTCTTTATGCATTTCCACCATTTTCCCTAGTGTTTAAAACATTACATAAAAATATTAATGACCACGCTACGGCAGCTGTGGCACCAAATTGGCCATCACTACCATGGTTCCCCGTTTTTATATTTGTAAAGAATACTATGTTACAAAAGAAGAAATGTTAATATTTCTGCCAGATAGGGATAAGCTTTCCTCTAATTTCAGAAAAATACATCCCCTTCATCAACGCCTTTCCCTGGGTCAAGTCTATTCGGCAAGCCTTTGCCAGGCATCAAGTCCCATCCTCAGTAATGAATCTTGTCCTTGCATCTCTATTGAATAGTATTAAGTCACAGTATACTTCTAGCTTTAAACTATGGGGTTACTGTCATAGGAAGAGATGATCCATTTGATACATGGATTCATAATTAAATTAATTATTTGCAAGTACCGGATACCATTTTTGAAACAAAAATTGCATACGAAAAGGATCCTCTTATGGATAGTTAACTAATCATCGTTCAGTTTTATCCCTTATTCATAAAAATAATAAATAAGGTGGGGCTCAAAATGTACGTGTTAAGAGGTGTCTTCAAACTGAAGCCTGCTTTTCCTAAATAGGTATACCACCATATGGAATTTGAATGTTGCAAACATGTACCTACCCTATAACAACTCCATAGGGTAACAGCAATTGAATAAAATCTGATTGTTTTGTTGGCTTTATCTACTGGACAAAGATTTACACAAAACATTACAGATTTAAGATTTTTTATTGGGGGAATATTATGTCTGATTAAAATTTCTAACATAAAATTAGGCACTGAAAGAATAAGCAGGCGTCATTGTCGATGCTTTTAGAAAAATAGCTGGAGGGCAATTCTCGGATTGTAGAGATTATCTCTAAATTAGACATAATGTCGAAGCATGAATGTCTACAAAAAATGTCACGAAAATGTCACAATAACCATCAAATCGTATTTGATTTGAATGATTTTGGTCGACTTATGTCTATTTGTGACATCACGAGAATAGCAAATTAAGATTTTATTCGACATTCGCCATCTTTTTTCGACATATGTCGAATTCGACTTAATCTCTAAAGCACGAGAATTGGCCTCCAGGTCTGACCTGACCAACAACAACAACAACAACATTTGAGATTTTCTATAATGAAACTTATTAATATACTTGACCTATTAATTATTATTATTATTAATCATTTATTTCAGGTTATTTACACCCATAAAATTAAATCTATATAAACCCATTAAAACACAAAAACATTAAAACTAATCCAATAAAATATAAATCAAAGATATTATTATAAAATTATATAAAATTAATGTCACAAAATATCACAAATTAAAATAAAATTACACAAAATAGACAACACGAAATTAAAATATGAATTGAATTGCATAGAATTGTAAATTAAAATATGAAATGAAATTAGATCAGATGGAGCCCATCATTATTTTCATCCATCTGTTTTGAATGGGGCAGTCAGCCCGCGCTACAATCATCTTCAGGATGCCGTTGCCGCTGCCTCGAGCACGCTGGAGTAAGGAAGCGACTCTCTTGCGAATAATCGCTTGAGAGCCGTCCGTGCGCGCCTCCGCGAACATCCCCGATGCGCTGCAAAAGCGAGGCAGCCGCATCAGCATCCTGAAGATGTTGTTGTATTGGACTCGCAGCGAGCTGGCAGCCCGCTGGGTGTGGTTTAACCAGAGGCTGCTCGAGTAGAAGGACTGGCAGTAAGCCTTAAACAGAGTGATTTTCACTTCTCTCGAGCAGCGAGCGAACCGGCGTGCGAGCATGTTGCCCCGAACTGCCAGCGCTCTGCGCTCCCTTTCAACATCCTCGTTATCTTTTAAGTCTTCGTTGACAATGTGCCCCAAATATTTAAAACTTTTGACTACTGTTAGAGCCGCACCATGGAGCATTATAGGTGGAACATGGACTGGTCGAACTCTACCACTCTTAAACACGAGGACTTCGCTCTTTTTAGAGTTATATATCTCAGTCCATTTTCAGCTGCAAATGCCTCACATATCTTTACTAGTTTACAAACGGATCCCACCGACGGTCCCAGCAGCACCATGTCATCTGCGTAACTCAGGTTATTTACCGCAACTCCGTCTACAAAACAACCTGTGTGGGTACTGCTGAGCTCGACGATGAGATCATTAACATAGAGATTGAACAGCAGAGGAGATGTAATACCGCCCTGCCGCACACCGCACTCCATGCCGTATGAGTCAGACAACGCCCCCGCCCATCTCACCTGGTTTCGCTGGCAGTGATACCAGTTTTTGAGTAAGGAGACAATATCAGCTGGCACACCCGCCGCCCCCAGTCTGCACCAAAGCTTATCATACAGAACTGTATCAAAAGCCTTGGACAGGTCGAGGAAGCAGGCGTATACCGGCGTCTTCCTTTCCGTGTAGTACCTGACAGCCTGCTTAAGACACAAGATCGCGCTCTCCGTCGAGAGCCCAGCCCTAAAACCGAACTGGGCATCGTGAAGGTGGACGTGTCGCAGCATTACGTCATTAAGCAAGCTGTCCAGGACCTTTGCCATTATGGTCGCCAGTGAGATGGGCCGGTAGTTGTTTTTGTCTGACGCATCTCCCGTTTTGCATTTCACAATCGGTACCACAACAGTTTTAGTCAGCTCTTCAGGTAAGTAGCCATGACACAAACACAGATTGTAAAACATGGAGAGCACGCGCGGCAGATGAACACCCGCATATCTCAGATGCTCAATGCTGAGACTATCATGCCCAGGAGATTTGCCACGTTGCATAGTTTGAATAGTTTTTCGCACTTGTTTGGCTTTAAAACTTGTAATCCTCTCGTGCATGACAGACCCAACACCGATCAACCCAGACACGCTAGAGCTCAATGACGGCTTCACTCTAAAGTGATCTTTGAAAAGATCAGCAATCATGCTATGATCACTAACATCATTCACACTCACAGGGAGGCCAGACTTTGCATTCATTTTGTTGGTTTGTTTCCAAAAGTGCTTAAAGTCTCTGGCCGAGTGATGAGAGGCAAGAATGTCCATTCTGATCTGTTCTTGTCTATCTTGACACCACTTAAGTTGTTTTTTAAAGGACTTCCTGCTCTCACACATATCGTCATAAACTCTACCACTAATTGGCTTACCAGCTTCAATCCAGATCAAAAACTTCAGCCTGGCTTCTCTGTGGAAAGCTGCTACATGTTTATTCCATCCTACAACATAACCACCTCTCCTCCGCGTTCTCTCTCGCTCATAAGAAGATGCTGCGGCTTCTGTTAGGATAGTAACTAGTTTAAAATACATATTATCCAATATATTTCTATGCTCTAAGTCATTACAAAGACCATCACAACAATGGGAGAGCTGTGCTGGAAAATCCACTTCCATCAGACTAGAGTTACATAACTTATGGTAATAATCAATCTGACTAGTGTTATATACGCTCTCCCCATACAACTTTATTAGTAAACGATGTCAAGTTCACATCTATCTTAACATGTAGCTTGCCTAAGTTACATTCCATAAAAAGTGGGAAATGGTCAGACCACTGCACCCCGTGCTCTACCCATAAGCGACCGACAGAGGGCAGCGCAGCGCCAGTCACGACACAGTGGTCCAACCACCTCGCACAGCCGTGAGCCTCACTAACAAAAGTATAGGTACCTGATTCAGCGCCTAGCATATTCATGTCTGCACATGTCCAATTTTGTTCTGTACAAAAGTCTAGTAATTCATTACAAAACAGTTCTCTAGGATGTGCATTAAAATCCCCCAATATGTAGATAGCGTCCGTGTCCCTTGCATCCTCAATGATTGAACTTATTTTACTTAAACATTGTGTGAAGTCCGGTAAATTCTCGTAACAGTCCGTAGGCATGTAAACACTAAATATCATCAAAGATCTATCACATAATCTGACATTTATGGCTGTCAAACGCACATCATCGCACTCCACAACACTTACTGACCGAAAGACACTTTTTCTCCACAGTAGCGCGACCCCGCCGTAGGGCCGTCCTCGTAGTAGTCCGACAGACGTGTCGACCGCAGAAGTCCCGGTGCCCCCGAACTCGTCAGCTATGTTATGCCACCTCGCTTATGTTATATGCATATCCGTTCAGCTCTGCCCCGCTCCGCTCGTGCTGTTTCCATTGAAGCGGAGCAGAGATTTCGAGCATAGTGATTGGTCAATTCATGCACCGCTAAGCACCGCTCCGCCCAACTCCGCGTCAATGGAAACGCAGCCTTATGCAGAGTTGGTAGTGCTATTGTGAATCATTATTATAGGTCGAGGTTAAATGATTAACACAATTAAAACTGACTTCTAGATGATAAAATATACAATGAGGCTTCGACCAAAGTAAAATAAATGGACTGGCCTTACCCATACAAAACGTCCGTGAAAAATAAGACAATTCGGATTTAGGGTACGGTCAACAAATAAACTATCTATCTATCTATCTATCTATCCAGCCACTGCTGAGTAAAGGCCTCTTCTCTATAGCGCCACTCCTGGCGGTCTTTTAAATAAACTTGTGAAGTTAAATTATTGAACTTCTTAAAAACTGTATTTTTTTAATACTTTAACAGATGCAATGTGTTTTTTAAAGTTATTTCAGTAGGTTTATAGTACAAAAAATCGCCGAAAAAAATGCAATTATTGAATGAAACTTTTACAAAAATACATGGTTCCCTTCTGTTTTATGTAGTTACGTATCTATTTTTCAGCTCTCAAACATACACAATATAAATCAATACAAAAGCAAGTCCACCTAAGGTCTTCAGCTAAATCAATTTGTGAAAAATATATTTTTCATCACTCAATAAACTAAGAAAATATCATAAAAATCGTACGGAAACATAAATGTATAAAAATTCCAGTATTTAAGAAACTGCAGAGTGCAGTTTTAAGAATTTTGCACAATGAGTTTTTTTATACTACTTGGAATGACAGATCAAGAAGATGGCCCACCTGATGTTAAGTGGTACCCTCTGCCTATGAACAGTGCATAACCTCAGGTCACGTCCACCTAGGACGCGCCCTATGTGGCATTCCACTACGCCCGCCACCCTGAAACATAAAGATGAAAAGTCCCATGTGGCCGTAATTTCATCGGCACCCTTACCCTTCAAACCGGAACACAGCAATGCGAGCACTACTGCTTTGCGGCAGAAACAGGTATGGTGGTAGTACTTCCCCGGACGAACTCTTTCACAAAAAAGCTCTACAACTACTAACCGTTTTTTGGCGTATAGAATTCATTGTGTAGAAAATGATCAGAGCAAATACGGGAAAATGTATTCCACTTCCAAAAGTCGTCTGTTCTTGCTCGTCTTATGACTTCTATCCATTTTTGTTTACCTTAGTTTTTTTTTTGGAAAGCTGTAAGGTTAATTAACATGCCATTACATATTATATGCAATTACCTAAAGCGACGTGCTTAGCAATGTTTTGACGTAAATAATGCAAATTACAATTCTAAATCAATACGATACCCCTTAGGCATCAGATTTTTTGCAGTCTGTACCGGACCATCCGTCATGCGTGAAGTCTTGTCAAATATTTCGTCGCTGTAGTTGGAAAACTTAATAAGTAATAACAACAACAAAACCAACATCGCGAGAAAAACGCGATTTACTGTTTTATTGCGTCAAAAACTAACTAATTTTTCAGTCCGTGTTTTGATATGTTATAGATTGGTACTGTATCTATTTTCGAATTTAATGATAATACATTTTAGTTCTTTTGATTAAGAGAAAAAAATAAAAAAACGACTATGTATTTTTCCCTCGCCAAAGTTTTGAATAATTGAAATGATCTATTATTTACTTATTTGAATATGACAATCCTATCCATGGGTATAGATTTATATAATATTAAAATACATTATAAAATAAAACCAACTTATAATCAATCCTTTTTATCAAGACTGAATATTAGAAAACTACTGAAACACCTACATTATTTTAGCAGACTTATAAATTCAAAGTAAGTGACATAACAAACTTATCATACGACTAATGCTTATAAAATCAACAAAATGAAAAAAAAATGTGGAACACAATAATTCTAAGTATCAAAAAGAAAAAGGTATGTCGACTAAAATTAAAACTATCTACGAGTATAAACTTGTGTCTGTTAACTTTCATTCAGAGTGGGGAACATTGAGATAATGTCCTGGGGCGTAGTCTTCCTTGTCGCTCGTCCTCTAGAGCAAGACGTGTCCATCGACATGTATGGGCCATCATAACTATGCAATAAAGTCGATTTCGGAAAATGTGTAAGTTATGTAGTTTTCCTACCACACGACGATTTATAAGTTTTTTATCAATTGATGAAAATTATATCACAAAACGTTTACTTACGAATTAAATGCGATGCCTGAAGCTTTATTTGTATTTCTTGTGTTGTTTGCACTTGCAGAAAAGCACAGGTAACTAAAGCCAAGGTATCTAATTTTGGTATTTTTCAGCATAGCTGTCACTCGTTGCCGTGACAAAGACTGACAGTAATATATTGTAGTCTTTGGACTGACTGAAGCGAAGTATACTAGAAGCTTCAAAACTATCGTTCCCTAAGGCCCGTCCATTCATTTTATTTACGTCGATGCAATGAGGGATAGGTAAACTTAGGTAGTTATGTATGGATCGGATTGCTGGGCCATGAAGAAGAAGGATGAAAGAAGATTGCATTCAGCAGAGATTATAATATTGAGATGGATGTGTGGAGTAACAAGAATGGATAAAATAAGGAATGAGTATATAAGAGGAAGTTTGAAAATTGCATAAGCGACATAAAAGTTGAAAGGAAATCGTTTAGCTTGGGCATGGGTATTCGTATGGGCATGTTATGAGGAAAGATGAAACGCATTAAACTAAGAAAGTTATGAATATGAATGTTAGTGGGTGGAAAGGATGAGGAAGACCTAAGAAAAGATGGATGGATTGCGTGCGAGATGCTGATATGAATGAGAAGGGAGTGAATGATGAAGGGACGGCTGACAGGGGAGAGTGGAAGAAAAAGACGTAATGCGCCGACCCCAAATAATTTTGGAAAAATGATGAGGTTAACTTAGGTAGAGAAAACACGTAGCACTATATCATACTTATTTTGTACACGCTTAGCAGCGGTGAAGTTGGGGTGGGCCGCTAGCTAGTGGGTAATTTTTTGGGGATTTTACTTAGTTGATAAGTTAAAGGCATCAGTGGCCGTGTTGCTCAAAGGTTAAGGTTGACGGCCGACGTGCCGCTGATTAGGCTATCGCATATAACTCTCTTTGTAATGATTCTGGGAAAACCAGATAATAATTCCAAGGGGAAAACAGTCACCTTGTCCTAAGATTTTCTTTTTTTTAGCATTGATTGACCTTTGTTTGACCACGATCTCACCTGTTGGTAAGTGACGATGTGGCCGAAGATAGAGCACAAAGGTCTAGAAGGCACCTATTCACTCTAGCCTTGAAGAGACCCAGATTATAGTTTTCAGGAAATACTTACGACGGTAGTGTATTCCACTCCTTAGCAGTTTGCATTATAAAGGTAGAACTGAAACTTTTAGTACGAATAGAGGGTATACTAATGAGGTAAGGGTGGTACCGAGCCGTGCGCCTGCTCGTCCTATGATGAAAAGGAGATGGTGGGATCAGATCATGAAGTTCCTGGGAGCATTCCCAGAAATGTAACCTATAGATTTCTAGAGGATCAACACAGTTAATTACAGGATAGTTAATCAATTTCTTCATTGTGAATACAAGCCGCGCAAGGGCGCAGCGGTGCCTTCTCGCAGATGAAGATGATGAAGTGGCATTGCTTTCAGGCTGTTTGTCGCCCCACTTGGAGTACCCAGCCTCCGACAATATCTCACCTGAAATAAGTTCATCATTACCTTTAGTGTTATCGTAACTAACCAAGTTTACATCCCAAGCATAGACAAAATTGCCCAATTATTTTGAGTAAAGCCGTGATTCCATTTGCAAGTTATTGCATGCAGGTTTGACGCATGCACGTGTTTGCGCCTAAGCTTAATCTTGTATGCAAGAGCATACTGAAGCAGATTACAGTGTACCTACAGGAGTAGGTACATCGTGGGCGGAAGATGTGCTGTGGTCGGTGCTGCTGCCAAATTCTGTCCAAATAATATACTACCTACAACAGCCAAATTTAGGTAAGTTAGAAAGTGACAGAACAGCGCTCATGGCACGAAAAGTTAAAATCATAAAAACCAATTATTTGCCACGTGAATAACAGTCGCATCACAGAATCATACGTTCAACTTGAAGATAAAATCTTTGCTGAAATTTAGTTGAAAGAAACAAAAACCAGCCAAGTGCGAGTTGGACTCGCGCACGAAGGGTTCGGGTCCATTATCTATAAAAACCAGCCAAGTGCGAGTTGGACTCGCGCACGAAGGGTTCCGTGCCACTATCTATAAAAACGGCAAAAAAACCACGTTTGTTGTATGGGAAACCCCTTAAATATTTATTTTATCCTATTTTTAGGCTTCCTTACCCAAAGATCTGTCTGTGCAGACAGACGGACAGCGGAGCCTTAGTAATAGGGTCGCGTTATACACTTTGGGTACGGAACCCTAATTACAAAATGCAGCTGTTTTCGACTGAAAATTTTATTCAATTTCTAAAGACTTAGAATTTTTTATTTTTAGGGTTCCGTACCCAAAGGGTAAAATTGGACCCTATTACTAAGGCTCCGCTGTCCGTCTGTACCTTTGTCTGTCTGTCTTTCGGTCTGTCCGCCATTCACCAGGCTGTATCTCATGAACCGTGATAGTCAGACAGTTGAAATTTTCACAGATGATGTATTTCTGTTGCCGCTATAACAGCAAATAAAAAAATATAAAATGCTTTATTTGGAACAAAAACATGGGTATATTGAGTCCGATAATAAACGCAGAAGTTTTGAAGTATTCAATAAAACTGTGTCGCGAATATTAACGCCCTCTTCCGAATTACAATTTCAGAGTTCCAATAGTGTAAGGTAAAGAAAACAAAACTAATACTTAAAAATAAACAAACAGAATAAAATAAATATTTAAGAGGGCTGCCATACAACAAACGTGATTCTTTTGCCGTTTTTATAGATAATGGTACGGAACCCTTCGCGCGCGAGTCTGACTCGCAGTTGGCCGGTTGGTAAGTAGATACGTATGTAAATTTGGGGAAGCTCTGCACACAATTACCACAGCATCTGTTGTAATGCTCTTCTAGTTCCTAGTTCGCAACCTATCCTGGGAGCAGTATATCACTGAAGTCAGCAGGAAAATGTATGGTTCAATGCATGCTCTGAAGCGCATGCAAAATTTTCTACCTTTTCCCGCTAAAGTCACTCTTGTAAACTCTATCCTACTTCCTATCGTAGATTATGCAGACGTGTGTTATCCCGACGCTACCGAAGAACAGCTTAAGAAACTTGAGCGGTTGTTGAATCTCTGCATCAGGTACGTTTATGGTCTACGTAAGTACGACCACATTTCACACTACCGCTCACAGTTAAAATGGCTCAAAATTCTATATCGTCGGGATACACACTTACTCTGTCTCTTTTACAACATCCTCCACAATCCTCTTTCTCCAAACTATTAAAAAGAACGTTTCCGTCCCCGTTTTTCTCCTGACCAACTATCTCGTTCTCGATCCTCTCAATATCGTCTACTCATGACCCATGCCCATAAGACCTCTTTTTACACCTACTCTTGTACGGTCACTTCGATCCGCTTGTGGAACTCTCTTCCAGTAGAAATCAGGAAAGCCGCTTCCATGGGAGTCTGCAAGTCCAAACTGTACCAATACTTTATGTCATTGCAAAATGTCTAACAAAATTGAGATTATGTTATTTATTGAATTATTTATATATGTTATATTATAATTTATGTTAGGTATTCATATAGCTAGTTATTTAGAGTAGGTATTTAATTATGTTAATCATTTAATCTCAACCTATAATTATTTTGAATATCACTACCACCCACACCTACATGACACAAAGGTTAGCTGGAAGAAATTGCTAATTAGCATTAAGTTCGCCTATGTACTGCTTTTTGTCTTGTGCAATAAAGCATTTTCTATCTATCTATAGGCCTACTTATAAAGTTGAAGGTTTTCCTTATTGAACTATTATTTGGTTTTCACAGAGTTATTGCCCGGAGAGTTACGCATATATGCGATAACCCAATCAGTGGCATGTCGTCACCCTTAAACGTTTGAGTGATACGGCCACTGATGCTTTAAGACTGCGCAAAAGTCTTCATACAAAAAACGCCACGCGCCGCTTTAAAAAGAGGTTTTTATTGAATATCTCTTAAAATATAGATACATACATACATAAACTCACGCCTGTTTCCCGGAGGGGTAGGCAGAGACCACGGATTTCCACTTGCTACGACCCGACATACCTCTTTTGCTTCATTCACTCTCATCACATTCTTCATACATGCTCGTCAGTTAAAGGTCCTCTTAACCTGGCCTTTTTCCAGAAAGTCTCCGATCTGGTTAGAATACATTCGTCGAGGTCTTCCCCTTCCCACTGTCCCCGCTCGTCTTGTGTACCCGTTTCGTCAATCTACTATCGTCCATCCTTTCTAAATGCCCAAACCATCTAAGCATACCTTTCTCAATCCTAGTCACTACGTCTTCTTTAATTTCACAACGGTCTCTTATCACACTATTCCTTATTCTATCTGTCAAAGTCATACCACACATAGGTACTTCTCAAACTTCTCATCTCTACTGCATTTATTCTACTTTAATTTTTCTTCTGCCATACCAAACTTTTGCTACCATACGTACATTAGTGTCAGTACTAACACCCCTCTATGCACGGCCAGTCGTGCCTTTTTGGACACGTTCCGACTGCTCATAAAGGCGTGAAGTGCTCCATTCACTTGGTTTCCAGCATTTACTCTCCTTTCAATATCATCTTTATGCTTGCCGTCTCTTGTATAAATATAGTAAATATATAGATAATTTTACAAAATCCCTCGGTTAAACCCTCGGCTTTGTTGTATTTATTTTATTTATCTAATTTTTTACCCAATAATATGCTCCGTTTTAATAGACAATTGAATCTTTGTTTTTTTTTATCGAGAAAATGTTTTCCTATCTGTTTCTGGTAGAGTTATATATAATCGGAATTATAATGTAGTATCCATGAAATTTTTTGATTTGAATATTGTACTTTATTTAGTCAGTTAAAAATCTAATCTAAGATTAATAATTTTGCGTTATACCCCACCTTAAGTAAAACCTCTCATCTCAAATCTTAGCTCAATAACAATAGCTAGCGGTCCACCCCGACTTCGCCGCTGCTAAGCGTGTACTAAATAAGTACCTATGATAGGTATAGTGCTTACCTATCCCTAATATAATATTATGATCTAGTTTTTCAAAGTCAGTTTTAAATGGTCAATCATTTAATCTCAACCTATAATGACTCACAATAGCACTACCAACTCTACATTACAGAAGGTTAGCTGGAAGAAAATACGGTATCTACGTCTATGTACTGGTTTTTTGTCTTGTGCAATAAATAATTTTCTATCTATATATATTACATAGTTACCTAATGGCTTGTACTAGTATTTATTATGTGCTAATGGTAAGCTCAGACGGGGCTTTAGTAGTAGTAGAGATTTTTTTGATAAACATTTTGTCCTGGGAATTACTACCACCATACTTATTTCTGCTGCATAGCAGTAGCATATTTATTGTATTCCTGTGTTCCAGTTTGAAGGGTACCAGGGTACCATACCAGCCTGAAATGATGAAGACAAAGTAGATGAGTCCTACAATGCTATGGTAGACAGAGAAACACACTGTGGACAGACAGATCTACCACACGATTTTATCAAAATATAAATATATACCTCTTTGAATAGGCACTCATATTTACTTCAGATATAATCATATAACCTTATCTTCTACTGTAGGTACACAATCCCCAGTTATATATAAGTTCAGAACTTCACTTGTGGGTTAGTCTAAGGAAACAAGTGGTCAGTACCTCTTATTCGTAGTAAGTACTACTTCTTAAGGATGTGGAGATCACTCGTTATTTTGGTATTGCTCTACGTGTCGTTCGCAAAAGGTAAGCTAAATAAACTCATAGTGAACCCTATAAACATCATAATCAACTTACTGCAGTCCACTTCTGGACATAGGTCTCTCCCAAGGCATTCGGCTCTCCTCATCCAGTTCCTGCCAGCCACCCCGCACAAGTCGCTCCACCTAGCCAGAGGGTGCTCTACACTACGTTTGCCAAGACGCGGTTTCCACTCAAGAACTCGTTTACTCCACCGGTTATCGGTTCTTCTGCAGACATGACCGGCGCACTGCTACTTCACCTTGCTAATCCTCTGGGCTATGTCGAGAAGTTTGGTTCTCTGTCGGATAACCTCGTTTCGGATCTTATCCCTCATGAGTGACTCCAAGCATAGCCCTTTCAACAGCTCGCTGAGCAACATGCAAATTGCCAATTTCGACATTTGTAAAAAATAATATGGACCTTTTTATAAAACGTAAAAGTAAACGGCACATCAATCAAATATGTTTTCCTTTAAGCAAAACATCTCTGTATAGCAAGAGTGTAGTTTGTATGGCTGTGCGTGTTTATAACCATCTTCCTAAATCTGTACTAGATGCTCCCAGTCTTAATGTGTTCAAGGGAAGACTGAAAAAGATGCTAACAGGAAAAGCTTACTATAGTACACTAGAATTCCTTGGTGATAAAAATGTTAATGACTAGGAATAGGTGACTTAATAGGACTACTTATGTGATTTTTGAATTTTTAATTTATAGTTATTTTTACTGATTTATGTATATTTTGCATGCGTTAAACGCCGATTATGGCTGAACATTTAACTGTAGCACTAACCACCAGTTCCTAACCCATATATCGCAATAAATTAATTTTAATTTGAATTTGAACTTTAAGTTTATGGACCTGTCCGTCCACGTTTCAGCTCCGTAAGTCATGCCTGGGTAGGACGCACTGATTAAAAACCCCTATACCCTATTACCACGCTGCAAATTCAAGTTTTGCTAATAACCTACCTGATGAATGGGCAAGCTGAACTTTCTGTTAGAAACTTGTACACTCACACTGTTATTACAATATTATTCTGTTTCTGATGCCGGCTTGCAGGTGAAGGTGCATCAGTCAGAGATGGCTACACGTACTACCCCACGGCTCGCGGCTTCCTCAAGCTGCATCGCGACCCGAAGCCCTGGGACTCGGCCCGGATCCAATGCCACAGTGAAGGTAACAAAGAACTTACTTATTAGGAAATGCTGCCGTGGACTGGTAGGAGTAACAATGCCTTCTGATCCAACGTTCACGGGTTCGATTGTAAGTACGAGAAACAATGAGGTTTTAGGTAGTTTTTTTTTTGACACATTTTCACTTGGAACGAACGTTAATGTGGTGTGTCCGGCCTAAGAATAGACCCCTCCGTCTCCTCCCGTTGATGTTGTAAAAGCTGAACACCAGGGGGTGGGCAACAGCGTCCACCTGAGTACAACAATACTCAGACAACAATACTGCGATCACTAATCCACCTGACAATCATAACATAAACATATCATAACACCCAACAGCCTTGATCCCACACTTTGATTCCCTGTGTCGTGGGTATCAGAAACTACCAGTACCATGGTACCATAATACCCAGACCCGGAAAAAATATTTGCAGATCATAGAAACATTTGTCCCCCAGCGGAAATCGAACTCGCAACCTTTCGCATCTCAGCCGGCTACTCGCCGGACGCGCTACAGTGGTCGTCAATCGTGGTGATTGTGACAAATCCATTGCATTCTATGGGGAGTCCAGCAAAAGACGTCTAAAGCCTGCTGATGATTTCCACGTGCCCTCAAAATGATAATGAAGATCATTTTTCCAGATGCGGAGTTAGCATCTCCCCTGCACTATGGCCTGAAGCATGCCATCAAAGAAGTACAATCTGCCGAGCCTCAGACGCTGCCGGTCCTATTCTCCGGAGTCCACGCAATCTTCGCCAAAGGACTCTTTACTTCAGTGAAAGGTCGGTAGATTTCTCTACAAAATATTACTTACCTGTAGGTATTTATGGCCGTCGTGGCTTCTGTGATTTGTTTTAGTCAGGTTTCTACCTATCTTTTGTAAACCAGTCAAGGTAGTTTATGCCCTACAAATATCGAAGGAGACATCAAGAACTTCACTTTAATTATATGCAGATTTTATTATTGAATTTTGATTTTATCTAGGTATTATATAATATTAGCATAAACTTATTTTTTTTCAGGAATCCCATTGAATAAGATGTTTGTAGACTGGGCTCCTTCAATCGACGAGGATCAATTGGAGAAGTTGAACCGCTGCCTCGTCTCCTACGCTAACGGCACCATGGGAGACAAGGGTTGTGATGAGACCCTTCCTTATCTCTGTTACGCAGAAGTGCCTGTTTGCGGGGTTGATCTTGGTAAGGTTTCTTTATGTACAAATTGTGAAACAACCACATATTTGGGTATCAGCTCACTCCGGTATCTGTTCGTGTAGTAGCAGGCACCCACTAACTCTCAGAAGTCTCGGAGCAAAATGGTGTTCGCAAATTGGACACTTGGAAGCATGGAAGAACAAAGGCAAAGAAGGCATGGATAAACCTCGTTCTGACACAATGGCAGGTTTCATAAAGAATTAGGTAATTAGGAACCTTTAGGACCATTCGGTTGACTTTGCAAAATGTTGAAATCCCAAAATGTATAATTTCCCAGAATGTTGAATCCTAAAATGTTGTATTTGCAGAAACTTGAATTCCTAAAATGTTGAGTTTGCAAAAAGTTGAATTTGTAGCATGTTGAATCCTAAAATGATGAGTTTGGAATTAGGGAATTAGGTAACTGGATGCCAAAGCACCACGGAGGTCCGTGGCGCTTTGGCAAATATCCGGTTCAGATACGAGAGATGCAGCTTCAATTCCCGCTCTGGGCAAATATTTGTATGGTCTGCAAATATTCGTTCCGGATCTGTGTGTTGTACCATGGTACTAGTAGTGTAGGTCCGGATACCCACGACACAGAGAATCCTATAGTGTCGGATCGGACTCGAGTGCGTTGGGCGTTACAATTAATTTAGGTTTTAGAGAACTTTCTCATAGTACGGAAATGGTTCCGTACCTACCATGAGAAAGGTCTCAAAAGTCTAAGCGAGAGTGCAACTCGCACTTGTCAGGTTTCTTTCTCCACAGGTATTAGGAATAAATACAACAAAATAAATGTTTTATTTTATTCGCGTAGAATACCAGCTTGACGTTCGGACCGACCGCTGCTACAAATTTCACTCTCAGGCGAAGTTGTGGGAGGAAGCCTACAGGATCTGCCAGCAAGAGGGTGGCTACCTGGCCATCATCAACAGCGACCTCGAAGCCACGGTGCTCAAGGAGCTCTTCGCAAAGTACCCGCCAGAGAAGATAAGCAACGGGACGTATAACAGAGTGGTGTCTCTAGGCTTCCACAGCTGGAGACAGGACGGAGCCTGGTGGACGATCCACGGTGAGATTCATCATCATCATCATTGAACGAGCGAAGCGAGTTCTCTGAGTCAACTTGGAAGAATCGGCGTTTGTATGTCTGTATGTATGTATGTATGTATGTTTGTCCGAGCAAAACTTCCGAACCGTTAATCCGATCTTCATGAAATTTGATCAGGGGGTAGATAGTGTTGGTACAATTTGTTGGTAATGTTATGAGCTATATCGGTCTATATTGTTGAGATATTTCGATTACAAGAGGGGCTAAAAAAAAAAAAGTGAGAATATCAGACCAAATTGGGTGTCATATGAAAACCCCTCGCTTCGAAATCACAAAACAATTTTTTATAATTTTTGTACTTACATAGTTTTTGAGATATTAGGGTAAATCGAAAAAGTAAAAAACCAAAACCTCTAGGGTACTTCCACCAATCCTATCCACAGCACGCTATTTGTCAGATTCGTCGCTCACCTAAGCCGTGATTCCAATAAGCATGCAAGGTGCAAATTGCATGCAGCTTGCGTATGTAGTGGAAATTAATTTAAATTTTCAAGAGTTTTTGCAGATAAGTATTGAGTATTCTGTGGATTTTTAGCTAACGCGTCTCTCTTCCCTCTTTCTAACAAGATGCCACACCATCTTATTCTTAAGCAATCTACGGATAAAAGTGGTGCAAACATACCGCGGTCAAAACCGACCTACGGGAAAAAATATTTTTATACCATTCCCCCTCGAAAAAGCTTATTTTGTTCACTGAAAACAGAGAATAAAAAGCACTTTTAATCACTATTTTGGTGTTTGAATTTAGAACACACGAATATACTAGAGCCTCCATCACAATGCAACAACCCTCCAATAACATCTCCTATACAACCTCCTTGCGCAAAAAATGCTCGATAATAAAAACTGTTTTGTGTTCTTTGCTGTGATTGTGATTGGCAATATTTTGAATACTGTAAGTTGTACGAACACAAAGCTTAGTGGTACTTAATAATAAATCGATTGAAAATGTATTCACCTGATGAAGTAGAGATGTCTATTTTCACTTAAAATTTCTTTTTCTCGTAGCCATGGTATAAAGTATAGTATGCAACTCTTGAATAAAACGGATTTATATCGAGGGCCATGAATCACACGCGTCGCTCAGGATTCTAACACTTGAATACGCTACGCTACGCTTGTGATTCATCTATGGCCCTCGATTTAAATCCGTCTTTTATTCACTAATTGCATAATATACTATTTCGTGATTTTTGCTCACTTTTCTAACTTACCTGAGGCACAGATAAAAGAATACTATACTAGTACCTAAGGTGATAGTGACAGAATCCTATACAGCGTAGGTGTACAGCAGGTGATTGGTCTAATTTGGAGGCTTTCTCCTCAAAGAGGAATCAACGTTATGTGCTGAAAAAAATATATGTCATTCATTGAATTTTTTTCTGTAAAGTGAACGCACAAAAATGTTCTACCTGTTTAATAACCACGTGGAAAAAAATAACAAATTGTAGCTGTTTTCGACTGAAAATCTGATACAACTTCTAAACGACTTAGAATTTTGTATTTTTTCTTTCAACTAAATGTCGGCAATTTATCTTCAAGTTGAACATGTTAAAAGATAAACGGCTAATTACCACTATTATTCGTCACTTTTTTTTTTTTTTTTTTTTTATTTTTTTTTTTAGCCGTTTATCTTTTAATATGATTCCCAACCACGATAGTTTCAATTCTATAAGTTGAACATGATTCTGTGATGCGGCAAATAATTGGTATGTTCGTGATTTTTCACTTACTATTCGTTCTGCGAGCGCTATTCTGTCCCTTTATAACTTAACTGAACTGAGTTTGGCTGTTGTACCCTCAATGTGGTAGGGTATCGGGTAGCAGATTTCAACCTCGTCAAAAAAAAAAAAAAGTTAGTATATTATTTGGACATAATTAGGCAGCAGCACCGACCACAGTACATCTCCCGCCCACGATGTACTTACTCCTGTACACTGTAACCTGCTTCAGTATGCTCTTGCATACAAGATTAAGCTTAGGCGCAAACACGTGCATGCGTCAAACCTGCATGCAATAACTTGCAAATGGAATCACGGCTTTACTTAGAATAATTGGGCAATGTGCAATGTGGTGTGTCCGGCCTAATAAGAATAGACCCCTCCGTCTCCTCCCGTGGATGTCGTAAAAGTCGACTAAGGGATTACCCGGACTTGCTGATAAGATTCTTTGGTATAAGATTTGTCCTGGCTGGTAGCTTATTATGGAATGTGTTATTACTGGAAGAAAGCGTTAGCCGAGTCAGTCGTGGAAAGCAATAATAATAATAATAATAATAAATAATGCTGGACTAGTTCACACAGCATTATCTAGCCCCAAGCTAAGCCAGAGCTTGTGTTATGGGTACTAGGTAACTGATATACATAATACAATACATTACATAAATAGATATTTTTATTATACATAGAAAACACCCAGAACACCCGGAACAAATATCTGCAGATCGCACAAATTATTTGTTCCGAGGCGGGAATCGAACCCGCAACCTCCTGCGACGCAGGCGAACCAGCGCCAGCCGCGCCACAGAGGTCGTCAATGGCGGCGATGAGCTCACCACTTGTCACGTCTATATTACACGATGGTGCAACCCACTGTGAAAAGAGGCCCATTGAGGCTCTGCCTACCCCCCTTCGGGGAAAAAGGCGTGTGTCTATGTATGTATGTATGTAATTGGGCAATTTTGTCTATGCTTGGGATGTAAACTTGGTTAGTTACGATTAAAGGTAATGATGAACTTATTCCAGGTGAGACATTGTCGGAGGCTGGGTACTCCAAGTGGGGCGACAAACAGCCTGAAACCAATGAAACTTGCGGAGCCATGTTCCGGAACGGGAAACTAGATGACCTTCCTAATGGACATAAAGAAGCCTTCATCTGCGAGAAGGCACCGCTGCGCCCTTGCACAGCTTGTGATCACAATGATGATCAGATTTATTAACACGTTCAAATAAATAAATATATTAATTAATTTACTAATTACAATTAACTGTGTTGATCCTCTAGAACAGGGTTACCCAAACTTATTTTAACTACTGCCAACTTTGAGAATAAATTATTTATTAGCGCCCCCATTTTTTCACCTTCTCAATTATTGTGAGCTATACAAGCGGAGACAATGCACAAATCGGGTTATTTAACAAAAACTTGTAAAAAAAACATGATTGCCCGCGGTCTATTATCAACGAAAATGACCTATCTAGGAATATTAATAACTATTAAAATGCGAAAGTGTGTCTGATTTGACGACCCCATTTTTTTTCTGGGTCTCTTACCGCCCCCTTTACGTCTGCAGCGCCCACAAGGGGGCGTGTTCGCCCACTTTGGGAACCCCTGCTCTAGAATATATAACAAATTTCAGTCTATTTCAGTGTTCCCTTTTTTTGGAAGGAAGCAAACCTGTGCTAGAACGCATAAGGGGGTAGGGCCCCTAATTACTCTATTAACGACTAGATGTCACGACAGGAAACATAATCATTTCATTTAAAATTAACCATATGACTACCTACGTGTATTTTTAATGTTCCAACATGGTTCCAACGCCAGTATTCATACAAAAATGCGCTAAAACTCATTTCTAACGAGCCAAATATAGTTTATTATTTTTCAAGTGTAAACCACACTTTATGGATAACATTAAATTTAATTGTAACCCAAAAATTTCGTTCCAGCGGGACTCGAACCCGCAACCTCGCCTGTGATCGGCGATGCCTTTACCAATTCGGCAATAGAACGAGCTATGACGCTGAAGACGAAATTTGTGGGCCAAATATGTTGATTAATGCGCCCTCTGGCAAAAGTTCACGAAAGTTAATACCATGAGGTTGCGAATGAGATTTTAGATTTTTATTCAAGATTTATCAAGCGAGATTTTATTAAAATAAATACTTAGGTATATCCGAGATTTTCATTGAAAAATGTACAGAAAAATACTTTTTGTTTTTTCGCCGATCAGGTATGGAACCTTAAAAAATAAAAACTCAGGTTTAGTCAATTGTGGATAGATAACTTAGTCCTTGCAACAACTGGCATTTGCATCTGGCATCTGGCATCTGTCCGCCGGTATAGGCTGGATGTCTGTTAATGTTGGTAGGTACCTACTCGCGTGCAGTTCGTATTTTTCAACGAAACTTGCTAAGCTTTCATTCATAGTGTTTTTGACGTCGGCGATTATTGATTGGATTGGTAGTTCCCGAAAAATTACCGAGTACGTAGTTACCGATTTTGATAATATTGGCAAAGATTATTGGTTCAGCATTCAGTTGGTACTCAATTCTGAACAAGAATTTTGAATATGAGCAAAAACAAGACGTGGTCATCAAAAATTAATGGATACACATGACGCATAGTTTTATACAAGTTTGTGCTCGCGAGGTCTACTGTTCACAGAACACCTAGTTATTTTATTTAGTTAGTTTATTTAATTTAGTTTATTTAAATTCTAATTAGGTTATAAAAATAAAGGACTAAACTTTTGTTTCTAACCCAATGCATATATATTCTGTGTCCAATGTCACACCAAATGTTCCCTCAAGCGCCTGCTCCAAATAGCTATGCCTCGCCGCTGGAAGAACTTTGAGAGTACTGTTTGCGCAGGCGCGCAGGCTCCATAACGTTCAACTCCAACAAGCCATGGCGAGGTGTGAATCAAGGATGCTGTTGCAGTTGCTATTTTGTTTAGAGTTTGGTTAGTACTAATATTTATTCTGTGGTTTGGTGGACCTATCTTCAGATACCTATCTGTGTATCATGTTCATGAGTGAGGAATAATATCAATTAGCTTTTGCCGGCTTCACTCCATTCCACTCCCTCCTCCTTTCCTCCCTCCCCAGCACTCAGTCACACACACACACACACACACACACCTAATATAATCATAATCCGAACCGTTGACCTGACAGACGTTGACCTGTGTCTTGAGTTCATATACAAAAATCCCATAGTAAAAAAGTTCTTTCAGATTTTCCCGAGTTTTACAACTTTCAGGGCTACTTTTCAAATTTGTATTTTTCTAATAAGTAGGTGCCTACTTATTTAAGGTAGGTATTTATTTAGGTAGGTAGATACCTATCATTTATAACCTAGGTGTTTTTTTTTTTGTGATTACTTACTTACCTACCTATTGATTTAATAGAAAACAACTTCCAGTTATGTTGAAGGAAGTCTACAATTGTAGGTAGTAGTAGAGGATCCACACTAGAAACGACCTTCACCCATCTGTTTAATGGATGACAAGTATTTTATATAAATTTTTATGTATTAGAAAATATATCTCGAGTGGGTTGTCTAAAACATTCATATCCCCAGACTATGATTCGTTAAAAAATTCAAAACCAGCCAAGTGCGAGACAGACTCACGCACGAAGGGTTCCGTACCATTATCTATAAAAACCGGCCAAGTGCGAGTCGGACTCGCGCACGAAGGGTTTCGTACGATCTACTGACGGTACGATCTATAAAAACGGCAAAAAAAAACACGTTTGTTGTATGGGAGCCCCCTTAAATATTTATTTTATTCTGTGTATTTGTTGTTATAGCGGCATTCGGATAAATAAATCATCTGTGAAAATTTCAACAGTCTAACTATAACGGTTTTTTTTATTTTATTTTTATTATTAATCTTTGTCTGGACATTAATTTCTTAGACTTAATATATAACAAAATGTATCTCCGGTGGGGTACTCGAGATACATTTTCTTATATATTAAATTTCATATAAAATACTTTTCATCCATTAAACAGATCGGCTAGCTTATTACGTATCTCGTCACGTAATAAGCTACGTCGTACGTCGTACGGTCGTTTGACGACCTCTGTGGCGCGGCGGGCGAAGGTTGGCCTGCGACGCAGGAGGTTGCGAGTTCGATTCCCGCCTCGGAACAAATAATTGTGCGATCGCAGATATTTGTACAGGGTGTTCTGGGTATTGTATAGTAAAAAATATCTATCTACGTATTATATTGTATTAAGTATATCAGTTATCTAGTATCCATAACACAAGCTCTGCTTATCTTGGGCCTAGATAATGTTGAGTGAACTGTCCAGCATTATTATTTATTATTATTTATCTTGCAATAGCAATGCGATAGCAATAATTGCGCGATTATCGCTTATTACGTATCGATGATACGTTATACGAATTTGCAATTTGGATGCGATAATCGCGCAATTTTTAATATCGCATTGCTATTGCAAGATACTTAATAAGCTAGCGGTGAAGATCGTTTCTAGTGCGGATCTTAGACTATAGGTATTACTATAAACTAACATATAAATTTAATCTTCTTACTAGCATTGCTAAGTTACTTTTAACAAAGCCATCGTAGTTATGTAGGTACCTCAAGGGCTGGTCTAATTGGATTTAAGGGGGGGAGGGGGCATTTACCCCCTTTGCTTCCGCGGTCCCTGTCTGCGTGGCCCGTCTCCTAAATGAAGCTAGGAAGGAAGTGTCTCACAGGAATTAAATTATTTTCCTACATAAGTACCTACAAGTAGGTAGTAATTACAAAGTCCGAAAATGTCAATGTCAAGCTCAAGATCGTTAGGACGAATTGTTGTCCTTCTTCCTTATTGTAGGTAGGTAGGTAGGTAGGTAGGTATCTACCTACGGTAGCTAGACGTACTACAGCTGTAGAAGTTGTAGAGTGGTAGCGTTGGTTTATAGCGTCATGCTCTGAAAAACATTTAGTAGGTTTGTACTTTTTCCATAAAAACCGATCAAGTGTGTGTAAGCACGCTGTAAGCACACTTAAGCACGCTGTAAGCACGCTGTAAGCACGCTGTAAGCACGCTGTAAGCACGCTGTAAGCACACTTAAGCACGCTGTAAGCACGCTGTAAGCACGCTGTAAGCACGCTGTAAGCACGCTGTAGGTAAGCACGCTAAACACTGATCTGTGTAATGGTGTCTCAGAGGTCCAAGTTTGAGTTCTGCAAACTCCATCGTCACGATGATTGTAACGACGATCGTGCGTGAATAACGTACTAGCCATGACTTGGGGGGGTAAAGGTCCCTAATGATAAGGAAAACAGGCGGGTGAAGGGCCTAATATCCTCTTAAGAGCCGAAGGTCTTGACTCTTGAGAGAGGCGGAAAAACAAAATACCTACCTCTAACTTAAGTACTCTTTCAACCCAAAACATGTTGTGCTGATTTATTTATAGTACCTATAGAAATAAGAGCTTTTTGGGACGATGCGATCCAGCTGGTACCTTATCACAGCTGGGGAAAGCCCGACGTTCTCTTCGATGGACAAACGAAATTTTGATGTACCTAGTAGGAAGTCGGTGGATAGTTGCGGCTCAAGACCCGTGTGTCGTGGCATTCTATGGGAGATACCCAAGGCATTAAGGATCCAGCAGTTCCACTAGACTGATGATGATGATATGTGTTACGAACTTCGTCTTATTGTCCACACTGCTTAATCAAACCCGTGCGAAGCCGGGTCGGGTCGCTAGTTATGTAATATAAACCTTCCGTGAAAAAATCTCTAACTGATGGTGAAAACCGCATCAAAATCCGTTGCGTGGTTTAGGAGGAGTTAGCGGATATACAGACAGACGACGCGGAAAGCGGCTTTGTTTTAAATTACGCAAGGATGTATAATATAAAAAAAAACCGGCCAAGAGCAAGTTGGACTCGCGCACGAAGGGTTCCGTACCATTAACTAAAAAACGGCAAAAAAGCAGGTTTGTAAAAAAAATAACTTAAAAAGCGGTCACCCATCCAAAAACTGACCTAGCAGAGCATCGCTTAACCTACATTTGGAGAAATCACGTTTGTTGTATGGGAGCCACCTTAAATATTTAAGGGATTAGGACAGATAAGTCTTAGTAGTGAGGAACCCTAAAAACCTCTATCCATTTGATTTTAAGGAAAGGTACTTGAAAAATAGTTTGTAAAAATGTGTTAAAAAAGACCTTTCCTATGATAGGAGGTATACCCCACTCGACCTGGGTATATTTAATATGTGGCCACATGCTAAATCTCTGCACATTTTGAGATTTAAAACTGTGCGAAACTATAGTGTCCACGCGGATTTGCTCGCGTTTTACCAGGATAAAAAGTAGCCTATAGTTAAATCCAGGTCATAATCTATGTGTGTACCAAATTTAATTGAAATCAGTTCAGCCTTTCCGGCGTGATTGTATAACAATCATACAAACATCCAAACATCGTAACTTTGACATTTGTGATAATGTTAGTGGGATAAATTATAATACCTCGGAAAAAAAGTCTCTACCTACTTATTATAGATACTTACAGTTCGATTGATTGCTTATAGATGTTCTTACAGGTGTGGTTTAGTTTTCCTTATTTTCTGATAGAGATCATTACCGTAATGTGTAGCTATAAGATTTTATTACGTTGTATGTGTAAACTCGCCATCGCAAGCGGCTAATATCGTGACACATTTACATACACTGTAACACTATAAATGTAATACCTTCTCGTGATGTTATAGTGTCCTATGTGTTAGGAAGAACTATGCAAGTACATAATATACCTACAGTTCGATTGATTGCTTATAGATGTTCTTACAGGTGTGTTTTAGTTTTCCTTATTTTCTGATAGAAATCATTACCATAATGTGTAGCTATTAGATTTTATTACGTTGTATGTGTAAACTCGCCATCGCAAGCGGCTAATATCGTGACACATTTACATACAGTGTAACACTATAAATGTAATACCTTCTCGTGTTGGTATACTGTCCTATGTGTTAGGAAGAACTATGCAAGCGCTGCTTATTCAAGTCACAGAATTTATGCAGATCACTAAAACACGGAAGAAGACTTTTTTTTTTTTTAACATTGATAGACCTTTGTTTGACCGCGGTCTCACCTGTTGGCACGACGATTCCGGCAGGGCTATTTTAAAACGTTCGAAAAGCATTCCGACAGCCGATACAGAAGTTTTTTTTTTTTTTTTTTTTTTTATACTACTTGGATGACGGAACATGCAAGAGGCCCACCTGATATTAAGCGGTAACCTCTGCCTATGAACAGTGCATTACCTCATACCTCATAGGTCACGTCCACCTAGGACGCACCCTATGTGGCATTGCACAGCGCCCGCCACCCTGAGACAAAGATGAAAAGTCTCATGTGCCTGTAACTTCACCGGCAAGTTACCGACGGAGATTCGGATAGACGCGATTTTAAAATATCCGATACCGAAAACTTTGACATTAGAATACGAAACTTTCGCTCAAAATATTCCGACAGCTATTTGGTGTCGGTAACTCTTCCGACTAAAACTAACTAACTAATCCGATCGGAAGACTTTTTGAACGTTTCAAAATAGCCTTACAGATAAATAAATAATAAATAAATAATGCTGGACAGTTCACACAACATTATCTAGCCCCAAGCTAAGCAGAGCTTGTGTTATGGGTACTAGATAACTGATATATTTAAAACAATACATTACATAGATATACATTTTTGATTATACATAAATATCCAGAACACCCTGAAAAAATATCTGCGATCGCACAAATATTTGTTCCGAGGCGGGAATCGAACCCGCAACCTCCTGCGTCGCAGGCCAAACTTCGCCCGCCGCACCATTGAGGTCGTCAGATGTTGAGATGCTCAACCAGACAAATACTAGCTCCATCCCCTGACAGCATCAGCATCATACCATCACATCAGTAATTCTGACGATCCATCGGACAGACACTAGTATAAAGTGTGTGTCAAAAGAATTTGTTAGGCTAATCTACAGATTTTTACACCTCTTCCACTCTTTTTCTTAGAGTTTCCACCGTTTCGGGGCAGTGGTCCAACTGCTATGTCCAATTAGTTGGACTACGGGCCTTTACTAGGGGCCGTGGTTCAACTATCTTTGCAGTTGGACCACGGCACCATAATAGAGTTCCCAGGTCCAATTAAAACAATTTCAAATAATACAACTGCAAATGTAACATTTCAAATAATACAACTGCAAATGTAACATTTCAAATAATACAACTGCAAATGTAACATTTCAAATAATACAACTGCAAATGTAACATTTCAAATAATACAACTGCAAATGATCACAGGTGAAATAACTATAGGCCATGCTTTAGAAAAAATATTATTACCTAAAAACATATTTTGTTGTTCCAGTTTTGTTTTGTTATTTTTTTAAGAGAAAAGGACATTACTTTAAGTTCTGTATTAAAAACGTTGTTGAACTAACTATTTAATTAAAAAGGTGCTGTGGTTACAATAATTGCAGTTGTATTATTTGAAATTGTTTTAATTGGACCTGGGAACTCTATTATGGTGCCGTGGTCCAACTGCAAAGATAGTTGGACCACGACCCATAATAAAGGCCCGTAGTCCAACTAATTGGACACAGCAGTTGGACCACTGCCCCGTAACGGTTTCCACAGAGTTTAAACTTACATATTTTGTAAGATTGAAGGTGGTTGCTTTTTCATACCTTCTAACGTATTTTACCAAATATGGGCGAACAGAATATAATTTTACACTGAAATTACTGTTGTTGGCTTTTATATTGTTCATTATTTGCGTTAAATCATATTTGGTTGAAGAAAACAGTGGATTTATACCGAAAATAACATAGTTTTTTATTTTTTGTGTTTTTGGAGTTTAATCCATACACGTCATTTCAATGTTATTTTTGCCTACTGTTAAAAGCAAAAATAACGGTAGCCTAACGGTTCAATAGTACAACTCAGAATCCAACGATACCGGCGGGTTCGATCCTAGGCTCCGCACCAATGACTTTTCTAAGTTATGTGCAATTTCCATCGCTCTGTGCTTCGGAGGGCACGTTAAGCTATCGGTCCCGGCTGTTATTGATTAATAGCAGTCGATAAGCCATGTCAAACTCTGACACCAGAGGCCAGCACTACCTCATACGAAACGACGACGACCTACTGTTTTCTTCTACAGTCATTTCAATGTAAAATTATAGGTACTCTTTTTGCCCATATTTGGTAAAATACGTTAGTACGAAAAAGCCATAACTCCTACTTGAGAGCTTCAATAGTTTCATCAAACATCAAACCAAGCCAGGCAAAAGTACGAGACATCATAATCAGAGAACTTGGTAGTACCTTTCTAGTGATTGAATGGTGATAGGTAGGTAAGCAGTACTACTCGGTAAAAAGTTGAGGATGTTGACCGCATATGTTCCTTTTATGCTACATACGCAGTTTTTACCGATGCACGATGACGCGGGGAAAATCCAAGTGCTCTATAGGTACACGAAAAAATACTTAGCTCAAGTGCGAGTAACACTCGTGCCGTGGCTACCGTATCGTTTCTTTGTCCAACCATGTGGAATGTATAGATATTTACATACAAATCTGCCCGTTTTAGGGGTAGAAACTTTGGGTAACGAAGCTTCCACCGTCGTCCCCGAACACCCGGGTATCTAGTGGTGGGTCTGCCCACACTGTCTTCCAGTTCGTGTACTCATATCATACATACATACATACATACATAGACACACGCCTTTTTCCCCGAAGGGGTAAGCATTGCCTCAATGGCCCTCTTTTCACCGTGGATTGCAACATCGTGGAATATAGACGTGACAAGTGGTGAGCTCATCGCCGCCATTGCTAAACTTCTCACTTTATTTATGCCCAAACGACTTTTGTGGAGAGATTCGTTTCCACTGCGCATGCTATAGGCAGAATGAAATTCTGGAGATGTTGCAGCGTCTGAATTTGACTCTCAAGGCTGCATCTGACTGTGCCAAGTTCAACGCCTCTAAAACGCAGGCTTGTCTCTTCTCGGCGAAAAAAAGACAGTTTCTCCAAGTTCCTGTCTTCCGAGATGTACCTGTAGCTATAGGAGATGACCTTGAGCTCTTAGGCGTTTCACTCAAGCCTGCTTTCAACTTTGGCTCCTACATCGTCTAAGGCAAAAACTGCTTCCATGAAGCTAGGCATCCTGAATAAGGTAAAGCGATACGTCACACCAGTCTATACGAGTATAAAGCACAAGTCCGGGCTGGTATGGAGTACTGCTGCCACGTTTGGGATGGCTCGGCCAAACACCAGCTTGCTGCTTTTACGGAACCCTAAAAAGTGATGATAAAAGAAAACTACAAAAAGTAAGTAAAAAAAAAATGTTTTAAGTATTAACAAACGGTAACAGAAAGTAAGTGGCTTTTTTTAGGGCAAATTCTGTACGGTTCTTTATAGGGCTTCTGTAGGATGATAAATTGTATTATCGTTTCGTTTCGTATGAGGTAGTGCTGGCCTCTGGTGTCAGAATTTGTCAAGCCGCCCGAGGGCCTCTGACATGGCTTATCGACTGCTTATCAATAACAGCCGGGACCGACAGCCGAAGCACAGAGCGATGGAAATCCGCACATAACTTAGACAAGTCATTGGTGCGGAGCCTAGGATCGAACCCGGTATCGTTGGATTCTGAGTTGCACTATTGAACCGTTAGGCTACCATCGCTATTGTATTATTATTATATGGTTACCTCGGCCTCGTAAACACAAGTAGGTACCTAATACCGCTGTGTGCGATAATGTCAGCTGGAGCACAGATAAAATAATACTATAAGTACTAGCTGGAGTGCCATTGTCTCATACGATACTATTCTGTGCACTGACGCGGTAAACAGCAGACAATGCGGAATGTTAAGTGCGGTGCAAACAGACGGACAACATATCATGTGACCCAATCGTGCCTATTACAGTCCTGTATTATTATTAGATAATATAAAATTGCCGATTTTTAATACCCTAGCTCAGGGGTTCCCAAAGTGGGCGATAACGCCCCCTTGTGGGCGCTGCAGGCCTAAAGGGGGGCGGTAAGAGACCCATAAAAAACGGGGGTGTCAAATCAGACACACTTTCGCATTTTAATAGTTATTAGTATTCCTAGATAGGTCATTTTCGTAGATAATAGACCGCGGGCAATCATGTTTTCACAAGTTTTTGTTAAATAACCCGATTTGTGCATGCATCTCCGCTAATATAGCTCACAATAATTAATTTAATTTGAAGTTATAGTCGTTTTTAAGCAGGTGAAAAAATGGGGACGCTAATAATAATTATGGGGGCGCAAAAAAATAATTTATTCTCAAAGTGGGTAGTAGACAAAATAAGTTTGGGAACTCCTGCCCTAGCTAGTATTCTAAATCAGCAATTTCATGGGACCTAATAAAACAGTGGTGCCAACAGCTAAATACCGTCATTATAATAACTCAGTAAAGTTCAGGTATCTTAGAAAGTGATAGAATAGCGCTTGCGAAACGAAAAGTGAATGAAAAACAAATATTTGCTGCGTAATCGAATATATGAATTTGATATAATATTATTGAAATAATATTATGAAATAATGAATCGTGAAAAATATTATTAAAAAATAATATTATTTACCTATATAATTTTATTTGTTACCTTTATTGATTTTATCAATTAAATTGATAGGTAAGAGAGATATTTACGTTGTAACCCATACCTATAAACTTTGGAATGAGATTCCATCTAAAGTTTTCCCGCTTTGTTACGACATGTGTCGCTTCAAGAAAAATGTTCATAAACTCCTTCAGGGTAGGCAACGCATCGACAATACCCCCGGTGTTGCCGGTATCTATAAGCGACGGTGACCACTTTACAACAGGTGGGCCGTAAGCTAGTTTGCCTATTAGTTTCATAAAAAAAAAAAAAAAATAGCCTTTTTTTCACGATATTTTTTATCGAGAAAATTTGTCGAAGTCGTGTTTTGGGCTCCATCTATTGCTCTTGGAAATACGATTAAGATTAACATATATTTTTTGCTGTCATAAACTGTAGATATTAACTTTTGAAACGATCATAGTTATGTCTTGACGACCTCTGTGGCGCGGCTGGCGATGGTTCGCCTGCGACGCAGGAGGTTGCGGGTTCGATTCCCGCCTCGGAACAAATATTTGTGCGATCTGCAGATATTTCTTCAGGGTGTTCTGGGTGTTTTCTATGTATAATAAAAAATATCTATCAATGTAATGTATTGTATTAAGTATATCAGTTAATTAGTTCCCATAACACAAGCTCTGGTTTAGCTTGGGGCTAGATAATGTTGTGTGAACTTGTCGAGCATGTTTTATTTATTTATTTATTTATTTATGTACATAATTTTCACTAGATTTTTACGCCGACTGTACTACACTAACAAAATCGACAAGGACAACAGGAATTTGAAAGTTGACTACAAATGTTAATGGATCAAACAGGACGATCAAACTCCAATGGATCAATCTCAATGGATCATACAGGAACTACTCGACAGTGGTGAGAATGTGTAAGAATCAAAAAAGTGTGACGCGACCGGACACCGTTAGTGTTAATTGTGTGTCGAGTTGGTGTGAATTGTGACAATGAAACCGAAGGTAGTGGTATCGTTTGTAATAAAAGAGTGAGAAAGAGGGTAGATCGATATATCTGCCAATAACATCTACTCGGAAAGACTTTAGTTAGTTCTCCCGTAATCATGGCGCATGCAACTGTGCCGAAATATCGGGAACATTTCAAACTCAAAAATCATGGTAAATATCCCGTTTCTAGTGAAAATTGCGTAGATATTGTTAAAAATACGTATAAGAGAAGCCTAATTTGAGCCTATACCACAGAATAAATAAAAGTGCACCTACAAGGAAAAAACTAAGTATAGACCCGTTTTACAAAATGAATAAATAAAACAAGCTTCGTTAAAAGTAGGTACTGAATATAACAATGCCGTGGTGTGTCCGGCCTAAGTAGACCCTTCCGTCTCTTCCCGTGGATGTCTTAAGTAGGACCGTGGTGAGTCCGTCGCGGCCTAAAAGCTGACTAAGGGGTTGCTCTAGGGGATGGGCAGCAGCACCCAACAACACCAATACTATTCAATCGACCTGATGCGCAAATCCCCCCATTGCATTCTATGGGGGAGGCCTCGTCCAGCAGTGGACATCTAAAGGCTGCTGATGACGCTGATGATGCTGATTGTGATAGGTAGGTAACGATGTATCATAAAAACGCCCCGTGCCTCTTTTTACCAGGACCCAAGGTGCAGGATTCATGGGGAAATTACACGGTTCACTTTTGCCTTTCAATTTGGATGAAGCAACCAAATTGATTCATGTAAACCCAGACATTTTTTTTTAATTCTCTAGATGTAAACATAAAAGTTAAATGTTGTCGTTCAATGGCGTTGAAAGAATTGAACATGCTCAATATTTTCACTTAATTAGCGTTCAATCATCAAGACCAGACTCTCCACCATCTGCTACCAGCGAGTTCCTAGTTATTTTGGACACATAGCCCGAAGACAGCCAGATAACCTTGAAAAACTGGTTGTAGTGGGAAAAGTGGATGGAAAAAGACCGCGCGGCCGATCACCTAGTCGCTGGTCTGATCAAGTCAAGGCACTTACTGGCCCCCCTATCACCGCTGCCCTGAGACAAGCCGAGGATAGAACAGCGTGGAAGAAGCTCGTCAACATCTCTACTAAATCCTTTTTAGAATACGACGAAGAAGAAGAAGAAGAAGAAGAAGAAGCGTTCAATCTTCAACGCGGTTGAACATGCTCAATATTTTCACTTAATTATCGTTCAATCTTCAACGCGGTTGAACATGCTCAATATTTTCACTTAATTAGCGTTCAATCTTCAACGCGGTTGAACATGCTCAATATTTTAACTTAATTAGCGTTCAATCTTCAACGCGGTTGAACATGCTCAATATTTTCACTTAATTAGCGTTCAATCTTCAACGCGGTTGAACATGCTCAATATTTTAACTTAATTAACGTTCAATCTTCAACGCGGTTGAACATGCTCAATATTTTCACTTAATTAGCGTTCAATCTTCAACGCGGTTGAACATGCTCAATATTTTCACTTAATTAGCGTTCAATCTTCAACGCGGTTGAACGAGAAATTAATGTGTTAACACAAGAATTGAACTTAGGGCTGTAACAAACAGGCCATTATCCGCCTCTCCACAGCGCTAATTTCCCCGACGGCTACAGTCAATCTTATCACAATCCTCAAAGGTTGAATAACAGAACTAAGCTGCCATGGGGGCCGGCAGTTATTTGTGTTTATTGTTCCTATCTGTACCTACTGATAACACTTCCAGTAAGTAAGGTGTTAGTTATACCACAGATAAAAGAATACTATACATAAAGAATTAGTGAGCAAGGATGAAGCGAAGTAGGTAAAGGCAAAGGAAAGTGATAAAGGACTTCATGTCACATCTGATTCACTCCTCACGTATTTATGTGGTGTGCCCGGCCTAAAAATAGACGCCTCCGCCTCCTCCCGTGGATGTTGTAAAAGCCGACTAAGAGATTACAATTACAATCTATTAAATAGAATGAGCCCACTGAAGAACATTCTCTGACGCTAGGATGACGTCATCAGTCATCACCTTCCAACACCCTCGTACTTGCTGACAGGTGTGTTCCTTCCTCACATATTGGCAGTTTGGAAAGCTAGAATTTGCACATCAAGATCATCATCGTCATCAGCCTACAGAAGACCACTGCTGGACATAGTATGCCACAACGACCGGTCTTGAACCGCTTCCATCCACCGACTTCCTGTGACCATTAAAATGTCGTCAAGCATTATGTACGCAGTGAAATGGGGTTGGGTTTAGAATCGTTTGGCAGGAGGAGGAGGGTGGGAGTAAGGGGAGAGGAAGGGGAGGGGTACCCCTTTGCCCCTGGTACCAGTCCCATAACAAGGTAACTTATAGTTTTCGAGAAAAAAAATAAAGAAATTTTTGAGGTTAAGTATGAAATTTTTGAATTGGAAGTGTCAGATGTTACGGGAGTCATCGCCAACTTGCAGGAAGGGTGCAGGAAATTCCAGCCTCGGCCCCCTTGTCCAGGAAACTTGTGCTTTTAAAGAAAAATAATAAAGAAAATTTTACAAAATCGGAACGTAAAATAATAATATTAATGATTTAATTTATGAGTAGGTACCTCTATCTGTAGAGAAGGGATGTTGAAAGAAATAAGAGAGATCCTTTTGAGGAATTAATTAATGTTATAAATTATGGATTTTTTATTGTTGACTGACTGTGTGACTCGACACAGAGCACCCCGACAATAGTTGGTTAGGTCCGAAAAGAGTGGCAGACCCGATACGGAGCACCCCGACTCCACGTGGTACTGTGCGTCACGCCCCTAGAGTGTATATAAAAACGCGGAGCCAGTAGCTCGCGTGGGAGATCTTGAGTGGAGCAAGCCCGCGAGGCCAAGCGGAGTGAAGGGGGGAGCTGGCGAGCGAAGCGAGCCGGTGACCTCCGTAGCGTAGCAAAGGTCGAGTGGGTGAAGCGACACTCAAGGGCGACCTCGCGAGAGTACTGGCGGGAGCACATACCGGAGTCCGACATTTAAAATATCCATACTTAACAAAAAAAAAACTTTATTTTTTTCTTGAAAACTGTAAGTTACCTTTGCATAGGAGTGGTACCAGAGGCGAGGGGGTACAAATCCCCCACTCCCCCCCCCTCTCCCATCCTCCTCCTGCCAAACGATTGTAAAGTTTTACCAAAATCTCATACTTAACCTCAAAATTTTCTTTATTTTTTTTCTCGAAAACTATAAGTTACCTTGTTATGGGATTGGTACCAGGGGTGAGGGGGTACCCCTCCCCCTCCACCACCCCCCATCTTCCCCTCCTCCTCCTGCCAAACGATTCTAAATTTTTACCGTGAAATGTCCTGCGAGATCTTAAATAGAAAAATATATTTATCTTGCATTTATCTGAGGCTTTGCCTGCCCTTTCGGGGAAAAAGACGTGTGTCTATGTATGTAGGTATTATTAAATTCCTGAAATGATGAAGCTATTGATGAAGGTCCTAAAGCTAAGGATAAACCGACGCGTTCAGCCCGCGTCCGCGCTGGCGTGCCCGGTGGCGATCAATGGTAAGACAATGGATCGCCACCGGGCACGCCAGCGCGGACGCGGGCTGAACGCGTTGGTTTATCCTTAGCTTCAGGACCTTCATCAATAGCTTCATCATTTCAGGACGCTGAACGCGTCGGTTTGGCCTTAGCTTTAGCGATGCGATCTCCGTGCGCAAACGCATCGGCATTCTCTGTTTACTGACAACCCTGAGTCTTGAGAGCGCACGTGGCACGCTGTTATCGCGTCGCTTTCTCCGAACTACCGCCTTACTAATGAACGAGTTGGAGCTCCTTCAGACACTGTTCTGTTCAAAGTTCAAGGTGTTATAAGACACAACAGTTGTGTCTCACGTGCTGTAAACTTGTAAACATAGAAATCTGAAGTAAGGAGAAGTGTTATCCGGCCGGTTTTGTATTGAAACTGACGAAAATTAAATGAAACTACGCGTGTTATTTGACCACAGAATATATAATAGTGCCCTGACACATATTGTTATTGGACACATATTTGAGTCTCATCGGCGTGTAATTTCACCGACACAATCCTTTAAACCGCAATGAGTAGGGGTTAATTCCACCAGGCGACAAAGTAACATTCTATTAGTGATGACGTCAGTAGAATAACCAATAAGTAGTAGGTAAGCTATTAGAAATAAATCTCTGCGAAGCGAGGATTAGGCTGCGTTTCCATTGACGCGGAGCTGTGCGGAGATGAGCGGAGATTAGCGGTGAAAAGTGGTAAGTGTTTCCACTAAAGCAGAGAGGAGAGGAGCGGAGCGGAGTGGAGCTAACTTTGGAATTGCGCAATTTTGAGCTCAGTTTGTCTCCATCTTTCAGAAAGAGCATATGTCATGTTGTCGCTTAAAAAGAAAAAAGCAATCCTTTTATATCTTTCCTTACTTGACGACGAAGATAACGAATCACGCACCGCCCCGCTGTCCTCCGCTCCGCATCACCTCGCTACGCACCGCTCCGCTGTCCTCCGCTCCGCATCACCTCGCTACGCACCGCTCCGCTGTCCTCCGCTCCGCATCACCTCGCTTATTTTATATGAATATCCGTTCAGCTCTGCCCCGCTCCGCTCGTGCTGTTTCCATTGAAGCGGAGCAGAGATTTCGAGCATAGTGATTGGTCAATTCATGCACCGCTAAGCTCCGCTCCGCCCAGCTCCGCGTCAATGGAAACGCAGCCTTAGGGGTCTTTCAAGAAGCGAATACCGTTTGTCTAGGACGGACGGCCGGACACGTGTCTGGACGAAATCAGGTGAAAACCAACATCATTATCACCCTTTAAAATTCCACTGCTGGACATAGAAATGCTGCCTCTCCTATAGAAAGCCACGATATTATCGTGATTACCATAATGTAGGAGGGACTTGGTCGGCTTTTACGACATCTACGTTAGGAGACAGTAGGGTCTATCCTAGACCGGACACACCACGGCAAAAATACTAGTGGTTTGCTCCGAACTGAGACCTCGAGAATACACGCGATGTAGGTAGGTTGCCTACTTTATTTACCTTTTTACCGACTTCTAATGATTTATATAGAGTCCTGAGTGAAGCGAGAGGTTCAAGCTGCCCAAGACGAAGACAGGCTTTATTCCAGAGGAGCATACTCTACTTTTCACACCTTCTGTGAGACAATAAAAATTCACTGAAAATCACAGCACCAAACACGGTCTTTTGTTTCACATTCATTACACTCTTGGTCTGTGTTCTTAGTAAACGTACTTTATTTTTAGGGTTCCGTAGTCAAAGACAAGGAGCCCTTATGGATTCGTCATGTCTGTCTGTCTGTCTGTCTGTCCGTGTATGTCACAGGCTTTTTTTTCCGAAACTATAAGAGCTATACTGTTGAACCTTGGTAGGTAGATGTATTCTGTGAACCGCATTAAGATTTTTACACAAAAATTAAAAAAAAACAATTATTTTTGGGGTTCCCCATACTTAGAACTGAAACACAAATTTTTTTTTTCATCAAACCTATACGTGTGTTGTATTTATGGATAGGTCTTCAAAAATGATATTGAGGTTTCTAATATCATTTTTTTCTAAACTGAATAGTTTGCGCGAGAGACACTTCCAAAGTGGTAAATAGTGTGTCCCCCCCCCCCTTAACTTCTAAAATAAGAGAATGATAAAACTAAAAAAAATATATGATGTACATTACCATGTAAACTTTCACTCAAAATTGATTTGAACGAGATCTAGTAAGTAGTTTTTTTTTAATACGTCATTTATCGTAATCCATCCAAGAACTTTTATATTATGTTACTTGCTGCTACGGAACCCTTCATGGGCGAGTCCGACTCGCACTTGGCCGCTTTTTTACTCTATTCAATGATATACGAGTATTATGGCATTCCGCGGTTCTTTCAAATTCGCCGCCTCTCGGTGCTGGAACGATCTTCCCCCGCCAGTACGTGCTCTGAAAACAGTTAACGTTTTCAGAAAAAGGCTGAAATCTCAGCTCCTAAAAGAGCAGTTGTGCCAATTTTAAAATGCATGCAGTTCTCGCCTCTACTCACCTTCGTAGTACGCACGTCAAGGCTAGGAGGGCCGCTCGGTGTTCCATCCAGTTCACTCTTGTCTGGCCTGCCTGACTCCCTGTCTCGTGCATCTGAATTCGGCAAGTATTTCTTCTTCTTTTTGCAATTTCTCACTTTAAACTAAATAACCTAACTCTTATAATAACCTGTTTGTTGCACTATATCTCTTCTGAAAACCGGTTTGATAAAATAATTTATATCCACAGACTACAGACTGACAGTAACATGACAATGACTTCACTTGATTTCTTCTTCTTCTTTTTTTGTTTGCGTGTTTGTGTCTTGGGTCTTGGGTCTATGGCTTGGAGGGTACTTTCTGCCACAGACTTAGAGCATTGCAGGCCTCCGTACCATGTCCGTACCGGACCCCACAGACAATGAATTAAATTACTGCCTCATTATTTTGCAGTTACCTTATAATATTTTTGTACCTACTTATTTGTTTTTTACGCACTAACATATTTATTTATTTATTGCCTATCCTTCCCCCAATGTGGTTTATTGATGTTCGTGGCATCATTTAATTAGGCCCTGTCTGAAAACCAGCGCTGCACTAAACCTAGGTCTGGTGCAGCATATTCTGAGACAGGGACCTGTTTGACCCCACATAACACACACAACCTATCATCTTACCAATCAGGTTATAACAGTTTTTATTTATCTTGATCTTGTAATACCTATACTTATTAGATTTTTGTTTTTGTCTTCTTGTTTTATGTGTGTGTTGTGCGTGTGGTAAAATAAATAAATTTTCTTTCTTTCTTTCTTATGTGTATTATTATTTTAGAATTTTATTGGGATTATTTTAGAAGTTATGGGGGGGGGGGGGGGGGGGGGCATAACTTCTAAAAAAAGAGAATGATAAAACTAAAAAAAGAGATAATGTACATTACCATGTAAACTTTCACTCAAAATTGGTTTGAACGAGATCTAGTAAGTAGTTTTTTTTTAATACGTCATTAATCGTAATCCATCCAAGAACTTTTATATTATGTTACTTGCTGCTACGGAACCCTTCATGGGCGAGTCCGACTCGCACTTGGCCGCTTTTTTTGAGTTCTGCTTATTTTGGCCAGTTCGATTTTCGAACAAACCTCTTTACAATGCCATATGGCCTTTTTTACTTAGAGTTTTTCACGAGTTTCCACTTGAATTTGACTAAATTATTATTATTATTTTTTTTTTTCCAAATTCAAATCACTTTATTCCGTAGGGAGTTTCATACAACTTTATATCCCTTAAGAGATAAAACTTTTCGTTGAGGTTGCATGATATGTAATTGGACATTGTCGAGCAGGTAGTGTGAAAAAACATTTAGGTACTTTACTGAGATCAAAACATCACGGGTCCACCTTCACCGACGAGTCTGTGATGAGTTCGAGCAACAACCTGTCGCATGTCAACAATGATCGATTTAGCGGGGACCTGTAACAAATTCTTTGTTACATTATTGAATATAAGAAATATAAGAGTTGTGTGTGGATTTTTCATAAATATGGCATCACATGACTTTATACAAATGTTAAGAACCTGTAACAAATTCTTTGTTACATTGTCGAATATAGAAATGTTAGAGTTGTGTGGCTGGGATTTGTCATAAATGTCGCATCACATGACTGTATACAAATGGTATTTTAGTTCGACAGCAGCTTCATACAAATGGTGCTGTAGGTACTTATTCGCTTGTCACATCAAATTGTGTCGGAGGCTCTCGTTGCATACATAATAGACGTATTATTATAATAAGTTGTAAAAATAAATAAATTAAGTTATTCTTATCATGTAGTTAAGCTCTATGCTTTTGGGACTAACTAAGTTGCTACATTGGTGGTCTAAGTCATGGTATATTAATATACTTCGTCAGGTATGCAACTCGGAGACCCGATGGTCACGTGGTTAATATGTGTGGTTAAGGTGGATGATTTAGCTTGTGGCGCGAAATTAATTTTTTTCGTGTTTTTTGCTCCTTCACAACTCTTCAACACTTCTTCAGATAGCGAAAACTATGTTGCCAGTAATTATATGACCTAACACACAAGTTGTAATTTATAGTGTCACATAAATATCATTAGTTTGGCTATGAATGTGCTTGAAACAAAAAACCACTGTAAATACCATTGAAGCACAATATGAGCAAAAATCACGAAAAAAATGAATTTCATGCCACCCATTCGACGTCATCAACAACGAGAAATTGACTGTAAACTACTTAACTGGTAAAAAATAAGACATGGCCACAAGAAAAAAAACAAAGAAAGAAAATTTGTTTATTTTTCCCCAAGAGCCCAAAACACATATAACACAAGAAAACAAAAAACAAAAATCTAGTACTATGAAGGACAATTAGGCAGGTAGTATACAAACATAAAATGAAATAAAAACTAAAATAAAAATAAAAACAGGTAGTAGGAAGTATAGTTTGTTATATAGGAAGGCATCAAAGTGCGTTGTGTGGGGTCAGATAGGTCCCTGTCTCAGGTTAAGCTGCACCAACCGTATTAGGTTTGGTGAAGCAAAACTAGCATCCATGCCTTTTAAAAAAAGGAAAAATGTGTAACATCTGTCATCAGACGTCAGTCTGAAAGAGAGTCTCCCAAAGAGCTATGGAGCGTGCCAAACATGGAATCCTTCTGGCACTTATCTTTATTGGACCGTGTCCGCAACAAGGAAATCAGGAGTAAAAAAGTGGCAGATATTGGAGACCGCATTGCGAGACTAAAGTGGCACATCAAGTATTAGACAAAAGCTTTAAATTTTATAGTTTTCCCCTGAAATTAGCCTCCATAATCAGGATTTGTTTATTTTCGCTATACGTTTGTACCTACTCAAGGCAGCTTATATAACTTTCTAAGTTTTTTGTCCAGTAGATTCGAAGAAAATAGGCTGTCATATAGACGCTGTTTCGTGTTGTCCATTTTGTGTGTTTTTATTTTAATTTATGATATTTTGTGACATTAATTTTATATAATTTTATAATAATATCTCTGATTTATGTTTTATTGTATTAGTTTTAAGTCTTTGTGTTTTAATGGGTTTATATAGATTTAATGTTATGGGTGTAAATAACCTGAAATTAATGATTAATAAAAAATAGACGGACAGACAGACACGAGACCAATAATAGTTCCGATGGTACCTTTTAGAGGTACAGAACCCTAAAAAAGGAATCAATGGAATTATTATATTTTTGTGAAAATGTCACGTATTTGAAAGAAAAGAAAAAGAATATATATATTTATTTGTATACAAGAGCTACACAGAAACACAGAACACACTAAGAAGAAACAGATATGAAGGTACTAGGTGTAACTCAAGTAACAAAATGGATTTGCAAGTTGTTATTATTCTATCAGGCTTATCGAATTGGCGACTGTCACATTGTGTTTTTCCGTCATAATGGCGACGCAGGCGCATGCTGAATGAAGGATCATTTGACGTTATCAGGTGACAGGCTTGATAAGAGATACTCCATATCGACACGATGATTTATCAATATCATGCTGTAAAACACAAAAGATTAGAAAAATAACAAAGTTTAACTTCTTCGTAGAGGCGCTACGTGATGATGTAGGAAGTGTATCACCCAGCACTGAAGATTATAAAAAACTAGACAAGTGCGCGTCAGGCCTTGCGAATTACAGAGTTCCAGAGACTCACGACATAGGGAATCCTAGTGTGGGGTCAGAACAATGTGTGCGACTGTTAGGTGTTATGTTATGTGTATAGTAGATATATAACAAAATAATATAATATAAATTATACCAGAAAATTCTTCAGAAAGTTTACTAAAATATTGTTATTTCCTGGTAAAATGTACAAGATAAGCAGTATATTTTTAAATTTACTAATTACTAGTTCAAATGGAAACTTGGAAGGTATGTTGAGTATGTTGTAGCAAACTTAAAAAAAAATAGTCTTACTCTACTTAAATAAGTAGGTAATAAACTAACTAGATTATAAATAAATGTGGATTCAAATTGGTTTCAGAATAGCATAATATAGTGTATAGCTTATAACTAAATAAGACTAGTATGGTATTATTTTATGTGTGCTATAAGATTACTGAGAATCCTAGATAAATAAAATAAAATAAATAAATAAAATAAGTTTTGAAAATATCGTGCATACTTTTCACTAAAAAAGGGATATTTACCATGACTATAGAGTTTTGATTGTTCCCGATATTTCAGCACAGTTGCATGCGCTATGATCACGATATTTCGGCACAGTTGCATGCGCCATGATCACGGGAGAACTGCGCAGAAATATCAGGAACAAGCAAAACTCAATAATCATGGTAAATATCCCGTTTTTAGTGAAAAGTATGGCTAATAAGTGTTTGAAATCATGGCAAGAGGTTTGTTCTTATCTCAAGTAGGATTAATTGTACTAGTGGGACAAGTCAGTACAGTTCGGTGCCAGTTGTACCATCAATGGTACAATTGGGTCAAACCGGTGGGGTCAAATCGGTGCCAATTGTACCATCAATGGTACAATTGGGTCAAACCGGTGGGGTCAAATCGGTGCCAATTGTACCATCAATGGTACAATTGAAAAGAAATTGAAAGAAAGAAGAATGAAAGAAACATTTATTTATGACTATACAAACAAAGACACACACCACCAACAAAAAAAAAGCAAACAAGATAGGAACTAAATAAAAACTAAAACAAAAACAAATTACACACATATAAAAAAAAAATAAGACAATTTGTGTGTGTGGTCATTTGGGTCAAATCGGTGGGGTCAAATCGGTGCCAATTGTACCATCAATGGTACTGCCTAATGATACAAGTGGTCCGGCGGCACAAATATTTTTGGAGTCACAAGTCCTATCTAGGTACCTTTTGGAACTCTCCTCATGGTAAGACAACTGTACGACAAAACATTTTGTCAATGTTGTAAGAATGTGCCCTTTTCAGGAAAGAACAATCATTGTTGTAGACAGACGTGCTTCTTGCTGGTCATTAACCTGTTGATATAGCTTATCGTGCCGGCACATGCTTCCACCTGCTCTCTGACAACTATCTACTTGGTGTTTATATTTACTCAAATACCTAATGAATTACCTATCTAACTTCTCTGCTTTTTACACGACTGTCCCAAAAAACGAGTGTTTTGTTTTCAGGGTTCATGTAGGTGTACCTTATGTTATTCCACCATAATAATATCTTCTAAACGCCTTAGAATCTGCGCGTTATCCCGATAGACACTGGATATTTGTATAGATCGATCCTGGGGAGTGGTTTCTAAAAATATTAACACTTTGGTATTACTGCACGTACGAGTAGTTCTCAAGAAATAACTTTTTCACTTTTTAACTCCCGACGCACAAACGACGGGGTTTTATAAGTATGACGTGTGTGTGTGTGTGTGTCTGTGGCATCGTAGCTCCTGAACGGATGAACCGATTTAGATTTTTTTGTTTTGTTTGAAAGGTGAATTTGTCGGGAGTGTTCTTAGCTATGTTTGATCAAAATCGGTTCAGCGGATTTATTGAGATGAGGGGGTTTTTTTTTAATTTTTACAAAAAATATTTTTTGTTTCACTTTTTAGTTGACTTTAAAATCATGTCAGTCAGTCGTGTTTTTTTATATTTTTAATATAAGTACCACTGCGAGTATATTATAGGAGTTGAATATTAGTTTTCTAATTTATTTATCACAAGTTGTTAGTATTTTAATATTATATTTTGTGAATGAAAGGATAATAAATGTAAATGTCCCTTTTATACTACTTGAATGACGGAACAATAGTAGTAGAGCTTTTTTGTGAAAGAGTTCGTCCGGGGAAGTACTACCACCGTACCTATTTCTGCCGCAAAGCAGTAGTGCTCGCATTGCTGTGTTCCGGTTTGAAGGGTAAGGGTGCCGGTGAAATTACAGGCACATGAGACTTTTCATCTTTATGTCTCAGGGTGGCGGGCGCAGTGCAATGCCACATAGGGCGCGTCCTAGGTGGACGTGACCTATGAGGTAATGCACTGTTCATAGGCAGAGGTTACCGCTTAACATCAGGTGGGCCATCTGCTTGCTCCGCCATTCCAGTAGTATAAAAAAAAAAAAAAAAACTTGCAGATGGCCCACCTGATGTTAAGCGGTAACCTCTGCCTATGAACAGTGCATTACCTCATAGGTCACGTCCACCTAGGACGCGCCCTATGTGGCATTGCACTGCGCCCGCCACCCTGAGACATAAAGGTGAAAAGTCTTATGTGCCTGTAATTTCACCTGCAACGGCAACCATACCCTTCATACCGGAACAAAACAATGCGAGCACTACTGCTTTGCAGCAGAAATAGGTATGGTAGTAGTCCCTTTACGCGTTTTGGTAAAACACTCGATCCCTAGACTTTGTGCGTGTATAGGTATGCTAGCCATATAAAATGGTAGATTTTAAGTGCGGTCGATATTTTGGTTGGCATTTTGCATGGCATTATGGCCATAATTTATTTTATTTGCAAGAATAAAAGCAAAACATTAATAATATCACTCGTATAGTATGACACACTAACAGGTTCTATGCAGTGTAAGTGGTTGGATTACATACGGTACCACTGTGGTTAGGCTATTAAGGCAACTCACTGGTTCTGGGGTAAAGTCCCTTCAGTACCTCACCGCACTAAGTGCGATCCCCCCCCCCCCCCCTTAGAATCGCAGTATTGGTGTTCAGTACTCAGGAGGATGCTACTTCAGGGAATGTCCTGGTGAATCGAGAGGAGTTGGCTTTTACTACATCCGCGTTAGGAGGAGTGGTCTATTCCTAGGCTTGTTTTTAGTAGTAGTAAAGTTTTATGTGAACGAGTTCGTCCGGGGAACTACTACTAACTATTTCTACCGCAAAGCAGTAGTGCTCCCATTGCTGTGTTCCGGTTTGACCGGTTTGAAGGGTATACTTATGTCGGCGATATTACAGGCACATGATACTTTTCATCTTTATGTTTGAGGGTGGCGGGTGTAGTTCAGCGCCGCATAGGGCGCGTCCTAGGTGACCTATCAGTTAATCCACTGTTCATAGGCAGAGGGTAAAAAAAATGCCTGGTCATGCCACAGCCACAATGCATAAGTGCCTTTTTATTGTAAGGAAAATGCAAGAAAATCTCCACCAATTACATACCTGCGCTGAAGGTAAGCACTCCTTGCGTGGTTCCACAATGTACTCCATGTGATCGCATGTCAACAGCCACTCATTAGATTTTACCGCAACATGTTCATGTGGAAAATAAACACATAAAGTGATGGTAGGTAGTTTAATTTAAACCCTCTGTTTATTGTTATTTTACGGTCAACATACACGTGGAACGTATACGGGCTAGGTTTCACTAGCCCCGAATAACATTACGAAAGAAAAAAAAACAAATTATGGGAAAAAATCTATAGTATGCGAAGGGGCACAGCTTTTTAATAGAATACCCTCAAATATTAAAAGTGTGAGCTCATTTAGCGTATTTAAACATAAACTAGCTTATCATAGCTTTCATTATTCTGTGCGGTTTCAGAGAAACTTCCTCCCGCGAACGCTCAGGTTGTGGAATGATCTCCCCATGATGCTGAGGTTTTCCCGAGCGACTACAGTATAGGGTTCTTCAAAAGGGGTGTTTGGAAATTTTTAAAGGGTCTGCAACGCGCATGTGATGCCTCTGGTATTGCAGGCGTTCATAGGCTACGGTAACCGCTTACCAACAGGTGGGCCGTAAGCTTGTTTGATACCTTGGCAGTATATATATAAAAAAAAAAAAAACACTAAGTATATAATCATTCACTGCTCGACATACGTTAATTGAGCTAAACTAAAACTAAATCTAAAACAAGAACGACCTACATTTAGCTTATTATAAATTGATATTGTTCTCATATTATAAGTGGCATTTGTCTTCTTGAGAATAAATTATTTAAACCTAAACCTAAACCTAAAGAGATTCCATTTTTTTTATGAAACAAATATACAAACTAGCATACGGCCCACCGGCAACACTAGGGGTATTGTCCTGAAGGATTTTTTCTTGAACCGACACATATCGTAAATAAGCGGGAAAACCTCAGATGGAAGCTCATTCCATAGTTTGTAGGTATGGGGAATGATCTCGAGAAACGAGTCGTACGAGAAACCCAGGGCTCTATGTGTGGATGAGCTTTGTCACGGTACCGGGAAGAGCGATGGTAAAATCTCGATGCGGGGATAAGATCGAAAAGCTAGTCAGAGCATTCTCCGTCGTAGAGGCGGTAGAACACCAAAAGAGATCCAATGGCTCTCCGTTGGCTAAGCGGTTGGTTCCATGCACCAAACCAAATCATTGCCGGACTCTGGGGGAAGGGCGGTGCTCTAGTATTCACGCCATGGGAACCAGCCCTCTAGAGACTATCACTTGATATGACAGAGTCTAACACGTTTTGCTTCTCTCCATATCCTGATGTAATTTTCATTTTGATTTCTCAGTCAGACATGCACAATAAATTTATACGATGCGCCCTATATGCGGCATTAAACTGCGCTTGCCACCCTGACATATAATTATGCAGACGAAAAGTCTCATGCGGCTGTAATTTCACCGGCACCCATACCATTACATATGCCCATGCCCTTCAAACCGGCACAAAGCAATGCGAGCTAGTGTCTGCTTTGGGGCAGAAATAGATAATGGAGGTAGTAGGTACTTCCCCGGACGAACTCTTTCACAAAAAAGCTCTTCTACTTCTAAAGATTTGACCCACAATTACTGACTAACGTACATACCAATACCCATAAGGTCAAGTTGTAAAAACGACTACGTGAGCACTACTGCTTTGGGGCAGAAATAGATATGGAGGTACCTAGTAGATACTTCGCTGGACGAACTCTTTCACAAAAAAGCTCTACTACTTCTAAAGATTTGACCCACACTTACTGACTAACGTACATACCAATACCCATAAGGTCAAGTTGTAAAAACGACTACGGACGGACAGATAAACAAAAAGACATGACAAAGTACATGGTGAAATTATAAGGGTTCCTTGTAGGAGTTCGGAACCCTTTGGCCGCGGCCCAACTCACCACGGTCCGAATGAATGAATGAAATGAATGAATGAAATGAATGAATGAAATGAATGAATGAAATGAATGAATGAAATGAATGAATGAAATGAATGAATGAAATGAATGAATGAAATGAATGAATGAAATGAATGAATGAAATGAATGAATGAAATGAATGAATGAAATGAATGAATGAAATGAATGAATGAAATGAATGAATGAAATGAATGAATGAAATGAATGAATGAAATGAATGAATGAAATGAATGAATGAAATGAATGAATGAAATGAATGAATGAAATGAATGAAATGAATGAATGAAATGAATGAATGAAATGAATGAATGAAATGAATGAATGAAATGAATGAATGAAATGAATGAATGAAATGAATGAATGAAATGAATGAATGAAATGAATGAATGAAATGAATGAATGAAATGAATGAATGAAATGAATGAAATGAATGAATGAAATGAAATGAATGAAATGAATGAAATGAATGAATGAAATGAATGAATGAAATGAATGGATGAAATGAATGAATGAATGAAATGAATGAATGAAATGAATGAATGAAATGAATGAATGAAATGAATGAATGAAATGAATGAATGAAATGAATGAATGAAATGAATGAATGAAATGAATGAATGAAATGAATGAATGAAATGAATGAATGAAATGAAATGAATGAATGAATGAAATGAATGAATGAAATGAAATGAATGAATGAATGAATGAAATGAATGAATGAAATGAATGAATGAATGAATGAAATGAATGAATGAATGAATGAAATGAATGAATGAAATGAATGAATGAAATGAATGAATGAAATGAATGAATGAATGAATGAATGAAAATAGTTTATTGCACACCTCCGACCCGACCGGCCGACTGGACAGGCTCGAATCAAAAATGGTGTTGTAACGAATGGCCTCATTTGATTGAGCTGCGGTTTCTGGGTGCAATGAATGCCCTCCCACATTTTACCAGTACCCGTTTCATTGTTACAATGATAGCAAACCAATCAAGCGGGGCGCTATAAAATAAATAGCTCGGTTTGTTTCGCTTTGATAATAGATAATAGTGGTCTGCGCAACACGTTTCCGCGACTGAGGACACAATGGTCGGAAGCCGCGCGCCACTTTGACGTCGACATGTCGTAACTAGTCGCAACAAGCGCATCCGTCTCCTCACGTGGTTGTCGTATAAACCGACTAAAGGATTAAACCAGAGGATGAGCAGTTTCCATACAAGTAAATAAATAAAAATAAATAATGCTGGACAGTTCACACAAAATTATCCAACCCCAAGCTAAGCAGAGCTTGTGTTATGGCACAGAATATAGAAAGTAGTTATGGGTACTAGATAACTGATATACGAGTACTTAATACAATACATAACATAGATAGATATTTTTTATTATACATAGAAAATACCCAGAACACCCTGAACAGAAATGAACCTGATCTGCAGATCGTACAAATATTTGTTCCGGGGCGGGAATCGAACGCGCAACCACAGAATAAATATTAGACGCAACCTCCTGCGTCGCAGGTGAACCTTCGCCCTTGCTTCAAGTAGTATTATTTTACCTGTGCTTCAAGTAATAGAATAGAATAGAATATTTATTTATTAAGACAACAAGAGTCCAACTTATTAGTAACACGACTTAAAACTAGGTTAGTACTTAATAATAAACAATGATTTAGTCCTTTGGACGAGCTTCCAAACCAGAGGACAATCGAAACGATCAGAGAACGCGCTTAGGATGCTGTTGCTGCTCGCGCGAAGCCTGCTCAACAGTAAGGCCGTCTTTTTGCGCCAGATGGCGTCAAAGGTGTCAGTACGTGTCAGTAATGAACACCAATACTACGGTCACCAATCCGCCTGCCAAGCGTGGTGGAAAAAATTTAGAATCGTTGCTTATTACCAAGGAGGTGAGATGTCAGAAAGTACGCATTTTTCCGCGAGGTTAGTACCATCAGCCATGTTGCTTATTACCAAGGAGGTGAGATGTCAGATGTTACACATCATATGCGACTACTGTTAGGTTCACTCGTATTTTTTTTTTATTTTCTCTGTGCTACTAATATCCTTATATTAGTTACACCGTCTTTTGTCTCTTCTGATTGAATTTTAAACTTGTCAATGCAAAATACAAAACACTGTGTAACTATTCCAATTACAATACACGTTTTTTAGCAACACAAAAAAAAAAAAAAAAAAAAACTTTATTGACATAATACGATGTTCTATATGATAATGAATCCATAGGCTCCCAAACGAGTTCAAAACTGTATTTCAGGAGCCAGTCATGGAACACGGTTAGTCACTATCACTACTGATTAGTAGGTACCTACTGATTAGTCTTAAACATATCATCATAAAAAGGACCGTAGCACGTGCGGTCCACATGCTAGGTAAGTGTCCTATAACACGTTATTTTTAATAAATCCCAGAAAAACACGTCTAGATTAGTAACGTCATCATCTGAAGCCCAATTCTCGTAATAAAAAATAGTCAAATTAAAGTTCGGATCATGTTACGATCTACTGTCGATGTCACAAACGTCAAAAATGGTATTCTGCTCACCTGACAATACAACGCGGAAAGTGATTATATCGAAATGTGACTGTAACTTGAATGTTTCAAAATTATGAGAATTCTCTCTTTCACTCTTTACAATTATTATATAGCACTATCCTACTCTAATATATGGTCTCAAGAACCGAAAGTAGATTATATTGTTGTTATGAGGGAGCAGAATACCAATTTCTCAGTCAATTTACAATACAATCTCGTTTCTAACACACATAACAGACAGAGCATTCCGCACTAAACAAGGTAGGCACGAAATAGGAAGTCGATTTGGGCGTAAGATGGATGGCGCCTCGTCAGTTTCGTTGCAAGTAAGCGAGAGCGCTATGCTTATCGTCTTCCTATTTATTGCCTCACTTTATAACGTGGAATGCTCCGTCTATTCTTTTTAGTTCGTGAGTCCATCAGCCTTGGTCCCGAACTGTTGAATTAGAAATAACTTCACTTGTTTTTTCTGCCCACACTTGTTTCTTCAGGCTGTCTTCTGCCCACGCTTGCTGTCGCCATAGATTGCTCTATAACCATGAAGACCTCTGTGACGCGGCGGGCGAAGGTTCGCCTGCGACGCAGGAGCTTACGGGTTCGATTCCCGCCTCGGAACAAATATTTGAGCGGTCTGCAGATATTTGTTCAGGGTGTTCTGGTTATATCTATCTATGTAATGTATTGTATTAAGTATATCAGTTATCTAGTACCCATAACACAAACTCTGCTTAGCTTGGGGCTAGATAATGTAGTGTGAACTGCCTCAATGGTTTTTACAGTGGTTTTTTGTTTCAAGTGCACATTCATAGCCAGACTAATGATATTTATGTGATACTATAAATTAAAACTTGTGTGTTAGGTCATATAGCACCGGTACCGGCAACATAGTTTTCGCTATCTGAAGAAGTGTTGATGAACTGTGATGAGCAAAACACACGAAAAAAAATTAATTTCGCGCCATAAGCGAAAGCACCCACTCTTATGTTTAGTGCAAACGGGTGCTAGATTTGCATCTAATTTCAAGACGTAAGACTTACTATATTCCGCGGCTCAGTACCATCCTTACCTCATTGGTATACCTTCTATTCGCACAAAACGTTTCAGTTCTACCTTTATAATGCGAACTGCTAAGGAGTGGAACACACTGCCGTCGTCTGTCTTTCCTGAAAACTATAATCTGGGTCTCTTCAAGTCAAGAGTGAATAGGTGCCTTCTAGACCTTTGTGCTCCATCTTCGGCCACATCGTCACTTACCAACAGGTGAGATCGTGGTCAAACAAAGGTCTATTAAAGTTAAAAAAAAAAAAAAAAAAAAAAAAAAAAAAAGTTACTAGTATAGTATTATTTTATCTGTACAGCCGTCAAGCCTGACTACTAAGGACCCAGCAGTATAATACAATACCACATACATAAACTCCTGTTTCGCGTATTTCCTTAACCTATTGAAGGCTTTTGACCTATATGATGATTTTAAAATTATTAGAAAAAAACGATGCATTTCTTAGTTTCTGAGAAGTCCTTGAATTTGTCTGTTTACGTCTAGGCACAGATCTGCTTTCATAGGTATAACATTACAGGTTTATCTTGTCTGAGCTTAATCTACAGACGTCAAAAGGTACCCAACTGCCTCCGAAAACAAGGATAACATTGTGATTATATTAAAAAAAAGTGTTTTATTTATGACGCACGCAGTCGTTTTAACATTCTTGGGAAAACCTATTTAGCAATTTTCTACTAATGAAAAGTTGGACCCCCTCTTGGTATTTAAAATAAATAAATAAATAAATAATGCTGGACAGTTCGCACAACATTATCTAGCCCCAAGCTAAGCAGAGCTTGTGTTATGGGTACTAGATAACTGATATACTTAATACAATATATTACATAGATAGATATTTTTTATTATACATAGAAAATACCCAGAACACCCTGAACAAATATCTGCGATCGCACAAATATTTGTTCCGAGGCGGGAATCGAACCCGCAACCTCCTGCGTCGCAGGCCAAGCATCGCCCGTCGCGCCACAGAGGTCGTCGAAGCGCCTTCTCTTCCGATTTAAAGGGAAAACGTCTTTGACCTAAGATAAATGTTTTTCCTGTCATGAAGGAGGAAAGTCAGGATAAACAAAAACTTGCAGTAGGTATAAATACGTATAGTAGAGGATCCGCACTAGACACGACCTTTTCACCCTTCTGTTTAATGGATGAAAAGTATTTTATATCAAATTTAATATATTAGAAAACATATCTCGAGTGGGCTATCTAAAAAATTCCTCCCCAGTCTGGGCAGGAACTTTTATATATTATTATTATTTTTATATTTTTTTATTAATCATAGTCTATGATTAATAAAAAAATATAAAAACCGGCCTAGTGCGAGTCGGATACGCGCACGATGGCTTCCGTACCATTATCTATAAAAACCGGCGAATTGCGAGTTGGAGTCGCGCACGAAGGGTTCCGTAACATTATCTATAAAAATGGCAAAAAAACACGTTTGTTGTATGGCAGCCCCCTTAAACATTTATTTTATTCTGTTTACCTATTTGTTGTTATAGCGGCAACAGAAATACATCGTCCTGTGAAAATTATAACTGTCTAGCTATCACGGTTATTTAAAAAAAGAAAAAAGTAATTTTTAAGTTATTTTAGTCTGGGCAGTAATTTTTTATACAACCCACTCAAGATGTATTTGATATAAAATACTTTTCATCATAACTGTCTAACTATCACGGTTATTTAAAAAAAGTAAAAAGTAATTTTTAATTTATTTTAGTCTGGGCAGTAATTTTTTATACAACCCACTCAAGATGTATTTGATATAAAATACTTTTCATCATAACTGTCTAACTATCACGGTTATTTAAAAAAAGTAAAAAGTAATTTTTAATTTAATTTAGTCTGGGCAGTAATTTTTTAGACAACCCACTCAAGATGTATTTGATATAAAATACTTTTCATCCGTTAAACAGATGGAGGTGGTTTCTAGTGCGGATCTTAGACTAGTACGTATTGTAGAGGGGTACACGCATCTCGTTTCAAATTCTCGTAGTTACAACATTTTGGTCGTAGTGTAACGAACCATCTGTGCTGGATTCATTAGTATCTCACAAATTCTCAAATAAAATTATTATATCTTGTTATCAAATAAATCGAGCGATACTTGAATAATGAGGTCGGAAACAATAGAGGGTTTGTTCTGTCGTTTTTTCAGAGAAATGGGCTGTGAGAATGTTTATATACAAAAAATATAAACATCCGATTTTCAGAATACTTTGAAGGAACACACCAATTCCTATTTAGGAATCGTATGAATAAGATTCAAAATTGAATGAAATGTTTTATCTTGGTTGGCGACTTTAAATAGAAATGTAACAGCTGAAGGGGGATCAGTGCTGGATAATTCTGGGAGTAGTATCACGTTTGCGTGGTAACGCTGGGGTAAAATATTAAATTGTGTTAATTAATTACGAAGTGATTTTAAAGTTCGTTTAAAAGCTAGAAATTTATACTTTGAAATATTAGGATTGATTCTGGGAAGTAGACCATAATAAGTGAAATTGAATATAATTTAGTGAAAGTTTAAATTTTTGTGAAATATAAAATTAATTTGAAAAGCCGTCCAAAATAAAAGAAATTAACTAGTTTCTTTTTGGTGATGTTTTTCAAGTGTTCTTGGGTATTTAAAGTCAATGTCATGTTTAGCTAGTGAAAAAGTGAACGATCTTCGAGGGAAGATATTTGTTAGACTGTCGTAGTCTATAAAATATCTTCTATTTTAATGTTTCAGGACTCCATTTTTTGCTGGACAGGAAACCTCTATCCGCCTGAAAAGGTTATCTAGTGAGTCCGCTAGATAGGCAAAATCTCATCCCTCCTTAAACCTCATTCCTAACCTCTAGGCTCCGTCTGTCGCTTTAGGTTACACAGCGACAGATATCCTATCCTTAATAGTTCAATCTAGGTATTCTGACCTTGCACCTCGTCAGAAGACATACACATTTAACTGCACATTTAAAACAAAATGAGAACGGTTTTCTCAAAGTTTGAATCGCACACACCCAATTTAGCCAGGTAATTAGGCACACTTATATAGGCATTGTATTAGTGCGTATGTAGACCAATCTTACAAATTGGCATTTTCTAAAATTTAACCGGTGATTTAATTTAATTTACTATTATTCCTTCATAAAGGAACGGGCAAAATAATTATCAAACGTATTAAAATACTAGATAAAAGGAGAATCTTGTAATTGAATATTATCATTCTCGGAAGGAAAATTTCATTTAAATATAGTCTAGAATTTTCACAAGCGATTATTCCTACCTGGATAATCCAACTAGGAATTCTATTTATCCTACAGAGAATATTTAGAATTATTTGTAAGTAGGGGTATGAATCAAGTAGGGATTTTCCTAGGCTTCAGGAAGCCTAGATAAATCCCAAAGTTAACCAAAGGTGAAGGATGTATGTGGTTGATTTTGCGTTATTGATTAAATGTAAAATTCCCTGGAATGTTTGAAAATGACTAGCAAACTTACTCCGACGGAAATAGGTTCGCGATCCTCTAAAATCCCTTGTATTAAAGTAAAAAGGAATTGATTTGAATTAGAATATCATTTGGATAAAATTCCCGGACAATATTAGGTTTTTACCTATGTCCAAGCGAGGGAGGATTGACCAAAAGCTTTGGAAGAAATCCACCGAGGGCAGCGCGGACGGGGCTGTTCTCCAAAAGTCGCTTATCTCTGGATATGAACCTTATCAAATTTGGTTCATCCTTCAAATAATTAAAGAAATAACTTAAAAATTATATCTGAGAAGCAAATAATTTATACAAGTAATTTCCTTGTCATTTCCCTAATGGATCTATTACAGATGCAAACCTGTCACGTAAAAGTATCTTGAAATAGCACAATACAAACAAGTCTGTATTGAAGCCCTAGAGTCAAAATCAATAAACCTCAGAAATTGTAAAATCAGAATGTTCAAAATATTACTAGGAACTTTAATTGTAGCTTATTCTTTTACAAAGGAATAACAAACTATAATGGAAATAAATCTCTGGAGTAATCTTTTAATTAATTGTTCCGATGTGTACTGAAGTAAAATAAAATTTAAATAGGTATCTTTCCTTTTAGAATTAGTAGCAACTATTACGAGGATATCGATAAAAAGGTAAAATATTTTATGTAGTTAGGATACGTTAAGACTCGACAATATTAACAAATAAAGAACTCGAGTTATTACAAGACACAACGTAGGTATATATCTAGACGATCATATGGCCAATTTATAGTGTTTAAAGAAGTAGGTAAGATTAAAGTTATCGTAACTCCACAGAGTAAAGTAGGAAGTCGGTGAGTGCGCGCGGTATAATGGGTAGTTAGATTATTAGGTACAATAGAGAAGGTAGGGGGGGTGTTACAGTAGGTTACTACAACCCATATTGAAAGTTGGCCGAATCTAAAACGTATTGTAAATAGACTGAAAGGTTTTTTTGGCTGCCTGTAAAAACACCGGCAACCTTCAAAAAACCTTCGGCAAATACCTTTCAAACCGGAACACAGCAATGCAAGCACTACTGCTACGCTGTAGAAATAGGTAGTACTAACCCGGACGAATTCTTTCACAAACAAGCTACTACTAAAATATGGTATTGTGCTCCCTCTAGCAATTTATTCTCAAATCAAAATCATATAAATTTACATCCCACTAATATTATAAATGCGAAAGTTTGTGTGTGTGTTTGTTACTTCTTCACGCTGAAACGGCTGGACGGATTTGCATGAAATTTGGAATGAAGATAACTGGACTCCCGGAATAACACATAGGCACATTTTTATCCCGATACTCCCTCGGGATCGAAACTTACGCAGGTGAAACCGCGGGGCGCTGCTAGTAGGGAATAAGTTTAAATAGGGAGATACGTAATGTGGGATAAGCGTGGGAAGGAGGTATGTCAGATAGGGCAGATTCGGGGATAAAATAAAAAAATAAATAAAAAACCTTTTTATTTCCTTAAAAAAAGATAAACAAAGTTACAATTAAAAATATTAAATATTATTTCCTGTTGTATCATAAAAAATATATATTTAATCCTTAGTTAAGGCCCCTTTCGGGTATAGGCCTCCTCCAAATCTTTCCAAAGATCCCTATCCTGCGCTCTACCTATCCAGTTTTTGCCGGCTGCCTTTTTTATATCATCTACCCAACGTTGTTGTGGGCGTCCTCTGGCTCTCTTTCCCGTCGGCCCCGACCACATCGTTACTCGATGTGTCCACCTTTTGTCTTTTAGACGTGCCAAATGTCCCGCCCATTTCCACTTCAGGCTTTGTGTGTGAGACAGAGCATCTATGACTTTGGTTTTCTCTCGAATGGAATCGCTTCTTTGTTTGTCCTTTAATCTGATGCTAAGTATGCTTCTTTCCATTGAGCGCTGTGTCGTTTGTATTCTGCGTCGTGTGTGTTCATTTAATATCCATGTTTGTGATCCATAGGACAGACAGGGGAGCAAGCTAGAGTCCATTACCACTTTTTTCAATTTTTGCGGGAGTCTTGATTTAAGAATTTCTTTAAAGCTCCAGAATTTTTTCCTCGTCATGTTGATTCTTCTTTCTAATTCTTCTGTATGCCTAGATCTACTCAGAGAGACTTCTTTACCAAGATATACGTAGCTCTCCACATACTCAAGTGGGTTTTGGTTCACAACTATAGGTTTTTTGGTGCTGTGTGTTGCTACTTTTGTGTTAGCTGCATTAAGTTTTAATCCTATGTTCTCGCTGACTATGCATAGCTCAGACAGCATTTCCTCATCAGCAGATTCGGGGATACACAGGAACTATTCAGGCCTAAAGGAGGTGATGATGATGACGTTGACGATGCTGATGTTTCGCGTCATGGCTGACCGCGGGGAATCCTGGCTTCATGGTACATAAGGCCCGCAGTTAGGGAACCGGTTTCAGTAATTACCTGCAGAATGAGCTTAGGTTATAGAGTTTCGCCATCTATACGTGCATGTGCATTATCCTGGTGTCTCCGGTTTACTTTGTACAATTTTCTGTAATGTTTGAGGATAACATCACGATAATTATTGTTTGTGCAGGAGCTTGTTTGTTGACGACCTCTGCGGCGTCGCTGGCGAAGCTTGGCCTGCGTCGCAGGAGGTTGCGGGTTCGTTTCCCGCCTCGGAACAAATATTTGTGTGATCGCAGATATTTGTTCAGGGTGTTCTGGGTATTTTCTATGTATAATAAAAAATATCTATCCATGTAATATATTGTATTAAGTATATCAGTTATCTAGTACCCATAACACAAGCTCTGCTTAGCTTGGGGCTAGATAATGTTGTGTGAACTATCCAGCATTTTTTTTTATTTTTTTTTTTCAATATTCTTATCTTTGTATCTTCAACATCTGAGTTGGTTTTGGCGAAGGCTTCCTTTGCAGGTCACTTGCATATGTTTCATCTACATATTACAGAGGGGTGAGTCTGAGTTTTGCAAACACCATCGTAACGGTGAACGTAACACGATCGTACGTATATAACATAATAACTAGCTATCAATCTGTGCCAAAAACGTCACAGATTAATGGCTAGTTACTACGCAATACACGTACACTCGCCGTTACGATCATCGTTACGATAAATAAATAAATAAATAAATAAATAATGCTGGACAATTCACACAACATTATCTAGCCCCAAGCTAAGCAGAGCTTGTGTTATGGGTACTAGATAACGATGGTGTGTGTAAACTCGGACTTGCCCCTCTGTCATCATGAACTCGCTTATAGTTATTTCCGATGGAGTTTGTTTCAGAGGAACTTCCTCCCGCGAACGCTCAGGTTGGGGAATGATCTCCCTGCTGAGGTTTTCCCGAGCGACTACAGTATGGGGTTCTTCAAAAGGGGTGTTTGGAAATTTTTAAAGGGTCGGCAACGCGCGTGTGATGCCTCTGGTATTGCAGGCGTTCATAGGCTACGGTAACCGCTTACCAACAGGTGGGCCGTAAGCTTGTTTGATACCTTGGTAGTATAAAAAAAAAAAAAAAGGTTGTCGTTTATAACCACGCCTGGTTCGATCTATACGTCATCAACGCGATGCTCTTCCTCCAAATTCAGCAGGAACTATTTTTTTCTGTTAATTATAAGGAGCATGAAATCGACAGCATTCTTAAAGATTAGGAGTTAATTGACTTAAAATGTGTTTTTTTTTTATTAAAGCTGTAAAGTCGGCTGTTTTTTTTTAAATGTGTACTTTTGTCATTAATAGTAGTAGTAGAGCTTTTTTGTGAAAGAGTTCGTCCGAGGAAGTACTACCACCATACCTATTTCTGCCGCAAAGCAGTAGTCCTCGCATTGCTGTGTTCCGGTTTAAAGGGTAAAATTTAAATTAAAGGCACATGAGACTTTTCAATTCAATTCAATTCAATATCTTTATTTGTGAAACACAGGTTATAAAAGTTCTTACAATTTTTAAGTGCACTGTGATCTGCGTTGGGCGTACAAAGTTTGTGATAGTTAATTAAAATACTACAATATTAAGGTTTACATTATAACAGAAACAACCATAAAACCAAACATACAATTTTCAATAAAAATACAATGTGAAATAACAATAATGTCAAAATATAGAAAATCATGTTAAATAATAAAAATAATTAGTCCTTATGGTCAAAAAATTCTCGAATAGTATAAAATTTATTTTCTATTAACTAACTAACTTAGTTCTAAATGTCATAAATTCACTGCATTGTCTAATGTCAGATGGTATTTTATTATAGATTTTGGAGGACATTACAAATACACTATTACTAAAAAGAGCCGTTGTGACGTTATCCCTCAATCGCAAAAAATCGCAACGCCGTGCGCTAGAAACACGAGAAAGTATTTGAGGATTACGTCTTATATATAACACAGTTTCATAAATATAAAGTGATGTCAGTGTGAATAGTTTTAGTTGTTTGAAATACGGCCTGCAGCTATCCCTTCTTTTTAAGCCACATATTGCTCGAATGCATCTCTTTTGGGCAATAAATACGCAATCTATCTTAACAGCATTTCCCCAGAAAATGATCCCATATCGCAGTGTTGATACCACATTACCATGATATGCTGCAATTACAGTTCTTTGATGGACTACCTGTCGTAACATACGTAGTGCGTAAGCAGACTGGACTACTTTAGTTTGAACAAATTGTAAGTGCGTTTGCCACTTTATGTTGTCATCAATAAACAATCCTAGGAATTTTGTTGTTACTGTTTCACAAATTTCTTTACCATCATAAGTTACTGTAGTTGAATCTTCATTTGATGTCTGTCTAAAGTTCATTAGTTTCGTTTTGTCAAAATTTATTTTCAAATTAATATTTTTCATCTTTATGTCTCAGGGTGGCATAATGATCCCATATCGCAGTGTTGATACCACATTACCATGATATGCTGCAATTACAGTTCTTTGATGGACTACCTGTCGTAACATACGTAGTGCGTAAGCAGACTGGACTACTTTAGTTTGAACAAATTGTAAGTGCGTTTGCCACTTTATGTTGTCATCAATAAACAATCCTAGGAATTTTGTTGTTACTGTTTCACAAATTTCTTTACCATCATAAGTTACTGTAGTTGAATCTTCATTTGATGTCTGTCTAAAGTTCATTAGTTTCGTTTTGTCAAAATTTATTTTCAAATTAATATTTTTCATCTTTATGTCTCAGGGTGGCAATGCCACATAGGGCGCGTCCTGGGTGGAAGTGACCTATGAGGTAATGCACTGTTCATAGGCAGAGGTTACCGCTTAACATCAGGTGGGCCATCAGCTTTTTCCGTCATTCAAGTAGTACAAAAAAAAACCCCATTCCAATCTTGCGCTACGCAGGATTAACTTCTCGTCGTAGAGTTGTGTTTATTGGTTGTCCTCATCGATCAATAGTGGATTACCGCTGATTCTCACGTGTGTAGGCACATGTTTGTTATCAGGAGGAACAAGATTATTATCTATAAAAACAAGATTTTATCAATAACGATAATGCCCTGGCGCAATCACCTTGAAGACGACTAAAAAATCCCAGCTTCCAAAACATACATACATAAACACACGCCTTTTTCCGGAAAGAGTAGGCATAGCCTCAAATGGGCCTCTTTTCACAGTTGGTTGCACCATCGTGGGATATAGACGTGACAAGTGGTGAGCTCATCACCGCCATTGCTTCCCACGACTGACTCTGCTAACGCTCTCTTCCAGTAATAATATTCCTTAAATAACCTAGCAGCCAGGACATATTACAGGAAAAATTAATTAAAAATTGAAATTACAGGCACATGAGACTTTTCATCTTTATGTCTCAGGGTGGCGGGCGCAGTGCAATGCCACATAGGGCGCGTCCTAGGTGGACGTGACCTATTAGGTAATGCACTGTTCATAGGCAGAGGTTACCGCTTAACATCAGGTGGGCGTCATGCTTGATCCGACATCCAAGTAGTATAAAAAAAAAAAAAAAAAAAAATAATAATTCAACCAACGAATCTTACAAACAAGTACAAAACATGAATCGGAATACTTATCTCGCAATATCGCAAAATACATAGTAATACATAGTTATGCAACCTTTTAGTTGAACATAATGTCTCCGCAATGTTTTGAGTCAGGCGACTGGGACATTTTGGAGACAGAATCTATTAGGAACAAAGTTATAGGTGTAAGGGATCTATCAGGATAAGGGATCAAAGTCAAAGGATCAGGAACTACTCCTAAAATCATCACGAGACACCAATAATAATCCGACTGAGACGCATTTTCACCAACACATTAACGGACGTTTAAACGGCTGTTTACCTTACAACCTTGTTTGCTTTTGCTTAAACAACTCTTTTTGACAGGTTTTCATACGTTATCTGTCACTTTGACGATTGGTTACGGAAACCACCGATTTGTTTGTTCGTGAACTTGGGCCTTAATTCGCGCGCGATCGGACGTGTTTGGTGCTACAAACAAAATGCTAAATTTGTTGGCCTCGGCCCGACTCACCACGGTCCGACTAGCTCGGCTCGGATTAATTAAAAAAATACCTAACGGAAAGGCCCGACTGGCCAGGCATCCATGAGAGCGGTGCAAGACAACGGGGCCACTGTGACCTGATCGACTGCAACTTGATAAGTATTTAAATCTATGTAGTGCTAGAGCTTTTTGTAAAAGAGCTCGTCCGGGGAATTACTACCACCATACCTATTTCTGCCACAAAGCAGTAAGTGCTTGCCTTGCTGTGTTCCGGTTTGAAGGTGCCGGTGAAATAACAGGCACATGAGACTTTTCATCTTTATGTTTTAGGGTGGCGGGCGCAGTGCAATGCCATAAATCCGTTTATTCATTTAAAAAACAATTAAAGAAAAATTTGCTAGAATCCCAAAAACTACCCACGGACAAGGCTGGCAGTCGTTTTAATCCTCAATTGTAATTGCTGATAGTGAAGTGTGTTTTTAATGAGAGTATCTCACTACAAGCTGACAAGATGACAAGTTTATATTATTTAGGTTTATGTAGTATAGTATAGTATAGTAAGTTTTTAATAGTTAATGGCATTGTGTACCGCAGCAGCCGCTATGCGCTCGTATGTGCGGCCACGGAAGACCAGCGCTATGGCACTAATGCCCGTCTGCACTAAACTTTGACAGCTCCTAAGTTCATGCTTATCTCTTATGACGTTCTTAATGATGTAAAATGCGTTGCACCAAACTCTTAAGTTTCCTAAATGCGTTAAGACATGTTCTAAAGTTACGGCCTCTATTTTGCGATCTTAGCACTAAGCAAGCGCTTAGAAGTGTCAAACAAGACTGACAGTCACATTGATAAAGTAACGTCAGTCAGTCATGTCAATTCATTGACTTTTTTAGATGGAAGTGCCGTCGAGAGAGTAGGTACCTACCTAATCGGTTTCTTGTGCCGTACGTATTGTTTGTGATTAAAATTGGATCAGAGGGGTGAGTCTGAGTTTTGCAAACACCATCGTAACGGTGAACGTAACACGATCGTACGTGTATAACATAATAACTAGCTATTAATCTGTGCCAAAAGCGTCACAGATTAATGGCTAGTTACTACGCAATACACGTACACTCGCCGTTACGATCATCGTTACGATGGTGTGTGTAAACTCGGACTTGCCCCTCAGTAGTTTAAATTATGAGTGAACTCGACGATTTTATGGGATTTCTTGAGTACGTTGACGACCTCGATAATCATATTAAGTAATTTTACTTAATATGACTTTGCCTTTTTCTTGTAACAGGCGTACAAATCGTAATTTGTAAGGAGAAATTCGTTGACCTTTTCCTCTTTTCTATCTGCTTCTGCATTATAGTTTAAATTGTTTTTGTTTATTTCGAAAAACACCACAACTTCGAAAGAAAAGCGCACGAATGGTCGCTCAGGTCACTGTTGCTGGTGCTGTCAGCTGTCAGTCAAGTGTCAAAACAACAACTATCATAGACAAATATAAAAATGTTCACTCTTTCATTCACTTACTTACGAAACGTCAGTTTTAGGAGTCGCTTACGTAAACTTGTTGGCGCAGACGAAGTTGATGCTTAGGGATGCTTATGTCAGACATAGCTTAGGTGTTGTCTTAACTAAGTTTTGTCTTTGTTGACTTTAGTGCAGACGGGCATAACTCTGCCATAGCACACGCTGAGTGGTTGCCTTTTTTGTAACTTTGATTTGAACGCCTACTTTAAATATTCGAATTTGTTGTATTTGGTTACGAAATAAATATATTTTTATCTTTTATCTTTATCTTATATAGGGTGTGTCCTAGGTGGGAGTGTCCTTTGAGGTAATGAATATAATAGAATATATATTTATTTGCAACAACATTCAAAAAACTATACAAAAACATCAAGTACAAACAACATAGAATCTGATATTCAATTAATATCGTTAATTATCGGTTCAATTATTCAATTAAATGCCCTAACTCAGCATATGCAGGTTGTAATAAACAACCTTTTTTTTTTGTCGAGGTGGAAATCTGCTACCAGATACCTTATTGCATCGAGGGTGCAATACGGATATGTGAGGTTCACGGACTCGTGGACTCACTAAAAACACCCCGGTGGCCATCCTCTGCGCATGTCGATGGGCTCCGGGATCTCCTACGGAACGCACCGGTGCCCATCTCACGCGACGCCCAACAGGGCCCATCCCGTGGTTGGCCAAAAAGCCAACCACAAACACTCCCTCTAACTGTGGCAGCACAGGGTCCACTCTGTGCTGCCACCGTCCAAGCAACCTGCGCTGGTCTTCCGTTAGAGCCATTCATAGGCAGAGGTTACTTTAGGTGTTCCTGATTGTTCCATCATTCGCTTGTAATTCATATGAGTGCAACCACAGAAATCATTAGATCTTCAGATTTATAGGTCTTTAGACTGTGCAAATTTTATTGACTAATGTGGTTTACACTTTGTTTTTTATGGAGCGTGGGCCAGCGACTTTTCTTGCAAATAAGTCCCAAAAGTGAAAATGTCCAGTTGGACGGCTTATTTGCTAAACCTAGAGCGTCATTACTTCTAAACGTGTTTGTGTTGCATAAAACCGTGGTGTGTCCGGCCCAAGAATAGACCCCTCAATCTCCTCCCGTGGATGTCGTAAAAGCCGACTTAAGGATTACCCGGACTTGTTTGTAAGATTCGTTGGTATAAGATTTGTCCTGGCCGCTAGCTTATTTATGGAATGTGATAATACTGGAAGAAAGCGTTAGCTGAGTCAGTCGTGGGAAGCAATGGCGGTGATGAGCTCATCACTTGTCACGTCTATATTCCACGATGGTGCAACCCACTGTGAAAAGAGGCCCATTGAGGCTCTGCATCGAGCAACGCAGGCCTCCGTACCAGAGAGGCTCTGCCTACCTACATACATACATAGACACACGCCTCTTTCCCCGAAGGGGTAGGCAGAGCCTCAATGGGTCTCTTTTCACTGTGGGTTGCACCATCGTGGGATATAGACGTGACAAGTGGTGAGCTCATCGCCGCCATTGCTTCCCACGACTGACTCACCTAACACTTTCTTCCAGTAATAACACATTCTACAATTATCCAGCAACCAGGACATATCTTATACCAACGAATCCTATCAACAAGTCCTGCCTACCTCTTCGGGGAAAATGACGTGTATCTATGTATGTATGTATGTCATTACTTTTAAACGTGTTGGTGTTGCATAAAACCGCATGCAATTTCAACCCACAACTTTGATAGCTGTCTGAATGTAGCCAGAGTTACCTACACTACTTACTTGTATTTTACAGCCAGTGCAATAAACAAGTACATATTACGTCCAAGAGGTCAGCCTTGGCCGATTTGGGGACAAATAAGGACGATTTTATTTTTGCTGCTCCTTCGGAAACCGGATCAAGCTGACCGAAAAATAATTTGCAAGGTTAAGACCCTTTTCCGCAACGTTTGTCGATTTACGGAACTAACCCATAAAATTGAATTATTTACAGAAATAATAATATAACTAATATAAGTACGTATGTAAAAAGAAAATGTAACTTGCCGAATGACTTAATTCAAATAAATAATAAATAATGCTGGACAGTTCACACAACATTATCTAGCCCCACGCTAAGCAGAGCTTGTGTTATGGGTACTAGATAACTGATATACTTAATCTCACTAATATTATAAAGGCGAAAGTTTGTGTGTGTGTGTAGTGTGTTTGTTACTTCTTTACGCTGAAACGGCTGAACGGATTTGCATGAAATTTGGAATTGAGATAACTGGTCTCCCGGAATAACACAAAGGCAAATTTTTATCCCGATATTCCCGGGGATCGAGACTTATGCGGGTGAAACCGTGGGGCGCTGCTAGTACAATATATTACATAGATAGATATTTTTTATTATACATAGAAAATACCCAGAACACCTGTTACCCATAAGTTTTTTTTTTTTTTTAAACTGAAAACTAAATACCTGAACTGAGTTGTAATCTCAAATTATTTTTACTCATTTCAGAAAACCTCCGAAGTTGTGTGTAAAAGCTAGTCATAATTTATGTTGATTGATTTAGTAGCATGCTTTAGATTTAGTAGTAGTAGAGCTTTTATGTGAAAGAGTTCGTCCGGGGAAGTACTACCACTGTACCTATTTCTGCCGCAAAGCAGTAGTGCTTGCATTGCTGTGTTCCGGTTTGAAGGCTAAGGGTGCCGGTGAAATTACAGGCACATGAGACTTTTCATCTTTATGTCTCAGGGTGGCGGGCGCAGTGCAATGCCACATAGGGTGCGTCCTCGGTGGACGTGACCTATGAGGTAATGCACTGTTCATAGGCAGAGGTTACCACTTAACATCAGGTGGGCCATCTGCTTGTTCAGTCATTCAAGTAGTATAAAATGCTAGTTCGCTAGAAAGAATACATAAATAAATTACTAATGAGGAAAGCATTAGCAATCAATACCCCATGCAGATCACACCTGTAGCGGCCGGCTTACAATCAAACAGGCCATCCGACTAACATAATGTAAAATATATAAATAAGATAATTGCTGTGGTGTGTCCGGCCTAAGAATAGACCCCTCCGTCTCCTCCCGTGGATGTCGTATAAGCCGACTAAGGGATTACCCGGATTTGTTGATAAGATTCGTTGGTATAAGATTTGTCCTGGCTGGTAGCTTATTATGGAATGTGTTAATAATTTAAGAAAGCGTTAGCTGAGTCAGTCGTGGGAAGCAATGGCGGCGATGAGCTCACCACTTGTCACGACTATATTCGACGATGGTGCAACCCACTGTGAAAAGAGGCCTATTGTGGCTCTGCCTAGCCCTTCGGGGAAAAAGGCGTGTGTCTATGTATGTGTGTCTTTCCAACAGGTGAGATCGTGGTCAAACAAAGGTCTATCAAAGTTAAAAAAAAAAAAAAAAAATGTATGTATGTATATAAATAAGATTGGTAATGTATTACAAGTATCAGTTTAAAACCGTTTCTCGACATCTATGTAGAATGGGAACTTAATTGTTGAACTGAATTTTCACAGTGTGAAAATTTATATTGCCGCTATAACAACAAATAACTATTTTTTAAAGCACATTAAGTAGTGCAAGATTGTTTTTTTTTTCAAAAGTAATTGAAAACAAAGTCATCTTTCAACATCGTCTAAGTCAGCTTTTTAATCGACCTTAACAATGGGAAGGGAATTAGTAACTTCCCGCTGTCCACGTTAACGGGGACAGCAAACGTGGAGAACGGGAAGGGATTTTGTGACTTCCCGCTGTCCACGTTAACGGAGAATGCAAACGTAATAATAATAATATAATAATAAAGAGTATTTATTTCTAAAAAGGTTACAATGTTTACATTTTTCACATAGCAGGAAGGGATTTTGTGACTTCCCGCTGTCCACGTTGGCGGTGACAGCTAACGTGGACAACGGGAAGGGATTTTGTGACATCCCGCTGTTCACGTTGGCGGCTACAGCTAACGTGGACAACGGGAAGGGATGTTGTGACTTCCCGCTGTCCACGTTAACGTGGACAAAATAACGTGACCAATTTAAATTGGAAATTGACCAACAATCTCTTAAAGTACATAAACTAATTCTTCTACTTTGTCTCACTGGTTTCTTGTTATCCAACTTTAGCTAAATGACCAGCTTGAAAATTATCTGAAAGGCCTTGTAAAGTTGTAACCGATTGCGACAGAACCAGGGTTCTGAAAGGATTCAACCAGTACATAGGCACATTTAATGAACAAAGAAAATTTATATAAATTAAGTATGAAAATAAATAGATATAAAATCATTGAGGAAATCATTGGCAAGGCAGACCACACGAGAAACAGCTCGAGCCAAGTGATTAACTAAACTCTACAGGTTAATTAGCGTAGCCTCATTGAACTTCTGACAGTTCCGACACGCGAGGAGAGCGAGAATTACGATCGGAAATAGATTACATTAACTAGTAATAAATAGCGAAACCCCTTCTATATTTCTAGAAGTTTCCACACGTGCTAACATCGTTTTGTATGTGTTGACGTCATCGGTTGATGGGCTGAAAGACATCGTTTGACAGTTGGTGCACCTATACAACATTGATTTGTCTATCACAGGGGTTCCCAAACTTATTTTGTCTACTGCCCACTTTGAGGATTAATTATTTTTTAGCACCCCCTTAATTATTTTTTGGCGCCCCCATTTTTCACCTACTTAAAAACCACTATAACTTCAAAGTAAGGTGGATGCGCACGCCTGCGGCGCCGTTTTTATTTTTTTGTGTTTTTGCGTATTACAGCTCATCAACACTTCTTCAGATAGCGAAAGTTGAGTTTGCGAGAACTAGGAGACTTAACACACATGTTTTAATTGATAGTATCTCATAAATATCATCAGTGATATATTTATGAGATCATCTATGATACCTCTAACACATTTTTACAGTGTTTTTTTTTTGTTTATGGGTATCGTAGCTTAACTGATGATGTTTATGAGATACTATCAATTAAAACCTGTGCGTTAAGTCTCTTAGTTCTCGCGAACCCAACTTTCGCTATCTGAAGAAGTGTTAATGAGCTGTAATCGCTAAAAACCCCAAAAACATTGGAATCTCGCGCTGCAAGCGTGAGCATATTGTGTGTGAGCTATATTAATGCACAAATCGGGTTATTTAACAAAAACTTTTTAAAACATGATTGCACGCGGTCTATTATGTACGAAAATTACCTATCTAGGAATACTAATAACTATTAAAATGCGAAAGTGTGTCTGATTTGACGCCCCCATTGTTTTCTGGGTCTCTTACCGCCCCCCTTTAGGCCTGCAGCGCCCACAAGGGGGCGTTATCGCCCATTTTGGGAACACCTGGTCTATCAGGTAGAGAGAGCCTAGAAAAATATTTTGTATGTATTGTTTGGAAGGAGGCTTTGAGGGTTCTGTGTTCATGAGGTCAGCTCTTGTCAGTGCAACCGATGTAATTCCCTCCATTTACGTCTTTCCAATGTAAATTGTACAGTGTATGTGCTACGCCAGCACACACAGTACCTCAGTGCCAGTCTAGGTTCAGACTGGAAACCAGCGTCGATATCGTCCTCGGTCGGAGGCTGGACCTGTTTAGCCGTTCACGTAGGGAAAGACCAACTTTTATCCATACCTACACGTAGGGTCTTGTTTTATGTTTGTTTAAAACCCTATAGGTATCTTGTGTTTTTTATATATATATTTTGTTACTTTATATTATTTTATTTGAATGAATGAATGATTTAATTAATAATAAATAAAATAATAAATAAATAATGCTTGACAGTTCACACAACATTATCTAGCCCCAAGCTAAGCAGAGCTTGTGTTATGGGTACTAGATAACTGATATAGTTAATACAATATATTACATGGATAGATATTATTTTATTATGAATAGAAAATACCCAGAACACCCTGAACAAATATCTGCGATCGCACAAATATTTGTTCCGAGGCGGGAATCGAACCCGCAACCACCTTCGTCGCAGGCCAAAGTAATGAATGAAAATACTTTATTGCAAACTGTACAAACTAGTTAAAATAAACACACAACAATTAAACAAAATCTAAATGTACAATGGGCGGTCTTATTGCTAAGAAGCGATCTCTTTCAGACAACCTTTCCTTTTCACCACATCTACAAAAAAATTACAGGCACATGAGACTTTTCATCTTTATGTCTCAGGGTGGCGGGCGCAGTGCAATGCCACATAGGGCGCGTCCTAGGTGGACGTGACCTTTGAGATAATGTACTGTTCATAGGCAGAGGTTACCGCTTAACATCAGGTGGGCCTCTTGCTTTTCCCGTTAACCAAGTAGTATAAAAAAATAAAAAAAAATGCCTCCAACCTTCTCTGCGTCTGTGTCTCACACCCATACAATATAGGGTTTTGAGTATGGAAATAAAATTTATCTACACTGCCCAAGGCTATACACCTGCTTACCGTGTTCTTGAAATCCTTTTAGATAACATGATGAAGTCCTTTCCCAGTCGCATCCCAAGGCTGGCTATTTGTAACCTGTCTTGAAAACGAGGTTTTCGCCTAGAATAGCTCAATAATTTAAATTTATTTGGTAAGTTTAAATAATTGCCTCCATATTGGCAGCTCTAGATTAATTGCAATCCTAGTTAGTCAATAATTAGCCAAGAGCCTACGTTTTCCTTGTGCCGATTTTGAAAAGAGTAACTATATTTCCTATTTTGTAAGCTAGAAGGCAACGTGTCATCGTAAACACAGACGTATTATTTATGTAGCAATGTAGGTCAGCAAACATTCATACACGTAAACTTTCGCATTTATAATATTAGTGGGATGTAGGTAAATAACACATTTATTTATAGAAAGAACTCTAATACTAGTATTAGTGAGCTTTTTTGTGAAAGAGTTCGTCCGGGGAAGTACTACTATCATACCTATTTCTGCCGCAAAGCAGTAGTGCTCGCATTGCTGTGTTCCGGTTTGAAGGGTAAGGGTGCCGGTGAAATTACAGGCACATGAGACTTTTCATCTTTATGTCTCAGGGTGGCGGGCGCAGTGCAATGCCACATAGGGTGCGTCCTTAGTGGACGTGACCTATGAGGTAATGCATTGTTCATAGGCAGAGGTTACCGCTTAACATCAGGTGGGCCTCTTGTTTGTTCCGTCATCCAAGTAGTATAAAAAAAAAAAAAAAAAAAACTAATAAAAGGTATGTACAAAATACATATGAAACAGTTGTGCTACCTGAAGACCGCTGCTAGCGATCTAAATAATTATATCTAGTTATTAATGTATGTCGGCTTCGACCAAAGATTAAAACTTTGGTCGAAGTATGTAGGTATTTAAATAGGTATTTAATAAAAAAAAAAAAAAAAATGCTAGACAGTTTACACAACATTATCTAGCCCCAAGCTAAGCCAGAGCTTGTGTTATGGGTACTAGGTAACTGATATACATAATACAATACATTAAATAGATAGATATATTTTTATTATACATAGACAACACCCAGAACACCCGGAACAAATATCTGCAGATCACACAAATTATTTGTTCCGAGGCGGGAATCGAACCCGCAACCTCCTGCGACGCAGGCGAACCATCGCCAGCCGCACCACAGAGGTCGTCATTTAAATGTTATAATAAATTAACACGCTTGTACGCTCTGCTAAACCTTCACTGAAATCTCCACCTAGATCCTCAGAACGACATTGTTCCAATTACAAGGCTAAGTCTGAAAGACTCGGCCGTCACACATTTCTCCAAGTATCCTTCAGCGGTTTTAAGTTTTCTGGCGTCACGAATGTGACGATAGATTTCTTGTGGTCGGAAATCCATCGACTGTCGACTGATGACGTAGGGTGACGCACTATGGAATTTACCTGATGAGGTGTTAAAATGACTACATGTATAAGTGGTAGAGTCAGCATTAATCTGGTAGAAAAATTAAAAAAAAACCGGATAGGTTATCCGGAAGGTTTATCCGGATTTCCGGATAAATCTTTGAACTAAGTCTGAAATGTCTGAAAGTCTCAAGCGCGTTGACGCTTTGAGAAGCTAAGATAAGATAAGATAAGATCATTTATTTGTCCAAAACACAGGTTTACATACAGATGTTATAAAAGAGAAAGAATCACCATGTTTCGCCTTGTCAAGGCATTCAAATATTAAAAAATAAAAAAACCCAACAATTAATTTTAACATAATGAGTAGGTCAGTTAGTAATTAATTAAATTAATTCAACATCATTTTAGAGTTGTAAATGTTGTAAACGTCAAACAATTATTAAATACCGTAGAGCGAGAAATACTATACTTCTGTCTACGTTAAATACAGTCGTCTAGAAATTCGTCCTGAGAGTAGTAAGCTTAGTAGCTCAGTAGACTGAATTGTATTTTATTCATTAAAATAACAACAAAATAACAATAACACCTAACAGTCACATAAATAGGATCCCTACTAGGGAAAGTCAGGCAAGATGACAAACACAAATCTATACCAAAGGTCTAGATCAGTGGTTCCCAAACTTATTTTTTCTAAAAAAAAAAATTAAATGAAATATATTTATTTGACAATCACACAAAAAACACAGAACAGACAGAATATAAAACGATAGCGTAGATACAAAAAACAATGAAAACAAAGAAAACAAATACATATGAAAGCATAACAAAAGAAAACGCAGTCGTAAGAGGTATAGCCATTTGAACAGGTTATTTGTTTAGACACATCGAGCAACACGGAACGGAGGCCTGCAATGCTCTAAGTTTGGATATGAACCGCAAATAATAAAGATATATTGGTGTCGATTCTGTGCAGCATTCTCTAATTTTAAACCGGTTTAAAGTTGTCGCGCGTCCTTTCTAATAGACTGAAATAAAAGAGACCGCCATAATTTTAATGCGGTTTGAAGTTAGAGAATGCTGCACAGAATCGACACCATTGTGATGAAAACTTTTAGAATCATAAATCATTAAGGGCCTTATTATAAAAAACGTAAATAGTCCTGGTTTAAACCCGAACTAAGTAGTCTAGGTTTGTCACGGTATTAAAGTTATATATACAACATTAACATAAAAGAAGATGGTTTATTTTCTAAACTACACATAATGTCCGACGTGTCAAACTGACGGATCCTGTCACATCACAATATGTCACATCTATCCAACAATCAATCATTTTTATTGTAAATATTTAGACTATTGTAAAACTAGGGTTTAAGAAAAACGAGAGTTAGTCCAAGACTGTAATTTTTGACATAATATCGAACTATCTAGCTCTAGAGTTGACAACGGAAAACAAACCATCTGCCTTTGTATTGAAGTTGTATATAACTTAAATACCGCTACAAACCTAGACTACGTAGTTCGGGTTTAATCCAGGACTAACTTAGTTTTTTGTAATAAGGCCATTATTGTTTATGAATCTAGGTAAAATACAATTGCATTAGATGTTAGGTTGTTAGGTTAGGTATCACTAGATGTTAGGTTGTTAGGTTAGGTATCACTAGATGTTAGGTTGTTAGGTTAGGTATCACTAGATGTTAGGTTGTTAGGTTAGGTATCACTAGATGTTAGGTTGTTAGGTTAGGTATAGCTAGATTCTGCTTTTCAGCGTACAAACAAGTTAATGCAAAATGCGTCTTGAAAACGGGAACTCTACTCTTGAATTGCTTACCACATTTACTCCGATTTATACTAACAGAGTAGGTACTGCATTTGACGCAAAAAATACAATGATAGACATAGCTTATCATAGTTTATTATATTTCAAGCGTAAACCACACTTTATGGATAACATTAAATTTAAATGTAACCCAAACATTTCGTTCCAGCGGGACTCGAACCCGCAACCTCACCTGTGATCGCTGTGTGTATTTTTGGGTATCATTTAAATTTAATGATAGACATAGCGTGTGTAATTTAGTGGCCTTAATAAAGACGGACGGTATATACGAAATGCTGGACACAGTTCACACAACATTAGCTAGCACCAAGCTAAGCAGAGCTTGTGTTATGGGTACTAGATAACTGATATACTTAATACACAATATATAACATAGATAGATATTTTTTATTATACATAGAAAATACCCAGAACACCCTGAACAAATATCTGCATATCGCACAAATATTTGTTCCGAGGCGGGAATCGAACCCGCAACCTCCGGCATCGCAGGCGAACGTTCGCCCGCCCCGCCACAGAGGTCGTCTAGCCCCAAGATAAGCAGAGCTTGTGTTATGGGTATCTATTATGTTACTGATACACTTATTACAATACATACATATATTTATTTATTTTTTATTATACATAGAAAATACCCAGAACACCCTGAACAAATATCTGCAGATCGTACAAATACTTGTTTCTAGGCGGGAATCGAACCCGCAACTTCCTGCATCGCAGGCGAACATTCGCCCTCCGCGCCACAAAGGTCGTCATAATAAACGGACTGGAATCAAACTAAATATACTGAATACACAACACTCATAGATTAACCATTGTGTAAAAGATTATGTATTTATACCTAAGGAGGTTTTGATCATGGAGGTATAATAGTAATGGAGTGAGTGCTAAAAATAGCATAGAGTGTTCCTTCTTACTCCTATCCTAGAAGATAGCTTGCTATCCTATGTTAGAGAGAAACAAATATATTGTCACACGACAGTCGTCTTTCCGTTCCGTACCCTGAATTTTGGTATCATGCATATACATCTCCCTAGATTGTTACCATGAATGTACTTGTAATTTGACATTAGGCCTGGTACGACTACCACAAATAAGAACAGATAGATTTATGCTTGTCTCATTCCAACACATGAATACATTCATATAAAAGAATGAGACTGGTATAATCGCTAACGTTTCGTTTTTAGTCTTAGTTCCATGCCTTTAGTCCATCTTCCTAGGTTTGGATACACTCTGAACAAACTCATAAGGGTCTTTTGAGTGTACAATACAACGTTAGAGTTATTTTATAAAAAAAAAGTAAAAAAAAAAGTATTTCCTGTAATATGAGTGGAAAATACGTAGTATGTTGCTTTATCGGTATAAGTTGATAAGTTATGCTAATCGGTGGTAACACAATCTAGATTAGTATCTTGAGAAAGGAGTCCCGTAGATAGACAATGCATACATTGCGGGGACGGTGTCAAGTTCATCATAACATCGTTCATCGTTGATATTTCTTTGTTTTCTTTGCGAGAACCCATGTGTAAACACATAATATGCCGGACACTGCCGGAGCACGAGGATAAACATAGCTTGTCACAACCGAAACACAATACTTTGTGCGTGGACAGATAGACAGCTGGGAACGAAGGCTTACTTAGAAATGAAATGGAGTGACCCATATTCAGACTTGTCATGTATGCCGAATTTCAGGATCGGGCAACGGGATGTTAGCTAAAATGGTCATGCAAGATTTGACCCAAAATACAGATCATCAGCCTAACGAAGAATGGCCTTGATCCTCCTCCATCCACCAACTTCCTCCGACCTTTATAATGTCGTGGGTCCATCGAGAGAGGGGCCTTCGGTTTGGTATTAGATTACAACCTCTTGAATGTGGGGTTGCTGAGAGATCAATATGGTAGGTGTTAGTTTTACCTACCCCACGGTAGATAAAACTACCACTAGGTGGGTATTTCCCAACTGAGAAGACTATGCGGATGACCTGGCTTTGAGTACGCAAACAGATACCTTTGATGAAGCTGAAAAACATCTGACGCACGCTTTGGAAGACTTAGGCAAATACTATGAAGTCAACGCCTACAAAGACGCAGTCCTGCGTCTTCCATTTGCGGAACCATCAAGCCAACCGTCCACTTCAGCTGAAATGGCGTGGCATGGCCATAAAACACTGTCCAAACCCAGTATACCTTGGAGTCACTCTGGACAGAACACTTACTTTCAAAAGCCACTGCCAGAAAACAAAAGCCAAAGTCAGCTCTCGAAATAATGTCTTCCATCGGCTCATCGACACGAAAGAAGACGCGTTGTTCATTTTTGGATGTGTTCGTCTTGTTGTTTTCGAGTATTTTTGGTGGTTTTACGGGTGTTTTCGTGGTTTTACGGCGATCTCTTGCTCGCTGCCTGATTTTCTCCCTTCTCACCACCCCTCCCAACCCCTCTTCCACCCCACTCCCTAATTCTAATCTAATGTAAGTTGCGGTAAGTAAGGTTAACATCTTTTTTCTCCGTAATCTTTATAAAATCTACATCATAGATCTGAATAAATAACAGTAATAGTAACATCATAGAAAGTATATAATTTTTGCTTCATTTTAAATATCATAAACAGATTTAGAGAATACCACAGTTTTTCGTAGGAGGTACCAGTTTTCACCTCAATTCAAATTAAACACAACATTTGTTTGATTGCCATCAGTATAAGCTTAACGTATATTGTGTCCTACTGCTGGGCAAAGGTCTCCCCAAAATCCTTCCACTTGTTCCTGTCCTTTTTTTTTTTTATACTAATGAATGACGGAACAAGCAGATGGCCCACCTGATGCTAAGCGGTAACCTCTGTCTATGAACAGTGCATTACCTCATAGGACACGTTCACCTAGGACGCACCCTATGTGGCATTGCAATGCGCCCGCCACCCTGCGACATAAAGATGAAAAGTCTCATGTGCCTGTAATTTCACCGGCACCCTTACCCTTCAAACCGGAACACAGCAATGCGAGCACTACTGCTTTGCGGCAGAAATAGGTATGGTGGTAGTACTGCCCCGGACGAACTCTTTCACAAAAAAGCTCTACTACTACGTCCTTGGCAGTCACCCACCAGCCACCACTCCTCAAAATTATGAAAATCGTCCCGCTAACGCTTTCTCGGCTATTCCGAGGTCGGTTATTTTTAACCCCCGACGCAAAAACGACGGGGTGTTATAAGTTTGACGTGTCTGTGTGTGTGTGTCTGTCTGTGGCATCGTAGCTCCCAAATGGATGAAACGATTTCGGTTTTTTTGTTGTTTGAAAGGTGAATTTGTCGGGAGTGTTCTTAGCTATGTTTGATCAAAACCGGTTCATTCCCATTGCGTTGAGGGTTTTTTGAATTTTTACAAAATTGCAGCTTATAATTACTAACAATTACTTGCTAATATTAGCAATTACTTATAGCAAATAATTTTTATAATTTTTTTCTGTGACTTTAGCTTACTTTTCGTTTCACAAGCGCTATTCTGTCACTTAGTAACTTATCAAAACTTGAATGCGTTAGATGGTGACATCATTCGGCGTCAGTCTGCGCCTTATTCGACTTCACAGAAGAACTACATCCATGTTCGTCTTTGACGGCGCGTCCCGGGATAAGACGGAAGGGTTTATTCTGATAGGCCGGACACACCACAGAATAAGCTTTCAAGTAATTACATTCTCAATTAAACAAGCAAAACATAAACACACGTATTTACATACATACATACATACATACATAGACACACGCCTTTTTCCCCGAAGGGGTAGGCAGGGCCACAATAGGCCTCTTTTCACAGTGGGTTGCACCATCGTGGAATATAGACGTGACAAGTGGTGAGCCCATCGCCGCCATTGCTTCCCACGACTGACTCAGCTAACGCTTTCTTCCAGTAATAACACATTCCATAATAAGCTACCAGCCAGGACAAATCTTATACCAACGAATCTTATCAAAAAGTCCGGGTAATCCCTTAGTCGGCTTTTACGACATCCACGGGAGGAGACGGAGGGGTCTATTCTTAGGCCGGACACACCACAGAATAAGCTTTCAAGTAATTACATTCTCAATTAAACAAGCAAAACATAAACACACGTATTTATTTATGCATTACATGATTAAGACCATAAAAAACACAAAAACCTTGTGAATTTGAATAAATTGTCTGTGTATCGGCTTTTAGTTCAAGGTTCAACTTCAATCCTCGTTTGCGAGGGTGTGTTTATGGAGATAGCATCACGTACTCATCATCATCACCCTCCGGTTGACGTCCTATAGTGGGCATAGGCCCATCGTAACTTCCAAGACATTATTATTATCAGCAGACGTCCAATGCTGGATGCAAGCCTTCCCCAAAGAAAGCCCCAACAAAGCAGCAGGCTTGAGGCCCTTTACAGTGGCATTCTCCCCTTAGAATGCCCCAACAAAGCAGCAGGCTTGAGGCCCTTTACAGTGGCATTCTCCCCCATAGAATGCCCCAACAAAGCAGCAGGCTTGAGGCCCTTTACAGTGGCATTCTCCTCCATAGAATGCCCCAACAAAGCAGCAGGCTTGAGGCCCTTTACAGTGGCATTCTCCCCTTAGAATGCCCCAACAAAGCAGCAGGCTTGAGGCCCTTTACAGTGGCATTCTCCCCCATAGAATGCCCCAACAAAGCAGCAGGCTTGAGGCCCTTTACAGTGGCATTCTCCTCCATAGAATGCCCCAACAAAGCAGCAGGCTTGAGGCCCTTTACAGTGGCATTCTCCCCTTAGAATGCCCCAACAAAGCAGCAGGCTTGAGGCCCTTTACAGTGGCATTCTCCCCCATTGAATGCCCCAACAAAGCAGTAGTCTTGAGGCCCTTTACAGTGGCATTCTCCCCTTAGAATGTCCCAACAAAGCAGCAGGCTTCAGGCCCTTTACAGTGGCATTCTCCCCCATAGAATGCCCCAACAAAGAAGCAGGCTTGAGGCTCTTTACAGTGGCATTCTCCCCTTAGAATGCCCCAACAAAGCAGCAGGCTTGAGGCCCTTTACAGTGGCATTCTCCCCCATAGAATGCCCCAACAAAACAGCAGGCTTGAGGCCCTTTACAGTGGCATTCTCCCCCATAGAATGCCCCAACAAAGCAGTAGTCTTGAGGCCCTTTACAGTGGCATTCTCCCCCATAGAATGCCCCAACAAAGCAGTAGTCTTGAGGCCCTTTACAGTGGCATTCTCCCCCATAGAATGCCCCAACAAAGCAGTAGTCTTGAGGCCCTTTATAGTGGCATTCTCCCCCATAGAATGCCCCAACAAAGCAGTAGTCTTGAGGCCCTTTACAGTGGCATTCTCCCCCATAGAATGCCCCAACAAAGCAGTAGTCTTGAGGCCCTTTACAGTGGCATTCTCCCCCATAGAATGCCCCAACAAAGCAGTAGTCTTGAGGCCCTTTACAGTGGCATTCTCCCCCATAGAATGCCCCAACAAAGCAGTAGTCTTGAGGCCCTTTATAGTGGCATTCTCCCCCATAGAATGCCCCAACGAAGCAGGAGTCTTCAGACACCTTATAGTGGAATTTTCCCTCATAGAATGCCCCAACAAAGCAGGAGTCTTCAGGCCCCTTATAATGGCATTTTCCCTCATAGAATGCCCCAACAAAGCAGCAGTCTTGAGGCCCTTTATAGTGACATTCTCCCCCATAGAATGCCCCAACAAACGGCCTCAAGACCCAACGGAGCAAGACTGTTCGTTGTGGCTTTCTTTTGGGAAGGCTTGCGTCCAGCAGTGGACGTCTGCTTATAACAATGGTACCTCAGAAGTTACGAAGAGCACAATGATACAGCAACAATGTATACTAAACCACTACTACTTCGTGTCACTGGTTCTTTTTTGGACACCCTGTTTTCAAAAGTTATACCCTGCGTTAGGTCAGAAAACGCTTCAGCTACCAACTGGCCCAGTAACGACTGGTGAAAAAACCAGTGTTTGATATACCTTTGTTTGACCACGACCTCACCTGTTGGTAAGTGACGATGTGGCCGACGATGGAGCACAAAGGTCTAGAAGGCACCTATTCACTCTATAGCCGTGAAGAGACCCAGATTATAGTGTACGACGGTAGTGTATTCCACTCCTTAGCAGTTCGCATTATAAAGGTAGAACTGAAACGTTTAGGTAGTACGAATAGAGGGTATACTAATGAGGTTAGGGTGGTACCGAGACGTGCGTCTGCTCGTCATGATGAAAAGGAGATGGTGGGATCAGATCATGAAGTTCCTGGGAGCATTCCCCGCAAGTAATGAAATGAAATGTGTTACTTGTAATTTATTTTGTAATAATTAAAAAAAAACCCTCAACGCAATGAAACGGCTGAACCGATTTTGATCAAACATAGCTAAGAACACACCCGACAAATTAACTTTCAAACAAAACAAAAAAAAACTACGATGCCACAGACAGGCACACACACACACCCACACACACAACCACACACACAAACACACACGGACACGTCAAACTTATAACACCCCGTCGTTTTTGCGTCGTGGGTTAAAAAGGATACAGAACGCCTCGTCAGAACGATACAGTAGGGAAGCATGTCATTTTTTTTATACTACTTAGAATGATGGAACAAGCAGATGGCGCCTATGAACACTGCATTATCCCATAGGTCACGTCCACCTAGGACGCGCCCTATGCGGCATTGCACTGCGCCCGCCACCCGGAGACATAAAGATGAAAAGTCTCATGTGCCTGTAACACCGGCATCCATACCCTTCAAACCGGAACACAGCAATGCGAGCACTAATGCTTCGCACCAGAAATAGGTATTGTGGCAGCACTTCCCCGGACGAACTCTTTCTCAAAAATGGTCTACTACTAACAAAACGTTACAGTAGGTAAGCAAAGTAGTATTGATTGGTTGGGAATGTCTGTGACGTCATAGCACGTGTCTTCGCGCCTCCAGACCCTCTGAGCTAGGGCTGTCAGGAGCTATCGCTTCATAATGGAGCTGATCTTCAACTGCTGAGGACATCTAGGTACCTTACCGTAGCAGTCCTCCGATGCTGCTTGATTCGGCTGGTTTCCATCGAACAAATCAGAGAGTCCCCCGTTAAAATGACCCCCAGGTAAGTAATTTTCAACAACAAATATTTAGTTTCCTACGAGAATCCGGAGAAAAAAAAAGAGATGCTGGACAGTTCACACAACATTATCTAGCCCCAAACTAAGCAGAGCTTGTTTTATGGGTACTAGATAACTGATATACTTAACACAATACATTACTTATATAGATATTTTAGATAGAAAATACCCAGAACACCCTGAACTAGTATCTGCACATCATACAAATATTTGCTCTGAGGCGGGAATCGAACAAATTTTGATACGAAACCATACACTATGCGTGGACTGACTGATAGAAATAAATCGGCTATTTGCGAGTGAGTCTGACTCCAATACATACTTGGCCGGTTTGTATTATTTTATTTATAAGATAAGATAAGATAGATCATAATTTATTTTCAGATTTCACACATTAAAAAATTCACATGTTATCCATTTTGTTAATAAATTGAATCTTATAATTAATGTTAGTATATAGAGTTACAATTATTAAATAAAACATTTTTTTTTATACTACTTGAATGACGGAACAAGAAGATGGGCCCACCTGATGTTAAGGTGAATGGTCACCCTTGCGGCGAGAAATTCTTTTTTTTTGTATTTTTGCCCATTACAGCTCATTAACACTTCTTCAGGTAGCGAAAGTTGAGTTCGCGAGAACTAGGAGACTTAACACACATGTTTTAATTGATAGTACCTCATAAATATCATAAGTTTAGCTACGATACCCCTAAACAAAACAAAAACACTGTAAAAATGTGTTTCATATGGGTATCATAGCTAAAACTGATGATATTTATGAGATACTATCAATTAAAACATGTGTGTTAGTTAGGTCTCCTAGTTCTCGCGAACTCAACTTATGCTATATGAAGAAGTGTTGATGTGCAGTAATGGGCAAAAAACACCAAAACATTTTAATTTAATTTAATAGTATTTCTGATTTATTAAGTTGTATGTAGTAGTAGTATTTATGAACTAACCAAAATGTGGTGGTATGAAATAACGTCTTTTTATTTTATTTGTATTTTTCTATGTATTTGTGGCACCCCTGTTCTCGTCACTAAATTGGGAATCATTTAACTAAACGAGCTCGCTCATGTGATCGATACTGTATAAATTATGATTTATGATACAAGTAGTTCATATTATACACTGAAGCTCACTTACTTAAATATATTGATTTGTACTATATATAGGAGACATGAATGCTGCCTTTGTAGACCAATGGTAATGTTAAGCAGCTCGTAGTCCTAGCTATCAGAAAAGTTGGGTTTAATAACTCTCTCTTCTTCGTCGTATTCTTCATTACTGAAGGTCGTGCCCGCCTTGAAAGGATTTAGTAGAGATGCTGACGAGCTTCTTCCACGCTGTTCTATCCTCGGCTTGTCTCAGGGCAGCGATGATAGGGAGGCCTGTGAGTGCCTTGACTTGATCAGACCAGCGACTAGGTGATCGGCCGCGCGGTCTTTTTCCATCCACTTTAATAACTAGGTCCCCGTTTATGTGGCTCTGATAAGGTGCTTCTTAATGTATGTAATTTAGCTAGTTTTGTTCTGTTTTGATGTCGTCTACGATACGATACGATACGAGGCATACAAATATCTTAGAACAGAAAATCATTGCCTTGCGCTGTTTCACAGCCTATTTATTCGAGATAAATTTTCAGACAGACGGACAGACAGTTCAGTTCAGTTCTTGAACAAGTGGCCCTTGCGGAATAGACCACAATTTCGCCAATGTAATGTTTTAAAACAAGTTCAGCTTTTGCACGAAGGTTATTCCGGTGTACGGAAAGTGGACGGTGTGAAAAAAAAAAAAAAAAACAAGCAAAAGTATCTAGTTGAACTACCTACCAATTCAATCTAAAAAACACAACTAAAATTTTATATTAGAAATTGAAACTAATTATATAAGTAATTATAACAACACAAGATAGTACGAAACTTAAAGATTAGACGGACAGACAAAAATTCCAAAAACAGCCAATTATGATTAGACATTGTTTTAAAAGCAATTTTGATTTGAATTTTGGAATATATTTTGAAATGACAGACAATAAAAAAAATAATATAGAAGATTTATTTTTAAATATTATAGTCTTAATGTTACTATTGAATTTCGTTTCCCGGGCCACCCTGTATTTGCAGCTTGTTACAGCCCTTCTGTAGTGCTATCAGGTATTAAAAACATCAACATCAAGATACAAGCCATACATCAAGATGCCTTTGATATGCTGTTAGATTGTACAAATCTAGTACCTAGGTATAAGATGTGGTTTATCTACGTAGACAAGGCTTTACAACTGACAGCTAGGATAAGAGAAAAACGTAAAGATTAGTAGTTATCTACGACTGTGCAGTTTTTAAGATAAACACAATATTTTGCAAGAAAACTTGTGTAATCAGTTTAAAAAGACGCCAGCCAAAGCAGCGATAGCTAACTACCGAATAAGTTTTATGTGAAAAAAATATTTTTCAATACAAGATTTTATAAAATTAGAGATCGTTAACCGTGTGCTGATCAAAATGAGCCTAAACACGGTCAGCATACTATTATCCATCGAGGAGTTCCGTTGTCCATCATCAGATCAGCTCGCTGTCATCATAATATTGTGTTGACCAGGTATGCAAAATTTCTGCTCAATCGGTCGAAGATAGATACATAGGTAGATTAACTCTTTATTGTACATTTACGACAAAATAACACACAGAAATACAAAACATAACTAAATAACAGAAATGTACAATGGGCGGTCTTATCGCTCAAAGCGATTTCTTCCAGACAACCTTATGATGGAGAGGACTATATGGAAGAATGGGACTTCAGATTTGACCTGAACGTACATAATAAATTGCAAGATAAATAAAAGCTTGCAAAAAGGAGATGGCCCTTACCGGAAAGAAAGGAATGGCGTTACGCCATCTCCTAAATTAGGTTGGATAATTCGCATCCGAGCTGAAAATAGCCCCTTCGTAAGGTTATATCCAGTAGGTCAGCCTCTGTGGGTCGCCTTACACCCTCTGAAAACTGAGCTAGAGCAACAAGCCCCTTGTGAATACTTCAGTTATACCACAGAATATATAATAGTTGGTTATACATCCGTGTCCTTCAGATTTTTAGGGTTTCATACCTTAAAAGGTACCAATGGAAAACCATTATAGGATCACTTTGATGTCCGTCTGTATTTTTGTCTGAAAATACCCTTTTTCTCAGGAAAGGTTCAAGGTCAACTTGTATACCAAATATAAAGTTCTGTGAGTAAAGCTTCTAAATGAGTCAAGCTTCTAACTCAACGTATTAAAAATATGGCTATCATCATCATGGGCCTTATAACATCTACGAAAGATGATTTAAGCAGCGTCAGTTAGGCATTTGCGTTCGTGACTAAATAGGCCTATCCGGGAGCGGCAGCCACGGCCGCACTTTTGACACATGAATGGAGTCCCTGTAGGTATTGTAGGGTTAGCGGCGCGTTCATGTCTTACTGTCCGCTTGTGAGCTAGCAGGTCAAACCAGGCCTTATCGTGGGCAATTACTCCGTCAGCTACGGTTTTACGCCACGAGTTGCGATCTTCTGCCTGACTCTGCCAGCTAGCCTGGTCTATATTGAAAGTTTTCAAGTCGCGTTTAAGGCTGTCTTTGAACCTAAGCATTGGGCGTCCTATAGGTCTTTTGGCATCGGCGATTTCTGAAAGTAAAGTTTTTCTCGGCAAACGAGAAGGGTCCATCCGGTGCACATGCCCAAGCCATCGCAAACGCCTTTGTTTCAGCAAGGCGATGACGCTAGACAACTGTGCAGTTTTCAAGACCCTCTCGTTGGTAACTTTATCGCTCCAGGAAATGCCCAAAATGCTTCGGAGACAACGCATGTGGAAGTTGTTGAGTTTTCGCTCCTGTTTGGCATATGATGTCCAAGTTTCAGCTCCGTACAAGAGTATGGACAAGATGCATGTTTGATACACGTTCATCTTGGTTCTGATTGTAAGGTGTTTATTATTCCATACTCTTGTACTTAACCTCCCGAACATTGTAGAGGCTTTGCCGATGCGGGTGTTGATCTCTCCGTCAAGAGAGAGATTGTTCGACACTGAGGAACCCAGATAACAAAAACTATCCACAACCTCCAGAAGTGCATTGTTCAACAGAATACGTGGTCTTTCTACGTCACCTTGCACCATCACTACAGTCTTCTTTGCATTTATCGTCATTGCAAACAATGAACAAGCTTCCACGAATTTGTCTAGGATACTTTGAAGCTCTATAGATGTAGTAGCGACGAAGGCTGCATCGTCAGCAAACAAAAGGCTATCAACAAATAGGTCATATCGATGTCGTCGGGACTTGAGTAAGGAGGCATTGTAAAGTTTTCCGTCCGATCTTGTGTATAGATGAATCCCTTGAGTTGCCTCACCGAAGGCAGCTTTCAAGAGCAGCGAAAAGAAGATCCCGAATAAGGTAGGTGCTAGGACGCAACCCTGAAAAATATGGCTATGAATGTCTAATATTTGTATAGAAATCGCGAAACTTAAAAACCTCTGTATAGTGTAATTCCAGTATCCTCAAAATTATGAAATTGGGAATGCTAGGAGGCTTTGTGGCACAAATTAGGGAAAAAATCGAAAATTCATTGTTGAAATTTGTAGGAAAAAGTGACAAACTCGAAAAGGGCTACATATTAAAATAAATAAATAAAATAAATAATGCTGGACAAGTTTACACAACATTATCTAGCCGCAAGCTAAGCCAGAGCTTGTGTTATGGGTACTAGTTAACTGATATACTTAATACAATATATTACATACATAGATATTTTTTATTATACATAAAAACACCCAGAACACCCTGAACAAATATCTGCAGATCGCACAAATATTTGTTCCGAGACGGGAATCGAACCCGCAACCTCCTGCGTCGCAGGCGAACCATCGCCAGCCGCGCCACAGGGTTCGTCAAAATACAAGTATTTCGAAATACTTTACGGATCGGAACCCTCAGGGCACGAGTCTCACTCGCATTTGTCCGTTTTATTTTTCAGTGTTTAAACAGAATTCAGTTTTTAGCGTATTCACAAGCTTTATAAATCTTTCTTTGGTAGTGTTCTTTCCTTGACCGAATTGTTGTAGTTATTTTTGTATATAATACCACAGATAATACGTAATGTGACCGGCTACAATTAATTGTAATAAGTATCAACCATTCTCGATGCTAACATTGATTGAGACAGTTATAGACTGCGAAAGAAAGCAATCAGTGTCGACGATTTTTTTGGTACCTATGATACAGAAATAAAATCACTGAAGAGTCAAGAAAAAAAAAAAATTGTGTCAACAAACCATGGAAACAATATTCCACACAAAATGACACACACACACACACACACACACACACACACAGAAACTAATAAATATAAAACTAAGTACTCTCTATTAGGTACTATAAAACATAAAATATGAACGAATTGTTCATAAGCAATAAATAAATACGATAACTTCTATTGTTCTATAGTACTGTTACGTCATAGAACTGTTAAAACTTTTTTATCCCTTTAGTTCAATGGTAGGACCTATTGAAACAAAACGTAATTGGTCCCACGTATAACGGTACTTTGGGAAGCTAGGTTTTAATTTGAACGCTCCTTTTAAAAGTCTTTTAACGCGATCATCGGATCCAACGTTATGGCCTAATAAAAGAGATAGTGCGGATCTGTGGCTATTTAGAGATCCGTAAGATTACAGGTTGAAGTTTGAGCTGTGCTTCGAAATTAGGGCATTTTTGTAAGGCTAGAAATTTTTGTCTACATGATTCTATATACAAAAATATCTTCGAATAAAGCTACTCGTATAATATTGATTGAACTTCACAGAAGTTCATTTAATCACATATCACATGATAACTTCCATAAGTTCTATACAACTGTTAGCCCATGGAACAAATACAATACAATACAATACTTAAATTTTGAATCATTTTATTTTAAATTAATTTAGTATAAATGAAGAATAAATAATACGAATATAGAAAAATAATAAAATTAATCTTAATACCTTTCTGACTTAAAACAACTTATAAATAAAAGGACTAGGTAATTTATAATCGTTCCCTAAACACTTCTATAAATTATTTTGCAGCCTAAACAGCACCTTAACAGCAACAAAACTGGTTGTTTTAACGAAGTATCGGATATCAGTAACGAATTTCAATCATTAGTTCGTTATACAAACATACATATTACATACATACATACATACAAACGCAGATTCATTCAACATGACTCAGCGACCTCACTTCGCTCGTTCAATTAGGAATCAATCAGTCCAGCCTTATTAATTCATTTCGTTGACTGGAACTTCGATCATGTTGTTTGCGGATATTGCGACGGTACAAAAGACAACTCTACAAGGAAATTATTGAGCAGTCTACAAGTTTGTAACCTACTGCGAATACTACGCCATAATCACGCAATACGTTTCCATTGCATTTTACTACACTAGTACTCTTTAACTGAGCTACATTGGTTTAAATGCCACCAAAATCACACAAAATAACTAAAAATTATAGGAAATGAAATAAAATAAAAGTAAAATAAAATTAAAAGTCTCTTTTCGGCAAGTTTTTTTTTTCCTTTGTTAATTTGTTTCGGACAGTATGGATGCGTGGGACATTTTGTTAAATTAGTAAACATTGTTTTTCTTTTTATAAATTAAGTGTCTATATTATGTTTTTGTATCTGTTTTTTTATGTTTTTGTTGTTATTTTTTATTTATTTTTCTGCTTTTGTCCTACTGTATTCCTAGTATTCTGTTTATTCTGTTTGTTTTTTGTTGTGTGCCAAATAAATGTTTTTCATTTAATTTTTAATTTCTTTTCGAATTCGGTGGAAAGATTCCCATAAGAATATTATTGGAATGGCTTAGTAAATTGTATTTATTCTATTGATTATGTTATACTTATCGATTGCAATAAACCGTGAATCCAAGGCGTTTGGAGATAAATAACATTAACAGGTAACAGACAAATTAACAAACAAACAAGCTCTAATCCTAGACATATAACACAATCTACGTTCTGTCGCGTTGCGGCAAAAAAAGTATATGTTGATAGATAATTTATCGGCAATTGAGACGGATTTGCACTCTCATTATGACGTCAGTACCTACTTCCAAATCCACATTGACGAACACTGAGAAGGTAAGTAAGCCCTTCAGCTGGAGATAGGCATGTTATTCTATGAGATAGACAGTGACACAATACAGAAAACGCGCCGCAGCTTTACGTACTTTGTGAGTTTTACGTACGTCGTCGTTTCATATGAGGTAGTGCTGGCCTCTGGTGTCAGAGTTTGTCAAGCCGCCCGAGGGCCTCTGAAATGGCTTATCGACTGCTAATAATCAATAACAGCCGGGACCGACAGCTTAACGTGCCCTCCGAAGCACAGAGCGATGGAAATCCACACATAACTTAGAAAAGTCATTGGTGCGGAGCCTAGGATCGAACCCGGTATCGTTGGATTCTGAGTTGCACTATTGAACCGTTAGGCTACCATCGCTCTGATAGTGTGATAGTGACAAGTAGCGAGATCTGTGGTTAATTGCTGCGAATTTTTGGAGATTTTTGTTTCTATACCCTGGTTCAGAATTCGAGATATTTTTTGTAAACAAAGGGGATATCATAGCAAAAAAATTGGTGCTCTATGGTAGTTTATTAAATTAGGCCAATAAACAGGCTAGGGCATGTTATTCTAACTCAGATCTGATAAACTATAAAGTAATCAATATTTTGTCGTATATATTTTTGAGTTATTTCGGTTATTAACAAAGTTATCAAGCAAAAATATATTTGTTAGTAGAAAATATTTCATGTTACTTGGAACACTGCAGAGATTCTAAACAATGGGCTTTGTTTTGAAAGCCGGTACCCATTTTGTTAATTCCATTCGTTTCTCCTCATTTGCTGAATACGAATGTGCTTTCCGCACAGTTTTACAATGGAATGGTCATACTGTATCAATAGGTAAGAGTTATATATAACATTTTGCCGTTTACACATAGACTCGTTAGATAAACTTAGGTAGGTAGTGGGTTTGTGTTTATTTGCCGCAAATTGAAGGTACATACCGCGCCAGCGAACCCGCTGGCGGATATTACAAAAATTTAATACCGTAGAAAAGCCGCGGGTCAGTAGGTACTGGTAAAACATGATCCACGCAAAAAAATGTTTTTACCACTGGCTTGTCTCTTTGACGGTGACATTTGTTTGTTTGCAAAATATATCTCGAATTCTGAACCAGGGTATAGATTTTCCATTCGATATATTATTTAATTCGAAATTTTTCATTCGACATAAAAATTTGAACTTTTTCATTTGAGAATTTTCATTCGTTCTGATATCCGCGTACCTACAGTACCATTAGAAAAGCAATTGGTGTCGAATTTACCCGATACCGAAATACCCCAAATCCGTAGAATCAATAAATGACGCGTGTCAAGTTCGCAACCACCTTTTATCGATTCGGATGGTAATGTCCCTTTCATAGGTTATATAAGGGTTAAATAGGACGTTTATAGAAACTTACGTTTTATGAAAGGGTATTTTAGGAAAGAGCCGTTTTGAGAGAGGGGCATTTTAAGAAAGAGCCGGCACATATAATGTTTGGAAAGTTTTTATATATATTTTTATGAACTTTAAACTTTTACCTTCAACTAGCTTTACAGTTTTTTTTTTAAATGTTTGATTTCGCAGTCATTACTTCGGGGGTTTATAAGTTTGACGTGTCTCTGTGTGTGCTTGTGTGTGTGTGTGTGTGTGTGTGTGTGTGTGTGTGTGTGTGTGTGTGTGTGTCTGTCTGTGGCATCGTAGCTCCCGAACGGATGAACAGATTTCGTATTTGTTTTTTGTTTGAGAGGTGAGTTTTTCGGGAGTGTTTTTAGCTATGTTTGATCAAAATCGGTTCAGCCGTTTCATAGAATTGGGTTTTTTATTAATTTTTACAAAATTAATTACTTGTTTTGCTATTTTGATCAATCTTTTTGAATTGACTGTAATGTGGAATGGCTATGATGCTTCCTGAAGAAAAAGTGACTGTAATGTGGACTGGCTATGATGCTTCCTGAAGAAAAAGTGACTGTAATGTGGACTGGCTATGATGCTTCCTGAAGAAAAAGTGACTGTAATGTGGAATGGCTATGATGCTTCCTGAAGAAAAAGTGACTGTAATGTGGAATGGCTATGATGCTTCCTGAAGAAAAAGTGACTGTAATGTGGAATGGCTATGATGCTTCCTGAAGAAAAAGTGACTGTAATGTGGAATGGCTATGATGCTTCCTGAAGAAAAAGTGACTGTAATGTGGAATGGCTATGATGCTTCCTGAAGAAAAAGTGACTGTAATGTGGAATGGCTATGATGCTTCCTGAAGAAAAAGTGACTGTAATGTGGAATGGCTATGATGCTTCCTGAAGAAAAAGTGACTGTAATGTGGAATGGCTATGATGCTTCCTGAAGAAAAAGTGACTGTAATGTGGAATGGCTATGATGCTTCCTGAAGAAAAAGTGACTGTAATGTGGAATGGCTATGATGCTTCCTGAAGAAAAAGTGACTGTAATGTGGAATGGCTATGATGCTTCCTGAAGAAAAAGTGACTGTAATGTGGAATGGCTATGATGCTTCCTGAAGAAAAAGTGACTGTAATGTGGAATGGCTATGATGCTTCCTGAAGAAAAAGTGACTGTAATGTGGAATGGCTATGATGCTTCCTGAAGAAAAAGTGACTGTAATGTGGAATGGCTATGATGCTTCCTGAAGAAAAAGTGACTGTAATGTGGAATGGCTATGATGCTTCCTGAAGAAAAAGTGACTGTAATGTGGAATGGCTATGATGCTTCCTGAAGAAAAAGTGACTGTAATGTGGAATGGCTATGATGCTTCCTGAAGAAAAAGTGACTGTAATGTGGAATGGCTATGATGCTTCCTGAAGAAAAAGTGACTGTAATGTGGAATGGCTATGATGCTTCCTGAAGAAAAAGTGACTGTAATGTGGAATGGCTATGATGCTTCCTGAAGAAAAAGTGACTGTAATGTGGAATGGCTATGATGCTTCCTGAAGAAAAAGTGACTGTAATGTGGAATGGCTATGATGCTTCCTGAAGAAAACGATTAGAAATGTCAAAATATTTGCAGGAGCTCAAAAGAGCTGTGATACCGGCACGTGCGGGCGAGGGTAAACACAGACTTTAAACCTATTTGTTTGACGATAAGTAGTAAATTGTAATTTAATCGATTTCAAGGCGAATGGAAAATAGACGTTTTAATAATTGCGTGTTGTTTACAACAATTCAAACTTTAAATAACTAAAAATCGTAATTTTTATGGTTAAGATCCAGGCAGCAGCCTTATTCCGTCAGTATCTAACTCAGGTAAGGTAGAAAGTGACATAATAGCACTCACGCAACGATAAGTGAACGAAAATAAAAAAAACGGCCAAGTGCGAGTCGGACTCGCCCATGAAGGGTTCCGTAGCAGCAAGTAACATAATATAAAAGTTCTTGGATGGATTACAATTAATGACGTATTAAAAAAAATCTACTAACTAGATCTCGTTTAAACCAATTTTGAGTGAATGTTTACATGGTAATGTACATCATATTTTTTTTTTAGTTTTATCATTCTCTTATTTTAGAAGTTAGGGGGGGGGGGGGGGGGGGGGCACACTTTTTACCACTTTGGAAGTGTCTCTCGCGCAAACTATTCAGTTTAGAAAAAAAATACATTAGAAACCTCAAAATCATTTTTGAAGACCTATCCACACGTATGGGTATGATGAAAAAAAGTTTTTTGAGTTTCAGTTCTAAGTATGGGGAACCCCAAAAATAATTGTTTTTTTTCAATTTTTGTGTAAAAATCTTAATGCGGTTCACAGAATACATCTACCTACTAAGTTTCAACAGTATAGCTCTTATAGTTTCGGAAAAAAAGGCTGTGACATACACGGACAGACAGACAGACAGACAGACAGACATGACGAATCCATAAGGGTTCCTTGTCTTTGACTACGGAACCCTAAAAACAAATATTGGCTGCGTAATAGAAAATATAAATCTACTATGCCCCATAAAGTAATATAATTTTTTACTGTTGTGAATTTTGACAATTTACGGTGATAGGTATATACCTATAGAGATATTTACGTTATAAGCGTGTTGTAGAGATAAGTTCATGTTTTTTTATCGAGAAAATTTATGGAAATCGTATTTTGGGCTCTATCATGCCCTTGGAAATATAATGAAGAATAACATATATTTTTTGTGGTCATAAACTGTGTAGGTCTTGCTAAAAATACGTTTTAGTGTAGGGACACACTAAGCCGAACTTCTGTGTCGAAATTTCGGCGGCTGATTTTTCGTTCCGACTGATATCTCACACCATTTACGCCGAAAATAATTATCCGCCCGACGGAATTTGCGCTTCTGCGGAATGGACGCAGTTCACGGCAGTGTGTCGATAGTTATCGAGTGATCGATAGAATTTTCACTGATTGGTCGTGCTGTCGTATCGCATTGTCCAGAAATCATGGATTATTTTTCAATAGCAATTGCATAGTATTATTAAGTATTAATTAAGAATTAATAGTATTAAGAAAATTACATGAAATTACAGGCACATGAGACTTTTCATCTATGTCTCAGGGTGGCGGGCGCAGTGCAATGCCACATAGGGTGCGTCCTAGGTGGACGTGACCTATGAGGTAATGCACTGTTCATAGGCAGAGGTTACCGCTTAACATCAGCTCTTGCTTGTTCCGTCATCAAAGTAGAATAAAAAAAAAAGAAGAGGAAAAATACAAAAAAAAATTGGGTGTAATCATTATTTGTTTTTTCTGCGCTGATCTTACCGCCGCGGATAATGTGTCGCTTCCTACAAAGTGCATAGAATGCGTTGTTGCCGAACTTCCGCGTTCCGCCCAACCGAAATTCCGCTGTACGCCAAAATGCGACGGAATTTTGACCAGTGTGTCATAGGTAACTAAAAAAGCATTGTGAGCGTAACCGGGAGGATTTTCCGTCGCGTAGGTATATTCCGCATAATGTGTCTGTCATAGCCCTAAGGCCTATTTGACTCTTGCATGCCGTGGACGCCACGGGATTCCGCAGCACAACCTGCCATGCCATCCCGTACCGTGCCGGCACTGGGCGCCGCGCCCTGCCCTTACAGGCACTTGTCAGCCGACCCTAGTGGTCCCGAATCGGGAGTCTGTAGTTATGTTGACAGTACGTAGAGATCATTTAGTAATAGTGAGTACATGGACAAATTGAACAGCGACAACATTGGTTACTGACATTTATTGCTGCTACAAGGTTCGTCGTATTAATTTACTGAGTGGGTAGACTCATCTGACCGGAGCGAGGTTCGAAGTATCCTCTGCGCGTTACAACATGTTGGGACTTATTATACTACTTGAATGACGGAACAAGCAGATGGCCCACCTGATGTTAAGCGGTAACCTCTGCCTATGAACAGTGCATTACCTCATAGGTCATTGCACTGCGACCGCCACCCTGAGACATAAAGATGAAAAGTCTCATGTGGCTGTAATTTCACCGGCACCCTTTACCCTTCAAACCGGAACACAGCAATGCGAGCACTACTGCTTTGCACTTTGCCTTTGGACTTCTCTCAAATGTCAGGATTAGCGACATTTATGACGAGTACTTGAGTTTCTTTTTTTTTTTACTTTGTGTTCGACGGGAGATTCAGGTGGCCCACCTAATTTAGGGCGGCTATAATTAAATAAAAAAATAATGCTGAACAGTTCACACAACATTATCTAGCCCCAAGCTAAGCAGAGCTTCTGATATGGGTACTAAATAACTGATATACTTACAATACATTACAAAGATAGATATTTTATTATACACAAAAAATACCAGGAACACCCTGAATATCTGCAGATTGTACAAATATTTGTTCCGAGGCGGGAATCGAACCCGTAACCTCCTGCGTCGCAGGAAATGGGTTCAGTGTGTTACTATGTCGGTGATCTTGGTTCTTCTACGAATCTCCTCATTTCGGATTCTATCGCGTAGTGAAACTCCAAGTATAGCTCTCTCCATAGCACGCTGCTCAACTTTGAGCTTTCCTTTGCAGGCAAATAGAACATGTCAGCTTTTTAATCGTTTATGCGTTATTTCAAAAAGATAATTATTATCACTTAAATGAGAAGCTCTCTGATACTCTAGAACCGCTTAGCCAGCGCAGAGCCATCGGATCTCTTTGCGTGTTCTACCGCCTCTACAACGGGGAATGCTCTGACGAGCTTTTCGATCTTATCCCGGCATCGAGATTTTACCATCGCTCTTCCCGGCACCGTGACTGGGTTATTACCGAAATCCCCTTTAACAATCCCCTTTAAAGGGGATTTCGGGAATTTTATTCCCGAAATCCCCTTGATTCTGAACTTGCAGCTTTAAAGGGGATTTCGGGAATAAAAATTCCCGAAATCCCCTTTGAAGTAGAAATCATATTTACTATTTAATATTATCGTTCAATTAAATCGTTCTCCTCCGATTATTGTATGAGCTAAATAAATGAAAAATCTCGAATAAAAACTTGTCTTATTAAAGGAAGGTTATAAAAATAAAACAATATAGCAGGCTTAATTCAAAATCACAGTATATTAACAATAATTGACTGGTTACAACAAAACTAAATATAAACAAAACGTAAATCTCCAAAATAACAGTGAGTAAATAAAATCGATTTATGTTTACTAATTAAGGTGGAAATACTCCCTTACAAAATGAGCTTGGACTCTGAGTGATGACTTAACTTTTTTCAAGAGATTGGTATAAAGCTCTATTTTTTTTAAAATAAATTGTAAATAATACGTCGTCTACTAATTAAAAAAATATATTAATTAATATAGTAATTAAAATATTAATTTACTAGATTACAATTATACGAATGCCTAATCAACAACAAAATAACAGGCTTAATTCAAAATCACAGTATCCTAATAATAATTGACTGGTTAAGATGGACCTAGTTAAGATTAACTTTACGGATATAATATACTAACTATTAACAGTCTTGACAAAATTAAATGTAAACAACATAAAAATCTCCAAAATAACAGTGTTTAAATAAAACCTATTTATGTTCACTAGTTAAGGTGGAACTTCTCCCATACAAAATGAGCTTGGTCTTGTTAAGTTATTTCTTACTTTACTTTTTTTAAGAGAGTGGTTAAAGCTTTTTTTTTTTTAATAAATCTTAAATTGAATGCTTTAACGTGTACTTATAAAAGATATTACTATATTAAAATCACAGTTTCTACAATAATTTACTAGATTACAATTATACGAATGCCTAATGAGCAACAAAATAACAGGCTTAATTAAAAATCACAGTATATTAATAATAATTGACTGATTAAGATGAAGATGACTGGTATTATACCTACACGGTTGATCCGAGGTGGGAATCGAACACGCAACCTCCTGCACTGCAGGTGAATCTTCACCCGTCGCGCCACAGAGGTCGTCACCAACAGTGACACAAAGCAGATAAATAGTGACTCTGAAGTTTAGGAGATATTTAAGTCATTCACAGGGGCTGCTAACTAGAACTCTACCTGGCAGCCTCAACTAGAACGGCTGCACGGTATCGTGATAATTTATATGGTGCCGGCTGATTCCGGCGAAACGGCAACGAGTTTTAAAACATGAAGTATGCCAAAAAACTGCATAAAAGATAATGACTTATATTTAAAAAAAACTGGTTTGATTCATCCTTTCAGTTAGCTAGAAAATTCATGTAAACTTCTACATACATTTGAAAAAACGCGTGTAGTATTAAATAGTACCGATAGATGGTGGAGTTTTGCTTACGTGCGTGCGTGTTGGTACAAAAAGTGTCTTTCAGGCTTAATGCGTTCGAATTGAGTTCATAATTGATCTAATGCCAATTTACCATTAGTACATAGAAGTTTACATGAAGTTTCTGGTTAAATAAAGGGATGAATATATTAATCTCTATTTGAGTCACAATTTTTTGGCATACTTCATTTTTCAAAAATCACTAATATATCTATCATTCATTAAACACAAATATGATTTAAACACTCACCTGTATCGTTAAGGTCCCAGTACATTTTATTTTTTTAATTTTTCATTTATTTATCTCATACAATAATCGGAGGAGAACGATTTAATTGAACGATAATATTAAATAGTACTAAATATGATTTCTACTTCAAAGGGGATTTCGGGAATTTTTATTCCCGAAATCCCCTTTAAAGCTGCCAGTTCAGAATCAAGGGGATTTCGGTAATAACCCCAAAAATACATGCCTTCGCGCTCCCACAGTACTAATAAATTAAAAAAATAAAATGTACTGGGACCTTAACGATACAGGTGAGTGTTTAAATCATATTTGTGTTTAATGAATGATAGATATATTAGTGATTTTTGAAAAATGAAGTATGCCAAAAAATTGTGACTCAAATAGAGATTAATATATTCATCCCTTTATTTAACCAGAAACTTCATGTAAACTTCTATGTACTAATGGTAAATTGGCATTAGATCAATTATGAACTCAATTCGAACGCATTAAGCCTGAAAGACACTTTTTGTACCAACACGCACGCACGTAAGCAAAACTCCACCATCTATCGGTACTATTTAATACTACACGCGTTTTTTCAAATGTATGTAGAAGTTTACATGAATTTTTTAGCTAACTGAAAGGATGAATCAAACCAGTTTTTTTTAAATATAAGTCATTATCTCTTATGCAGTTTTTTGGCATACTTCATGTTTTAAAACTCGTTGCCGTTTCGCCGGAACCAGCCGGCACCATATAAATTATCACGATACCGTGCAGCCGTTCTAGTTGAGGCTGCCAGGTAGAGTTCTAGTTAGCAGCCCCTGTGAATGACTTAAATATCTCCTAAACTTCAGAGTCACTATTTATCTGCTTTGTGTCACTGTTGGTGACGACCTCTGTGGCGCGACGGGTGAAGATTCACCTGCAGTGCAGGAGGTTGCGTGTTCGATTCCCACCTCGGATCAACCGTGTAGGTATAATACCAGTCATCTTCATCTTAATCAGTCAATTATTATTAATATACTGTGATTTTTAATTAAGCCTGTTATTTTGTTGCTCATTAGGCATTCGTATAATTGTAATCTAGTAAATTATTGTAGAAACTGTGATTTTAATATAGTAATATCTTTTATTAGTACACGCTAAAGCATTCAATTTAAGATTTATTAAAAAAAAAAAAGCTTTAACCACTCTCTTAAAAAAAGTAAAGTAAGAAATAACTTAACAAGACCAAGCTCATTTTGTATGGGAGAAGTTCCACCTTAACTAGTGAACATAAATAGGTTTTATTTAAACACTGTTATTTTGGAGATTTTTATGTTGTTTACATTTAATTTTGTCAAGACTGTTAATAGTTAGTATATTATATCCGTAAATTTAATCTTAACTAGGTCAATCTTAACCAGTCAATTATTATTAGGATACTGTGATTATGAATTAAGCCTGTTATTTTGTTGTTGATTAGGCATTCGTATAATTGTAATCTAGTAAATTATTATTTTAATTACTATATTAATTAATATATTTTTTTAATTAGTAGACGACGTATTATTTACAATTTATTTTAAAAAAAATAGAGCTTTATACCAATCTCTTGAAAAAAGTTAAGTCATCACTCAGAGTCCTAGCTCATTTTGTAAGGGAGTATTTCCACCTTAATTAGTAAACATAAATCGATTTTATTTACTCACTGTTATTTTGGAGATTTACGTTTTGTTTATATTTAGTTTTGTTGTAACCAGTCAATTATTGTTAATATACTGTGATTTTGAATTAAGCCTGCTATATTGTTTTATTTTTATAACCTTCCTTTAATAAGACAAGTTTTTATTCGAGATTTTTCATTTATTTAGCTCATACAATAATCGGAGGAGAACGATTTAATTGAACGATAATATTAAATAGTAAATATGATTTCTACTTCAAAGGGGATTTCGGGAATTTTTATTCCCGAAATCCCCTTTAAAGCTGCAAGTTCAGAATCAAGGGGATTGTTAAAGGGGATTTCGGTAATAACCCCCGTGACTAGGCTCTTCCGCACATCATAGATCCCTGGGTTTCTCGAACGACTCGTTTCTCGAGATCATTTCTTCCCCATATCTACAAACTATGGAATGAGCTTCCAACTGAGGTTTTCCCGCTGGTTACGACATGTGTCGCTTCAAGAAAAATGATCATAAATTCCTTCAGGGTAGGCAGCGCATCGACAATACCCTGGGTGTTGCTGGTGTCTATAAGCGACGGTGACCACTTCACATCAGGTAAGCCGTATGCTAGTTTGCCTATTTTTTTTCATAAAAAATAAAATAAAAAAACAATTATACTTATTTAAAATACTGTAGGTCCTTCAAGGTAGATAATAACTCAAGTAACGCATACTGCATTATTTTATAGTTAGGTATATAGGTAATTACATAATTAGTAATAAATATACTAAACATACCTATACTCTAAGGTATACCTTCTTCTTTTTTTTTTGTGACTAGGTGAAAATCTGCTAACAGATACCCTACCACATTGAGGGTGTGGTAGGGTTATGTGAGGTTCACGGACTCGTGGACTCACTAAAAACACCCCGGTGGCCGGCCTCGATGCATGTCAAGGGGCTCCGGGATCTCCATATACGGAACGCACCGGTGCCCCTCTCGCATTTGCCTGTAGAGCACAGTCCCGGGCATGACTTCCAAAGTCACGCCCAACACCCTCGCTGGTGCTCACAGCGACAACTTGCCACAAGTTGTCGCTGCCTTCCCGGGAACTCTAAGGTATAACTTCTCTAAGGTTACAGGCTTAAGGTAGTTTTTAAACCTTTAGGGCACGAGCTCTCAATTATTAAGATAATTAGATTTAAGGTTAACCTTGTGCTAGTTTTAAGTGAGAGAAATTCATTTTTATCTATATCTTGGCTTGTTGCTCGTTACTGATTGACCGTAGTTATTACATATATATATATGTATATATATATATATATATTTCTGTATGAAAAGGAATTTGTCCAAACAAGAATCAGTTCAAAACGGAACCCGTCCAACAAGGAATCTAGCTAAAAAGGCCTTAATAGTTTTGAGCAATACTTAGTGACCAAACTTCATCATACCTTAACTACCTACTTACCTTAATGACGTGTATGAGTTCGTTCGTTCGCTGTGTCATTGGCTCTTCTTGGTCACTCTGCGTAGTCACTGACAAGCTTGAGGTATGATTTAGAAATTAGTGACATCGACTCAGAAGAACATATTATTTTTGTTTTATTACATATATTGAGAACTTTTGCTGATTCTCTCTATCATCTTATTTTTGACTGCCTACCTAAAGCTTTTAAGCTGGTTTTCCTTTTTTCTTTGAATCAGCTTCCACTTGTTCTCGAGGCACTACTCTCCGCCATATGTTGCTCACCAATAAGCCTGAAAGCTCTGCGTTCAATCGAGTCCAAGGTTGTTTTTTGGCAGAGCCATCCCAAACATGGCAACAGTAACTACTCTATACACAAGCACGGACTTTTGCTTTATATTAACTGAGAAGCTGTCCTGGTGTGAAGAAACGCTTTACCTAATTCAGGATGCCTAGCTTCATGGCAGCTGTTTTTACCATAGACTCGATGTAGGAGCCAAAGTTGAGAGTAGGCGTGAGCGAAACACCTAAGAGCTCCAGGTGATCTCCTATAGCTACAGGTACATCTCGGAATACAGGAACTTGGAGAAACGGTCTTTTTTTCGCCAAGAAGAGACAATCCTGCGTTTTAGAGGCGTTGAACTTGACTAGATTGGCATCGCCCGAGTCGGATACGGCCTTTAGAGTCAAATTCAGACGCTGCAGCATCTCATCTCTTAGCTCCTGAATTTAAATATGCCTAGCTGGGGCAGTGGAAACATATCTCTCCACAACTGTGCTGTCTTCTGCATACCCAATGATACCGGGCATTAACAGATCATTAATGTGCAGCAAAAACAGTGTGGCAGATAGCACAGACCCCTGAGGTACCCCGGCGTTAATAGCCAATTATTGATCCGTCGAGCAGCCATCAATAACTACTCGAATGGATCTTTCCCTCAGAAAGTCTACAAGCCAGGTGCAGAATTAAACTGGCAGTCAATACGGTTAGAAAGGTATTTGAATATAAGTCGAAAATTGAGGATTGTCCTTGTAATACCAATTTTTTGCGATGAAAAACGTAATCTTTGGTGGTTAAGTAGCAAATCCACAACTAGATGGCAATGCTAATTATGTCTGAAAGTTAGATCACGCTATCGATGCGTTTTGAAGCTTGGATATGAAGTACTGTAATAACTACGTGTATTTTATGTAGATATACTCACGTACATAACATAGATATTTTTTCGAAAGAAATAAGGTAAGTAACCTACCTATCACTAGGGTCACTTACTCGGTGGTACCGTTTAACTTTAAAAGACCTACGGTACCGCCAGGGGTATGGTCAGGGGTACCGTGGGTCTGAAATGCCTAAATCGCGTGTATTCGCGAGGTCTCAGTTCGGGGCGAAACACTAGTTTATTTATGTCTATTTTCTTCCTCATTAAATGTTCTACTGAGCACATAGTAGTAAACCGTGTACATAGTGTAGTAAACCCGAGTTATTAATTCGTTGTATTTTTTTTTTTTTTTTTATACATACACATGTTTTCACGCCGGTTTATCAGGGTCGATCAAGTGTGAGAGCATAACGAGAGGGGCGGGGCGGTCGGGTGCCAAGCAGGTCCCTTCGAGAAACCAGACCGGTTTCTCGCCTTCAGGTGCGTCCTAGTTCCGAGTGGAATAGTTTAACAGTTCCTTCGTATTCCTGACGAGCCGTGAGCTGGGAAATCCTAAGAGAAACCGCATCGACCACTTTCTAAACCAGCCATAGCCTACAGTCGCGAGAATCTACGTTTGCCATACATATCCTCGAACTTAGAAACTATCAATACCAACTAATTTACTGTTACAGTAAAGAAAAGCTTACAAACTTTTTGACATCTCATATACCTACCTATAGAAGTTCAGACAGCGTTCGGTCTTGTAATATATTAATATTTATTCTGTGGTTCGGCGCACGATGCGAAGGTAGAGCCCTAAAACCATAGACGTAGAATTTTTTCGCTACGCTAAACCTAAAACTATATTAGTAATGTGTTAGATGCATTTACTTTTTTATTTACACTCAAATCGAAAAATTCGAATTACGAATTCAAAGACGGTTCTATACAGACGCACTTTATAGACGCATATACATAAAATTAAGAATAAAACTCATCATAGTACCGCTATCTTTTTTTTTATTAATTCATTAAACTAGTCTATGGTTATAGCCTGAATATGAAAAAAAAGGAGCACGCATGCGCAGTTCGAACTGTGAAAAAATGGCGCACGCATGCGTAGTTTGAACTTAATTTCCCGCGCTTCCCATATTACTATACCATATAAATTACTTCCTTGCAACCTACCTACTTTGTTTAATTTAATTTTTTCCTATTAGTGATGATAAAGTAGTGTATGAAACTGCATATAACTTAGGTATTAAAACACTCGAGTCAACCTATTATCTCATTCGGCTTCGCCTCATGCGATACACAGACTCTCGTGTTTTAATACCCCTTCTTATATGACAGTTGCATAAACTACTATTATATGCGTGTATTTACTAGTATTAAGTTATTCTATGTTTGAGTATAGTTTTCCAAGTTTCACTCGTATCGTGCGCCGGCTCTGTACGAACTTCTCTATTTGCCTGAGTTTGTAAAACAAATACAGGAAAAAGTACAAAATTGATGAGCTTTTTATAAAATGAAGAAAAATAACAATTCGAAGATTTAGAAAACATAAGTACATCGATTGCTTTATTGGCTCTCAGAACCACTACCTAGTGTAGTATTGGCTTTGTAGCTGTTTCTACAAAGAAATATTAGTTTCTTTGCTGTGGTGTGTCTGACCCAAGAATAGACCCCTCCATCTCCTCCCGTGGATGTCGTAAAAGCCGACTATGGGATTACCCGGACTTGTTGGTAAGATTCGTTGGTATAAGATTTGTCCTGGCTGCTAGCTTATTATAGAATATGTTATTACTGGAATATCGCGTTAGTCGAGTCAGTCGTGGGATGCAATGGCGAGGATGAGCTCACCACTTTTCACGTCTATATTCCACGATGGTGCAACCCACAGTAAAAAGGGGCCCATTGAGGCTCTGTCTATCCCTTCGGTGAAAAAGGCGTGTGTCTATGTACGTATGTTTGTTATTCGTTTCTATGCGTCTGTAAAAGGGGATAGTGGTGACGGGTTTCTTGCTGGTTTTCCAATCTTCTGTCAAATAACAAGCTGAATAATGTCACTGCACGGCAGATATCTTCTTTTTTTTTTTGTATTTTATAATGATGGAACAAGCTGATGGCCCACCTGATGTTAAGCGGTAACGGTAAGTCTCATGTGCCTGTAATTTCACCGGCACCCTTACCCTTCAAACCGGAACACAGCAATGCAAGCACTACTGCTGTGCGGCAGAAATAGGTATGGTGGTAGTACTTCCCCGGACGAACTCTTTCACAAAAAAGCTCTACTACTACTACAGGGCATATAGTACATACAGGGCACTGGATGCTATGGATGAACGCTATTACTTGGCTCTACAATTAAGAAGCTTCGAAAATACAATCCTGAGTTCCAGTGTCAGAAGTCCATTTTCCGACACCGAAGACTGTTGTCAGTTCACACACAGTAGTAGTAGAACTTTTTTGTGAAAGAGTTCGTCCGGGGCAGTACTACCACCATACCTATTTCTGCCGCAAAGCAGTAGTGCTCGCATTGCTGTGTTCCGGTTTGAAGGGTAAGGGTGCCGGTGAAATTGCAGGCACATGAGACTTTTCATCTTTATGTCTCAGGGTGGCGGGCGCAGTGCAATGCCACATAGGGCGCGTCCTAGGTGGACGTGATCTATGAGGTAATGCACTGTTCATAGGCAGAGGTTACCGCTTAACATCAGGTGGGCCAACAGCTTGTTCCGTCATTCAAGTAGTATAAAAAAAAAGAAGATAAATATTTACTAAGAACAAGTTCCAAAAAGAGAGTCTTCACAGCATTTCTATTAGCGCGATTAGCATGTAAATAATTCTAGTCGAGCGTAAACGTGACGCTCTCTGACGTCACGAAACGGGTTCTAGGCTGCGCGTGCGCTGAGGCTGACTCACCGCATCAATGGGGGGAGCTGACCCCCCTCCTCTACCCCTTTCACCCGCCCGCAGTCATGTGACTGCCCCCCGTTACCCGCGAAAACCGGCCCCGACTTTCCTTATCCCCTCTCGGCAGCAACGAAATGCGTGCGCGTACCAACTGTTATTATTCTATGTCACTGCGTGCATTTTTACCCACTAACTGTAGATTATTCTGTGGTGTTGCATCGCCTGCATGTGTAGGCCGATGACCCCTCGCTTCCGTCGAAGGTTCGCGCCGTCACGTGATTCTTTAGACGTGTTCTACGCACACTAATACGTACAGTACACGGACACAGCTGTTGGTTGACCGCGTTCTCTCAGTACAAGTTTGGTACAAGCTGATAATAAGTTTTTTGTAGAAAAAAATATATTTTTAAAACAAGATTTTACTAAATGTACTTCTGACTGTGTTGATGATGATGAAATTAGTAATCTCAACTTTGAACTGATAAAAATGAACCTAAACAAGACCAGTTTATTATCTGTTGTCTACCTCCGTCTCAATCATCAGATATATGCAAAGACCGTTACAAACGATCTAAAGATAGCTCAACTGGTCCAAATGACTACCAGACGGAAGCTTCCACTATAATCAGTTCTCCAAGTCAAAATCATCTAAGGTTTGCTGGAACAAAGCTCTTTTAGCGTTAAGCTCGCCTTTGTACGTCTGTAAGTAAGTTGTTTTTTTCTTCTTTAAGTTTTTTGTGTGTACAATAAAGAATAAAGAAGCTTTCCTAAGATGTTTTGGCTGAATTGCAACGCAATGGCAATACCAATGGGTTGAGCCAGATAAAAGCCAGCTCTCGGGTCAAGCGTCACTTCTACCAGATTATTTTGAAAACCCGAGGGGCCCCGGTACCCCCGGACCCAGAATCTTGACCTCTTACCGCTTTGTTTTCCTTATAATTACGATCAAAATAAACATCGATGATAAGAGAAGAAGGATTCCTGTCAAAATCTTATTATTTTAGGCCTTAACTGTTCATAGGCAGAGGTTACCGCTTATCATCAGGTGGGCCACCTGCTTGTACCGCCATTCAGTAGTATAAAAAAAAAAAAAAAAAAAAAAAAGATCGTAGAAACTTTACCATAATTACCTGTATAGTATTATTTTATCTGTGCCATAAAAAAGCTCAGTTTGTTTAAAACAAAGGCACCTTATTTCCAGAGCCCAAGATTCTCTAAACTTCTCTAATTCTCAAGGCTAAATCAATAAGCTGTAAGGGATAGTGATCAGAAATAAACTTTGAGAGATCTCCCGGCCAGCCACGAATATTGATGAAAATTTTATAGCATAAGCGACTCTTGCCCTTGACGTAGAAGGCCAAGTTATGTAACCAAATCCTATAAGCTCTATGCTTGTTCAGCATATACTGACAGCAGAGGCAGTATTGATCGAAGCAACAGGTGCCGCGGCCGTCGCTTGATCTTGACTTTGAAAGGGGCGCAGCGCAGCTAACCGCATGAATACACAATGTGCGGGTGTGGTACGAATTGGAACGACGTTGCTGGCAGAATAGAACTACGACGTTATAAGAGGCATACATAATGGAACTTCTGAAATTAGCAGAAAGATCGATTAACTAGAAAGTTGCCCCAAGAAAGAAGGACAAGATCTGAAAGGGTGTGCCAGTATTTGGACAATAATTCAACTGTTACTTACATGAAGTAACCGCGTTTCCGAAAAGTACATTTTTGTTTCTATTTCTAGCCTTTTGTGTTCCATGGGATGGTCATATATGCCGGAGAACCGACAACCGTTGGGGTAAGCGAGTTCTTGAGTGGAGACTGCGTCTTGGCAAAGGTAGCGTGGGGCGCCCTCTGGCTAGGTGGAGCGATGACTTAAGAAAGGCGGTGGCAGAAAGTGGATGAGAAGAGCCGAACACCGGGTTCAGTGACGCGTATTGGGAGAGGCCTATGTCCAGCAGGGTACTAGTGTGATGATGATGATGTGTTCTACTGCTGGGCAAAGACTCCAACTCCTTCTAGACATCACTGTCCGAGCTATGTTTGCTCAGTCAGCCAGAAACTTAACAATTTCTTCTCGCCATCTCCGTTTTGGTGCCGCGTCGCCTTCTCGCTGGGTCAGGACGCCACTCGGCGGCTAACTTTGCCCACAGCTCGCTCGGCATGCGGCAGACGTGACCAGCCCAATCCCACTTCAGCTTAGCAGCTTTCGGACATTATATTGTCTTGATAAAATATTTATATGTATTACAGCGAGAATTTTGTGAGACTTTTCATCTTTATGTCTCAGGGTGGCGGGCGCAGTGCAATGCCACATAGGGCGCGTCCTAGGTGGACGTGACCTATGTGATAATGCACTGTTCATAGGCAGAGGTTACCACTTAACATCAGGTGGACCATCAACTTGTTCCGTCAATCAAGTAGTATACAAAATAAAAAGTAAACATGCAATCTATTCTCTGGTTCAATTTATTTGAATGCAACACAATCTTGCTGCATATAAATATACTAATAAAGTATTGTTATAGAGAAAATAAAACCTACAAACAGTTAGAATGATTCACTATATTCTATTGCGATCAATTTGCATAGTACATAATTATCGAAACCTCCTCAGAGGGGGAAGAGGGGGAAGAGAGTCACAGAATAAGTGACAGTACAAGTCATGTGATGACAGTTACTGAGAACGCACTGTGATTGGGATTGCCGATAGCGGGTCATCACTGTGGCTTTGTTCAAACCGCGTGTCGCGTCGCGTAGCTTCGGTCACGAGTCACGTAGCCCTCCCCTTTCCCCCATATGAGGAGACCCAGTTATCGATATAATGCAAAGGGAGCATCACTAGTCGAGGTCAAAGTCTGCAGCTGGGTCATAAAAGAGGTACGTATGGGCTAACGTTTTGGAAACCAACTGTACTTTTAATTTTTATTAGTAGTTAAGCTTCTTTGTGAAAGAGTTCGTTTGGGGAAGTACTACCACCATACCTATTTCTGCCGCAAAGTAGTAGTGGTCGCATTGCTGTGTTCCGGTTTGAAGGGTATGGGTGCCGGTGTAATTACAGGCACAAGAGACTTTTCATCTTTATGTCTCAGGGTGGCGGGCGCAGTGCAATGCCACATAGGGTGCCTCCTAGGTGGACGTCACCTATGAGATAATGCACTGTTCATAGGCAGAGGGTACCGCTTTATATCAGGTGGGTCATCTGCTTGATCCGTCATTACAAGTTGTATAAAAAAAAACTATAGTATCTCATTAAATTCAGTGTGCCGTGCGTGGTATGTCCAGACCAAGAATTGACCCCTCCATCTCCTCCCGTGGAAGTCGTAAAAGTCGACTAAGGGATTACCCGGACTTGTTTGTAAGATTAGTTGGTATAAGATTTGTCCTGGCTGAATGTGTTAGTACTGGAAGAAAGCGTTAGCAGATTCAATTGGAAGCAATGGTGGCGATGAGCTCACCACTTGTCACGTCTATTTCCCACGATGGTGCAACCCACGGTGAAAAGAGTCCAACATGAGGCACTGCCTACTCTTTCGGGGCAAAAGGCGTGTGTCTATACATACACATGTATGTATTCAAAGTTTGAGCTGTTATTGTGAAGAACATAAAACTCAATTAGTTAAAATTTGTAAGACCTTTATAAATATGCGCGTTTTTTGATCAAATTCTGTGGGTTTTTTAGTGATTTTCCCGCAAAAAATGTACACGGTCAATAAACGGAAAAATATAACAGCATTTATATTTTAGGCAATGACGTCATTATTGGGCTACATTTTTTTGTGTTTGTTTTCAATATACGACTAAATAAATAAAATGAATTATTGCAAATTGTGGCAATAAAATATTTAATTTAATTCTTCTATCGAAACCTGTTCAATGTAACAATAATCCAAGGAGATGGCCGAGATTACGTCATCTCCTAGATTGTCTGTCTGTCATTGTATTATTAAAATCACTTGTGATTTCAATGAATAAAATACTTTTTTAACACACTTGCTCATAAAGTGGCTCTAATTTCTAATTTATTTTAATGACCCCTGTAATCAAACTGTGACTTTTTCATTGCTATTATTCACTAGTGAGTTATAGAGACAGTTTAACATTTAGACAGAGTGTGTATTACTGCTTTATTATTATTTTCTTCACTAGTGTGTTGAAAAACGTCGTATGATACACGTGTGTATTGATGATTACGTCCTGAAGCCCAATTCTCATATTTATTTTATAACCACACTGCAAGTTGACCGAAACGAGATTGTATTGTAAATTAACTGAAAAATTGGTATTCTGCTCCCTCATAACAACAATATAATCTACTGTCGGTTCTTGCGACCATGTATTAGAGTAGGATAGTACTATATAATAATTTTAAAGAGTGAAAGAGTGAATTCTCAGAACTTTGAAACATTCAAGTTACAGTCAAATTTCGGTATAATCACATCAAGCGTTGTAATGGCAGGTGAGCAGAATACCATTTTTGACGTTTGTGACATCAACACTAGATTGTAACATGATCCGAACTTTATTTTGACTATTATTTATTACGAGATTTGGGCTTCTGGGCTCTCTGAAGACCCGAGCCGTAGCGTCTCAACGGTAATCTCCAACATTACACACTAGTACCATAATGTACTATTGCCTACCAGTACCTGGTACGGGTGCCCTTACGGGTACCAGACTCTTCGCAATGTGTACTCGTGTTATTAATAACAAAGAAATGAAGAGTTTCTTCAAGCCTGGTGTAAGAGGTAACCAATTAGGACATAATCCGCTAACAACTGTAGTTACAACTACACTTTGTTAATCTGTACTGTAATGCAGTTAATTAGGTCTTGTCTCACCTGAGGTTGCTAATAATCGTATAGAACCATCGCGTGGTCGGGGCTTCCTGCCAGTTTTCCTCGTAGCATAGTAAAGAGGTGACGAAACTGCCGTCACATGACGGCAAGCTAGCTTAGTAAGTATTACTTATACTGCGAAGGCTGACAGAGTACTGCAACAGTGGTTGCTTTATTTGTGGCGTGAAATAAAAAAAACGTGTTTTTTGTTCATCACAGCTCATCAACACTTCTTCAGATAGCGAAAACTATGTTGCCGGTAATTATATGACCTAACACACAATTTAATTTAAAGTATCACATAAAGTTCTCGAGAACTAGGAGACTTAGACACACACGTTTTAGTTGATAGTATCTCATAAATATCATTAGCTACGGATACCCCTCTAAACAAAAAATAAACACTGTCAAAATGTGTTTAAGGGGTATAGTAGCTAAACTGATGATATTTATGAGATACCATCAATTAAAACATGTGTGTTAAGTCTCCTAGTTCTCGCGAACTCAACTTTCGCTATCAGAAGAAGTGTTCATGAGCTGTAATGGGCAAAAAACACCAAAAAATTGAATTTCGCGCCGCAAGCGTGAGCATTCTCCTTAAAATGAACGAAAACCTTAAGGAAAATCTCCATCAGTATGATTTGAGTTCTATAAGTTGGTACGTGATCTGTGTCGGTTTAAAATCATGATTATTGACCTGATTGCATAGCAAAACGATTTAGTGAGGAAAATCATTACGGACTGGTAAAAGGAAGTTCCCGGCTACCTCTGCCAGTCCTAGGATGCTGATTTATAGATAAACTTCTAGAGTTTTCTTTGTTGGTTTTCCCCGAATACATCTTCCATGGTAAAGCCCTGCTTTCCTCAGAACTTCTGAGTCAGAAGTTCCGCATATGAATGTCGTAATGTAGCGAAGATATGGATGACATAAATATGGTTTGAAAATAGGAAACTGTTAAATAAAACAAAATAAGATGGAAACATTAAAAAAAAAACTATAAAAGAAAGAGAAAAATGAAATATAGCAAGTACATAGTTAATGTTTATTTTTATGTAGTTATTCAGTGTGTAAATATGAATTAGTAGAAATAAAGGCTTATTATTTATTTATTTATTTATGGTTGTAGCGACGTGTCGAGGACTTTTGTGGCGCGGCAGGCGAGGGGATGTTGACAGCCTGGCCCACGAATTCCTGTGCCAAATTCTTGATGCAACAGCGCGGCCCACACGTTTAGCTAGTGAGATGCTAGGGTTGCGAACTTGCGAGTTCGTGCACAAATGTTTGTATTGATCTGCAAATATTTTTTACGGGTCTGCGTGTTATGTTACCATGATATTCGTAGTGTCTGGTACACACGACACAGGGAATCCTAGTGTAGTACCAGTACTATATTTGTGACAGTTGAGTGTTATGTTATGTATAAAGAGAAGTAGAGCCTTTTAAGAGTATTAGAGCTTTTTTGTGAAAGAGTTCGTCCGGTAATGTATTACCACCATACCTAATTTCTGCCGCAAAGCAGTAATGCTCGCATTGCTGTGTTCCGGTTTGAAGGGTATGGTTGCCGGTGAAATTACAGGCACATGAGACTTTTCATCTTTATATCACAGAGTGGAGGGCGCGGTGCAACGCCGCATAGGTTGCGTCCTAGGTGGACGTGACCTATGTGAGACTGCACTGTTCATAGGCAGGGGTTACCACTTAACATCAGGTGGGCTACTTGCTTGATCCGCCATTCCAAGTAGTTCGTTTTGTTTCGTTTCGTATGAGGTAGTGCTGGCCTCTGGTGTCAGAGTTTGTCAAGCCGCCCGAGGGCCTCTGACATGGCTTATTTATCCAAGTAGTAAAAAAAAAGAAGTATACCGCTATTATAGGTATAACAGTCTTCATACGACGGTTCCCGCGTCCTATAAAACGGGTTATGGCGTAATCCTGTCCATTGGACATCTATATATCCTCTGGGGTCATTTTCTGTAAAACAGCTATCATTATGCCCTTCAAATAAGAATACAGGATTTGTTTGGGTATTTCCCCTAAAGGACTTTTACTTCAGAGACCTTGACAAAAATAAATCAAGTCAAGTTTAAAACTCAAAACAAAGTGGGTCAAAATAAGTAGGGTGAAGTTTTACGTTCACAAAGTTTACTTTGAACAAAACCAAGCAGCTGAAATAAATATAAATAAAATCGTTGCGTGACTGACTGTCTGACTTACTGACTCACGCACAGACTAATTCGTAAGTCCTATAGACCTGAAACTTGGAAGTAAGCTGTCTGTTAGTTTGTATGGAAAAAAAACTATGAGGACTGAGGAGGAATATATGTAGATTAAAAAAGTCGGTTACATATAAAACTAAAAACATTTATATAATTAAAAGTAACAAAAGAAACCGGACAATGGTCATGCGGCCTGCTTAATCTAAATTTAAGAAGGGAAGAAGAAGAAGGTTCGTACACATTCTCTTAAATCGACTCAGGATAAGTAGAAGGTTTAAGATCGATGGATAGTCGTAGAAACATGCCATCATGATTAGGCATACGCCTTTCGAAAATATTATAGCCATGGTGTGTCTAGCCTAAGAATAGATCCCTCCGTCTCTTCCCATGGATGAAAATAGTTTACCATTATTATGATAATATAATTAATAAAACAAGCAAATATGGAAGTCTTGATAGAGCTTACTTATTCGAGCCTTTCGGGATCAAGACTCTGGGTCCGTGGGGTACCAAAAACCCTTCGCGTTTTCAAAATTATTTCAGGACATCTGTTCGAAGCGACGCGTGACCCGAGAGCTGGCTCTTATCTGGTTCAACGCATTAGTATTGCCATTCAGCGTGGCAATACAGCCAGTATCTTAGGGACGCTTCCGTCTGGTAGTGATTTGGATCAGGTGAGCTACCTTTAGATCGCTAGCAGCGGTCTTCAGCTGTTTCATATGTATTTTGTACATACCTTGTATTAGTTGTATTATTGTTTCTGTAAATAAATGTATTATTTATTTATTTATTTATAACTTTCACACAAAACAATAGTGCAAGGAGGACTTAATGCTAACAGCATTATCTGCCAGATACGTGCAGAAAGATGGTGAGGCGTGCCTTACAAACAAGAACCACAGAAAATAATAATAACAATAAAAGTTAAAATATTAAACTAAAAGGATAAATATAATATACTAATAAATACAAATACCCAAAAAAAACAAAAAAAACAGTTTTACAAAATAATAACGATATACATAAATAAATTACCGTGACAATAAAACACAGTTAGTAGGGAAAGTACAAAGGCATATACCTAACACATATAAAAAAAAATAAGGCCCAAAATGTACCAAGCGGCCTACGCGCCTTCTAAAGACATAAACGCGTAAGTCTACCAACGCTGCCTAGTTGCCTTGCGCTGACGCAGAGGTCAATTAGCTAAGTAGGGCTTACAAGCGAACTTTGAGTCACTAAGAATTTGAAAGTAAAATCTTTAAAAGAATTCAAGATGATATATAGTTATAGCAAGAGATGGATAGTTAGCCTATAGCAGATAATTTAGCTTCCAGATAGTGAAATATTTTTTGGAATCAGCTAGTTTATTACGTATCTAGCAATAGCAATGCGATAGCAATCATTGCGCGAGAATTGCGCGATCATCGCATCCAAATCGCAAATTCGTATTACGATCGCTGATACGTAATACGAATTTGCAATTCGGATGCGATAATCGCGCAATTCTTGCTATCGCTTTGCTATTGCAAGATACGTAATAAGCTAGCAGATCGGTTGTACTGGAGATCAACCTCAATGCAAACAAACTCACAAACAAATATTACCTCTACAATATTACAGTGTAGATTGAATGGAATCCAGTTTCAACTAGATCTCTGAGCAACACATTACATAATGATGAAGACTGAAGTGTAGTAGTACTTCAGATTCCTCCACATAAATATCGATTATTTGAAGCTAAAGGCATTTTCACAGTTGCAGATGAAATTCTTCTGATTAGGTACATACATTTTAGAAAAATTACGTCTATTCACCACGTACTAGTTGGGTAAAAATATAGCTTAAGGCGCTATAGGTTCAACGAACATTTTTGTATGAGGCGAAGAAGGCGAGCGCACGCACTGATACCGTGTTTTTATGTATAAAAAAATTATATAAAAATGTCGTTCAAAGTTTTGTTTAATTTTGTTGATGAATTCACTAACTCAAATAATAACTAACATGTAACCAAATGTTTCAAAAATTAAAACGTGAGAGAAGCGAGTGAAAAATTGCATTTCAATTTTAAAAAGCAGGTATCTTTGTTATTTTTTTATCGAGTGAAGTAATTCAAATATTGTATTGAATTATTGATTTCACTAGATAAAAAGCTCAAGAATATCATATATTTTTTTCTTAATAGAAAACTATGAAAATTCTTATCTAAAACTTTAAAATTCTAGACACATTTGAGAACCTATCGCGCCTTAAAAACCTTAGTCTAAAGTAAATATATATGTAATCATAGAATTGAAATTACAGTGGCTTGGTATCATTTTAGCAGGAGTATAGTAACTGTAAAATGATATCATTGGTATCATTTTAGCAGGAGTATAGTTACTGTAAAATGATATCGTTGGTATCATTTTAGCAGGAGTATAGTTACTGTAAAATGATATCGTTGGTATCATTTTAGCAGGAGTATAGTTACTGTAAAATGATATCATTGGTATCATTTTAGCAGGAGTATAGTTACAGTAAAATGATATCATTGGTATCATTTTAGCAGGAGTATAGTTACTGTAAAATGATATCGTTGGTATCATTTTAGCAGGAGTATAGTTACAGTAAAATGATATCATTGGTATCATTTTAGCAGGAGTATAGTTACTGTAAAATGATATCGTTGGTATCATTTTAGCAGGAGTATAGTTACAGTAAAATGATATCATTGGTATCATTTTAGCAGGAGTATAGTTACTGTAAAATGATATCGTTGGTATCATTTTAGCAGGAGTATAGTTACAGTAAAATGATATCATTGGTATCATTTTAGCAGGAGTATAGTTACTGTAAAATGATATCGTTGGTATCATTTTAGCAGGAGTATAGTTACTGTAAAATGATATCATTGGTATCATTTTAGCAGGAGTATAGTTACTGTAAAATGATATCGTTGGTATCATTTTAGCAGGAGTATAGTTACTGTAAAATGATATCATTGAGTATAGTTATACTCCTGCTAAAATGATACCAAGCCACTGTAATTTAAATTCTATGATTACATACATATTTACTTTAGACTAAGGTTTTTAAGCTATATTTTTACCCAACTACAGCAAAGCGAAAAGGAAGGGTTATGTTCTTAACAATCTATGTATGTAAGTATGTTTGTATGTATGTATGTTCCACCGTGGTGCCTAAAATTAGATTTTTAGGGTTCCGTACCAAAAGGGTAAAAACGGGACCCTAGTACTAAGACACCGCTGTCCGTCCGTCTGTCCGTCTGTCACCAGGCTGTATCTCATGAACCGTGATAGCTAGACAGTTGAAATTTTCACAGATGATGTATTTATATTGCTGCTATAACAACAAATACTAAAAAATAGAATAAATAAATATTTCAGGGGGCTCCCATTCAACAAACGTGATTTTTTGCCGTTTTTATAGATAATGGTACGGAACCCTTCGTGCGCGAGTCCGACTCGCATTTGGCCGGTTTTTACTTGTCAGTTTTTCCTTGTTCTCGAGGCACCATACAGCGCTTTCCACCTAGTAGTAAGAAGATAGATAGATAGATAGATAGAAAACTCTTTATTGTAATCACCTTATAAATAAAATAACAGCATACTTATATTAACTTACAACTAGTTCACGGTAATACAATGGGCGGCCTTATCGCTAAGAGCGATCTCTTCCAGGCAACCTTTGGATAGACAGGATTGTAAAGAACGTGAGAGGAGGTGAAGTTACAATAAAAATACAATAAAATAATAATAAATAATAAAAAAATAAACGTGTTAATATATAAAAACAAAAAACAATATAGTTACCTAGTAGAATTGAAAGGAAAAACTAAACGCATTCACTCTAGAGATGCTGCGAGATACAATTTAAAGACATCATTTTTAAAAATTGGTAACGTGCAAATAATCATCAAATAAAGTGCGCGCCGTGTTGTGGCCTGATTCTTCTAGGTTTGGTCGCGTTAGAATAAGAGTAAAGCTAAGGCCAATCCAACGGGTTCAGCCCGCGTCCTCAGTGGCATGCGCGGTAGCGATCAATAGAATCGGTCCGCGGTGGATCGCCACCGCGGACGCGGGCTGAACGCTTTGGTATGGCCTTAGCATTAAAAAAAAAAAAAAAAAAAAAACTATTATGTAGCTGTTATTTTTTAGCTAAAATAATTTATTTCTTTCTTTCTTTCTTTCTTTTATACGACCCAAAGTGATCCTTGAGATTTCAACTTTTGACGTTGTCTTTGAAACATAACGTAGCCTATGAAGAGGCTCTAACCGTTTTTGTTAGTGGAGTATCAAGGCTTCCTACGTCGCCTATAGTACTTTCGCTAGCTATAGATAACATGATACTGTTGTGTTGAATATCTAGCTTCAGTGTTGTTAGGCGTGTCCTAAGACCCCCGCCGCGGTCACTGAAGTCACGCTGTGTTATGAGCTCATTGTCTCTTCAGCTAGCGCCAACACTAGGCAGAAATCTTCATACAAAAAAAACGACACGCGCTGCTCGGAAAAGCGTTTTTTATTGAATAACTCGTGAAATAAAGATAATTTTAAAAAATCCCGTGGTTGATCCCTTTGTTAATTGTTGGCCCTATAATCTGTACCATATTGACAAACAATCGAATCTAGCCAAAAGTTAGAGGTAACTTTGTGTTTTTTTTATCGATAAATTTGTGTCCTATCGTGTTTCTGTCTAGGTGATCCCTCGGTATTATAATGTAGTATCCATGCATATTTTTAATTTGAATATTGAACTTGATTTACTCAGTTAAAAATCTAATCTATGATTGGTAATTTTGCGATGGCAATTTTGCGGAATTTTGCGCACCTTAAGTTGTACTCGTATGAGCCAGTCGTCTTGGACACAGCGTGGATGAACGGAGAGTATAGGCAAGTTTTTATCCCGGTACTAAAAGAGCAAAGCCGAGGGCGGAGACTAGTACTATATATATCGAAAGAGGACCCATTATATAAACAACTAATATTTTGTACTATATTGCCCTAAGCGTCACTTTCTAGAGTTATTTGGACGTAAAAATAGCCCAATACGAAGATTTAAAAAAACAACTTGAAACTGGCAAAAGAAAAAATTTGATTGTTTTACCCTGGACAACGATCCCCTTTCCTAAATATAATGGGTAAAGGTCATCTTTCACCTTTCCTATACCTGGATACTACAAACGTGGTCACAGAATAAATAATAGTACAAGTAGTGGTTATAATTAGTAGATTAACGAGCTCAATTTGACGCTCGCATTAGTATCAATATCATCATTATGAATTAGGAATGTATGCATATCTCAATAGGTACTATCACTATAGACTTCGATCTAAATAAAAAACACGAAGATTATAGGCACCTGTCTATTATTGAACTCACAAACAGTGTACCTACCTACTCTGGAATCTGGATACGTTTCACGACCACAGAAAGCAGATTGGGTATGCAGACGACAGCACAGTTGTGGAGAGATATGTTTCCACTGCGCGAGCTAGGCAGAATGAAATTCAGGAGTGAAGTTAAGAGATGAGATGCTGCAGCGTCTGAATTTGACTCTCAAGGCTGTATCCGACTGGGGCGATGCCAATTTAGTCAAGTTCAACGCCTCTAAAACGCAGGCTTGTCTCTTCTCGGCGAAAAAAAGTCCGTTTCTCCAAGTTCCTGTATTCCGAGATGTACCTGTTGCTATAGGAGATCACCTCGAGCTCTTAGGTGTTTCGCTCACGCTTACTCTCAACTTTGGCTCCTACATCGAGTCTAAGGCAAAAACAGCTGCCATGAAGCTAGGCATCCTGAATAAGGTAAAGCGTTACTTCACACCAGGACAGCTTCTCAGTTTATATAAAGCACAAGTCCGGGCTGGTATGGAGTACTGCTGCCATGTTTGGGATGGCTCGGCCAAACACCAGCTTGCTGCCTTGGACTCGATCGAACGTAGAGCTTTCAGGCTTATAGGTGAGCAACATATGGCGGAGACTAAGATCCAGAGTCTCGAGCACCGCCGTAAGGTTGCATGCATTGCGATCTTCTATAGGTTACATTTCGGTGAATGCTCCCAGGAACTGCACGATCTGATCCCACCATCTCCTTTTCATCATAGGACGAGCAGGCGTAAGGCTCAGTACCATCCTTACCTCATTGGTATACCTTCTATTCGCACAAAACGTTTCAGTTCTTCCTTTATAATGCGAACTGCTAAGGAGTGGAATACACTACCGTCGTCTGTCTTTCATGAAAACTATAATCTGGGTCTCTTCAAGTCAAGAGTGAATAGGTGCCTTCTAGACCTTTGTGCTTCATCTTCGGCCACATCGTCACTTACCAACAGGTGAGAACGTAGTCAAACAAAGGTCTATCAATGTAAAAAAAAAAAAAAAAAGTGAAGTATCTGTAGGTGTATCCTACATGTGTATATCTATTAGTATTAGGTACTTACCTATCATCTACATATATGTATACTATAATATAATAAGCCTTTATTGCTGTTTTTTTACAACATAACATAGGTACCTAATATTAAACTAATCTAAAGTAAACACTTTATAAATCATGTATCGGCAACCGGATTTATCGCTTCAACAGCTTGTCCTTCGACAAAAGCCACCTCTAAAGATTTCCACCGTGTCCTATCCTTTGCTACCCCCAAGTCCATTCTGGGCCCTCTACTTTCTGCATATCATCCTCCCGTGGTTTAGTCTGTCTACTTGCTTGTCTGTTTGCTTCTTTTACTATATCTACCTTTATCAATGAAATAGAAAACGAAAAACAGAAACACAATAATTTACAAAAGATTGATTAAATAATGGTCAATATTTAAAAACAAGTAATTAATTTTGTAAAAAAAAAAAAAAAAACCCAACGCAATAAAACGGCTGAACCGATTTTGATCAAACATAGCTAAGAACACTCCCGATAAATTCACCTTTCAAACAAAAAAAAAAACAAATACGGTTCATCTGTTCGGGAGCTACGATGCCACAGACAGACACACACACACACACACAGATACGTCAAACTTATAAAACACCCCGTCGTTTTTGCGTCGGGGATTAAAAATGAAACATATCGAAAAAACAAATCTGCACAAAACTCAAAGTCATAGGTATTATGTTATATATTAATTTGGCTACTAGGGAGAATTAAGTTAAATAAATTTGTTGAGTTTGAGTACACAATAAAGGTAGCAACATAAGTATAATGCGCGTCATGTAAAAAGAACGCTGGCGGTCAAGCTTCTTCAGGCGTTCCAGCGTTCTTTTTAAGAGATTACTTACTGTTCTACTTATTTAAGAGATGTATACCTATGCATTGAATGAGTGCCTACCTAGTTTACTACAAATAATGTACAATTATAGTACGCGTCATGTAAAAAGAACGCTGGAACGCCTCTAGAAGCTTGACCGCCAGCGTTCTTTTTACATGACGCGCACTATACCTACTTATTTAAGAGATGTATACCTATGCATTGAATGAGTGCCTACCTAGTTTACTACAAATAATGTACAATTATAGTACGCGTCATGTAAAAAGAACGCTGGAACGCCTCTAGAAGCTTGACCGCCAGCGTTCTTTTTACATGACGCGTACTATACCTACTTATTTAAGAGATGTATACCTATGCATTGAATGAGTGCCTACCTAGTTTACTACAAATAATGTACAATTATAGTACGCGTCATGTAAAAAGAACGCTGGAACGCCTCTAGAAGCTTGACCGCCAGCGTTCTTTTTACATGACGCGTACTATACCTACTTATTTAAGAGATGTATACCTATGCATTGAATGAGTGCCTACCTAGTTTACTACAAATAATGTACAATTATAGTACGCGTCATGTAAAAAGAACGCTGGAACGCCTCTAGAAGCTTGACCGCCAGCGTTCTTTTTACATGACGCGTACTATACCTACTTATTTAAGAGATGTATACCTATGCATTGAATGAGTGCCTACCTAGTTTACTACAAATAATGTACAATTATAGTACGCGTCATGTAAAAAGAACGCTGGAACGCCTGTAGAAGCTTGACCGCCAGCGTTCTTTTTACATGATGCGCACTATAACATAGCAGGTACACATAAGTATACACAATAAAGGTTAAGTCAGGGTTTCCTTAGAAATCCCCTATTAAAATAAATAAATTCAAAATAAAATAAAATTAATGCTGGACACTTCACACAACATTATCTAGCCCCAAGCTAAGCAGAGCTTGTGTTATGGGTACTAGATAACTGATATACTTAATACCATCTTAATACAATACATTACATAGATCGATATATTTTATTGTATATAGAAAATACCCAGAACACTCTGAACAAATATCTGTAGATTGTACAAATATTTGTTCCGAGGCGGGAATCGAACCCGCAACCTCTTGCGTCGCAGGCGAACGTTTGCCCGCCGCGCCACAGAGGTCGTCAAAGATGACGCATTGGAAATTCTGGTGGCAGGGATTTACTCAGCAATTACAAAACATATGAAAGTGATATTTTGTGACCTGACTCTTCATATCCATTATTTGACGACCTCTGTGGCGCTGCGGGCGAAGGTTCGCTTGCGACGCCGGAGGTTGCGGGTTCGATTCAACAAACACCGCCTCGAAACAATTATTTGTACGATCTACAGATTTTGTTTAGCGTGTTCTGGGTATTTTCTATGTATAATAAAAAATAATTGTATTAAGTATAGTAACTAGTACCCATAACACAAGCTCTGCTTAGCTTGGGGCTAGATAATGTTGTGTGAACTGTCCAGATTTATTAATTTATTTATATCACAAAACAAACCTCGAAGGTAACGATCTCCTCAGTGATCGCCAATACGGATTTCGCTGAAATCGGTCTACGGGGGACCTTCTTGTGTATGCCACGCACATTTGGAGTGAGGCCATCGAGAAGCATGGTGAAGCACTGGCTGTTTCACTTGACGTCTCGAAGGCCTTTGACAGGGTTTGGCATGCTAGCCTTATTGACAAGCTTCCTGCTTACGGACTGCCAGTTCAATTCTGCTCCTGGCTCGCAGACTTTCTGAGGGCAAGAGCCATTCGAGTAGTTGTTGACGGCTGCTCGTCGGATCAAATGGCTATAAATGCCGGGGTACCTCAGGGGTCAGTGCTATCTGCCACACTGTTTCTGCTGCATATTAATGATCTGCTAATGCCCAGTATCATTGGGTATGCAGACGACAGCACAGTTGTGGAGAGATACGTTTCCACTGCGCGTGCTAGGCAGAATGAAATTCTGGAGTTAAGAGATGAGATGCTGCAGCGTCTGAATTTGACTCTCAAGGCTGTATCCGATTGGGGCGATGGCAATCTAGTCAAGTTCAACGCCTCTAAAACGCAGGCTTGTCTCTTCTCGGCGAAAAAAAGTCAGTTCCTCGAAGTTCCTGTCTTCCGAGATGTACCTGTAGCTATAGGAGATCACCTCGAGCTCTTAGGCGTTTCACTCACGCCTACTCTCAACTTTGGCTCCTACGTCGAGTCTAAGGCAAAAATTGCTTCCATGAAGCTGGGTATCCTGAATAAGGTAAAGTGTTACTTCACACCAGGGCAGCTTCTAAGTCTGTACAAAGCACAAGTCCGGGCTGGTATGGAGTATTGCTGCCAAGTTTGGGATGGCTCGGCCAAACACCAGCTTGCTGCCTTGGACTCGATCGAACGCAGAGCTTTTAGGCTAATAGGTGAGCAACATATGGCGGAGACTAAGATCCAGAGTCTCGAGCACTGCCGTAAGGTCGCATGCCTTTCGATCTTCTATAGGTTACATTTCGGGGAATGCTCCCAGGAACTTCATGATCTGATCCCACCATCTCCTTTTCATCATAGGACGAGCAGGCGCACGGCTCGGTACCACCGTTACCTGATTAGTATACCCGCTATTCGTACTAAACGTTTCAGTTCCACCTTTATAATGCGAACTGCTAAGGAGCACTACCGAACACTACCGTCGTCTGTCTTTCCTGAAAACTATAATCTGGGTCTCTTCAAGGCTAGAGTGAATAGGTGCCTTCTAGACCTTTGTGCTCCATCTTCGGCCACATCGTCACTTTCCAACAGGTGAGATCGTGGTCAAACAAAGGTCTATCAAAGTTAAAAAAAAAAAAAAAAAAAAAAAAAATTTTTGTCTACTACAAAAATATTTTTTTTTTTCTTTTACATTTACATTTACATTTTTTTTTACATTACAAGATTGGTTTACTATTATGACAGAAAAAAAATATAAAAAAAATCTCTTTTGAAACAGAGTTTTACATTTTACAGACAAATGGGACCGATTTAAACCTCTTTTCAATTTGAAGAAGATTTTTTTAAAATTTTCGTGTCGTTTTTCTTTTAAATCTTAAACAAAATTCTATACGAAAATAGTTGATTAAGGCAACGACAACCTTCTGACAACAGCCAAACTATGTCACTATCTAACTTATTAAGGTTCTGATAAGTTACAAAGTGACAGAATAGCGCTCACGTAACTGAAAGTGAGTTAAAATTACGAAAAACCAACGATATATTAAATCAATGTCTCTGCGAAAAACAGTATTTACTTAAACAAATATTTCCTACGTAATCGAAAATTGAAATCTCCTTGGCTCTCTAACAAATGATACGTAATAGAGATATTTACGTTACGCATTGTAAAGGTTAGGCCGCGATTTTAATATCTCGAAAATTTATTGAAATCGTGTTTTGGACTCTTGTTGTCCTTGGAAATATAATAAAGATTTAAGACATATTTCTTCGCTGCCATAAAATGCGCAGGTTTTGCTAACACGTAAATAATTTTATAAAATTTTTAAAAAAACCCTCAGCGCAATGAAACGGGTGAACCGATTTTGATCAAACATAGCTAAGAACACTCCCGACAAATTCACCTTTCAAACAACAAAAAAATATCTACATCGGTTCATCCATTCGGGAGCTACGATGCGACAGACAGACACACACACACACACACACACACAGAGACGCGTCAAACTTATAACACCCCGTTGTTTTTGCGTCGGGGGTTAAAAAAACATTAAAATGAAGCGTATTACGGCTGTCATACACTAGCGTTATTTTGTCGGCTACCATGAGCCAACATCATGGTCGCGTTTCTACTGAAACCCTGATTGTTTGACTGCTTTGCTTCTTGTAGCCTAGCTAAGCACTTGGCTTAAAGGATTTATATCTTTCAAAAACAACGTGGTTCCTATCATGTGACAGACAAACATTTCCATAATCCTACCAATTAATGTCAACACGAGGTTTTCTAACGCATTCTGACGTAACTATGAGAAGCTTGTGAATACATACCATACGTAATAGACTAATAAACATTGTGAGCACCTTCCAGCACCGGCGGGGGGTGACAGGGGGAGCGGAGCCTGCTGACGTAAGCAGTGTAACCAACTTGCTATGCGAGATAGATTTGGCGAAAACAGTGAAAAAAAAGAAGAAAAAAAAAGGAAAGTTTGAAAATGTAAAAGAGCATAAAAATTGTAAAAAAAAAGAAATGTGAAAAGTTAAATAACTTTAAAAAGTCAAACAGTGAAAAGAAGTAAAAAAAGGAAAATTTCAAAAAATAAGTTGCATAATGTAAAAAATCATAAAAAAATACAGTCGAGGTTGAAGTAGTTTTGAGAAAAAGTAAAGTGTACATTTTGCGAAAATTCTAATGTACATTTTGCGAAGTTGTCATTTTGAGAAAACGTAATGTACGTTTAACTAAAAAATCGAATGTAAATTTTGCGAAGTAGACGTTTTGAAAAAAAGTGCGGTGTACATTATGAGAAGTGGACGTTTTGCGCCTGAGACCACTTATTAAAGCTTCTCGTTTGGGGTCCGCAGACTAGATGCACCTATTGGTACTTTTTATTACCAGTTTGAGGCAGTTTCAGAGTTTTCTTAATTTTACACTTTTGTAGACCTTCGTAGCACGCCTACGAAATTCCCTTCTAAATTATCCCTCAAAAATCAAATCTAGATAAAACGTTGATTAAATTCAAATAGATTTCCTGATTAACAAATGAAACCATTCCTAGACACTGAAAATCTGAATTTTCAGCAGTTTTCAGACGAATCTCTCTCAAACTTGTAATTAGTTGGCAACAGTGTCCATATAACACATACAAGTAACTGTTGCGTCATCTGTGTGCGCAGGGTTCTCCACACAGCCTCCGCGCATCTCAGCTCCATCCACTCCACCGGCTTCGTCCGTCCCGGCAGTCTTCACGTCAGTCGCGCACCGACCGCGCCGCCATACACACGCTTCTCGCGCGCTCCTCGCGCTAACCGCCGATCTGTCGACTATCACGACCCTTCAGCTTGCCGATCACCCCCGGCAAATGCACTCCTGACATCGCCACAACCGGCAAGACCCTTACAAGTGAGTCAAAAAACCAGTGAATAAAAAGTGAAATAAATAATAATAAACCAGCGTTTCTAAAGCCGAGGGTGAGTTGTCCAGCCCCGCTGTCTCCGCGCAGGTAGCTACCCTCACCATACGTAATAATAAATAATAGCTATGTTTTTCGGGTGCGCGATGCACTTTCGGTTCACGAAATTATAGTTTATTGACTATTCACTGGATTATTTTTCGTACCGGCGAGAAATGTGAGTCACGGTCGCATACTTACGTTATCGGAGCCACCAAATTATTTTCAGTTCAGTAGCTATCGCGCAATGATAGCTTTCTCCTAACACTTCGACTGGTGTGCTAATTGGAACTTGTCAATTGTGCCATTATTAGTGGAGTAAGTAGCTGTTTTTCTCTATGGTATAAATATTACCGTGCTGTGTCTGCGATTCTATTCCATCGAAAGTATGTAAGTAAAACGCTTTAATTTTTAAAGGTTACACATTTGTATATTATATTTTTTATTAAATTTAAAATATTTTTTTATGAATTCATAATCTTGACTAAGTTATATCGTGTTAATTATTTTAATAAATTAAAAACACCTTTATTTTATTTACAAACTGAATAATAAATAATTGTTATCAACTTTTATTGTCTTAAATTTGCCTATAATAAATAAATTAATAAATAAATAAATAATGCTGGACCGTTCACACAACATTGCCTTGCCCTAAGTTAAGCAGAGCTTGTGTTATAGGTACTAAATAACTGATATACTTAATACATTAGATAGATAGATATTTGTATTAAGTATATATAGAAAATACTCAGAACAAATATAACAAATATCTGCAGACCGCACAAATATTTGTTCTGAGGCGGGAATCGAACCCGCAACCTCCTCGTTAAAATAAATAAATGTTATCAACCTATTGTCTTACATTTGCCTTTAAAGTATGTATAATCGCTTTAAACTTCCTATCATTTTTATTAACCTTGAAGTTTTTGAGACAAAAATAACTAACAAGGACATAGAAATTCACAACAAGTGTTTTATAATGAAATATCTACGAACAAGGGAACTTAGAACTTCTTATGGAAGCCAAAAAAATACGATAACACGCGAGATTAAATTTCTAACCTAGATTATCTAAATCATAGAGTAGACGAGACGACAATTAGTTTTTTTATATAAAGTTTTTTTATTCAAAGAAATCTTTAACTATGTGGTAGATTTATGGGTTGGGTTTAGAATCGTGCCGCACGAATTAAGGGGGGAGAGTGGGAGGGAGGGGTGGAGTGTGGTAGGGGACGCCCCCCCCTAGAGTGGGGATGTGCGGAAACTTATAGTTTTGGAGAAAAAAAATAAAGAAGTTTTGAGGTTAAGTATGAATTTTTTGTGAGGTTAAGTATGAAGTTTTATAATTGGAAGTGTCGGACTCCGGTATGAGACTCAGAATCGACTCAGGGCATTCCGACATGAGTGGGTTAGGTTCAAAATAAGTGACAGAACCGACACGGAGCACCCCGACTCCACGTGGTCTTGTGCGTCACGCCCCTAGAGTGTATATAAAAACGCGGAGCCAGTAGCTCGCGTGGGAGGTCCTCCGTAGTGTAGCAAAGGTCGAATGGGTGAAGCGACACTCAGGGGCAACCTCGCGAGAGTACTGGCGAGAGCCCATACCGGAGTCCGACACTTCCAATTATATAACTTCATACTTAACCTCACAAAAAAAAAAAAATAACCTCAAAACTTCTTTATTTTTTTTCTCCAAAACTATAAGTTTCCGCACATCCCCACTCTAGGGGGGGGGGGGGGGGGCGTCCCCTAAGACCCTCCTCCCCCCCCCCCCCCCTTAATTCGTGCGGCACGATTCTAAACAATACCCAGATTTATAATCCGTATATTTTAATTTTAATTAGGGTTCCGTACCCAAAGGGTAAAACTGGACCCTATTACTAAGAGTCCGTTGTCCGTCTGTCTGCCTTTCTCTAATGAAATATCTACGAACAAGGGAACTTAGAACTACTTATGGAAGCCAAACAAATACGATAACAAGTGAGATGAAATTTCTAACCTAGATTATTATTATTATATTTTATATATTTTATTTATTTTATTTCTTTTCTTTTCTATATTTAAGTATTTTTGTACATACCTTGTTTTAGTTCTATTATTCATTCTGTAAATAATAAACCTAGATTATCTAAATCCTAGAGTAGACGAGACGACAAATTAGTTTTTATGTAAAGTTTTATTTAAAGAAATGTTTCTAGGTGGTAGATTTGTATTTTATAATCCGTATTTTTAAATTTTTATTAGGGTTCCGTACCCAAAGGGTAAAACGGGACCCTCTTACTAAGACTCCGCTGTCCGTCCGTCTGTCTGTCCTTGTGTCACCAGGCTCTCATGAACCGTGATAGTTAGACAGTTGAAATTTTCACAGATAATATATTTATGTTGCCGCTATAACAACAAATAATAAAAAACAGAATAAAATAAATATTTAAGGGGGCTCCCATAAAACTGATTTTCCAAATGTAGGTTAAGCAATGCTCTACGAGGTCAGTTTTTGGGTGGGTGACCTCTTTTTTTTCGCACAATTTTTTTTAATTTTTTTTTACAAACTTGTTTTTTTTCCTGTTTTTATAGATAATGGTATGGAACCCTTCGTGCGCGAGTTCGACTCGCACTTGGCTGGTTTTTTTATTACTTTTTATTATTTCTTGATTCTTTGAAGAGATTAAGTTTTGATCTCAAATATATTTGATATTTTTAAATAATTATTTTCATTTATTGGATTTATTTAAATATGTATTTCGTTAAATTTGAGAGTAGAGAGGACTTTAAACAATATTGTTTTGAGAACAACATTGTGTTTAGTTATGAGAGAAATAGATTATTAAAAAATAATATCGTGATCTTCAAAGAATCAAGAAAGAATACAATTGTTTTGATAAAGTAATATAAATGTAAATATCACAATCCGGTTCGAGCGGCAAATAACAAAAATATTACAAACTAAATTAATATTCATAAGGCGTAAAAAATTGTATTAGGTATGTTTGTCAGTATACGAAACGCGAATAAAAATATTTGCATATACAAGTATAAAATTAATTTAACTAATAGAAGTTCTATTCAAAAATTGATTTAACCGTCCGATGCAAAAGAGGGTTATGGTTTAAGCGGTCTATATATGTATATAAGTTTGTTAATCTGTACCCTCATAGATTTTAACAAATAAGGCATCTTTGATGGTATTTGACGTTCCACGTGAACTAACGAAGTCGCTATAAACTCTATGTCGGAAATTACCTATATGGAATTTTCCAACCCCAAAAGATATAAATAGATAAGTAAACATAAATTTAGTTAATTAGAAAGTACCTAAACGTCAGGTTTTAGTTATTTTAAAACTTTTATAAATTAACACATAAATAACTAGTGTCCACCCCGGCTTCCCTCACGTTTTATCAGGATATAGCTCAATCTATCTGTTAACCAAATTTCATCGAAAATAAAAAAAGAAACCGTGGAAATACGGCGGTCTAATCGCTATAGAGATATCTTCCAGACAACCTTCGGTCGGAATGGATTTGATGAGAACAATAAAGGACGGTGGTGTATTTATTTTAAATTTATTTCATTCGAAGGCTAAGTTAATCATATAATTTTTTTAACTTTTAAATAATGAATATTAAAATGACTATAATAAAATATTTTTTTATATCCAAAGACCTCAAAGTAAATGGACTCAGCGCTCATAAAGTGTCTGAACCAAAGGAGAGCCAAAACGCTTAAAAAGAGCCAAAGAGGGACCATTCTATCAAGTTTTATCCGTCCACTGCTGCTTGTTTATTGAACACATTTGAAGGAGTAGAGTGTGAACCGGCAGTGTATCGATCTCATTTGACATCGTTCGAATTTTCAAAGATTCTATATTTTAGCGTTCATAGTGTATGGAATGGACAAAAGCTTTTTCTTATTTTCTAATTTGCTTCCAAAAACAGTTTTAATTTATACGCCAAATATCACACATTATGTACCGAATTTCAACTTATTTCGTCCAGTAGATTCGGAGAACTTTTGTTTGTGACAGACGGACAGATTGACACGAGAGTGAAGATGCACCTATTGGGTCCGTTGGTACCATATGTACGGAACCCTAAGAACCAACGAACTCCATAGAATAATTGTTCTAATGATTCAAGTAAATAAATGAAGTTTTAGAAGGAAAACCCTAAGGTAATGATATGTTTATGAGCGAACACGAGTTGGATTTTTAAAAGGAAAACCGCTCACGTCATTTATTACAGTTTGTTGCACCTACCTACCTTATTTATTTACATTATTTTTATTTATTAAAACAAAAACAGCTACATTATCAAATATTAGTAAAGAAACTATCATGGTTATGTACATAATTTTCACTAGAAACGGGATATTTACCATGATTTTTGAGTTTTATATTTTCCCGATATTTCGGCACAGTTGCATGCGCCATGATCACGGGAGAACTGACTAAAAGTCTTTGCGAGTAGATGTTATTGGCAGATATATCGATCTACCCTCTTTCTCACTCTTTTATTACGAACGATACAACAAAAAAAAAAAAAAAAACAGAAAAAAAAAAAAAAAAAAACATGGTATATATCCCGTTTCTAGTGAAAATTAGTAAAGAAGTTATAAATACAAAGAAAACGAAGTAATATTGCAGCCACAACGCTGTTCATTGTTCAACATTAGAAGTATACAGGGCGTCCCAAGACTATGCAACTTGAAGGGAAAGTACCAGATAGGATATATTGCTGAAAGGAGACTCTATTTTATTTTTAAAACTTAACAATACTGCATTTAACCACACCTATTTCTGCCGCAAAGCAGTAGTGCTCGTATTGCTGTGTTCCGGTTTGAAGGGTATTGTTGCCGGTGAAATTACAGGCACATGAGACTTTTCATCTTTATGTCTCAGGGTGGCAAGTGCAGTGCAATACCACATAGGGCGCGTCCTACGTGGACGTGACCTATGTGACACGGTACCGCCATTGGTGGGCCATTTGCTTGAACCGTCATACCAAGTTGTACAAAAAAAAACACGTCTCATGCCTACATTGTTTGGATTCACGCGTCCAACCTCGTGCTATTATTTATTCTGTGGTCCTACTTCATTCTACAGTCCATTCGAATGAGGGTGCTTCATCTCCGATGATTGTGTGCTAGAAATGCCTCACTTGTTTGTATAGAGTGTGTAGCTTTCATATTACATCAGTTAAGTGTGTCGGGTTGGAACACACCTTTTATCGAATTTCGTAAACGTTTAGAAAGTAGTCTAAAGTGGTTCGAAGAATACGAGCAAACAGAACCCATGTTTTGTTTAAAAACACATTAACACATTCGTGCTGTTTCTTCATACGAGTATATCACGTGTCCTATCCCCAATAGGACATGTGTAGGTAAAATAACAATAATAAGTAGGTAAACATGTTTTCAGATTATCTTCCGCGCTAGATAAATAGTAAATATAATCCTATACTATTAAACAAGCAATATTTTTATATCATTCTGTACATGTGTATGTCACTGAACTCGTAAATAACAGGACCGTTTTTGATGTTTTTTTTTGTTTGTTTGAGTGTTCCCCTGAATGGTTTAGATTCACAACTGCCGTGGTAATCGGGGCCGCGTTAAGCCTCCCGTGAATATTTACGATTTGCGTAGTAAGAAATCTGCAAAAGTTCGACGTGTAACGTGTATCGCGCAACGAGTGAATTAGATGACACAAAATATGAAGTAAATTGGCTCAACTCACGGTACCCCGAATGCTATAGATGTACCCGGTAGATTGCGCTGCATTCGGTTCACCGGGACTACGTGAACGAAGTCGCGAGCGGGCGCTGGTATAATATATAAAATACTAGTGTCCACCCGCGGCTTCGCTCGCGTTTGTACGGCGGATATCTGAACTGAAATTTGGATGACAATCAATATTATGGTGACAGCGAGCATCTGATGATGGAGATGGAAGGTGGACAACGTATCTCCTCGATGATTAATAGTAACCCGTCTGTGTTCGGGCTCATTTAGCTTACGGTTCCGATAACCAACATGAGACTTTTCATCTTTATGTCTCAGGGTGGCGGGCGCAGTGCAGTGCCACATAGGGTGCGTCCTAGGTGGACGTGACCTATGAGGTAATGGGTTGTTAAAGGTTGAGGTTACCGCTTAACATCAGGTGGGCCATCAGAATGTTCCGTCATTCACGTAGTTAAAAAAACATAGTTTACTACCTACTTCATTTCCTTGCTTCCGTTTTTTTTCTTTATTTAGCGGCTTTTGAACATAATGTTCATGTCGGCCCATATTTACAAACACAAATAAACTTCTAAAGGTCATATAACAAAAAGGAAAACATAATTTGGTTAAACAAGAATATAAACTTACTTTAATATTCCCGTTGTCCACGTTAACGTGGACAAGCTCAACGTGGACAACGGGAATAAACCAAGTAACAGTCCAAAAAAACTAATCAATCGTATACACTAACCTATAAATAATTTCATTTGAATTTGGAACTTGCATCCGTTGCAGATTTGGATACAATTGATTACATCAGAGAAACCCAAGATATCCCTACACTCGAGATATGACTGAGATACAACTATGACAGGTAGTGAGATTTTTATCAACGTGTCAATAAGTAGTATACTCGACTCACCTCGCAAGAGTACCTACTTACCTACTCAGTAGCAGAATGTCATCGCAAGCGGAGATAAAGTGGGTACAACGAATACACAATACACGTGTAAATCACCCTGACTTCAAGAGCATATAAATATTTGTTGGAAAAAGAACCTTTAAAACCAACAATTAAGACGTACAGTACTTAAACAATAGTTAAGTACCGACTCTCATCTCCTTTAATCTAAATCAGTGTTTTTTAATCTTTATGTATACGCGACCCTCTACCAGAAAAGCTAATCTGGTGGCACCCCGCGACTCATTTACGAGAAAAACGAGTCTGACCCCCTAAGACAGAAATTGAACTTGCTATATCAATAACAAATAATAAATAAATAATGCTGGACAGTTCACACAACATTATCTAGCCCCAAGCTAAGCAGAGCTTGTGTTATGGGTACTAGATAACTGATAAAAAAAAATGAGATGGAAAAGTCGCGGGTCAGTACTAGTAAAATATAATCCACGCAAAAAAAAATTTTACCACTGGCTTGTCTCTTTGATGGTGACATTTGTTTGTTTACAAAAATATCTTGAATTCTGAACCAGGGTATAGATAGATATTTTTTATTATGCATATAAAATACCCAGAACACCCTGAACAAGTATCTGCGATCGCACAAATATTTGTTCCCAGGCGGGAATCCAACCCGCAACCCCCTGCGTCGCAGGCCAAGCTTCGCCCGCCGCGCCACAGAGGTCGTCAATGGTTTCAAAGATAATGTATTTGATTTTCTTACTTTATCGATCGCGAGAAAATTATCGGGGACTGCTTTCTCAGTGAATTTACTGTAAACATTTTGATTGTAATGTAGGTAGAACATATACCTTCCTTAATTTTTACTTTTAGTTTGCTCTCTACCACGACCCCATAAACTAGCCCTCGATTCCGAGACGAAGCAAGTAATTTTTAGAAAATCTTTGCATGCAGTATTACTAAGTTTTAAAAATACAACAAAGTCTCGTTATATATTGGAGATAGGATATTTTGCTGAAAGGAAACTTTATTTAATTTTCAAAACTTAGTAATACTGCATTCAAATATTTTCTAAAAAAAAGGAATGATACCAATGAATGATAAAATAAGGAATGTGTTTTTTTTACATTTAGGTAAATGTAAAAAAAACATTCCTTATTTTATGATGCCAATCGAAAGAATGAATAACAAAAAATAATTCCGCTTTAGTAACATGGTATCTTAAAACAAATAAATAACGTAAAATTCATCATTTTAATTTTAATTTTAAATTTAAGTCAGTCCGGTTCCCGTGCGAATCAAGTAATTTTTAGAAAATTATTGAATGTGTATTACTACATTTTAAAAATAAAGCAAAGTCTCCTTTTAGAAAAATATCTTATCTACATATTTAAGGTACTTTCCCTTCATGTCGCATAGTCTTGGGACTCCCTGTATATACCTACCTACCTAGGTGAGATCCTTGAATACTTCGCAAAGGTTATCGGAACTCACTGGATGCCTACACTACACTCGATACAAGATAGAAATAGATCTAGGAAATCTATATTTCCACGTTTTTCAATAAAAACTGCATAACTAAAGGCAATCGTAAGATTGGCAATGGTTACTTTTGCAATTAGACGCAGAATATATATAAATAGTACCTAGTACTAATACGGAATAGATTGAAATTTAGATTTGATTCATGACTAAGCGTTCTAGTGTGGCTGATTTGTGAAACAGACCCAATCTAAAATCCAATTTGCTTAAATGAACCACGTAAGAACCATAAGAACTGTGACTTTACTGGGATAGGCATGAATAGGTAATCGAGTAGTGATTAACTGGCAGGATAGTGATGTGTAGGTAAGTGCCAGATAGAGAATTCTTGAAACCGAAATAATTTGTAGGTTCGGCCAGGCCCGCATTCGGCTTGCAATGAGGGCTTTTCATTTTCGCATTAAAAAAAAGTAGTTCGATTTGGCTCGATAGATGGCGCTGACTCAAATGTGGTTTTCAAAATAACAAATTTTAATGCATTGTCTGTGCTTTTGTGTGAATATCACGAAAATATATCACTACATTGTTGATGTTGACATTTTACTTTATTTTGACAGTTAAGTACAGAGCTGGCGCCATCTATTTTCAAGGCTGATGTGAAACGGCCGTGAAAACCCATCATTGTTCAATCAGAGAATGTAAAAACATAGTTATGGAAATAGGTGCATTCAGTTTTTCTTAGATGAAAGTAGTTGCCAGAACTTTGTGTCCGAGATGGTCTGAATTGTCTGAATACAAGATTTCAAGGAATTTGATGAGATAATAGCCAAATAAGAAGCAAAATTCGCAAAATTCGCTGAAAGTAGCATGGTGTAGGCTAGCGATCCATCCGCTTGCTAGGTAACAGGATAGGCAGTAACAGCTGATTTCCGAAAGCCCCGGGGCACAATCTATTCAATTCCAGCTACATTTGTTCTCTTTTCCCTTGTAGTCTCCAAGCGACCACCTGTACAGGAGACGATAAATGATCTAACGAACTTTGTAAGAGAAATATAACTTTTGAAACTATCATGGTTATGTACATAATTTTCACTAGAAAACATCTACTCGCAAAGACTTTAGTCAGTTCTCCCGTGATCATGGCGCATGCAACTGTGCCGAAATATCGGGAACATATAAAACTCAAAAATCATGGTAAATATCCCGTTTCTAGTGAAAATTTTGTAAGAGAAGTTCGATCATCACTATTATATGAGTCCACTTCATTTGAAGATATATAATCACCCTCCCTATAATAAACACATATCCTTAAAAAAAAAAAGTCTCTAAATAAATAAGGTTGTGAGCAGCCGTCGGGCTGTAGAAGGAGATACCCACAAAAAAAGTGGATATCGATTAGATATATTGATTGCCAACTCCCTAAATGTGCGATTAAAACTTTAAACCTACAAGGCGGTTTAAAGGACTATACATATATCTGAAGAATGAAGTGACGTAATATTAATAATTATCCGCAAAGTCAAAACCTGAAACGGTATGTGTGAATCTTAGAGCATTGTCATCTAGTTATTTATTGCTATCCCCCCCCCCCCCCCCCCCCCCAAGTTTATAGATGTTCTTGGCATCACTTTTAGCGCTTGTGGCATAATTTCGTCGGTACCGACTTGCCGGCGTTCTTACTGCTCGATCGTGTGAAAAAACATAAATTACACAAAAAAAAACATGTTTTTGTGCCAATAAGTATAAACCGAAAGTAGTAAAAGGCTTTTCGGCCTGGAATCTAGGCCGAAACAAGGCCCTGGAATATGACGTTGATGATATCATATGACTAGCGAAGTGAGACGCGTCGTCGAGCCGTCTGCCGAACGAGCCATCACAGACAACTCAGCAGTTACTGCTGCGTGAGAAAACTCATTATGTACAGATTTTATCACTCATAAACAGGCTTATGTATGTTTTGTAAAATGCTATCATGATTTATGTAAAACACGTCATACTAATCGTATGTCATATGAATCAACTCAATTCTAGGTCACTGCACTAAAATTGAGGTGTGTACTACACTGGTACAGTCAGACATATACGTGCTGGACATTGGTTTTTAATTTACGTATCATTACATACCCACATAATACGTAACACCCAAAGTCCTGATCCCACACCAGGTTTCTCTGTGTCGAAGGTGTCATGAATTACGAGTGGTACCACAATACGCAGACCCGGAACAAACATTTGAAGATTTGTCCCGCAACGGGAATCGACCAGCAACCTCTCTTATCTCAGCCAGCTATTTTACTCACCCGCCGCACCACTGGGGTCGATAAATCGTTGTAACAAGTTTGAGCCTAAACTAACGTTGTAATCAAAAATTTGATCAGCCATTTCAAACAATTTTTTTTAATAAATGGTGTTTCTTAGCTCCGACGCGCGATTGCAGTTTACTACAGTCCAGTTCAGTATATGATACCCAATATGTTGCGCAAAGGGAAAACATAATGAGTAAAATTTTTTTGAACGCTCTATTTTACGATTTTGCAATTATTTTTATGTAATTATTTGCGTATCGTATATTTAAATAAAAGACCCTAGCCCAATTAAATTGATTCAACACCAAAAACCTACAACAGTAACCTACAGCTTCAACAATGAATTAGTCATAATTAATAATGCGATGGTATTTAACATCGTCGTTATCACAGAATGCCCACGAGGACAGCTGATTAACGCAGAGTCAACACGAAACCTCGTGACAAGCAGCTGTGCAAACTTTCGCGTATTTCTTTGAAAAGGGGGACTTACCATGGCTTCCGAAATAAAATTAGAGCCAGATGTTTCAAATGGCAGTTCTAGTAGGTACTACGCCTAACTACAATAATAATAATAAAATAAAAAATAAATAATGCTGGACAAGTTCACACAACATTATCTAGCCCCAAGCTAAGCCAGAGCTTGTGTTATGGGTACTAGGTAACTGATATACATAATACAATACATTACATAGATAGATATTTTTTATTATACATAGAAAACACCCAGAACACCCGGAACAAATATCTGCAGATCGCACAAATTATTTGTTCCGTGGCGGGAATCGAACCCGCAACCTCCTGCGACGCAGGCGAACCATCGCCAACCGCGCCATAGAGGTCGTCAATAAGGTAAAGTAAGAAGCAATAGTTTATTAATATATAGTAAGCGATCGCAGATATTTGTTCAGGGTGTTCTGGGTATTTTTATGTATAATAAAAAATATCTATCTATGTAATATATTGTATTAAGTATATCAGTTATCTAGTACCCATAACACAAGCTCTGCTTAGCTTGGGGCTAGATAATGATGTGTGAACTGTCCAGCATTATTTATTTATTTATTATTTATTTATATTTTGAGCAAAATCATACACGGTATTCTTATTTATTGAATTCTTTATTGCACAAAAAAACAAAGAAATTGTATACAAACGGAGGACTTAATGCTAAGCGGCATTTACATACGGTACTATTTACATACATACTACATAGTAGTAGTAGAGCCTTTTTTGTGAAAGAGTTCGTCCGGGGAAGTACTACCACCATACCTATTTCTGCCGCAAAGCAGTAGTGCTCGCATTGCTGTGTTCCGGTTTGAAGGGTAAGGGTGCCGGTGAAATTACAGGCACATGAGACTTTTCATCTTTATGTCTCAGGGTGGCGGGCGCAGTGCAATGCCACATAGGGCGCGTCCTAGGTGGACGTGACCTATGAGGTAATGCACTGTCCATAGGCAGAGATTACCACTTAACATCAGGTGGGCCATCTGCTTGATCCGTCATTCAAGTAGTATAAAAAATAAATAAATAAATAATAAATAAATAAAATAAATAAAAAAAAAACATACATACATAGACACACGCCTTTTTCCCCGAAGGGGTAGGCAGAGCCTCAATGGGCCGCTTTTCACAGTGGGTTGCACCATCGTGGAATATAGACATGACAAGTGGTGAGCTCATCGCCGCCATTGCTTCCCACGACTGACTCAACTAACGCTTTCTTCCAGCATTCTAAGATAATAAGCTGCGCCGTGTATAGTGCTGTCAAAAAAGGACAGATTATTAGTGTGTCTAAGAATAGGCCCCTACGCCTCATCCCGTGGATGTCGTAAGAGCCGACTAAGTGATTACAATTTACACCATGGTTTGGGCGACGGCATCTACTTGAGTTACTCGTCACCAATCCACCTGCCAAGCGTGGTGATTATGGTGAATCCGCTGTTGCATTCCATTGACGACCTCTGTGGCTCGGCGGGTGAAGGTTCGCCTGCGACGCAGGAGGTTGCGGGTTCGATTCCTGCCTCGGAACAAATATTTGTGCTATCGCAGATATTTGTTCAGGGTGTTCTGGGTATTTTCTATGTATAATAAAATAAAAACTATCTATGTAATATATTGTATTAAGTATATCAGTTATCTAGTGCCCATAACACAAGCTCTGCTTAGCTTGGGTCTAGATAATGTTGTGTGAACTGTGTCCAGCATTATTTATTGATTTATTTATTTATTGCGGCTCGCTCAGCAGTGGACGTAGACGTTGATGATGATGATGAAAGATTTAAGCGACGGACGGCGTTGTTAATGAACCAATTATTTTATTAGCGAATGAATATGGGTTTCCCAGTCGTTCCTCTTATCGGTAAACGTGCGTAGCGAGCTATGGGTAACAAATTCAGCAAGTAGGTAACATGGTATATAAGGAAACATGTGGTTCTATTTATTTTTAGACGAGGCACTTGATCTGTTGTTACAAAGCCATATTGTAAAGTATATTTCATACAAATTATGTAGTTTTTAGGGTTCCGTACCCCAAAAGTTATCAACGGAACCTTATAGGATATACTCTCGTGTTGTGATTGATGTGACGTTTGTCGCGCAAGGTTACGTACGTGGCACTATCCCTTTGCCAGTGGCTTTGTCATAGTATCGGGATTAAGAGCATTCCCCTGCTCTCCCTGCCCCTCCACATTCCCCTGCCCTCCCAGCCCCTCCACATTCATCCACACACCGAATTTCATCAGAATCTGCGCAACCGTTAAGGAGTTGAGTAGAACTGGAAATACATATATAACGAGTGTAGCCGCGGGCGGAGGCTAGTAAAGATAGCCTATAATATAACACTCGGGGATAGTTTAGCTTCATGTTAGTGAAAGAATTTTCATAATCAGATCAGTAGTTCCGAAGATTACTTCCTACATGTAAGTAGGTACCACCTACTACACTAGCTACTGTAATTAGCTATTATAAAATCAAAGTGCAATACTAAAAAAAAAAATACTTCTTGAATGACTGTACTAGCAGATGGCCCACCTGATGACAACCGGTACAATGCCTCATGGGACGCGTCCACCTAGTACGCACCGTATGTGGCATTGCACTGCGCCCGCCACCCTGAGACATAAAGATGAAAAGTCTCATGTGTCTGTGATTTCACCGGCACCAATCAAACCGGAACCACCGGAACACAGTAATGCGAGCACTACTGATTTGCGCAATAAAAAGAAATGACATGGCAGAAATAGGTATGGTGGTAGTACTTCCCCGGACAAATTCCTTCACAAAAAGCTCTACCGTTACCTACGATGAGGAAACGTCAGCGTTCAAGTGCGCTCGCTCATTTGTCGATACAAACTCACAAAAAAACTTTAACCTCCTTAAAATATTAGTGATTAGATTGGTCCGGTACGGAGGCCGCATTGCTATAAGATAGATTGAGATTCCTGTTGAATCTGCTTACTGTTACTGTTACTGTTACTGTTAGCCTGAATCATCCCATTATTGAGCAAAGGCTTCTCCCCATATCCTCTAGTCACTACGATCCTGTGCTATTGTTTGCCAATCTGTGTTAAAAGTGTCTATTTGATCACGCCATCTCCTGTGTGGTCTGCCGCGACGCCATCTCGCTGTGTCAGGGCTCCACATAGTGGTTATTTTGGCCCACAGCTCATCAGGCATGCGGCAGACATGTCCAGCCCAATTCCACTTCAGCACTGAATCTGCTTATACTACTTAATAAAGAATTTTTCTTTGTTTTCAGAATGATTCCACGGAGAAAACACAACGCGTCATCGGGTTCGCTACCACCCCCCGATGACAAGACCGCCAGCAATGACTACATACGTAAGTACCACATCCTATTGCCCTTTACACTACCTGTGGCCACATCCGCATTTCAGCTTTCTACTTGAATGACCTTACGACTAAAATATATACCTACCTAAACTTAACCAAGCTACTATCCCCGTCGCTTGAATGTAGTAAGCACAGCCTAATTGAAATACCCACCAGGATTCAAATATACGGGTCTTACCCAAAAAAACCCACCAGAAAAACCCCACGGTAGAGTTATTGGGAAAATTCGAAAATATTGTATCCAAAAATACAACCGAGCGATCTCTGGTGCTGGTATGGCAGTGGGGTATAGTCTTATTATAAAAAAAAACACCAGCAGTGGGGTTTTACATTTATAAGCTATATATGGAGCATACTGCTGCTGTGGTGTGTCTGGTCTAAGAATAGACCCTCCGTCTCCTCCCGCAGATGTCGCTAAAGCCGACTAAGGGATTACAGCAGGGGATGGGTAGCTGCACCTAAATACTCAACACCGCGATCACCAACCCGCCTGGCAAGCGCTAAGCGTGGAGACTATGGCAAACCCCTCCATTGCATTCCATGGGGGATGTCTCGTCCAGCGGTGGACGTCTAAAGTTGATGATTAATATATTTAAGACTATTTCTATCGGATACATGGAAGAAAATATAATAAGCGTGTTTCCGAAACGCCCCCTTTGTACACAGAAATACAATGAGTCAGCTGGTACAGAGTAACTAAACGATGTTGCGTACTCGCACGTGGTGGGGTGTGAAATAGTGATAGTAGGCAGTTGCGCAAGCGCCGAGCGCAGCGAGACGGGCCGTAGCGCAGGCGCGTGCCAGCGCGACCCTGAACTTGAACGCGGCTGCACGCTTCCTGCTGACCTCTCGCAACTTGGATTACCATTTACTGCAATAAAGAAGTTATTACAAACCTATTATTGCTTATTTTACTATTTATGACGCAGAAAAGGAAGGCCCCGCCCTCGATGGTCCAAATACATTATAAAGGCCACAGGAAGTCCGGGGACGGAGGCGGCAAGACCGTTTGTTGTGGCATTATATGGGAATATTTCAGCAGTAGTCTCCTATAGGCTAGTTTTGTAGGTGGGAAAAGATGCAATCGGACTTTCTATGTAACAAGTAATTAATTTTGTAAAAATTAAAAGAACCCTCAACGCAATGAAACGGCTGAACTGATTTTGATCAAACATAGGTTTTTTTTTTTTTTTTGATACTACTTGGATGACGGAACAAACAAGAGGCCCACCTGATGTTAAGCGGTAACCTCTGCCTATGAACAGTGCATTACCTCATAGGTCACGTCCAATAAGGACGCACCCTATGTGGCATTGCACTGCGCCCGCCACCCTGAGACATAAAGATGAAAAGTCTCATGTGCCTGTAATTTCACCGGCACCCTTACCCTTCAAACCGGAACACAGCAATGCGAGCACTACTGCTTTGCGGCAGAAATAGGTATGGTGGTAGTACTTCCCCGGACGAACTCTTTCACAAAAAAGCTCTACTACTACTAAAACACGAGCTAAGAACACTCCCGACAAATTCACATTACAAACAAAAAAAAAACGAAATCGGTTCATCCGTTCGGGAGCTACGATGGGTCAGACAGACACACACACACAGACACGTCAAACTCATAACACCCTGTCGTTTTTGCGTCGGGGGTTAAAAGTCCTAGTTAAGACATTTCCGATGCTCAATACAGCACTGCAATTGCTGAAGGAAAACAGGTGGACTGATAAAATCTCAAGAAACTGTCTTTGTCATTGTCTGAGAACTTTTGTCGGTATCTACCTCTTGAGTAAGGTCATTACATCAGTAAATACATAGTACATAAGTATAAGGTGACGACCTGTGTGGCGCGGCGGGCTAAGGTTCGCCTGCGACGCAGGAGGTTGCGGGTTCGATTCCCGCCTCGGAACAAATATTTGTGCGATCGCAGATATTTGTTCAGGGTGTTCTGGGTATTTTCTATGTATAATAAAAAATATCTATCTATGTAAATTATATTGTATTAAGTATATCAGATATCTAGTACCCATAACACTAGCTTTGCTTAGCTTGGGGCTAGATAATGTTGTGTGAACTGTCCAGCATTATTTATTTATTTATTTATTAAAAAAAAAAAAAAAAAAAAACAGCATAATGTATGAGGATTGCTATTGTTTCCAGTATCAGACTCGGCTTCACGTGACGGGTGGCGGGCTGCGCTCAAGCGGCGTTTCAACCGCAAGACCCTGCACAAACGGCTTCCCATCACCGCTTGGATGCCACAGTAAGTACCGAATTTACTGCTTATAGAGAGGGAAGAACCAAGATCCTGGCAAAGCTCTCAGAATTAGCAAGGTGAAGTGGCAATGGGCAGGCCATATAGCTCGCAGAACTGATAACCGTTGCGGAAGCAAGGTCCTCGAGTGGTGACCACAAACCAGAACACGCACAAGAGGAATGCACCTCTGATGAACTAAAGACATTGGATGGTGTTTCAAGGCGTCCAGTAAATATAATTTGTCAATATCCGCCGCCGTCTTTTGATTTTGTGTTATCCTGTTCATCAAAAGTTGGAAGAGAACGCTTTTAGCGATAAGACCGCTACTGTTGTTGTACTGTTATTGTTTTTGTTCTTTTATCTTTTTATTTTTCTATTTGGTGTGCAATAAAATGTTTATCTATCTATCTATCTAATATCGAAAACATGACAGCCACCATCATAAAGCTGAGCTGGTGGATCCCAGAGCCTACAAATACAATTTCCACTTCTACATGAAATCATCCTTTATTTGCTACAGCAGCCCAACAGTGCTGGGAGGCCCGTTTGCCGTGGTGTGTGTGTGTGTGCGGCCTAAGAATAGATCCCTTCGTCTCCTCCCGTGGATGTAGTAAAAGCCTTAAGGAAATTATACAATAGGGATGGGCAGCGTCATCCTCTAAGTAGCAACCCAACACCAAATTGTGACCACCAATCCACCTGCGAGCGTGGTGATTATGGCTGTGGCCATTTTTAACCCCCGACGCAAAAACGACGGAGTGTTATAAGTTTGACGTGTCAGTGTATGTGTGCGTGTGTGTGTGTGTCTATCTGTGGCATCGTAGCTCCCCGAGCGGATGAACCGATTTAGTTTTTTCTTGTTTGAAAGGTGAATTTGTCAGGAGTGTTCTTAGCTATGTTTGATCAAAATCGGTTCAACCGTATCATTGCGTTGAGGTTTTTTTTTATTTTTACAAAATTAATTACTTGTATTATATGGGATAGAACTCTCCAGCAGTGGATGTATGATGATGATGACGCAGCCCGAGCTGTAGTTAAAGTCAGAGTTAAAGTCAACAGTCATTTAACCAAATTACTACCGCGCACCTGCAAGGCGTGGAATGAGCTCCCGTTGGATGTTTTCCCACAGGGCTATATGGGTAAATTCAAGAGAAATATCAATGTAGGCAGCGCGTTTGCAATACCGTGGGTGTTGCAGATGTCCATAGGCGAAGGTAACTGCTTTACATCAGGCGGGCTGTCTGCATGTTAGTAAGCTTAACACATTAAAAAAAAAAAAAAAACTTTTAAATTAGTTTTATCTGTAACTATGTAATTTTTTTTTTCTAAAGTGCTGTTTTCCTTACAGGTACAACTCAGAAAAAGCAATCGGCGATCTGATCGCCGGCGTGACCGTGGGCCTGACGGTCATCCCTCAATCTCTCGCGTACTCCAACATCGCTGGTCTCCCTCCGCAACATGGGCTATACGGGTCCTTCCTCGGCTGCTTCATATACATATTCTTGGGCGGCTGTCGAGCCGTGCCGGCTGGGCCCACTGCTATAGCCTCACTGCTGACCTGGCAGGTACTTATTCGTCTTACAATATTTATTTTATTGGTGTAATTACTCTATTCACGACTAGATTTCGCCACAGGAAAAAATAGAAAGCGATCAGCTGTCTGTCATTCCTAGCAATTGTCTTCCAAAATATTTTTTGCGAACTGATGATCCTGGCATGGAAACGGCTGCACCTATTTCCACCAAAAATATCTAAGAGCTATCTTGCAAGCACCATCTTTTTTGTAAAGAAAACCATATCTAAATTAGTCAAACCTTTTTTACACTAATATTATAAAGAGGAAAGATTTGTATATTTGTGTGTGTGTATGTTTGTAATATATAAACTCAAAACCGTCTGTGCCGATTTCAATAATTCTTTCACCATTGGAAAGCTGCATTCAGCTGAGTGACATAGGCTACCAGGGGGGGAATAGGAAGGGGGGCTGTTTTTCACCCTGAAACTACCCGTGTGAAGCCGGGACGAGTCGCTAGTTGAAGATAAATGGGAACATTCGTTTGCACACACACAATCACAAACACACATCATCTCACCCTAAACCAGCTCCTTTCCGTCTGGTAAAAAGTAACCATAATGTAACGGTAAAAATCCGTCCAGCAGAACTCATAGTACCAGGAAGACATACAAATTGACAGACAAACAGACAGATAATCAGATTTAACTGGATTACACGTAATATAGGACCAAATGTTAAAAAAATAATGTTAAGCAATATATGACTGAATGCTTACCAATTACAGGTGGCTGGTGGAGTCGTAGAGAAAGCGATCCTGCTGACCCTCCTCGCTGGAATCGTGGAGCTGCTGATGGGTGTACTTGGTCTGGGGTTCCTGGTAAACTTTGTGTCTGGCCCTGTCTCTTCGGGGTTCACGTCAGCAGTGGCCCTCATGATAGCCACGTCTCAAGTCAAGGTAAATTATTAACGACTAAATGTATAGATCTGATGGTTGTATTACGGAGCATGTAATACAATCATCTAGCCTTACATCATGACGACCTCTGTGGCGCGGCGGGCGAAGGTTGGCCTGCGACGCAGGAGGTTGCGGGTTCGATTCCCGCCTCGGAACAAATATTTGTGCGATCGCAGATATTTGTTCAGGGTGTTCTGGGTATTTTCTATGTATAATAAAAAAATATCTATCTATGTAATATATTGTATTAAGTATATTAGTTATCTAGTACCCATAACACAAGCTCTGCTTAGCTTGGGGCTAGATAATGTTGTGTGAACTGTGTCCAGCATTATTTATTTATTTATTTATTTATTATCATTCAAAACTACATTAAAATTATGGCTCGTCGAGAGGGCGTTCTATAATGACGAAGATTTTGTGTGTAAAATTAAATAATTTAAAATTAGATTAGATTTAATAAAATCTGAGGTAATTGCTACTTATTATATTTAATTTTAACATGACATCTGCAATGAGTAATAATTAATTAGTTTATGTTTACAATTTGAATTATTGACTTCATGTTTAGAATCTATTTTTTTCATAATTTGTCGAAAGAAATGTTATTTGTCTGACCTGTAAATTGATATTAACAAATAAATTGATTATTCCTGGTTATTATAGGTATAATATGATGTTTAACCAGCACTCTTTGCATACAAGCAAACTACGTTCGTCCAGTGCGCACAAATAAGTGTATACATCAAAACCCAGTAGGCGTCAAACATAAATACACTTACTTTTGTCAATAACTTACACCTATTTAATACATAGGTACACGCCTTTTTACCCGAAAGGGTAGACAAAACCTCAATAAGCCTCATTTCACCGTGGGGTGCACCCTCGTGGCAATAGACGTGTCAAGAGGAGAGCTTATCGCTGCCATTGCTTCCCACGTTTAACTCTGCTAACGCTTTCTTCAAAATCAGAGCCACAGACAGCCCACTCTGCACAGGGTGTCTGACCGAAGAAGAATCGGCTGCCCACGTAGTCCTGGAATGTGTGGGAGTAGCAGCCCAACGTAAACAAATCCTCAACAACCCGAGGTCACTCCGCCAAGCCTGCGAAGACCCCAGGAAACTTCTGTACTTCTGGACGTAGTTAGGCTTGCTAACTACCTAGTCAGACAACTCTCACGCATAATGGACCGCCCATAGAGTTCGAATGAGGAAAAGGGATTTATTTAACATTAACATTAACATTAACGCTTTCTTCCAGTAATAACATATTCCTTAATAAGCTAGCAGCCAGGACTAATCTTATACCAACGAGTCCAAGTATTTAACACACATTAAATAAACCATGAAAGCGATAGATACGAAGTTATATCGATTGCGAAAGAAACACGTGCTAGGGTACTTATGGAATTAGTTTAAAATAACCTATTTTTGGACTCGTGTTTCGTCGGTCCGAGGCTTAGCTGCCTAGTTATCTACAGGTTTTCGCAGTTGGGCTAATCCGATTGTGTTAAGCCTATCAGTGTTCTGAGGTCTATCGGGTATGTTCGGGGTACTGAATTTAAAATCTGGTTCAAGCTGATATATAATGGACTGTATTGTTCACTTAGATCTATATACAAGATCTTATTTATGTAGAATGTTATAAAATTAGACTGGTCAAAAACATTAACATTTGTTAAAAACGGTCCTTATTATATACCCACGCGTGTCCCGCGCCTAGCTGAGGATCGGGCAAGCGCCTATTTTTTTTTTTTTTTTTGATACTACTTTAATGATGGAACAAGCATATGGCCCACCTGATGTTAAGCGGTAACCTCTGCCTATGAACAGTGTATTACCTCATAGGTCACGTCCACCTAGGACGCGCCCTATGTGGCATTGCACTGCGCCCGCCACCCTGAGACACAAAGATGAAAAGTCGAAAAGTCTCGTGTGCCTGTAATTTCACCGGCACCCTTACCCTTCAAACCGGAACACAGCAATGCGAGCACTACTGCTTTGCGGCAGAAATAGGAATGGTGGTAGTACTTCCCCGGACGAACTCTTTCACAAAAAAGCTCTACTACTACTAAATTTGACAATGTTCTGCGTTTGCTTTACGTCTTATTTCTAGTTCCTTAAAATTAGCTATTTTCTATGAGAGGGCTCGTCGTCCGTAGAAAAGCCTAGAATAATAAGTTAATTAAATATTGTATTCGTGTAGGACCTGTTCGCGATCACCGTCACAGGAGACACGTTCCTGCAGCAGTGGATCTCCATCTTCAAGAACCTGCACAACGCGCGGCCCTGGGACCCCGTGCTCGGGTTCATTTGCATCGCGCTACTGCTGCTGATGAGGGTACGTACGTCCTACAGCTTCACCACTTCAGGGGCCCAATTCTACTATTTTTTAAAGAAAAACTATTACTGTACTATGCAATTACAATTCAATTACAATTGTCATTAAAAATAGTAGTCTGCTAAATTTATGATTTTACGAATTTTTACGTAGAAAGATTTTACGATTGTTTCTAAATGGTCACAATTATAATGGAATTGAAAAACCATTGAAGTTTGTAGAATACCCACCAAAAGTGACAAGCATGAGACGATTCATTAACAATTGTAATACAATTGGTTTAGTAGAATTGGGCCCAGCCCTTTAATTGCACCAAATAATAAAACATTGGTGAAGAAATTATATCTATTCTATCACCGACATTGATTCCTCAAAGTTGGAAAACGGGAAACGGTTTTGGGCCATAGTTCCCAACACCTCGTTGAACTTTAAGGGATCCATCAGGACAAGGGATTGAACTCAAGGGATCCATCACGAACTAGGTACTCAACTTTGTGGATTCATTTATGCAAAAATCATGCGCGCGCTTTAGAGGTCGTCGTTTATTTTAAAACTAAAAGTCAGATCTTAATACTATTTTGTAGATGTAATTGGATAAAAGAAGACCCTTCAAGGTCAGTAGTGCGCTAGATTTGAAAAAAATAAACCAGAACAAAATACCATAATTTAGCAGAAATGTTCAAATAATCCTCCTCCTTTATAATGAGAACTGCTAAGGAGTGGAATACACTACCGCCGTCTGTCTTTCCTGAAAACTATAATCTGGGTCTCTTCAAGTCAAGAGTGAATAGGTGCCTTCTAGACCTTTGTGCTCCATCTTCGGCCGCATCGTCACTTACCAACAGGTGAGATCGTGGTCAAACAAAGGTGTATCATTGTTAAAAAAAAAAAAAAAAAAAAAACAGGCTTACAATATGTCCAGCACTGGATTTCTTAGGCCTGATGATAAATGATTTATATCGCTACGGTGCTGAAATGTCCTCAGAATAAAATTTTGATAATCCTAGTTATCATAACGCATTCGATCCACGATGTAATTGGTTAAAAGTCCCATAAGCTCAAACTTCGCTAGGACTTAAAAGTGCTGGTCCATTTATCGGCTAGCTTATTATGTAATAATTAATAGCTTATTATGTAATTCCTGCAATAGCAATGCTATAGCAAGAATTGCGCGATTATCGCATCCAAATTGTAAATTTGTATTACGTATCGCTGGTATGTAATATGAATTTGAGCGCAACTTTGCGCTATTTTCACGCGCAATTCTTGCTATCGCATTGCTATTGGAAGACACGTAACAAGCTAGCCGATACCCATGGCAATTTGACCCTATCTGCTTTCTGCATTCAGCTCGCCAGACCTTCAACTATATTTGATGTTACAGAAAATTGGAATGATCAAACTGGGCGAGAAGTCCGACGACGGGCCCAGCACGCGACAGAAGCTGGTGACGAAGTGCTTGTGGATGGTGGGCACCTGCCGGAATGCCATCGTGGTGGTTGCCACCGGTCTGCTGGGATACTGGTTCGTCACCACGCACGGGACCCCACCTGTCGTCCTCATGGGTGAGTGAGATGCACATTTTTAACCCCCAACCACAGATTACTTAATAGTTACTACGTAACCCCGACGCAAAAACGATGCGGTGTTATAAGTTTGACGTGTCTGTGTGTGTGTGTGTATGTCTGTTGCATCGTAGCTCCCGAATCATTTATTTTGTTTGAAAGATGAATTTGTCGGAAGTGTTCTTAGCTATGTTTGATCAAAATCGGTTCAGCCGTTTTATTGCGTTAAGGTTTTTTTAATTTTTATAAAATTAATTACTTGTTACATAGCCCTATGTAGCACCAGTGACTCGAAATTGACTGATGTTTGGTGCAAGATGCTCTAATTAACTCGATTCACAGTTTGGTCGTTGATCTCTCCTAGTGAAAAGTGAAAAGTCTCATGTGCCTGTAATTTCACCGGCACCCAAACCCTTCAAACCGGAACACAGCAATGCGAGCATCACTGCTTTGCGGCAGAAATAGGTATGGAGGTAGTACTTCCCCGGACAAATTCTTTCACAAAAAGCTCTAGTACTACTAAAAGGTTGTAGTTGACAGTGGCAACTATATCGCTTCGATGCAACATTATAAAGCCTATACAGATAGATAGATAGTTACAGTCAGATAGATAGTTATAGTCAGATAGATAGTTATAGTCAAATAGTCCTTTATTTTTAAAATAATTTACAAGTAAATTCATTGAAAATCCAAAATTAAGGTACCTGTACTAACAAATTATATTAAATTTAAAATATAAAAATAATTATGAAGTGACAATGTACCTAATATGGAAAAATAGAAAGCTATATACAATATGTAATAAATTAAATTAATTCACAATTAACAAATTAATTCACAAAAATACGGCATTACTATTTTTTGTCAAGAAAATCCTCGACCGTGTAGTACGCCCTCTCGATGAGCCATATCTTAAGTTTGTTTTTGAAAGAAGCTAAGCTGGGTGCTGTGACAACATGCCCTGGTAGACGGTAGTAGACAGCAGGTGAGTGAGCCTATCGGATTTCACCAACCTATGCTTCACTGAGGCGAGCTTGTCAGCTCCGCGGGTCTTGTACCGGTGGGCTTGTCCGCCTCCGCGTGTTGCGAACGCTCCCTGCTTCACCCGTAGATATGTAGATATGTCTCAATAGGTCCCGAAAGCCCAATATCAAAGCCCATCAAGGATGACGTCATCCTTTTATATTTAGAAATCGATTGCTGCTATAAACAACATTGCTGATTATTTTATAAAAACGGGAAATTTTCACGTAACGTTAAATCGATGTAAGCACCGACATTGTTTCGACCCGTTTCGAGAGCCTTTTTCAAGGTGAGTGAACGCGACGCACTCCACCCGCGTCTCGCTTAGCACTAAGCGCTAACTCAGTGCTAAGCGAGACTCGGGTGGAGTGCGTCGCGTTCACTCACCTTGAAAAAGACTCTCGAAACGGGTCGAAACAATGTCGGTGCTTACATCGATTTAACGGTACGTGAAAATTTCCCGTTTTTATAAAATAATTGATATGATTCACGAAAGTTTTTATAGTAAAACATTGCTGATGTTTTATTTGTCTGTTTTGTGCTCCAGCGGAGAACATTCCGAATGGTTAGTAAAGTAGAGTCGGGTAGATACACGTCATTCGCTCAAGATATCACTGGAGTAGTCTGTAGCGTGTCACGTCATTCACGTCATTTCTATCACTCATTAGGACTATCAATAGCTAAGTGTAAAGTTTGGCAGGCTGCACGAGTGTTCATGATCATAAGTTTTTCGAGGTCAAAGTTCAATGAGCTTATGGTTACCGTTACCTTTACGTATAGTATTATTTTATCTGTGCCTATACAAAACTTTGAGGAACTAATGTCGTTAATAGAAAGATAGTATATTGTATTAAATAAAATCTAATTATAAAATGGAAATTTTCCAGTTCATAAAAACAAGAATCATAGTAGTGTTAAAATTTATGTTTGTATCAAAAAATAACTTTGAATATTAAACAGTTAAAATATTTTTTTTTTTACTGGAACCGGGAATTTGTCATTTTGTAATTAGCTATTAATTACAAGAAAACACTATTGATCAAAATTATATCTGTTGCATCACCGTCATTGGTTCCTCAGTTTGTATGGTAAACGGTTTTGGACCATCCACTCAAAAATGTTACCTCAAAGATTTGAAAGACTTGTTGCTACATAAAAGTCCATGAAACTAGTTTACCATATTTGTTAAAATATTCGGGGAAACTGGCCTAAACCTAAGAGCCCTATATAAAGCTAGCGAGGCTAATGAGTTTACCATATTTTTTAAAATATTCGGGGAAACTGGCCTAAACCTAAGAGCCCTATATAAAGCTAGCGAGGCTAGAAACTGGCCTAAACCTAAGAGCCCTATATAAAGCTAGCGAGGCTAATGAATTTACCATATTTTTTAAAATATTCGGGGAAACTGGCCTAAACCTAAGAGCCCTATATAAAGCTAACGAGGCTAATGAGTTTACCATATTTTTAAAAATATTCGGGGAAACTGGCCTAAACCTAAGAGCCCTATATAAAGTTAGCGAGGCTAGAAACTGGCCTAAACCTAAGAGCCCTATATAAAGCTAGCGAGGCTAATGAGTTTACCATATTTTTTAAAATATTCGGGGAAACTGGCCTAAACCTAAGAGCCCTATATAAAGCTAGCGAGGCTAGAAACTGGCCTAAACATAAGAGCCCTATATAAAGCTAGCGAGGCTAGAAACTGGCCTAAAGCTAAGAGCCCTATATAAAGCTAGCGAGGCTAATGAGTTTACCATATTTTTTAAAATATTCGGGGAAACTGGCCTAAACCTAAGAGCCCTATATAAAGCTAGCGAGGCTAATGAGTTTACCATATTTTTTAAAATATTCGGGGAAACTGGCCTAAACCTAAGAGCCCTATATAAAGCTAGCGAGGCTAATGAGTTTACCATATTTTTTAAAATATTCGGGGAAACTGGCCTAAACCTAAGAGCCCTATATAAAGCTAGCGAGGCTAATGAGTTTACCATATTTTTTAAAATATTCGGGGAAACTGGCCTAAACCTAAGAGCCCTATATAAAGCTAGCGAGGCTAATGAGTTTTCTTTATTACAGTGTCAGAGATTCCCCGATGTGAGCCTTTTCCCATAACATTCGCACCTAGCGAGGTTTAGTGCCCACCTGGTTACGGCCCCATTCACAGAGTAGCTGATTTTTGGACTTGTGTTGCAGGTAAAATCCCCTCAGGCGTGCCAGTTCCCCAACTGCCTCCATTCTCCTACGTGCGACCTGATAACACTACCGCCGACTTCTTGGACATGGTGTCAGAACTGGGATCTGGACTGGTGGTCATTCCTCTAATCGTACTACTTGAAGATATTGCTATTTGCAAAGCTTTCTCCGATGGACGCACAATCGACGCCACGCAAGAGATGATAGCAATGGGTGTCGCTGGGATTGCCAACTCTTTTATGCAAGCGTACCCTGGTGGAGGCTCACTGGCGCGTTCGGTGGTCTCCAATGGATCAGGGGTCAAGACTACCTTCAGCGGACTTTACACAGGTAAGCACTATCTTTCCCTGTTAAAGACCTATTTTACAGGGTTTGAAGTTATCAAGATAAATATGCCCTTTGATAATTATCGCGATATTTATCATGATAATTATCAGATAATTATCAAACAGATATTAAGCCTAGGAATCCTTTTTTAACTGATATTACATATCAACATTTATGTTAGAAGCAAGTAGTTTAGTAAATAAATTATACACATTTAACAATCAAGGTAATCTTTTATAATTTTTTTGCTTATAATTGCGTGAATAAAAACTTGCTTACAAAAATACGAGATGTTAATAAACTACCTACATACTACTTAATTAAATTGATGAGTGGAATATCATCGTGATCAACCTCAACTGCGTTAACTGGACAGGGGTTGTCTGTATCTGAAGAAACTAAATTCAAAATCCAACTTAAATCTGCGTTATTATTACCAAGATACTTATCAAGATAATTATCAACCTATATTTATCTTGATAATTATCAAGATAATTATCATTGATAATTATCTTATCTTATTATCAATGATAATTATCACTTCGAACCCTGCTATTTTATCTAAAAGGCCAAACACATCAACATCCGAAACACCACACTGCGCTCCAAAATAAAAATCGCCGACGTAGGAGAAAAAGCCGCCCAGCTGAAGTGGAAATGGCCTGGACATGTCTGTTGCATGCCGGATGAGCTGTGGGCCAAAATAACCACTATGTGGAGCCCAGACACAGTGAGACGGCGTCGCGGCAGACCACGCAGGAGATGGCGTGATGAAATAGACACTTTTAACACAGATTGGCAAACAATAGCACAGGATCGTAGTGACTAGAGGATATGGGGGGAGGCCTTTGCCCAACAATGGGATAATTCAGGCTAACAGTAACAGTAACATCAACATCACCCTACAGCTCTACAACATGCGAGACGAATCGGGCTGACTTCCATTTGACTTTGTAAATGTTATATGCCAGCAAGTTTTAATTCTAGAACACGCTAGGTTCCTAAAGATGGGTTTACGACACATATGTAGGTAGCATGGGTTAGGTTAGCGTAGAATAGGGATGGATTACTCAAACGAAGAGAGGCTTTTCTCCTCTGAGATAATGAGATCCTTTCAGGGACACCATACCTCCTGGTCACTGATCCAACTCAGGGGGACTAAGAAAGTCCTAGTGACAGGACGAACTAATGAATCCCATAACATCTATATCAGAATAGTAGTGGAGATGGATTCCACTGGGCAGCAATGATAAAATCTTATCATGAATCCTTTTCTATCTTCGTAGATCTTCCATAGAAACTTATGTAATATTGTAAACTTCCAGGAGTAATGGTGATCCTGGCTCTTCAGTTCTTCACTCAGTACTTCGCGTACATCCCGAAGGCGGCGCTAGCGGCTGTCATCATCTCAGCCATCCTCTTTATGGTGGAGTACAACGTTGTCAAGCCGATGTGGCGCGCCAAAAGTACGTTTAATTTGTAATGTTTGTTTATAGAGTTACGCATTGAGCATTTTATTGACATAACATCAAAAAAACATAACACCCAACAGTCACATCATAGTCCTGATCCCACACTAAGATTCCCTGTGTCGTGGATATCAGAAACTACGTGTACCTACTATGGTACCATTACACCCAGACCAGGAACAAATATTTGCAGATCATACAAACATTTGTCCCACAGCGGGAATCGAACCCGCAACCTTTCGCGTCTCAGCCGGCTGTCGACGCGCTGCAGAGGTCGTCACAATAAAACATAACAATAACATTATATAATAACATATTAAATGTAAATTTATTTTTTAAGACGATTCAAAATGATCCTTGTGATTTCAATGAATAAAATACTTTTGACTTTGACTTTGACTTTGACTTTTGACTTTGACTTTTGACTTTGACTTTTGACTTTGACTTTGACTTTGACTTTGACTTTGACTTTGACTTTGACTTTGATCCCACACTAGGATTCTCTGTGTCTTGGTATCAAGAGCTTTAACCGCGATACCGTAAACACACATACCCGGAACAAATACTTGCAGATCATCTAAACATTTATCTCGCAGCGGGAATCGAACCCGCAACCTCTCGCATCTCGCCCGAGGCACTAACAACTGCCTGGTGTAAAGCGACAACTTCTACACATTGCAAACGCATACTATAGCAGCATCTTTCTTCTACTTACTGCATGAAACGAAGGTCTCTGTGGGGTACACCATGATCCTTTTACCACACTGGTTTATTCTACTAAATAACGGTCACAAACAAAAGCTCTTTATTCTTTATTCTTTATTCTTTATTGTACACACAAACAGAGAAGAAAAACAACTTACATAGAGGACATGTACAAAGGCAAGCTTAACCCTAAAAGAGTTTTCTTCCAGCAAACCTTTGATGATAGGGAGAACTGATTAATAGTGGCGGGTACGTGTGCAGAAATTATAAAAATATACGTAAATACTTAAAAACGACGAGTTAGATACCTACAAATATAGAACGTTATAAACTAACCTACATTTAAATTAAAATACAAATGATATATAAATATACCTAAACTAAATCCGTAAATATATATAATACATACACCTACAACACTAAAATACATAAAAAATCAATAATAGCTACAATAATACATACTATAAATATATATATTTATATATGTATAGATACATGTAAATTACAAGGAGAGATAGTGCTCCTTAACTTACAAAAAATAAAACAGACAGACAGTCTTTACAAAGACCCATATTTTACACAGGGTGACCAAGTATGACAAGAAATCTGTAAAATAGTGATGCAATTGACCCGACCTTACATGTCAACTGCTTTTCGGCAGAAAAGGGTAGGTCGTCCTCCTGAGACTTTCATATCAGCAAACTTTGTTTCCACTTATGACGCAGCCATGCTTGCGATCTTACTCTACAGATCTAGCGCTTAACTGAGTCAGTCCCTGAGGTATGGGAGCGGTACGGGAGGGGTGTTTTCGTCTCTCAAATAATAATTATCAGATGACATGAAGCCACGCTTCATTTTGTACCGCTCCCATACCTCAGGGACTGACTCAGTTATGCACTAGACCTGTAGTTAGAGTCCTACAGTAAGTTTATAAGGTAATACCAATTAAGAAACCATCAAGATCTGGAATCTCATCAAGCTATTACTCACTTCCAGAACTGGATCTAGTTCCTGGCGTGGGCACGTTCGTCCTCTGCCTCACGCTGCCCATCGAGCTGGGCATCCTCACCGGCGTCATCGTGAACATCATCTTCATCCTCTACCACGCTGCAAGGCCCAAGTTCTCGGTCGAGCTGCTGCGGACCGAGGCAGGCGTGGAGTACCTGATGATAACGCCTGACAGATGCCTTATGTTCCCGTCGGTGGACTACGTGAGGAGATTGGTCACGAAGTGTGCAGCTAGCAGCTCTGTGCCCGTGGTTATAGAGTGCACGCATATTTACAGTGCTGACTACACAGCTGCGACCAGTATTGACCAGCTGACGGCTGATTTCCAAGCGCGCCGGCAGCCGCTTTACTTCTACAACGTGAAGCCTTCGGTATGCTCGATATTTGAGGCTGTTGCTAAGCCCGAGAACTTCGTTGTCTTTTATGAGGACGATGAGCTGGATCGTCTCTTGGCCGCTGATGAACGCCTACACGATAAGAGACCAGTGCCGCCGATAACACCCGGTCATGTGTGAATCAATCTTTAGCAGCATAGAACTTCGGACACTGTAAATACGTTCCCTCTCGTACGAATTTATCGACGCGAGTGCGCCGATGTGAACTCTCTCTCTCGCTGTAGAGTTATTAATAACTATCTCTCTCGCTGTCGAGTAAACGAGTACTCTCTCACGCTGTAAATAGAGACGGTGGTGAGTGATGGATGTCATTGGATGATGGCTGTGCGATGCGAGCTGTGATGGCCGGACACCGCGTCCGGAGCCTAGTTTAAGTTATGTTAAGTTGCGTTTCGAAACCCGTGAAATCGTGGTTCATTCTTGCCTGGTAACATTATTTTTCTATTGTAGGTACTCAAGATATGACCTTCAGAGTAAAAGGTTGTTTGACAATATTGATTGAGCGTCTTGTGGACGCAATATCACTGTCTGTAGGTTGTACAATTGTTTAAACTAATAAGTAGGTACAAAATATAGTATTTTCATAAACTATTGTAAAACAAAAATAAAAGCTTACCTACATTTGTAAATCACAAGTGAAATCAAAAATACGACTGATGAGATCAAATAATATTTTTCAAATGTATTTTAAAGCAAGTACCATAAAATTTTTAATAAATTATTTACTTACTGACAAGCCGATGTGAAAATAATAATTATGTATATTCTTTTATAAAATGTCGCTCGTCAGAGCTATAGAAATCCTGCGAATTTAATTATGCGGCCGTAAAACGGACTCTTTGACTATGTACCTAAATGTTAGTTTCGTTCGAATGGTGACTACGTATTACAATAGTAACGTATCGTGATAGCTATGCAGTAGTTTTGTAAGTATCGTTCTATTTATTTTAGGTAGGTAACTACAGTACAAGTTAGGATAATCCCTCCTTACTTTAATTTAAGATTTAAAGCTTTAAGTGGCCTAGAGTAGAACCTAGATAGCGTCGATCGCACCACCACGTGTATTTGTGGAGAATGAGTTTGGCAGAAAGAGTTAATGAACTGTTGCAGTTAATTCGATAACGCTAAAAACTAGTGCTCAGCTTTGTTTAATTAGCAAGATTTCAAGTCTCTACCAGACAGAGGTTACTGGCTATTACAATTGGGACTGAATAGTACTTAATCGATTCACAAGAAACGCCCCTAGCGGATAGTCCCAGAAACTCTAGTTGCATATTCAGAATAGAGATGGCAGTAGTTGCGTCAAATCTGTTTTGAAACTCGCACTTGGCCCTGTGTATAGTGTTTGTGATGGATATTTCAATTCGGTAAACTAACCACCAGTGTCTCAGCTTATTCATTCCTGTAGCGTTTTGAAATTATATAGGCATTTAATTATCAAAGTACTTATTTTTGAGATTAATTATAAATTAGAAGAGAATGAACGTGGAAAAAAAACAAATGACACAAATAGAGAATAATAAAAATGTAGAGAAATTATACCAATGTGGAGATGCTTCTCTTGTTTCATGAATTGTTATCAATTATTAAAGAATGAGTAGAATAGCGAAATTATCAGGTCTTTTCCATTCGTCATCACACTGATTGTAGTGGGCGGCACTGAGTTGAGATCTTTTATGGCAAAACTCGATAGGTAGTCGAAATCGCAAAGAAACATGGGCTTATAATGAGCGTTTTGTTTCAGTTGGCCTTCGTCTGACAACTCCGTAGGGATAAACCTTAGGGAACTGCACTTATAACTGTATTGAGATTACCACGCACAATTTTCATTCATAATTCAAATTATAATGCCCAATTATTTTTTTGGATAAATAATGAAGGAATATTTTGTGAATAAAAATATAAAATTAAACATTTTTCAACTTTATCTCCATTGAGTAACGTACATATTGATAGACGAAAAAACAGGTAGCGCGACTTACACAATAGAGTTAATGTTCAAAATGCTTTGTAATACGATATTGACGATTCCTTTCCCTACGCTTCGGCGGCATTATTAAATCCAAATACCAATTTATTGTCTCAATGCAGCACTAGCCAAGTTTTGTGAAGTCTGCTGACGAAATTCAACTAGAGTCTGTGCGTAAAGAGAATAGGCGTGGGAGATGAGGGGTGTGACAGTGCTCAATTACTGATTTTGTCAACACCGCTCGTCATTATTACAACTATACAAGATCCTAATAATTGTATGTACCTATTGAAAAAGTAAACAATACAATTAAGGTCTCATTTGTGGTTCGAAATTCAATTTTTTTGGTGTTTTTTGCCCATTACAGCTCATCAACACTTCTTCAGATAGGTAGCGAATGTTGATTTCGCGAGAACTGTTTTAATCGCTAGTAAGTATCTAATAAATATAATCAGACAAGCTACGATACCTCTAAAAAAAACACTGCAAAAGTGTGTTGAGGGGATGATATTTATGGGATACTATCAAATAAAACATGTGTGTTAAGTCTCCTAGTTCTCGCGAAATCAACTTTCGCTCTCTGAAGAAGTGTTCATGAGCTGTATTGACCAAAAAACACCAAAAAAAATGTATTTCCCACAAGCGAGAGCATCGACCTTAAAATCCTAGAAATCTTAGATGACAGGATTAAGTAGCCATGTGAAAAATTCTACATATAATCCTAGTTACATTTTTCGCCACGCCAAATCTCTTTCCGCACTGACTCAAACATGTGGTGACTTGATAATACGTCGATGATGAGTGCTGAGGGGCAAGTCCGAGTTTGCACACACCATCGTAACGATGAACGTGACGACGATCATACGTGTATTGCTTAGTAACTAGCCATTAATCTGTGACGTTTTTGGCACAGATTAATAGCTAGTTATTATGTTATACACGTAAGATCGTCGTCACGTTCATCGTTACGATGGTGTGTGCAAACTCGGACTTGCTCCTCTGGGATGAGTGATAATGGCACCTGTAACTTATCAAATGTTTGTGATCTTCTTAATTATAAATAAAATATATTTTGAAATGTATGTATTGAATTAAGAGCATGTGACTTAATGTATAAGTAGATACTTAAAAATAAGTCTCTAACAAGTGGCAATCAAAAACGAAAAACGAAATGAATGCGCTAAGCAACTTCCGACTTATTTATGTGGATGACATCTGCAAGCGCCATTTTATACTGTCGTAATCTTACTTATTTAACTTGCTTTCCTATTGACTGTTGTGTGGGGGACAAATATTCCAAACGAATTTTAAATTAGTTCTACGCTCCCAATTGAGCTGTAATTTCACATACCTGACAAATTCTGATTATAATACTATATTATGCTGACAGTGAGCTGATCTGATTATGGAGACGGAAGGTGGAAAACGGAACTCCTCGATGATTAATGGCGTGACAGTATTTAGGCTCATTTTGATCAGCTAACGTTTCCTATCACAAATTTCATAAAAGCTTGGTTTGAAAGAGATATTTTCATCTAAAAACTTATCCAAATAATACAACTATAGTTCTAGTGATCTGCCGAGCCAAAATATTTTCAGGTAATTGTTAATATAGTAATAGCAATTGTTTAAATATATTATTTGTCAATTCGCTTCGTAGCGGCCTACTTTGGCTCGGCTAAGATCCTTGAAGCCTTTGACTAACTGTACGACCATTTTTGACAACACTAACGCACGCACGGCAGATTTTTATTAAATTGTACCGTATGGTATTGATATCAATAAAATTTTAAATACCATGCGGTGCCGTTTAACAAAGGTTTAATTACAATTTAATAAAAGAACAATTTAATTTTTAGTTACTTTTTTAAAGTCTTCTCTGGTCAATGTTATGCTAAATAAGCTATTTAGTTTTGCGTTTCCGATTGCCAGTTGTCTAGACCAGTTGTAACAATGTGCCGAGTGAATGTATGAAATCACAAGTTCAAAGAACAAATAAATAAATATAACTCTTTGAGAGTAACTTTATGTGGTGTTTTACTTTTCAATCTTCGGGGAATAAAACGGACCAAGCTTGTGTATAACCACGCCTGTCTTTTTTTGTATATACTACGATGGTAGCAAACAAGCATACGGCCCACCTGTTGGTAAGCGGAAACCGTAGCCTATGGACGCCTGCAATACCAGAGGAAACACACGCGAGTTGCCGACCCTTTTAAAATTTCCTAACACCCTTTTTGAAGAACCCCATACTGTAGTCGCTCGGAAAAACCTCAGCAGGGAGATCATTCCACAACCTGAACGTTCGCGGGAGGAAGTTCCTCTGAAACCGCACAGTCCGGGACCACCCTGGCTCTAAGGTGTGCGGATGAAACCTCTGCCGATGGCGAGCGGTGCGGTGAAAAAAGGCAAAGACTTCTATTAATAGAACTAAGTGTAGAAGTCTTTGAAAAAAGGTCCTTAGAATAAGAATAATAGTAGTGGAGTGGCTACTGGCTATACTGACCCCTATTTCCAGATGCAAAGGTCTTGGTTTCGAATCCAATCGTGGACAAAAACCTCAACCTCGAGGTTCAACCTGAAATGGAATTAACATATAGTGGCGATTGTGAAAAAAGCAAACTCTATAATGTACATAATAAGGAAGGCATTAACAGGGAGTTGTTTATAAAACTTCACAAAACATATCTGAGGTCATTATTAGAGTATGCATTCCAGATTTGGAGCCCGTACTTCAAAAAAGATATTAACCTTCTCGAACGAGTACAACGTAGGGCTACGAAAATGGTGGCTGGTCTTAAAGCACTTACATATGAGGAACGACTTCACGAACTTGGATTTACTACTCTTCAGCAACGTAGAGAGCGTGGAGACCTAATAGAGACCTACAAGATCCTAAACAATCACTATAGTAGGTATACCAGATTTATCACAGACACTATATACCATGAACAATAATGTAGGACTCAGAGGACACTCGCTGAAGCTGCAACGCGGGCCAAGTACCAGCAATCCGAGGATGCACATATTGCCTAATCGCGTCGTGCGCACTTGGAACCGGCTACCAGATTCATTGATCAGTGGCCCCTCAGTGAATTCTTTCAAAAATAGACTTGAAAAACATTTAAAGTGCACTGATTAAGACTAAGATATACACGCATCAGCTTCCGAGAGCTGCCTGATAAACTGATTTTTATAAGAGATTAAAAATCTGGTTGAGCCCTAGAAGAATTTACGGCCTCAGTTCCGTATGGGGCGACCGTATGCTCGCTGTTTACCTAAAACGCAGTGTGCTAAGTGCTTTGTGCCTAAATGTAATTTTAAATGAGCGTTTGGACTAAGTAGCTATTCGCCTAAGTCGCTATTAGTCCATTTCTTGCATTGCCCATTTCACGGTACGTCTATTTCGTTATTGGTCTATTTTTTACTTTAACCCATTTCGCGATACGACTTGACGATGGGTTGGGCATCTCCGCAGACGCCATCTTTGACGACCGATGTTAACTACTACAGTAACTTCGGGGATAGTTAGTTTCTGGTAAAGGCGGTAGATGTCACTAGCATTCCAATAAGCCCGTTTATTCTATAAAATTTACTTACTTTTAATGCACTCTTTTGAGGGCGTTTTTTTTTAACTCTTTTAATTCAGTTTGGTAGCTAGGCCACATCAAACATAAATAAATACTTACATACATTGACAGCCAGGCCATAGCCAGGCCAAAAAAAGTTATAGGTACCTATAAACTTGTAGTATTATTTATTCTGTGCCCATAACGAATTGTAACGAATAGGTACCTACTATAATGCAACGGAACTTAGGTACCTACGTTTTTATTACGAAAAATCTACGGCAGGGCATGTATGAGGCCATTTTTAGGGTTCCGTAATTTTTGGTTACGGAACCCTAAAAATGGCCTCATACATGCCCTGCCGTAGATTTTTCGTATTTATAGATTCGTCATGTCTGTCTGTCTGTCTGTTTGTCTGTCCGTGTATGTCACAGCCACTTTTTTCATATAAGAGCTAGGCTGTTGAAACTTGGTAAGTAGATGTATTCTGTGAACCGCATTAAAAATTTCACAAAAAAATAGAAAAAAAACTGTAAATTTTTGGGGTTACCACTTAGAAATGAAACTTATACTTAGAAATGAAACTCAAATTTTTTTTTTTCATCAAACCCATACGTGGATAAGCCTTCAAAAATGATATTGAGGTTTCTAATATATATTTTTTCTAAACTGAATAGTTTGCGCGAGAGTCACTTCCAAAGTGGTAAAAAGTGTGCCCCCCCCCCCCCCCCGTAACTTCTAAAATAGGAGAATGATAAAACTAAAAAAAATATATGATGTACATTACCATGTAAACTTTCACTCAAAATTGGTTTGAACGAGATCTAGTAAGTAGTTTTTTATTTTTGGGGTTCCCCATACATAGAATTGAAACTCAAAATTTTTTTTTCATCATACCTATACGTTTGGGGTATCTATGGATAGGTCTTCAAAAATGATATTGAGGTTTCTAATATCATTTTTTTCTAAACTGAATAGTTTGCGCGAGAGACGCTTCCAAAGTGGTAAAAAGTGTCCCCCCCCCCCCCCCATAACTTCTTAAATAAGAGAATGATGAAACTAAAAAAAAATATAATGTACATTACCATGTAAACTTTCACTCAAAATTGGTTTGAACGAGATCTAGTAAGTAGTTTTTTTTTGAATACGTCATTAATCGTAATCCATCCAAGAACTTTTATATTATGTTACTTGCTGCTACGGAACCCTTCATGGGCGAGTCCGACACGCACTTGGCCGCTTTTTTTTAATACGTCGTAAATCGTAATCCATCCAAGAACTTTTATATTATGTTACTTGCTGCTACGGAACCCTGCATGGGCGAGTCCGACTCGTACTTGGCCGCTTTTTTATGTTAGATGGTGTTTGCAGTGTGGTTCTTAGTTAGGTTTGATGTTAATTGATATTAATAATTATTAATGGATATTTTCCTTAAATAGAAAAATTAATTGACAAATAAAAATACCTCTTATACAGCTCACGAATAATTACTATTTGTACTAGTATAGTATTATATTATCGGGTTAGGTTCATGTCACCCCAGGTTCAATTCACCCCGAAAAAGATTACAAAATAGTTTCTATGCGCGAAATCAAATCCAGTACTGTCGCGGAAAAACGTTACAGTACTGTTAAGATAACTATTTACATATATGTACTTTATAATAAAAAATATATAATATAATATAATATACTAAAATTTATAATATAATATGTATGTTGTACGTACGTATTTTTTTTTCTCTATATGTAGGTTAGGTACCTACTTTAATTATTTTAATGAAAAATCTCGAATGAAAATTCTCGAACGAAAAATCTCGAATGAAAAATCCCGAATGAAAAATTTTGAATGAAAAATTACAAACGAAAAATCTTGAATGAAAATTCTCGAACGAAAATGTGTGCTATTTGCTATTTTATGACTATGTGACATGTCATTCTAACAGTATTATTTTATCTGTGTACTAACAAAACAATTGAATACCTACTGTACTTACTTGATAGGTATTATAATTATTATTTATCTTTAATTTGAACAGACAATTTAATATCGCCTCTTTACAGCGTATCATTTTTAATCTTTAGAAAAATAATATTAATAATATATTTAATATTAGCTTAACATTTAAATAAATTAAATTAATGAAGTACTTAAGTAGGTATAACCACTGTGTTTGTAATAGTAGTTTATGCAACTGTCATATAACAAGGGGTATTAAAACACGAGAGTCTGTACTTCTTCTTTTCGTACGAGGTAAGCACTTACAAGAGTCTGTTTATCGCATGAGGCGAAGCCGAATGCGATAATAGGTTGACTCGAGTGTTTTAATACCTAAGTTATATGCAGTTTCATACACTACTTTATCTTCACTCATAGGAAAAATTGAAATTAAACAAAGTAGGTAGGTTACAAGGAAGTAATTTATTTGGTATAGTAGGTAATATGGGAAGCGCGGGAAATTAAGTTCAAACTACGCATGCGCGCTCCATATTTTCACAGTTCGAACCGCGCATGCGTGCGCCTTTTTTTCATATTCAGGCTATAACCATAGACTAGTTTAATGAATTAATTAAAAAAAAGATAGCGGTGCTATAATGAGTTTATGATACAGTTGGCGGTACTATAATGAGTTTTATTCTTAATTTTATGTATATGCGTCTATAAAGTGTGTCTGTATAGAACCGTCTTTGAATTCGTAATTTAAATTAATCGATTTGAGTGTAGATAAAATAATTGACGAGGCATAGTTCGTTACGCTTAGCATAAGTATATATTATTTAAGTGTTAATGTGTTATCATCTATGACAATAAATGAATTCAATACAAATCTACCATCAAACATAACTAAGAACCCATACCTAGTAGGCACTACCTAATTGGTGCAGCGGTTTCCAGGATCATGAGATTGCAACAAATTTTTTTGAGGATCCTCATAATAATTAAGTGACGGAACACATTGATTTGTAATGCAACCTTCAGTTTTAGCTCAAAATGTTCAGTTTCGAGGACATCAGGCTCCAACTGATGGGTCAAAAAAAACAACAGCATCTAACAACAACAACAACAGAAACACATGACAGACAGATGAACAGGATCTAAGCTACGACTGAAGCTGAATCTTCAATTTTAAGCTCAAACTCCATGTTTTCCTCCCGCGGACTCCAGGACCTGATGATGACCAGCACACGATGAATAGGATCTAGGGTGCAAAGGCTGCTTCGATTTAGATGCGGTTTTATTTGTATAAAAACTGGTGTTGGAACACTGTAAATTAGAGTGTTGTAGTAAAGCTTTTTTGTGAAAGAGTTCGTCCGGGGAAGTACTAACACCATACCTATTTCTGCTGCAAAGCTGTGTACCGGTTTGAAGGGTAAGGGTGTCGGTGAAATTACAGGCACATGAGACTTTTCATCTTTATGTCTCAGGGTGGCGGGCGCAGTGCAATGCCACATAAGGCGCGTCCTAGGTGGACGTGACCTATGAGGTAATGCCCTGTTCATAGGCAGAGGTTACCGCTGGGCCATGGGCCATCAGCTTGTTCCGTCATTCAAGTAGGTAGCATAAAAAAAAAAATTGTCTGGGGATTTAAATTTTTATATCTTTTACTTGCGTCTGGGCCTAAAATAGGCCCCTCCATTTCCTCCCGTGGATGTCGTAAAACCGACTAAGGGATTACCCGGACTTGTTTGTAAGATCCGTTGGTATAAGATCTGTCCTGGCTGCTAGCTTATTAAAGGGATGTGTTATTACTGGGAGAAAGCGTTAGCAGAGTCAGTCGTGGGAAGCAATGACGGCGGTGAGCTCACCACTTGTCGACTATGTCGAGGTACCTATGTACTTACCTACCTACTTACCTATACCAATAGGTAAGGTCGTGTATTTAGACTAACCTAGGTACACATATGTATTTCGTTAGATGAATATAGGAACGACAAATAATAAATAAATAAGTTTCGTCGATAGCAGCCCCCTATGCCGCCGCTGCACATGACACGACCCAAACAAGCGACACGCACGGAGCGGCAACGTCGCGATCGATGCCGGCGCGCCGCAGACAGGTTTCACGCGCGATATCATAATAAAAGTAAAGATTCTGTGAATATCTAAGCCTTTATTAGCCTAGTTAGCTATGCAGGTAGGTAGGTAGGTAGGTACCTAGGTAGGTACCTAGGTAGGTACCTAGGTAGGTACCTAAATCATAAATCATTTACCTAGGTAATGCTTATGAATCAGGTAAAATACAAATGCATTAGATGTTAGGTTGTTAGGTAGATACCTATAGGCTTGGTAGGTATAGGTAAAAATAAGATCGCTAGATACTGCTTTTCAGCGTACAAACATTAGACAGGTAAGTCAGACTGGCCAATTTATAGGTACAACAGATCGGCAAGTTTATAGGTAGGTAGGTTACTAAGAGGATGCACGAATTTCAAAAATTTAGCAAACTACGCAGTGTCCTTTTTTTTTTTTTTTTTATATACTACTGAATGACGGAACCAGCAGATGGCCCACCTGATGTTAAGCGGTAACCTCTGCCTATGAACAGTGCATTACCTCATAGGTCACGTCCACCTAGGACGCACCCTATGTGGCATTGCCCTGCGCCCGCCACCCAGAGACATAAAGATGAAAAGTCTCATGTGCCTGTAATTTCACCGGCACCCTTAAACCGGTCCTCCTTACCTATTAAAGATAATCAAACATGTCAACAATTAAAAATAACTATTTAATCTTAACTATCGAGTCTTAATTGTACTCAGAATTTATTTGTATTATACCTAGGTACCTACCTACCCAGAAATTAACTTGAAATAGGTACCTACTGATATCACACAAAAACTCATCTACAGTACCTACCTATAATAAGCGTTTTTTATCCAAAATGTCATTAAGTTTGAGCTTAAACTTGACAATGATCGAACAGATAATGGTATCTTGTTGAAGATTATAGGCGCCCGGTCATCCATCCAAAAACTGACCCCGCAGAGCATCGCTTAACCTGGAGAAATCACGTTTGCTGTATGGGAGCCCCCATAAATATTTATTGAATTCCATTTTTTTGTATTTATTGTTATAGCGGCAACAGAAATACATCACCAGTGAAAATTTCAACTGTCTATCACGGTTCATGAGATAGGTATAATGCGCGTCATGTAAAAAGAACGCTGACGGTCATACAACTTCTGGCGTTCCAGCGTTCTTTTTACATGACGCGTACTCTACAACCTGGTGATAGACGGACAGCCGAGCCTTAGTAATAGGGTCACGTTTTACCTTTTGGTTGTACTATTATTTATTCTGTGTTTTTGATTACGGAACCCTAAAAACAACGCGCATCAAAGAGGGTTTTCCTGTGCAATATTGTGTCACGGTCGCTCCCGGGAAGAGAAAGCTATTACTTGATAGAGTACCTGGGTCTCGTCTCGGCGTGAACGCTATTACTTGATAGAGTACCTAGGTCTCGTCTCGGCGTGAACCTATTACTTGATAGAGTACAGGTTTCGACTCGGCGTGAACGCAATTACTTGATAGAGTACCTAGGTCTCGTTTCGGCGTGAACCTATTACTTGATAGAGTACCTAGGTCTCGTCTCGGCGTGAACGCTATTACTTGATAGAGTACCTAGGTCTCGTCTCGGCGTGAACGCTATTACTTGATAGAGTACCTAGGTCTCGTCTCGGCGTGAACGCAATTACTTGATAGAGTACCTAGGTCTCGTCTCGGCGTGAACGCTATTACTTGATAGAGTACCTAGGTCTCGTCTCGGCGTGAACGCTATTACTTGATAGAGTACCTAGGTCTCGTCTCGGCGTGAACGCAATTACTTGATAGAGTACCTAGGTCTCGTCTCGGCGTGAACGCTATTACTTGATAGAGTACCTAGGTCTCGTTTCGGCGTGAACGCTATTACTTGATAGAGTACCTAGGTCTCGTCTCGGCGTGAACGCTATTACTTGATAGAGTACCTAGGTCTCGTTTCGGCGTGAACGCTATTACTTGATAGAGTACCTAGGTCTCGTCTCGGCTTGAACGCAATTACTTGATAGAGTACCTAGGTCTCGTCTCGGCGTGAACGCTATTACTTGATAGAGTACCTAGGTCTCGTCTCGGCGTGAACGCTATTACTTGATAGAGTACCTAGGTCTCGTCTCGGCGTGAACGCTATTACTTGATAGAGTACCTAGGTCTCCTCTCGGCGTGAACGCAATTACTTGATAGAGTACCTAGGTCTCGTCTCGGCGTGAACGCTATTACTTGATAGAGTACCTAGGTCTCGTCTCGGCGTGAACGCTATTACTTGATAGAGTACCTAGGTCTCGTTTCGGCGTGAACGCTATTACTTGATAGAGTACCTAGGTCTCGTCTCGGCGTGAACGCTATTACTTGATAGAATACCTAGGTCTCGTCTCGGCGTGAACGCTATTACTTGATAGAGTACCTAGGTCTCGTCTCGGCGTGAACGCAATTACTTGATAGAGTACCTAGGTCTCGTCTCGGCGTGAACGCTATTACTTGATAGAGTACCTAGGTCTCGTCTCGGCGTGAACGCTATTACTTGATAGAGTACCTAGGTCTCCTCTCGGCGTGAACGCAATTACTTGATAGAGTACCTAGGTCTCGTCTCGGCGTGAACGCTATTACTTGATAGAGTACCTAGGTCTCGTCTCGGCGTGAACGCTATTACTTGATAGAGTACCTAGGTCTCGTTTCGGCGTGAACGCTATTACTTGATACAGTACCTAGGTCTCGTCTCGGCGTGAACGCTATTACTTGATAGAGTACCTAGGTCTCGTCTCGGCGTGAACGCTATTACTTGATAGAATACCTAGGTCTCGTCTCGGCGTGAACGCTATTACTTGATAGAGTACCTAGGTCTCGTCTCGGCGTGAACGCTATTACTTGATAGAATACCTAGGTCTCGTCTCGGCGTGAACGCTCGTTAATCCGTCACTCATTGTGCTTCTCAACTTCCGAACAAATTACACGGAACAAACTTACCGGTGAAATTACAGGCACATGAGACTTTTCATCTTTATGTCTCAGGGTGGCGGGCGCAGTGCAACACCACATAGGGCGCGTCCTAGGTGGACGTGACCTATGAGGTAATGCACTGTTTATAGGCAGAGGTTACCGCTTAACATCAGGTGGGCCATCTGCTTGTTCCGTCAATCAAGTAGTATAAAAAAAAACGCCTTATCAATACTTATATTCTTGCTAACATCACAGTAACATACAGGTTTCATAACTACAAGGAAATATCAAGATGAATATTTCATTAAACTTGATTCAAAGTGATTCTCTAGAGCCCATTTGTGTAGCAATAAGATGTTTACATTGAACCCTATTAAATAAATAATTAAATAAAAAGTATTTATTTTCAATAAAGGTTAAAAATAACAGTCTGGACTGGATATTAACATAAGGTCTAACTAATGGGTAATTTACGGGTGTTTCTATACATAGTTGAGTGTAAGGTGGAAGGTATACCTACGTTGCAACTATAAACCTTTGTAGAGTCACAGAATAAATATTATGGAAGAGTCCACAAGTTGACTCCTCACTCTAAGTAAAAAATGTACTTGTACCTATGTAGACGCGAGCGATAAGAGGTTATATTGTTTTATAAATCGACGTAAATAAAATGAATGGACGAACCTTAGGGAACGATAGTTTTGAAGCTTCTAAACAGACCTAGCTAGTATACTTCGCTTCAGTCAGTCTTTGTCACGGCAACGAGTGACAGCTATGCTGAAAAATACCAAAATTAGATACCTTGGTAATACAATGCCTTCCTGTGCTTTTCTGCAAGTGCAAACAACACAAGAAATACAAATAAAGCTTCAGGCATCGCATTTAATTCGTAAGTAAAGGTTTTGTATTATAATTTTCATCAATTGATAAAAAACTTATAAATCGTCGTGTGGTAGGAAAACTACATAACTAACACATTTTGCAAAATCGACTTTATTGCATGGTTATGATGGCCCATACATGTCGATGGACACGTCTTGCTCTAGAGGACGAGCGACAAGGAGGACTACGCCCCAGGACATTATCTCAATGTTCCCCACTCTGAATGAAAGTTAACAGACACAAGTTTATACTCGTAGATAGTTTTAATTTTACTCGACATACCTTTTTCTTTTTGATACTTAGAATTATTGTGTTACACAATTTTTTTTCATTTTGTTGATTTTATAAGCATTAGTCGTATGATAAGTTTGTTATGTCACTTACTTTGAATTTATAAGTCTGCTAAAATAATGTAGGTGTTTCAGTAGTTTTCTAATATTCAGTCTTGATAAAAAGAAATGATTATAAGTTGGTTTTATTTTAAAATGTATTTTAATATTATATAAATCTATACCCATGGATAGGATTGTCATATTCAAATAAGTAAATAATAGATCATTTCAATTATTAAAAACTTTGGCGAGGGAAAAATACATAGTCGTTTTTTTATTTTTTTCTCTTAATCAAAAGAACTAAAATGTATTATCATTAAATTCGAAAATAGATACAGTACCAATCTATAACATATCAAAACACGGACTGCAAAATTTGTTACGATAAAAAAGTTATTGCCATTTTTGACGCAATAAAACAGTAAATCGCGTTTTTCTCACGATGTTGGTTTTGTTGTTGTTATTACTTATTTAGTTTTCCAACTACAGCGACGAAATATTTGACAAGACTTCACGCATGACGGATGGTCCGGTACAGACTGCAAAAAAATCTGATGCCTAAGGGGTATCGTATTGATTTAGAATTGTAATTTGCATTATTTACGTCAAAACATTGCTAAGCACGTCGCTTTAGGTAATTGCATATAATATGTAATGGCATGTTAATTAACCTTATAGCTTTCCAAAAAAAATCTAAGGTAAACAAAAATGGATAGAAGTCATAAGACGAGCAAGAACAGACGACTTTTGGAAGTGGAATACATTTTCCCGTATATGCTCTGATCATTTTCTACACAATGAATTCTATACGCCAAAAAACGGTTAGTAGTAGTAGAGCTTTTTTGTGAAAGAGTTCGTCCGGGGAAGTACTACCACCATACCTGTTTCTGCCGCAAAGCAGTAGTGCTCGCATTACTGTGTTCCGGTTTGAAGGGTAAGGGTGCCGATGAAATTACGGCCACATGGGACTTTTCAACTTTATGTTTCAGGGTGGCGGGCGCAGTGGAATGCCACATATGGCGCGTCCTAGGTGGACGTGACCTGAGGTAATGCACTGTTCATAGGCAGAGGGTACCACTTAACATCAGGTGGGCCATCTTCTTGATCTGTCATTCCAAGTAGTATAAAAAAACTCATTGTGCAAAATTCTTAAAACTGCACTCTGCAGTTTCTTAAATACTTGATTTTTTATACATTTATGTTTCCGTACGATTTTTATGATATTTTCTTTGTTTATTGAGTGATGAAAAATATATTTTTCACAAATTGATTGAGCTGAAGACCTTAGGTGGACTTGCTTTTCTATTGATTTATATTGTGTATGTTTGAGAGCTGAAAAATAGATACGTAACTACATAAAACAGAAGGGAACCATGTATTTTTGTAAAAGTTTCATTCAATAATTGCATTTTTTTCGGCGATTTTTTGTTCTATAAACCTACTGAAATAACTTTAGAAAACACATTGCATCTGTTAAAGTATTAAGTATTAAAAAAATACAGTTTTTAAGAAGTCAGTCTCGAAACGTCAGCAAAGTGACGAATAATAGTGGTAATTAGCCGTTTATCTTTTAATATGATTCCCAACCACGATAGTTTCAATTCTATAGTTTTTAAGAAGTTCAATAATATAATTTCACCTAGTTTATTTACAAGACCGCCAGGAGTGGCGCTATAGAGAAGAGGCCTTTACTCAGCAGTGGCTGGATAGATAAATAAATATATAAATAGATAAATAGATAGTTTATTTGTTGACCGTACCCTAAATCCAAATTGTCTTATTTTTCACGGACGTTTTGTATGGGTAAGGCCAGTCCATTTATTTTACTTTGGTCGAAGGTTTTAAACAACTTTAGAGATTATATTGTTTCCATCAAAATCAGCCTGTCGTCTAATAAATTTTAAAAGTGGCTTGACTAACAATACAATTTCGTGATCATCCCTTACAAGTTGGGGTTAAATCTTTATAACGAAAGAGAGGGGGTCCACACCGACCAACGCTGCCAGGGTTGCGGAAGATTATTACTGTTCCCGTAACCCCAGCAAAAAGCGTGTGAGGAAACACAGGTGTGGTTTTTTAGTTGGTTAAAGTCCAACATATCCCCCACAAGCCCCCGCTAGTGAGGGAATCCAAGGGGATTAACCACCCCGAAAAAAAAGGTCATTATTGTAGTTAAATCAAATAAAAAAAAGTGGTCAAGTGCGAGTCGGACTCGCCCATGAAGGGTTCCGTAGCAGCAAGTAACATAATATAAAAGTTCTTGGATGGATTACGATTAATGACGTATTAAAAAAAAACTACTTACTAGATCTCGTTCAAACCAATTTTGAGTGAAAGTTTACATGGTAATGTACATCATATATTTTTTTTAGTTTTATCATTCTCTTATTTTAGAAGTTATGGGGGGGGGACACACTTTTTACCACTTTGAAAGTGTCTCTCGTGCAAACTATTCAGTTTAGAAAAAAATTACATTAGAAACCTCAAAATCATTTTTGAAGACCTATCCATAGATACCCCACACGTATAGGTTTAATGAATTTTTTTTTTGAGTTTCAGTTCTAAGTATGGGCAACCCCAAAAATAATTGTTTTTTTTTCAATTTTTGTGTAAAAATCTTAATGCGGTTCATAGAATACATCTACTTACCAAGTTTCAACAGTATAGCTCTTATAGTTTCGTAAAAAAAAGGCTGTGACATACACGGACAGACAGACAGACAGACATGACGAATCTATAAGGGTTCCTTGTCTTTGACTACGGAACCCTAACAAGACTAGTCCGAGTATTGATCCTTGTAGGCATCGACGTAAATAAAATGAATGGACGGGCCTTAGGGAACGATAGTTCTGAAGCTTCTAAACAGACCTAGCTAGTATACTTCGCTTCAGTCAGTCTTTGTCACGGCAACGAGTGACAGCTATGCTGAAAAATACCAAAATTAGATACCTTGGTGATACAATGCCTTCCTGTGCTTTTCTGCAAGTGAAAACAACACAAGAAATACAAATAAAGCTTCAGGCATCGCATTTCATTCGTAAGTAAAGGTTTTGTAATATAATTTTCATCAATTGATAAAAAAAAATCGTCGTGTAGTAGGAAAACTACATAAGTAACACATTTTGCGAAATCGACTTTATTGCATGGTTATGATGGCCCATACATGTCGATGGACACGTCTTGCTCTAGAGGACGAGTGACAAGGAGGACGCCCCAGGACATTATCTCAATGTTCCCCACTCTGAATGAAAGTTAACAGACACAAGTTTATACTCGTAGATAGTTTTAATTTTAGTCGACATACCTTTTTCTTTTTGATACTTAGAATTATTGTGTTCCACAATTTTTTTTCATTTTGTTGATTTTATAAGCATAAGTCGTATGATAAGTTTGTTATGTCACTTACTTTGAATTTATAAGTCTGCTAAAATAATGTAGGTGTTTCAGTAGTTTTCTAATATTCAGTCTTGATAAAAAGAAATGATTATAAGTTGGTTTTATTTTAAAATGTATTTTAATATTATATAAATCTATACCCATGGATAGGATTGTCATATTCAAATAAGTAAATAATAGATCATTTCAATTATTCAAAACTTTGGCGAGGGAAAAATACATAGTCGTTTTTTTATTTTTTTCTCTTAATCAAAAGAACTAAAATGTATTATCATTAAATTCGAAAATAGATACAGTACCAATCTATAACATATTAAAACACGGACTCAAAAATTCGTTACGATAAAAAAGTTATTGCCATTTTTGACGCAATAAAACAGTAAATCGCGTTTTTCTCGCGATGTTGGTTTTGTTGTTGTTATTACTTATTTAGTTTTCCAACTACAGCGACGAAATATTTGACAAGACTTCACGCATGACGGATGGTCCGGTACAGACTGCAAAAAAATCTGATGCCTAAGGGGTATCGTATTGATTTAGAATTGTAATTTGCATTATTTACGTCAAAACATTGCTAAGCACGTCGCTTTAGGTAATTGCATATAATATGTAATGGCATGTTAATTAACCTTACAGCTTTCCAAAAAAAAAACTAAGGTAAACAAAAATGGATAGAAGTCATAAGACGAGCAAGAACAGACGACTTTTGGAAGTGGAATACATTTTCCCGTATTTGCTCTGATCATTTTCTACACAATGAATTCTATACGCCAAAAAACGGTTAGTAGTAGTAGAGCTTTTTTGTGAAAGAGTTCGTCTGGGGAAGTACTACCACCATACCTGTTTCTGCCGCAAAGCAGTAGTGCTCGCATTGCTGTGTTCCGGTTTGAAGGGTAAGGGTGCCGATGAAATTACGGCCACATGGGACTTTTCATCTTTATGTTTCAGGGTGGCGGGCGCAGTGGAATGCCACATAGGGCGCGTCCTAGGTGGACGTGACCTGAGGTAATGCACTGTTCATAGGCAGAGGGTACCACTTAACATCAGGTGGGCCATCTTCTTGATCTGTCATTCCAAGTAGTATAAAAAAACTCATTGTGCAAAATTCTTAAAACTGCACTCTGCAGTTTCTTAAATACTGGAATTTTTATACATTTATGTTTCCGTACGATTTTTATGATATTTTCTTAGTTTATTGAGTGATGAAAAATATATTTTTCACAAATTGATTGAGCTGAAGACCTAAGGTGGACTTGCTTTTCTATTGATTCATATTGTGTATGTTTGAGAGCTGAAAAATAGATACGTAACTACATAAAACAGAAGGGAAGCATGTATTTTTGTAAAAGTTTCATTCAATAATTGAATTTTTTTCGGCGATTTTTTGTACTATAAACCTACTGAAATAACTTTAGAAAACACATTGCATCTGTTAAAGTATTAAAAAATACAGTTTTTAAGAAGTTCAATAATTTAATTTCACCTAGTTTATTTAAAAGACCGCCAAAGTCAAAGTCAAAGTCAAAGTATTTTTATTACTTGAAATACATGTTATAAAAGATGTCAAATATTATTATAAGAATCAATGTATTCCTACCTGAGGCATGCAATATTTTTATTAACAATACAATCATAAAAAAAATAAAACAAGAATTAATTAATTATTAAAATGTCAAAATCCAAATAAATAGCTAAATAATTAATATTAACAATTTATAGTTATGTATATAAACTAATTCAAATTGTAATAACTTTGTCGCTCATAAATTCCTCTATAGTGTAATAACATTTATTTGTCAGTAGAGTTTTTAACTTTCGCCGAAACAACGAACAGGGTAGTTGTCTCAGTGACTCAGGTAAATTATTGAATATAAAAGGAGCCATACAGAAGATACTTTTGCGCATCATGGCGGTCTTGGAGTTACGTAAGCATACTTTACTTTTATCTCGTCTGTTCCGATCGTCAGATAGCCGGATAAATATATCAGGATTATCCTTGACAAACATAGCAGTTTCAAAAATATACAGCGAGGGAATGGTCAAAATGTTATATTTATAGAAGAAAGGTTTACATGAATCAATCATTTTAAGGTGGAACATGGCTCTAATACATCGTTTCTGATGTTTAAAAATTTTTATAACATCCGTAGAGTTTCCCCAAAATATTATACCATATCTAATATTAGAAGCAATGAGACCATGGTATGCAATAATTAGAGTCTCTACGTCAACTATTGGTGAAATTTTATGTAAAATATATACTAAACTACTGATTTTCTTGCATAGATTTTCTATATGTGATTTCCAATTAAGTTTCTTGTCAATATTCAAACCTAAAAATTTAGTATTTTCCACTTCTTCAATTGTATTATTATTATATTTTATGTCAAGTTTATTTGAAGCAGCTGCTTCGCGTTGTCTAAAATGAATTATTTTAGTTTTATTTAAATTGATTTTTAAATTATTATTATCTAACCATTGTATAATGGATGTCAATGTTATGTTTATGTCATTTTTGTACGTGTTAATATCCTTACATGTTATAGTTACAGTACTGTCATCCGCAAATAAAGACATAGGTTGTATAGTGGCTTTCGGTAAGTCATTTATATATACTATAAAAAGCAATGGACCTAATACACTCCCTTGGGGAACACCATATTTCATAGTACGCTCATCAGAGACATGGTATTCTTCAATTTTGGTTTTAAGATTAATATTTGTTATTTTAGTCAATTGTTTTCTGTTCTCTAGATATGATTTGATTAGTTGTAGAGCATTTCCTCTGACACCATAGACTTCAAGTTTTTGTAATAAAATGTCATGTTGAACATAATCAAAGGCTTGTGTCATGTCACAGAAGATTGAACATACTGGCGTTTTTTTATCGACGTTGCTTGTAACACGGTACAGAAAGTCGTTTAAAGCCATATTTATTGTTTTTCTTTCTCTGAATCCTTTCTGTTCATTACATAAAATATTATTAGATTCAAAATAATTATTAATTGATTTATATAAGTACTTTTCAAATATTTTAGAAATAACTGGTATAAGCGAAATAGGCCTATAATTTTCCATGCATTCCTTGCTTTGTTTTTTATGTAAAGGTTTAATAATGGAGATCTTTAATGCATCTGGAAAAACACCTGAACATACACTTAAATTAATAATATGACTAATCGGTACACATATGCTTCTAGCTACGAGTTTAAGTATTTTCGTAGATATATCATCGTATCCCACACTGTTCGTATTATTAAGGGAGCTTATTATTGTTAGGACATCAGTCGGAACGCAAGGTTTTAAGTATAGAGAATCTCTTTGACTGATTAATAATGAGGTAATGCTTTTGCCTGAATTCTCGATTGGTAATATTTTGTCAACAAAAAAGTCATTGAACGCATTAGCTATGTCAATAGGATTTGTAATAATTTGTTTTTTTAATTTGTTTAATTAATTTTATTAATTGTGTCTGTGGGTAATTTCCGCTTTGCACTATTTATTATACCCCAAGTAGTCTTTGACTTGTTTTTAGAAGATCTTATTTTAAAATTATTCTGAGATTTTTGAGTGAGATTTACAATTTTTTTTAGAATTTTTGTATATTTTTGGTATTCTTCTTTACTATTTTCAGAAGGTTTTTTTCTGTGTTGCCATAGAAGTTTTCTTTTTTTTTTGCAACACAATTTAATACCACGTGATACCCATCGTACGGGTTTTGTAGTCTTAATAGTGATTAATTTATACGGAAAACAGAGGTCGTAAAATAATTTAAAACTGTCAATAAACAAATTGTATGCAAAGTTAGGGTCATTTTCACTGTATATTTCAGAAAAAGATATGCTTGCAAGAATATTTGTAAACTTCTCTACATTTTCAGCGGAGTAATCTCGCCTCCTAACACGCCAGTATTTCAGAAATGCTAGATTTTTTATTGGGCACTTGATAAGCTGGGCAGTGTGATCTGACAGTGCAAATTCTATAACCTCAGTTGTGCATGATCTTTTAAAGTTGTGCGCAAAATTGTCTATGCAAGTTTGACTCTTAAGTCGGGTTGGTTGTTTTAGAGCTAACTTAAGATTAAAATTCAACAGTAAGCACTCAAAGTCTAGTGTTACATTATTCCTTTTTAAGACATCAATGTTGAAGTCACCAGCTATTAATACATTATCGTAACATTTTTTTGATAGTTCATGTAAAGCATTTTGGAATTTAGTCATAAAAACTTCTTAATTGCTTCTCTTGAAGCAGGAGTGGCGCTATAGAGAAGAGGCCTATACTCAGCAGTGGCTGGATAGATAGATAGATAGATAGATAGTTTATTTGTTGACCGTACCCTAAATCTGAATTGTCTTATTTTTCACGGACGTTTTGTATGGGTAAGGCCAGTCCATTTATTTTACTTTGGTCGAAGCTTGTAGGTACACCCATTATAACCACTGGCCCGGAGAACGTTTCGTCATCCCTTTGTATTCTGAGAAGGTCTGTAACCTGGGCATAGGGATTCCCTACGAGCAATATGCTGTCCCAAACCCGACCGCTAGGCTATTGTTTGATTTGTATTCGTCTCGTCTCGGTGTGAATGGTCGTCAATCTGTCACTCTTTGTGTTCCCTAGCTTCCAACGACTGTACGTCGAAAATACAGAGTATATTGGTTACATACAGTGTACCATATCCGTATTCACGACGCGTGGCGTGGCGGGCGAAGGTTGGCCTGCGACGCAGGAGGTTGCGAGTTCGATTCCCGCCTCGGAACAAATATTTATGCGCTCGCAGATATTTGTTCAGGGTGTTCTGGGTATTTTCTATGTATAATAAATAATATCTATCTATGTAATATATTGTATTAAGTATATCAGTTAGCTAGTACCCATAACACAAGCTCTGCTTAGCTTGGGGCTAGATAATGTTGTGTGAACTGTCCAGCATTATTTATTTATTATTTATTCAACTGATTTAGCCAGGATTTATGTTCACATACATATTATGCAACTCAAATTTTATTCAATAGGTAGGTATATGCAATATACTCAAGTTACTCTTATGCAGCCAGCATCTTAGGGACGCTTCCGTCTAGTAGTGATATGGATCAGTTGAGATACTTTTAGATCGCTAGCAGCAATCTTCAGGTAGCACAACTGTTTCATATGTAGGTATTTTGTACATACCTTGTATTAGTTGTATTATTATTTCTGTAAATAAATGTAGGTATTAAATTACTCTTTAATGTTTTTAATATCATGCGTGGGTTCTTACTGTCAAATTGTATATGTCACAATTTTTACAAGCTTTTATTTAAAATGCATTGTAGGTACTTATTATGTATGTTTGGTAGGGTGGAATCCGGGTGGAATCTTGCAACTGAATTTTAAGCAGTTATCCTCAACCGATTGAGCTGAAATTTGGCATCTTGGTATGTGTCAAGTTCCGATGACAATATAATATAATGGTGACAGCGAGCTGATCTGTGATGGAGACGGAAGCTGCACAACGCAACTCCTCGCTGGATAATAGTAGACTGGCCGTGTTTAGGCTAATTTTGATCAGCACACGGTTACGATCACTAATTTTATAAAAGCTTGTACGTACCTATTGAAAAAAATATTTTTCACAAAAATAAAAACTTAATTAACTTTTTAGGATGTCTAAATATTGAGAAGCTTTGTGGATACACTTTGTGCTTTTGTGAATTTATTTTATAGATCTTCGAATACGTTGTAGGTATAATACAATACAACACATTCTGATTGTCAAGAACGCCAGAGTTGCGCTACTGTGTATCCGACTTCAATTACTTTGTTGAGCTCGTATTTAATTCCGGGATCCGAGAGTGATTCATCTATTGTACTTATATTGCACTGACGCATTGGGTACAGTAATTTAATATTATTATGGTAAGTTGATTTCATCTGACGTTGTGTTCAGGGTGCTTTTTAGGGTTCCGTAGTCAAAGACAAGGAACCCTTATGGGCTCGTCATGTCTGTCTGTCTGTCTGTCTGTCTGTCCGTGTATGTCACAGCCTTGTTTTCCGAAACTATATGAGCTTATACTGTTGAAAATTGGTAGGTAGAGGTATTCTGTGAACCGCATTAAGATTTTTACACAAAAATTTAAAAAAACAATTATTATTGGGGTTCTCCATACTTAGAACTGAAACTCAGTTTTTTTTTCATCAAACCTATGCTTGTGGGGTATCTATATATGAATACACATGAATTACATATGAATGGTAAAAAATATATGATGTACATTACCATGTAAACTTTCACTCAAAATTGGTTTGAACGAGATCTAGCAAGTAGTTTTTTATTTTTGGGGTTCCCCATACTTAGAACTGAAACTCAAAAAACTTTTTTTCATCATAATACATGTGGGGTATCTATGGATAGGTCTTCAAAAATGATACTGAGGTTTCTAATATATTTTTTTTCTAAACTGAATATTTTGCGCGAGAGACACTTACAAAGTGGTAAAAAGTGTCCCCCCCCCCCCATAACTTCTAAAATAAGAGAATGATAAAACTAAAAAAAAAATATGATGTACATTACCATGTAAACTTTCACTCAAAATTTGTTTGAACGAGATCTAGTAAGTAGTTTTTTTTAAATACGTCATTAATCGTAACCTATCCAAAAACTTTTATATTATGTTACTTGCTGCTACGGAACCCTTCATGGGCGAGTCTGACTCGCACTTGGCCGATTTTTTTGGAAATTATATACAGCACCAAGACGACCCAGATTCGAGTGACTTGCCTTTTATTTTAGTGTAAGTTTCGAGTAAGTTCATTTTATTTTATAAAATAATTTCTGTAAAAAAACCGGTGTTTCCGTACAAACCTGTAGGTATATAAGGAAAAGTTATGGTATTTTCATTGCTAAATGAAATCATCATGAGGAAGGTAACCTCGTAAGTTTAAAATTATTACAAATACTTTGATTATAGGTATGATGTAACTAAAAGTTTATGATTTTCGAAATTTTTCCTATATCCGTGCTATAAGACGTTGCTACGTACCAAATTTCAAGATTCTGAGTTCACGGGAAGTGCCCTGTAGTGTAGGTTTGGATGCGAGTGTCGAAAATTTGCAGCATAAACGGCTGTATCTTTTGAGTGCGTTGGCTTAGAAATTTGATTTTTTCACAGCCCCAAGGGACAGTATACCTAAATATTTGATATTAATTTCAGCTTGAAACCTCCACGCGTTCCTGAGAAAAAGGGTCTTGACAGACAGACAGACGGACAACAAAGTGATCCTATAATGTTTCCGTTGGCCCTAAAAAACAGGTAGATTTTACTAATATTAGTTAAAGATTCAAGCTTTTATTTGTTGTCTATCTGACCATCGCGTATCGTACCTATACAAAGAATGAATCGATTACATGCATCATGCAACTGATTACCTATCCATATTCCTTTGAGGAGACACGACGAATATCTTCAGGTCTATTCCCGTTGTCCACGTTATTTTGACCACGTTAACGTAGACAGCGGGAAGTCACAAAATCCCTTCCCGTTGTCCACGTTAGCTGTCCCCGTTATCGTGGACAGCGGGAAGTCACAAAATCCCTTCCCGTTTTCCACGTTAGTTGTCCCCGTTAACGTGGACAGCGGGAAGTCTCAAAATCCCTTCCCGTTGTCCACGTTAGCTGTCCCCGTTAACGTGGACAGCGGGAAGTCACAAAATCCCTTCCCGTTGTCCACGTTAGCTGTCCCCGTTAACGTGGACAGCGGGAAGTCACAAAATCCCTTTCCGTTGTCCACGTTAGCTGTCCCCGTTAACGTGGACAGCGGGAAGTCACAAAATCCCTTCCCGTTGTCCACGGTCAACGTGGACAGCGGGAAGTTACTAATTCCATTCTTCGGAATAAACGACAGAGGTAGGCAGTCTCAAGTTCAAATTCTGAAACTAGTCGCATGTAAACTATACCCTCAAATAAGCTCAAGTGGTGATATTTAGATTTTTTGTTATGACTAGCTTTCGTTTCTTTGTGACTTCTCAGTAGAACCTGTTGACAGTAATTCTTCGAAATATAATAACCGGTTGCTGGAAACGTTTGGAAGTCAGTTGTCACGTGAGTTAGCGAATAACGTGACGATTTTAAAGGATACTCTACACTACAATTTCTTCCATGAAATTCTAATGAGGGTTTCAAGTTGTCAACTCGATCCTTGGTGATACAGTGTATGCCAGCGGCTTCGCTTGCACTTTACCAGGATAAAAGTAACCTATAGCTTAATCTATCTGTGTACCTACCTACCAAATTGTATTGAAATCGGTTCAGCCGTTTCTGCGTGATTGAGTAGCAAACATACAAATATGTTATCCAATCATTCGAACATCGTAACTATGATATTTATGATATTAATGGGATACCTACAAAACCTAACTCCGTGGAAATTATTTATGAATGAATGAATGAATGAAAATACTTTATTGCACACCTTACAAACTAGTTAAAATCAACACATAACAATTAAACAAAACAACTAAATGTACCTAGAATGGGCGGTCTTATCGCTAAACAGCGATCTCTTCCAGACAACCTTTGGATGGAGAGGAGCTGAACTTATATGGAAGATTGGTTGGGGAGTACCCATATTTAAGTGTAAAAGAAATATTTTCAATAAATAAACTACTATTAACTACTACTACTTTATTATTATTATATATTATACATTCTTATTATTATTTGTTATTTATTACTATTATTTATTTACACTGCCTTAAGCTAAGGCCAAACCAACGCGTTCAGCCCGTGTCCTCAGTGGTGTGCATGGTGGCGATCATTGGTCAGTCATAATGGACCGCCAGCCGCCACCATGGACAGGGCTGAACGCGTTGTTTTTTTTTTTAATTTTTTTATTGTGACTTATTAAAAGACATTTTACATAATTTATTTATTATTATTATTTATTTATTTATCTCAACACATCTAAAAAACCTACTTAGGCTTGTATAAGATGCGATACATTCCTCCTCATCCTTAAATTAGGTTGCAAGTACGTACATAAACACAAACATATAAGTAAGTAGGAATAAAAAGTAACAAATACCTATAAAAGCGAGTGTGACGAAGAACAATAGACACACAATATTTAGACCAATTAGACCAAATAGTATTCCTAGCAGGTTTTTTTTACATAGACCCTCGTTTGACCGCGATCTCACCTGACGACAGTGCCACGACGACGACGGCACGCTGTAAGTGACGATACGGCCGATGATGGAGGACAGGTCTAGAATATAGGTATATCCTTAGTCGTGGTAAGTAGATAGGTGGTTGGGTACCTAGACCTACCTATATTTCTACTTCGACTCTTCGACATTTCGGAGCTGAGCCACTGTAGAAAAACAACATTGTGGATTTTGTCTCTTTTTACAACCTTTATAATTAACTTGCAATGTATGTCCGGTTGGAATCTTGCAACTGAATTTTAAAGCAGTTATCCTCAACCGATTGAGCTGAAATTTGACACACCAGTCAAGTTCCGATGACAATACAATATTATAGTGACTGACAGCGAGCTGATTTGATGATGGAGACGGAAGGTGAACAACGAAATTCCTCTATGGATAGATAGATAGAAAAATCTTTCAAATTTTTACAATTTTTTTTCTTTCTTTTTAATTTTTTATATCTTTGTTTCTTAATAAATAAATAAATAAATAATAATAATAAATTATTGCACAAGTCAAAAAAGCAGTACATACGCGAACTTAATGCTAATTAGCATTTTCTTCCAGCTAACCTTTGTGTAATGTAGAGTGGGTGGTAGTAGTGCTATAGTACTATTATAATGATATGGATAATAGTAGACTGGCCGTGTTTAGGCTCATTTTGATCAGCACACGGTTACGATCACTAATATTATAAAATCTGTATTGGGAAAAAAATCCTAGCTAAAAGTAGTTTTTTTTAATGTGTTATTCTTATAGTAATGCAACATTATTCGAAGGTTATTATAGTACCTATCGTCTAGTGTACTTACCTATACCATTTTTTGTTTTTATATTTTTGTGTTTTATTTATAAGCAAATTTATTGTACTAACATAATTTAAGTTATTTTGCTGTTACTAACCCAATACCTATGGATCATTGGTCTGGAATAAAAATTTATATTATTATAGGTAATATCATTATAATATATTATCTAAGGACTGTACTACTCATTTTATATTGACTCACGCTGCCCTTCGTTGCTACTTGCTATCGATTGATCGAGAATCATTTGAAAAGGGCTGTACACTAATATTTATTCTGTGGCTGGACTGCCAATAAGCTCTACGTAGTTTTAAACCTAACAGAAATTATCCGTTGATGTAATACTTTTTCTAGTTATGACGATATTTTAATATGAAATTTAAATAGGTTTCTATTTTTTAACAAATAAAAAAAAAGAGTTTCTCATGTCGCTTTTTAAGGGTTCCGTACCCGAAGGGTAAAACGGGACCCTATTATTAAGACTCCGCTGTCCGTCCGTCCGTCTGTCACCGGGCTGTATCTCATGAACATGGAACCGTGATAGTTCGACAGTTGAAATGTTCACAGATGATGTATTTCTGTTGCCACTATAACAACAAATACTAAAAAATAGAATAAAATAAATATTTAAGAGGGCTCCCATACAACAAACGTGTTTTAATTGCTGATTTTATAGATAATGGTACGGAACCCTTCGTGCGCGAGTCCGACTCGCACTTGGCCGGTTTTTTAGGAACTTTTAAAGTAGTGTGAGTACTATTACAGCTCCTAGTTTACTGTATAATCTGAGGGAGTAGGGGGAGTTTTTTTTTATATATTTTAATGTGACGAACAAGCAGACGGCCCGCCTGATGTAGAGCAGTCACCGGCGCCGCCTATGGACATCTGCAACACCCAAGGAATTGCAAACGCGCTGCCGGTTTTTTTTTAAATATTCTACTTGAATGACGACTTTTCGACCTCTGTGGCGCAGCTTTAGACGGTTCGCCTGCGATGCAGGAGGTTGCGGGTTCGATTCCCGCCTCGGAACAAATATTTGTGCGATCTGCAGATATTTGTTCAGGGTGTTCTGGGTATTTTCTATGTATAATAAAAAATATCTATCTATCTATGTACTGTATTGTATTAAGTTTATCGGTTATCTAGTACCCATAACACAAGCTCTCCTTAGCTTGGGGCTAGATAATGTTATGTGAACTGTCCAGCATTATAAAAAAAAAAGGACGGAACAAGCAGATGGCCCACCTGATGTTAAGCGGTAACCCCTGCCTATGAACAGTGCATTACCTCATAGGTCACAGGACGTGCCCTACGTGGCATTGCACTGCGCCCGCCACCCTGAGACATAAAGATGAAAAGTCTCATGTGCCTGTAATTTCACCGGCACCCATACCCTTCAAACCAGAACACAGCAATGCAAGCACTACTTCTTTGCGGCAGAAATAGGCATGGTGGTAGTACTTCCCCGGACGAACTCTTTCACCAAAAAGCTCTACTACTACTAAATATAATATCTCTACCATATTGACGAAAGTACCATAGTGATAAAAAATAAAATAAAAAGACTTTATTTCAGACACACAGATCCATAATTTGGTAAGTACACAAAAATACAGCACTTATGAAAAAAATATTATTAATTCCTACAGTAACACAGTTATATATTTATTCCAACAACTGGGAAAAAATGCACTCAGTTATATGTGTAATTGGCCATAACTGAATGCATCTTAGTCCAGTGCTGAGTGAGGTGGGAATCTGGCCTATCGGCTACCACAGCCAGGAGGCTGTTGTGGCTGACGCCCTAAAGCCCTGATAAGCCCTAAAGATATTTCTCTTGCATTATTTATCTCATCTCTACAGTCTGCGTCCTGCGATACAAAGCTCCGAAATGACTTGATAGGGCAATAAATAAAAGTATACTCAGCTATCTTTTTTACACCAGTTGACTGTTTCATCTGTGTGTCTCGCTCGGAGCCGAGTCTATCCGACTTCGTGGAAGTTCGTTTAACGCTCTTTAAAAGTTCAGAAGTTCCCTTTTAACCTTGAAAGTGATTGGTTGTAATCTAAGTATTGAGTAAAACTCCTAACAAACTAAACTGAAATTAAAACTATAATCTCGAGAATAAATAAATAAAATAAATAAATAATTAATGCTGGACAGTTCACACAACATTGTCTAGCCCCAAGCTAAGGAGAGCTTGTGTTATGGGTACTAGACAACTGATATACTTAATACAATAAATTACATAGATAGATATTTTTTATTATATATAGAAAATACCCAGAACACCCTGAACAAATATCTGCAGATCGCACAAATATTTGTTCCGAGGCGGGATTCGAACCCGCAACCTCCTGCGTCGTAGGCGAACGTTCGCCCGCCGCGTCACAGAGGTCGTCAGAATCTAGAGAATTTATATTGAATATAATAAGTTTTTTTTTTTTTTTTTTTTTTTTTTTTATAATTTTATATAAAAAAAAACCTTTTTTTTGTAGTCAATAGTCGAGGATTTAGTAGTTAATATATTATTATGTAAGTATAAATGTAAAAAGAGTCCTTCAGGGCAGGCAACGCATTGGTAATACCTCTGGTGTTGCAGATGTCAATAGGCGACGCTAACCGCTTACCATCAGGCGGGGCCGTAAGCCAGTTTGTCGTGCCAATACATAAAAAAAAGGTAAGTACCTAATAGTACCTACCTACTAATATTCCTAGTATTCAAAGTCCTTGGTTCAGGGTTCAAGCATAGGCTACATGTAGGTAGGTAGGCTAACATGTATAATTGTGGAATATACTACTGTAAGGTGTTAGAGCTTATCGCGATCGGGTAATTACCTATGTACCTACCTACCTACGTCATCAGAAACATGTTGGGTAAATTCGTCAGCAGTCAAATTAATTAACTAGGTACAATTACCTACCTTACTAAGGATACGTGCTGGCGCCATCTATTTTCAAGGCTGTAAACATAATGTGAAACGGCCGTGTAAACCCCTCATTCCTTCTTCTTCTTTTATTTGTGGCTACTGTAGCTTTAGTTTCCACAATTTTGCCAATGTCAATGTCGACTACGATGGAGATCTGAGCACAAAATAAATAATAGTAGAAATCTGAGTATAAATGGTCGGAGTATACCTACCTAGCTACCTACCTTATTAAATTGTTGCATCATCATAATTTAACAATTAAATGTTCAATTAGGTACCTATATAGGTTCCATTCCATTCCATTGACGATTTTGGGATTAATACGGACAAAAATACAATTATATTTTTCGTCGGATAAATCCATGAATCCGGATTCTTCCATGAATACGGATGCATCCGACCATCTCTGTGGCGCGGCGGGCGAAGGTTCACTCTGCGACACAGGAGGTTGCGGGTTCGATTCCCTATTCTGAACAAATATTTGTAACGCTCTGCAGAAATTTGTTTAGGGTGTTCTGGGTATTTTCTATGTATAATAAATAAAAAATATCATTAGGTAGGTTACCTAGGTTCCTACCTACCTAATAAAATATGAGGAGTAAAACAATATCAGGTGCTAATTTGTGGGGCTGCACTGGGTGGGATAGCACAGGCACAAAATAAGTAGGTACCTACCTACAAGTAGGGTTGCCATTATTGGGATTAAGTAGGTAGGTACCTACCTATAGGTAGGTAACTAGGTACCTACATACCTAGTACGATTTAAAGATTCGTTTTAATTTTTATTTTTTTCTCTGCTGTATCCGTCGTATTTTCCTACTAACTTTATACTAAGTTTAAAAAGACCGTTGCTTCGTTCGAAGAATGGCGGAATCCTTACAATGCAGGTTGTAAGTACAAAACTTGTTTGACCAGAATCGGGAAAAAAAGTGGCGGCCGGCAAGTTCGCCTACAATAGCATTCCATGGCGCCCCGCCCGCGCCCCGCCCCCCGGCGCACCCGCGCCCCGCGCCCCTCCGCCAGTCCGCAACCGGCCGCGACCGCGTGCAAACGCCAACACGGAAATATGCTCTCAAAATCTAAGCCATAAACAAAACACTTTGTGCAATCGTTAACAATAAATTTCCCTTACTTTACGGATTGGTTAAGTTTTTAACTTTTCACAACGTTGCTGATAATTTTCTCACGTTATTTGAGTGCCTATTCTACTCCCACAGTCCCCGTGGTACCAATAATACATAGGATAGTGAAATCGGTAATCAGTGTTGTGAAAAGTGCGCTGTGTACTGTGAAGTATCGATTTGATTCAAATTCCGAACAGCTGATTCCAGAGCGGTCAACGTCCGCCCGCTTACTGTCTGTGAAACTTTGATTGGTCAAAGCTGTGAAAATACTATTCGTGTGACAAATTGTGTAAAATTAAGTAGTAGTTGGAAGCTGTATACTTAATTTATGTGTTAAAAATAAAGTATAATAAAAAAATAAAACTTTAATTAATTAAAAAAGATTCTAAATGTTGTGTAATTAAAGATTGTGACAAAAGAAAACTTGTGGAATAGCCATTGTTTTGATTACAGGAAGATATCGTACAAATTTCTAAGTGCAAAGTGTTGAGTGAAATATCAAGTGTATATTGATGTCCACACTTCTGGATTTACACAAAGGATTGGAATTCAATACTGTTGAAAAGGTAAGAGTGGTTTTTGTTATTATTATGTCGGAATTTACGGAGAAAATGACGTTAGAAGTTGCAGTAAAGCAAGACCCGCGCACGTCACGGCGCGGCGCGGCCGGCGCGTTGTAGGCCTATCTGTGCTTCCGTGAAGTCGCTATAGGTAACTTGAATTACTACGTAACTATTTGAAAACCAAGGCAAAATCTTAAAAATAAGATATATATATAACCATTTTCGATAAAGTTTTTTTGTTTTTTAACTGAGTGAATGACGAAACCTGCAGATTAACAATGCACGTCCACCTAGAACGCACCCTCCCAATGTGGCATGGCACTGTGCCCGCCACCCTGAGACAAAGTCTCATGTGCATGTAATTTCACCGGCATTCCATACCCTACAAATTGGAACACTTTGCGGCAGAAATAGAAAATAGTAGAAAAAATCTGGACGAACTCTTTCAGAAAGAAGCTCTACTAGTTACTAACAAAAACGCGTTTGGTTTCTTTCCAGCCAAAGAATTTCATCTTGTTCACAATATACCTAAAGTCATCTATGTTGTCAGTATCTATACCTAGTACCTAAATAGCATAGCATAGCATAGACACACGCCTAAATAGGTACACGTATATTATACAATATTTAAATTTAAACTTGCCCATTTGTAATAATTTTTAACTCTTTTGTTAAAAAATTTAGAACAACTTAGTAATGTTCCTAATTTTGCCATGTTTATTAAAATACGTTGTCATAGTGGTTATTAGGTACCTAAATAATATACAATATCATTAAGTACCTACATTTAATTCTGCTGTGATTGTATCTAATCTAACTAACTTAAGTTCTACAATTTAACAGGGTTTGGAGTCTCCTTTTAAGCAAAAATATGCTTGTGTTAGGAGATACCGCCCTTCTATATCCATCGTTTGAAATTAAAATATAAACAAAACAATAAACATTTTAGGAAGCAAACAGAGGGTGTGTGGTGTGTGGTGTGTGGGGCGGTGTGGGTGAATGTAAGTACAGGCTCTCCTGCTCTAACTAGGTATGGTCTATGTCTGAAATAAAGGTTTTATTATTATTATAAGTTAAATGAGAAAATAAAAGACAATTGTGGTGCTCTTACCCTAAAAATCCTGTTTTAATAAGAAACCTCTAAAAAAACAGTGAAAAAAGTTAAAAAAACAAAGGAAGGGGACAAATTCGGGACCAATTTTACCTTTATAAAAGTTAATATCTAGAACATACAGTTTCTATGAGTTTGTTTTATCTCTCTTAGTGCGCATGTGAGTAGAAATGAAATATAGGTACTCATTTCACAATTTTCGAATTCGCTATGATAATGTCACAAAAGCTAAATTTAGAGTTTTTTCTTCAAATTTAGACTTTGATTTCAGAAACTACAAGGTCTACATTAAAATAAAAATGGTTTTATAATTTACAAACAAAGCCCTTTCATATGATACCACACTTGACCTGACAACCTTACTGAATATCTCAACAACCACCCAACCAAATTATCGTAGTGTTAAGTGCTTACCAAATTTTACGTAGATCGGATCAGCAACGGTTACAAAATGGCCCCCAGTCCCCAGCGGCTCCGCTACACAACCTGAGCGTTCGTGGGAGGAAATTTCTCGTGAAACCGCACAGTCCGGGACCACTCTGGCTCTTAGGTGTGCGGATGAATCCCCTGCTGATGGCGAGCGGTGCGGTGAAAAAAGGTTGCTGTAGGCATCATGTCAAACAATTCCTCGGAACAAAACCCATTATATAAACGGTAGAACACGCAGAGAGAGGCAAAGTCTCTCGGGCGTTGGACAAGTAAAACTACCATCAATTGACAATTCTTAATAGTTTTTTTTTAAATTTTAGTCATTCTACATGTCATACGTTAGTCACCGAGTGACTTTCAGTTAGAGAATAAGGGGCTGGGCTGTTATTCGCTATAACCATAAAATAAAAAACTTGACAATAACCTGTGACATCACAGTGTATTCTGAACGATGATTCCACGCAGATATCGTAACGAACCTGCGTTATGTCACGTTTGGTCATAGCGAATAAGGGGGCTGCTGTCCTGACTAGATATCGGGTATCTCGTGTCCAAGTCTCGTCAGCAATACTGTAAAGACTAACATTCATAGCCCTTTGTTTGACCGCGATCTCACCTGTTGGTAAGTGACGATGTGGCCCAAGATGGAGCACAAAGGTCTAGAAGGCACCTATTCACTCTAGCCCTGAAGATACCCAGATTATAGTTTTCAGGAAAGACAGACGACGGTAGTGTATTCCACTAATGAGTGGAATACACTATTGTACTAATACTGAACTACTAAGGAGCAGTTCGCATTATAATGGTAGAACTGAAACGTTTAGTACGAATGGAGGGTACTAATGAGGTAAGGATGGTACCGAGCCGTGCACCTGCTCGTCCATATGATGAAAAGGAGAAGGTAGGATCAGATCATGAAGTTCCTGGAAGCATTCCCCGAAATGTAACATATAGAAGATCTAAAGGCATGCGACTTTACGTCGGTGCTCGAGACTCTGGATCTTAGTCTCCGCCATATATGTTGCTCACCTATAAGCCTGAAAGCTCTGCGTTCAATCGAGTACAAGGCAGCAAGCTGGTGTTTAGCCGAGCCATCCCATTCGTATACTCAGAATCACCAAACGGTATTCGCTGAAGGGATTGCACCTGACATGTCCAGGCGATGTATGAGGACAGTATGAGGCAGGCATGAGGAATGGCGATAAACTGAGAAGGGGCAATTTGGTTTTGGACAGAACCAGGGCCTGCAGTGATTGTTCGACTTCATGGAGACGGAGGGTTTTTTGCGATTAACTCTTAACTTTGTGAATGACGGAACAAGCAGATGGTCTACCTGATGTTAAGCAGTAACCTCTGCCTTTAACAATGCATTACCTCATAGGTCACGTCTACTTTGGACGCACCCTATGTGGCATTGCACTGCGCCCGCCACCCTGAGACTTAAAGATGAAAAGTCTCACGTGTAATTTTACCGGCACCCATACGCTGCAAACAGAAACACAGCAATGCGAGCACTAATGCTTTGCGACAGAAATAGGTATGATGGTAGTACTTCCCCGGACGAATTCTTTCACAAAAAAGCTCTACTCTAGATACTCTAGATTACATCATGACGATGATGATGCAGCAGCAGTAGTGCTCGCATTGCTGTGTTCCGGTTTGAAGGGTAAGGGTGCCGGTGAAATTACAGGCACATGAGACTTTTCATCTTTATGTCTCAGGGTGGCGGGCGCAGTGCAATGCCACATAGGGTGCGTACTAGGTGGACGTGATCTATGAGGTAATGCACTGTTCATAGGCAGAGGTTACCGCTTAACATCAGGTGGGCCTCTTGCTTGACCCGTCATCCAAGTAGTATAAAAAAAAAAAAAAAAAAAAATGACGACTAACAAACAAATATTTGATGAACTTTCAGGATTATAGGTGAGCAACATATGGCGGAGACTAGGATCCAGAGTCTCGAGCACCGCCGTAAAGTTGCACGCATTTCGATCTTCTACAGGTTACATTTCGGGGAATGTGCCGAGGAGCTACATGATGTGATCCCACCATCTCCTTTTCATCATACGACAAGCACCAGGCTCAGTACCATCCTTACCTCATCAGTATACCCGCAACTCGCACTAAGCGTTTCGGTTCCACCTTTGTAATACGAACTGCTGAGGAATGGAACAAGTTGCCGTCGTCTGTCTTTCCTGAACACTAATATGGGTCTCTTTAAGGCAAGAGTGAATAGGTGCCTTCTAGACCTTCGTGCTCCAACGTCGGCAGCATTGTCACTTATCAACAGGTGAGATCGAGGTCAATCGAGGGCCTATCATAGAAAAAAAAAGTCTATTATCAACAGGCAGCGATCAGGTTGAAGAGGTTTCATTGAAACTCAGTGTCAAGCTAATAAGGTCCCGTCTGATGAAATCTACTCTCCTAAGTCCTGTCAATATTCTAAACCCCGAGAGCTTTCAGTTGGAACTGCAAGTCGTCTCCGATTTCTGGCTGAATGCGATATAGTGGACGAGTTGAGCAACGGGCTGGGTTGTTTGTAAATGTCGGAGTAGTAGTAGAGCTTTTTTGTAAAAGCGTTCGTTCGGGGAAGTTCTACCACCATACCTATTTCTGCCGCAAGCAGCAGTGCTCGCATTGCAGTGTTCCGGTTTGAAGGGTATGGGTGCCGATGAAATTACAGGGACATGAGACTTTACATCTAGTTATGTCTCAGGGTGGCGGGCGCAGTGCAATGTCACATTGGGTGCGTTCTAGGTGAGCGTAGGTGGACGTTGTCGGTGCTAACATCGATTTAACGGTAAAAACGTTAAATTCGATTTAAAGACGTTTATTGGATCATGTTTGCTAGGTTGTTGTTGGATCCTATCCTTCCAAAACAGAAGCCAGACGAGTTCTAGTTCTAGCGCATAAGCCATAAAGGGTTAGTTTATCGCCACAAATGCTATTTTCCCAGATAATCCATGAAATTATAGACAATTCGTGTAAAACCACCATTAGCGTTAGCTAAGCAATACCTACCTACCGTTCATAACTTCTCTAAAAACGAATGCAGCGGCGCGGCCCGAGGCGACGCAAGTGAAATGCTCAAAATCCATTCCATTTTGTCTCTAACAATCACATCAGCGAAACTCAACCTTACCACCCAGACATAGAGGCTATCTCTCAGCAATGTTAATTTTATTCTGGAGCTGCCGCGCACAGGGATAAAAGTGAACATGCAACTTTGAGAGCTGCACTCAATTCTTTGAGTCGAAAATCGCTTGAGTTTGTGTACATCTAGGGTCGCATTCCTCGGCCAGGGAATTATCGACCATCCTGGTCTATGTTATGGTTCTGTTTTGTCTGGGCGTGTTTTTTTAAGGTTTTTATGGTGGTCGGACGGCAATCAGCTGTTTGGGCACGCGTTCAGTCCCCCACGGGCTACACACGGGATATTTTCGATACGAATTTACTAGAAATTTAAATGGTGGAGCGTGCAAATTCTACTGGGAATATTGCTGTCCAGAGAAGAAAGAAGTAAAACGAAATTAACGAACCCGGGGTTAGAGCTTTGAAAAAATAAATAAAAAAATCTAACGTCAAAAAAAAAGGTTTTATTTGATTCAAACACGCGGTTGATTTCAACCTCTCTTGAACTTACATAAGTCTGAGAAAATTTAATTTTTATAATAATTTTCCTGAACTTACATAAATCTGAGAAAATTTAATTTTTATAATAATTTTCATGAACTTACATAAGTCTGAGAAAATTTAATTTTTATAATAATTTTCATGAACTGAATTTTTATAATAATTTAGCAGCGGTCTTCAGGCAGCTCAACTGTACCATTCGTATTTTTTAAATTTTGTAATACCGACTTGTATTAATTTAGTTGTATTACATATCTTAACTTTATCTATAGTTGGATTTTGCTAAATTTACTTTGTTAATGTGTATTGTATCTGAATTTAAAAAACGAATAAATAAATAAAATTCGTATCAACAGGAAAAAGAAAAACAGTTCACAAACTTCGGACCAAACGGGAATACTGACTAATACCTATTTAAAATTGGGGAATAATATCATAATGGATAAGTTTTCAATTTGTTTTTCCTCTTTTCAATTTTCTTCGTTCGGTTAATAAACGTGAGCGAAGGCCCAGTGAGGCATGTAGCGGGCACACGCCTACGGCGAAATATACATCATGGCGAATAACTTTAGTTCTAGAACTTTTAAAATTCGAAGTTTTTAATTAATGAAATGCCTTGTAATAATCCTGAAATTCCACGATAAATTCCTGAAACTCCTCCAGAAATGGACCTAACACAACGTGAGGCAGCCCTACGTAAGGTACCATATCTTACCGTAACATCCTCATGCTGTGTTAGGAACATTTCTTGAGGAATTTTAGGATGTTTACGTGACATTTCATGAATTAAAAACTGCGAAATTTAAAAAGTCGTAGAACTAAAGTTATTCGACTTGATGTGTAGAATACCCCCTCCCCGGGCTTATAGGGATATTATGTTACACGCTGTATAAAGGATTTGCGTGATAAGAATAATTGAAAGATGTCCGTCCACCTCGCCAAGGGATCTATTAGTAACTACTCCATATTACCTATACTTAGTAGTTTTTTGTTTTTGTCTTCTTGTTTTATGTGTGTGTTGTGCGTGTGGTAAAATAAATAAATTTTCTTTCTTTCTTTCTTTCTTTCATATTATTAGATTACATTTACGAACCCTCTTTAGGCAATGCAATTCAAAACTAGTAAAACTGGATTTGCCTCTTAACCCCCGACGCAAAAACGACGGGGTTATAAGTTTGACGTGTCTATGTGTGTGTGTGTGTGTGTGTGTGTCTGTCGCCTCGTAGCACCCGAACGGATGACCCGAATTGGTTTTTTTTTTGTTTGAAAAGTGAATTAGTCGCGAGTGTTCTTAGCTATATTTGATCAAAATCGGTTCAGCCGTTTCATTGCATTGAGGGTTTTTTTTAATTTTTACAAAATTAATTACTTGTCGAAGAGTATGTTACTAATATCATCATCATCGTGAGCCATTAAATGTAAATTTTTGGAAGTAGGCCTCTCCCAATTTCTTCCGCTCATGCCGATCGCCGTATCGCCGCCGCCGATCATGCATACCGCTTCGCCGTCCTGTGATAGCCTGCGTATCCTTTTATGTCGTCCACCCATCGTTTCGGTGGATGACCTCTGGGTCTTCTGTTTGCCCACAGGATCAAGGATCCGTCTCGTCCAGCAACTTCTGTCAAGCCTAGCAATATGACCCGCCCAGCTCCCTCACTGCGGACGCGCGCTGAACGCGTTGGTTAGGCCTTAGCTTTAGCGACAATTTAAAAGTTTGCCGAGTCCAATCGTTCAATGTTTATAACTATGGATGGAGTGGACTGCGTTGCTTCCTGATAGCCGTGCATGATGGATCACTTCCGCGGAGGCTTCAAAATGATCCATTTAAACTTATACCTACTTGTCTAAAACCGTACCTAAAGCTAAAGCTGCTATGTTACCTACTTTAGAACCATTTTATAGTATAGTTATATGGCGTCGCATTGACACAGAATAAATAGTAGTAGGTACAAGGAATTGATTAACTATTATTTTGAATGGTTTCATATAGGATTTCGTATGCTGAAAACTATAATCTGGGTTTCTTCAAGGTTAGAGTGAATAATAGGTGCCTTCTAGACCTTTGTGCTTCATCTTAGGCCACATCGTCACTACCAACAGGTGAGATAGTGGTCAAACAAAGGTCTATCAAACGGGGTTTGCCTTTGAATTAAAAATACGTTTTTTTTTTTTTTAAATCCTGCTATAATAAATATTGAAGTGTGTGTTTGGATAACTCTACTAAGAAAATTTAGAGACTTCTGTTGGTTTTTATCCTGCTATAATAATTATTGAAGTGTGTGTTTGGATAACTCTACTAAGAAAATTTAGAGACTTCTGTTGGTTTTTATCCTGCTATAATAATTATTGAAGTGTGTGTTTGGATAAATCTACTTAGAAAATTTAGAGACTTCAGTTGGTTTTTATCCTGCTATAATAATTATTGAAGTGTGTGTTTGGATAAATCTACTTAGAAAATTTAGAGACTTCAGTTGGTCCCGTTTGCCTGTAAAATGCAAATCTCTGTTTGATTATTGTTTCTCTGCTATAAAAGTTAACCAATCAGAAATGCTACTACAAAAAAAAAAGTCTGTGATATGCAGAATCAGGTCGCCAAATATCACTTTATTTTGGTATTTATTTATTTTATTTTTTCAGTAAAACAAACAGTACTTAAAAACTAATTAGGTTCTTATCAAAAAATTAAACTACTTCAATAAAATTTATTCATAAAATAAATTTAAGTAGTTTAATAAACTACAAAACTTTCATATGTTTTTTAATGAATGTCAAAATCTAGATCCCTGCCACCAAAATGTCCGATGCGTATGCGACATTGAAGTCATGCGGAGTCAGTTTTATGTGTAAAGAAATAAATTTATGTAATTTTATTAAACTACAAAACTACATATGTTTTTTAATGGATGTCAAAATCTAGATCCCTGCCACCAAAATGTCCGATGCGTATGCGACATCGAAGTCATGCGGAGTCAGTTTTATGTGTAAAGAAAGAAATTTATGTAATTTTATTAAACTACAAGACTTTCATATGTTCTTTAATGAATGTCAAAATCTAGATCCCTGCCACCAAAATGTCCGATGCGTATGCGACATCGAAGTCATGCGGAGTCAGTTTTATGTGTAAAGAAAGAAATTTATGTAATTTTATTAAACTACAAGACTTTCATATGTTCTTTAATGAATGTCAAAATCTAGATCCCTGCCACCAAAATGTCCGATGCGTATGCGACATCGAAGTCATGCGGAGTCAGTTTTATGTGTAAAGAAAGAAATTTATGTAATTTTATTAAACTACAAAACTTTCATATGTTTTTTAATGAATGTCAAAATCTAGATCCCTGCCACCAAAATGTCTGATGCGTATGCGACATCGAAGTCATGCGGAGTCAGTTTTATGTGTAAAGAAATACATTTGTTTCGATTGAAAGTTTTTGTAGTGCCATGCATAGGTAGGTACGCAGTGTTTATGCCCTTTAAATCACGTTTTTTGCCAAGACTTCTTAAGTGAGGCATAGCGAAGCTGTCTCGCTTCAGCGAGGAAGGGTAATGAGTTTTAGCGTCTATGTAGGAATGTGTTTGTATGAACCATTAGAACTAGAAAAAATCTGAACCCATTTTGAAAAACGAGGAGATCGATTTGTCTTTACCAAGTGGTGGTTATTGGAATTAAATATAAAAAAACCCAGGAATTATGAAGACAACTAAGTATAAATATTTAGCAAAAGTTGCTAAACATATAAAAATGTTGCCTGGGTGAGTTAGTCAGTTAGGTACCTACTGAATTTTGGGATAAAAAATAAGTACCTGCTAACCTTTTGTTTTGGTTCCAAGAGTTCTTACTTTTTACCAAATTTCATCAAAATTGGCCCAGCCGTCTTGGCGTTACACCGTCAAACATACAAACAACCAAGCACTAATTATAAAACATTTTCGCTCAGATATTGTGGCCGGACTTGTTGGTAAGATTCGTTGGTATAATATAAGATTTGTCCTGACTGCTAGCTTATTATGGAATGATTTATTTTATAACTGAAAAAAAAAGCGTTAGACGAGTCAGTCGTGGGAAGCAATGGCGGCGATGAGCTCACCACTTGTCACGTCTATATTCCACTATAAAAAGAGGCCCATTGAGGCTCTGCCTACCCCTTCGGGGAAAAAGGCGTGTGTCTGTGTATTATGTATGTACCAATATTGTGAACGAAAGCTTGTTCGAACCGATTCAAAGTTTACTAGGTAGGTAGGTACGGTACATTATGAAGTGGACGGCTTCCGATAGCCCTGATGGATCACTTCCTCAGGATTAGGCTCGATAACGCGCCTCACGGCGACGTATTGACGACCAAGTCTAATTTTAACTCGTATTTTCGGTTATTTAATTAACAATCTACCTACTAGCACTAGTAGGTAAATCGTTAATTCAATAATTTTAATAATTGTATTAAAATTAGGTACGTAAAGTTGAAATGAGTGAAAAAATATTATTATTGTAAAACTATGGAGTCCGACTATTGTAAACCACAACATTAGGAGGTTTTACTTTATGTAAGTACAATATTCAATGAGCCATAGTTAGGGAATGCAATCCCGCAAACGTGGGATCCCGCTATCCGCACTTTTTTTGCGGGATCGTAAATGCGGGATTTGCGGGACTTTTTTTTTTTTTAAATTATACTACTTGGATGACGGAACAAGCAAGAGGCCCACCTGATGTTAAGCGGTAACCTCTGCCTATGAACAGTGCATTACCTCAAAGGTCACGTCCACCTAGGACGCACCCTATGTGGCATTGCACTGCGCCCGCCACCCTGAGACATAAAGATGAAAAGTCTCATGTGCCTGTAATTTCACCGGCACCCTTACCCTTCAAACCGGAACACAGCAATGCGAGCACTACTGCTTTGCGGCAGAAATAGGTATGGTGGTAGTACTTCCCCGGACGAGCTCTTTCACAAAAAAGCTCTACTACTACTAAACTGTTTTTTTTTAAAAATAATTTCATAAAAATATGCGTAATATCACCCGCTTTACGACCCACTGTAACGTCCGGAATCTCAAGTGTTCAAGTTCATAGCTGGTCATCAAAAACGCCTATATAATTATTTAAAAAAAACACATTCCATCTTGTTTGAAGAGGATTTTGGTCCCTTTGCGCAAAGTGAAAAATTATTGTGAGCCCAAAATTGGTCTTGGCACATTAACGGTTTCAAATATGTGACACGACCACCAAAACTTGTATTTACACTCGATTTATAGCTATAAAATAAACTTTGAAAGTTAAACATTACTTGAATGCAACAGATCCATACAATCACTAGCTTTAAAAAAGCGGCCAAGTGCGAGTCGGACTCGCCCATGAAGGATTCCGTAGCAGCAAGTAACATAATATAAAAGTTCTTGGATAGATTACGATTTATGACGTATTAAAAAAAAATACTTACTAGATCTCGTTCAAACCAGTTTTGGTTGGAAGTTTTTTTTTAGTTTTATCATTCTCTTATTTTAGAAGTTACGGGGGGGGGGGGGGGGGGGGGGGACACACACAGACTTTTTACCACTTTGGAAGTGTCTCTTGCGCAAACTATTCAGTTTAGAAAAAAAATATATTAGAAACCTTAACATCATTTTTGAAGACCTATCCATAGATACCCCACACGTACAGGTTTGATGAAAAAAAAATTGAGAGTTTCTGTTCTAAGTAAATAAATAAAATAAATAATAAATAAATAAATAATGCTGGACAGTTCACACAGCATTATCTAGCCCCAAGCTAAGCAGAGCTTGTGTTATGGGTACTAGATAACTGATATACTTAATACAATATATTACATAGATAGATATTTTTTTATTATACATAGAAAATACCCAGAACACCCTGAACAAATATCTGCGATCGCACAAATATTTGTTCTGAGGCGGGAATCGAACCCGCAACCTCCTGCGTCGCAGGCGAACCTTCGCCCGACGCACCACAGAGGTCGTCAGAGGTATGGGGAACCCCAAAAATAATTGTTTATTTTACATTTTTATGTTAAAATCTTAATGCGGTTCACAGAATACGTCTACCTACCAAGTTTCAACAGTATAGCTCTTATAGTTTCGGAAAAAAAAAGGCTGTGACATACACGGACAGACAGACAGACATGACGAATCGACGATTGCGGGACTGAGATTTTGATGCGGTATTGTATTCCCTAGCCATAGTGAATTAAATATAAAAATCAAAATAACAATAAATAGTAGTAAAAGCCTGTAGCGAGTACCAATCAACAAACAGACTGATGAAAGCAAATTTTGCCAGTTGTTGCAAAGACCATTGTCGCTCGCAATAACAGTCTTGAGGAATAGAATAGTGTTTTTTTCGATACACATAGTTGTCGCCGCGGCGGCTTGTGCATTTGCCATTTTCAAGTTATTTTTAATTTTCATTAGTGTATTTTTAATATAATTTGCAAAGTTACACTCCTTCCAAGCCGGCAAAGTCAAAGTCGAGTCATATTTTAGTAAAACGGTGGCCGTTTTATAAGAACTGTCTTGTACCTACCTAAAATTCTGACGAAATAAATATATTTGTATTTGTATTTGTATTTGTATTTGTTTTACTGATTTTTGGTAGATAATGTCCACCAATATGAAAAGTCACGCAATTCACTTCCATTTTATTTCACTACACTAAAATGTCACCAAAATAACACAAAATATTTAAAAAAAAAACACTAGGAAAAGAAAGAAAATAAAAGTTGCTGACGTCTCTTTTCGAAAATGGCGGGAAAAGTCAATCAATCTTACGGCAGAGGTCCTTCTTCTTCTTCTTCATATAATGGCTTTTGAGGAGTGCTCCAAACAATTTCGCCTATGCCAAGTCCTGTATTTCCTTGAATCTTTGATTATATATCCAGCCCAGACATAAATGTTTTCACCCCACCTGCGCGACAATGTCCAATTACATATCATGCAAACTCAACGTAAAGTAAAGCATTATCTCACAAGGGATATAAAGTTGTATGAAACTCCCTAGGGAATAAAGTGATTTGAATTTGGAACGTCAAATTCGTGTGAAAACTCGTGGAAAACTCTAAGTAAAAAAAAACCCATATGACATTGTAAAGAGGTTTGTTCAAAAATCGAAATGGCAACCATAAACAGAACTTAAAAAAAAACCTTTACAAAGAACTCAGACCAAGAGTGAACCTACTAAAAAGAATGTGAAACAAAAGACTGTTTGGTGCTGTGATTTTCAGTGAATTTTTATTGTCTCGTAGGAAGTGTGAAAAGTAGAGTATGCTCCTCTGGAATAAAGACTGTCTTCGTCTTGGGCAGCTTGAACCCCTCGCTTCACTCAGGACTCTATATAATCAATATGCCGCCCGCGACGTAAGACACTGCTTTATTCCCATAGTGCATAATCTACTATTAATTATCTAAGCCTTGAATGCAGTTATATTTGACAGTCCTTACTGTCAAATATAATTATTGTCATCGCTATTGCAGCTTTGTCAGTGATGTAAAGTATTACTCAACTGCGATACTGACACAATTCTTGATTCTGATTGAATGATGCGTGGAGTAGACTCCTCGAATGTGGGTCACATGGGTGGAGTTCGTATGATGTTAGTAATTACTTGAGCGCTTGAGACACTCTCGTGTTCATGTTTTGATACGTCTGCTGAGGCATTAAATATTACAAGTGTCAGCCTGGCCTTAGTTATAGAAGACTAGGTAGTTTTTAGTAGTAGAGCTTTTTTGTGAGAGTTCGTCCGAGGAAGTACTGGTTTGAAGGTGCCGGTGAAATTACAGGCGCATGCGACTTTTCATCTTTATGTCTGAGGGTGGCGGGCGTAGTGCAACTGTGCAATGCCACATAGGGTGCGTCCTAGGTGGACGTGACCTTTGAGGTAATGCATTTATAAAGGCAGAGGTGGACCATACCTAGTTCTGACGCAAAGCAGTAGTGCTCGCATTACTGTGTTCCGGTTTGAAGAGTATGGGTGCTGGTGAAATTACAGGCACATGAGACTTTCCATCTTTATGTCTCAGGGTGACGGGCGCAGTGCAATGCCACATAGGGCGTGTCCTAGGTGGCCGTGACCTATGTGATAATGCACTGTTCATAGGCAGAGGGTACCGCTTAACATCAGGTGGGTCATGTGCTTGTACCGTCATCTAAAGTTGTATAAAAAAAAAGGTGGCGGGCCATGTGTTTAATCCGTCATTCACGCAGTTAAAAAAATATTTTGGCAGTTCCGTTTGCACTAATTCAGGCTGCTGTATACGTCTTAATTGCTTTGTTATTTTCCAACGGAGTTTAAACCGTACGGGATATCTGTTTTTATTGCATTTTAAATAATCATTCTTGCTGGTCTTTAAGAACTCCTTTATTAACATATCGCGAATTGTTAAGAACTTCGCCTGTGCATTAGACCAAGCCAAGCACTACCAGTAAATAAGTTTACAGCTCCGTGGGAGCACTAAAACAGCGGGCTGTAAAAACCGCTTTTACTCCACTTATTGCCGGCTGCCGTATTTCGTATGCTAAGTACTACAGAATATTGGGTTCCTTCGAATAAAAACGGCAACCACATCTCTCCCAATTATTATAGAAACAAGCAGCGCCCCGCGGTTTCACCCGCGTTAGTCTCGATCCCGTGGGAATATCGGGATAAAAATGTGCCTATGTGTTATTCGGGGAGTCCAGTTATCTCCATTCCAAATTTCATCCAAATCCATCCAGTAGTTTTTACGTGAAAGAGTAACAAACATCCATCCATCCTATCGCATCGTACGGAAGTACGATGTTCTTTATACAAACTTGGTGACGCATACTAAATTCAAAGTAAGAATGTAATCTATATAAAATAATACTTTTCACTAGAAACGGGATATTTACCATGATAAAGTTATATATAAAGTTATAATATATATATATAAAGTTAATATTATAAAGGCGAAAGTTTGTGTGTGTGTGTGTGTGTGTGTAGTGTTTGTTACTTCTTCACGCTGAAACGGCTGGACGGATTTGGATGAAATTTGGAATGGAGATAACTGGATTCCCGGAATAACACATAGGCACATTTTTATCCCGATATTCCCACGGGATCGAGACTTACGCGGGTGAAACCGCGGGGCACTGCTATTATAAAATAAACCTGTTACGTACAAACATTATTTTATGATGTATCAGAATATTGATAAGATGTGTACAAATTGTAAAACCCTTCCACAAGAATAGGTTAAAGGCCAATTTACACATCAGTGACCTCACAGTTCAGGCAGACCGCAGAGGTCCGAATCAGTGCTACAGGGATGCGGCAGTGCTTCAATTCACACATGTCAGTACTCAGTTCTCTACGGATCTTCAGACAAAACGTGTTCGACGTAATGAGTCGTCCGTGATCCGTTAAAAAATTCGCCGTCTCCGTCCACGACCGAAGTCCGGTGACTGTAGCGCTAGTTTCTATGCGCAAAAGTGCAAAAGCGAAAATCTACCTCTGTTATCCGTTAGTTCCTCAAAAGGCCGTCGGACTTCAGTCGTGGCGCGGACTCTACGTCCGTGATTGCCGGCGCCGGAACTGATACTAAGAACACTGTCTCTTCACTGATACTGACAGGTGTGGACGCGTTCATAGAGAATGTATGAAAAAATAATTATCACGGTGGCGGCGGTACTGTGCCGGAACTGTCACTTCACTGATATGTGTGAATCGGCCTTTACAGCTCCAGAGGGGAGGGGGTTCTTTCACTCTGCTTATTGCCGGCTGCCCCATTTCGTATGCTAAGTACCGAATATTGGGCTCCTTTGTAAAAGGACAATAGTGAATCTTTTCCAATAAAGTCCTTATTAAATTCTTGAAGCTTGGTGACGAAATCGTTTAACAATTATCAGGTCTGGGTGATGGGGTGGAATGGTACACGTAGTTCCTGATACCCACGATCCAGGGAATCCTAGTGTGTTAGATTATGTAACTATTGGGTGTTATGTGGTAGGAAGAATTAATAAAACTTGTTTATAAAAATAGTCGTGGTGTGTCCGGCCTTAGAATAGGCTCCTCCGTCTCCTCCTGTGGATGTCAGTAGTAGTAGAGCTTTTTTGTGAAAGAGTTCGTCCGAGGAAGTACTACCACCATACCTATTTCTGCCGCAAAGCAGTAGTGCTCGCGTTGCTGTGTTCCGGTTTGAAGGGTAAGGGTGCCGGTGAAATTACAGGCACATGAGACTTTTCATCTTTATGTCTCAGGGTGGCGGGCGCAGTGCAATGCCACATAGGTTGCGTCGTAGGTGGACGTGATCTATGAGGTAATGCACTGTTCATAGACAGAGGTTACCGCTTAACATCAGGTGGGCCTCTTGCTTGATCCGTCATCCAAGTAGTATAAAAAAAAAAAAAAAAAAAAATGTCGTAAAAGCCGTCTAAGGACAGCAGCATCCACCTTTGTACTCATTTTGGGAAGTATTATGTCTATAAAGAAACACAAATACTGCGGTAACCAATCCGTCTGCCAAGCGTGGTTGTTGTGGCAATTCCCCCCATTGCCTTCTATGGGGGAGGTCTCATCCAGCAGACGTTTAGCGATTGATGATGATGATGATCAGAAAAATACATTTATCCCACAGATTTTTTATCCAAATGTTTTCATTAAGTAATCCATAAAAAAACATTTGATTCACCAGAAAATGCGAGTCGTTTCTACTGGAAAACCGTAGAATCAGCACAGAATAAAGTTTCAGCTATTTCTTAATTGGGATTTAATAGTGTACTAATATTTATTATGTACTAATACCGACATAAGGCGTGGATATATAATGTAAAGTGCGGTGCGTTAAAATCATGATTTCTCCACGATCTTTATCGAAAAATCTACAAAAAAAATATATGTTAATCTACAACAAACAAAGCATGCCCCCTTATTTTTTTTTTTTTTTAAAAATAACATAAAATGTAAGAAATACATTTCTAAAGTAGCCTTTCGTAGTTACAACGATTTTTCTCCTTAACTATCAATCATAAGATGTTTGTGTTGCCTTCAGTCCGAGAGGACCTTGTTTTTATTTTTGAAAATTAATTCCCCCAATGTTTTTTAAATTAAAAAAAAACGTGATTTTGCTCTCTTTTCGTTCCGCGAGTGCTGGTTCTGTCACTTTTGAACTTCCCTGAATGAGTTAGAGATAGAATTTGGCATCCATCGACGCCGGAATGAAAAAGTGATCAAAAAGTACTCGTTTCACAGTTACGACCATAAAATACTATGCTCATTTAGTTTCTAATATTTTCCGAGAACTCATCTGGTTGATTTGCTCTTCCGAGAATTATGGACACAGATGGTTCAATAGTCAATAAGAGATTTTTTTTTTTTTTTTTTTTTTATATACTTCTGAATGATGGAACAAGCATATGGCCCACCTGGTGTTAAGCGGTAACCTCTGCCTATGAACAGTGCAATACCTCATAGGTCACGTCCACCTAGGACGCACCCTATGTTGCATTGCCCTGCGCCCGCCACCCTGAGACATAACGATGGAAAGTCTCATGTGCCTGTAATTTCACCGGCACCCATACCCTTCAAACCGGAACACAGCAATGCGAGCACTAATGCTTTGCGGCAGAAATAGGTATGGTGGTAGTACTTCCCCGGACGAACTCTTTCACAAAAAAGCTCTACTACTAACAAAACCACTAAATAACTATGAGTTCAATTTGGAGTTTGGAGCTATAACTAGCCTTTTCTCGCGGGTGTCAAAGTTCTAAGGTTATGCTGTCAATTTTACCATAATCACTGCTACAGACCGTTCACCATAAGATGGCCCCTGCCTTGGTTGGCACTATAATCAAGGCAGGGGACATCTTACGGCGAACGGTCTGTATGGAGGCTATGACGGATAACCTACCGTCTTGCGATGAGTGATGTTTGCGTGAAATTGATTGATGAATATCGGATAATCTGATTTCAACCGTCAGTCAAGTTATAAGAGTTTATTTTTGTCTGTGTCGATAAAATTCCAACAGTAATTTATATTTCATGAACGATGGAAATGATTGACGCTTGCATAAGTGTCTACGAGACGGCCAATGACGGCCAATGACGGCTAAGTATTTACATTACCCAAAGGTTCAAGACTGATATTGTAGGTACTACGTCCCGATCTCCCACGACTAAGATCCAGAGTCTCGAGCACCGCCGTAAGGTTGCATTCCTTTCGATCTTCTATAAGTTACATTTCAGGGAATGCTCCCAGGAACTGCACGATCTGATCCCACCATCTCCTTTTCATCATAGGACGAGCAGGCGTACGGCTCAGTACCATCCTTACCTCATTACAATACCTTCTATTCGCACAAAACGTTTCAGTTCTCCCTTTATAATGCGAACTGCTAAGGAGTGGAATACACTACCGTAGTCTGTATTTCCTGAAAACTTTAATCTGGGTCTCTTCAAGGCTTGAGTAAATAGGTGCCTTCTAGACCTTTGTGCTTCATCTTCGGCCACATCGTCACTTACCAACAGGTGAGATCGTGGTCAAACAAAGGTATATCAATGTTATTCCTGATGGATCCCTTGCCTATGAGCCTGTGGACTTTGATTGTCCTGTAAGATCCCTTAAAATTTTTAATTCACCCTGAGTGGCATAGGCTACCAGGGCGGGGGATAGGAGGGGTTGGTTCATCCTGAAACTACCCGTGCAAAGCTAAAAGTACGAGTCGCTACTTAATTAATCGCGATCTTTTTCAAAAGCCCTAGTATTATTTGGTGTCCATAAGATCGCTCTCAGAGTTCAGTTAGTTCAGTTCAGTGAGTGAGAGACAATTATTTTCTCAGTGTATGTAATACTATCGCGTGGGAAACGTCTTAAAAGGTCATCTATGAGTAATCGAGTGGTCTACATACAGTCTACTCTCAATTACTTTTTACAAAAGAACTTGTTTTGGCGAGTCGGCTGAGATGCAAGTGGTTGCGCGTTCGATTCTCACTGCTGAAAAATTGTATGTTTGATCTGCCGAGTATGTGCATGTGTTGTGGTAGCATGGTACGATTGTATCGACACAGGGATAAATAAATAAATAAATAATGCTGTACAGTTCACAAAACATTATCTAGCCCCAAGCTAAAAAGAGCTTGTGTTATGGGTACTAGATAACTGATATACTTAATACTATACATTACATAGATATATATTTTTATTATACATAGAAAATACCCAGAACACCCTGAACAAATATCTGCAGATCGCACAAATATCAGTGATCTAGTGTGGGATCAGGCAGGACTATGGAAGTACATGTGACTGTTAGTATTATGTTATGTTTACTGTTTTTTTTTTTTTTTTTTTTTTTTTAACATTAATAGACCTTTGTTTGACCACGATCTCACCTGTTGGTAAGTGACGATGTGGCCGAAGATGGAGCACAAAGGTCTAGAAGGCACCTATTCACTCTTGACTTGAAGAGACCCAGATTATAGTTTTCAGGAAAGACAGACGACGGCAGTGTGTTCCACTCCTTAGCAGTTCGCATTATAAAGGTAGAACCGAAACGTTTTGTGTGAATAGAAGGTATACCAATGAGGTAAGGATGGTACTGAGCCGTACGCCTGCTCGTCCTACGATGAAAAGGAGATGGTGGGATCAGATCGTGCAGTTCCTGGGAGCATTCCCCGAAATGTAACCTATAGAAGATTGAAAGGCATGCAACCTTACGGCGGTGCTCGAGACTCTGGATCTTAGACTCCGCCATATGTTGCACACCTATAAGCTTGAAAGCTCTACGTTCGATCGAGTCCAAGGCAGCAAGCTGGTATTTGGCCGAACCATCCCAAACATGGCAGCAGTACTCCATACCAGCCCGGACTTGTGCTTTATATAAACTAAGAAGCTGTCCTGGTGTGAAGTAACGCTTTACCTTATTCAGGATGCCTAGCTTCATGGCAGCTGTTTTTGCCTTAGACTCGATGTAAGAGCCAAAGTTGATTTGCTGGATTTGCTTGCGTTTTACCACGGTAAAAAACAGATATTTAGACGCTACATCGAAGGGAACCAGTCGCTACGATGTGGATAATATTAAGTCCTAAAGCTGCCCAAATCTTTTGAAAAATGTAAAGGAAGAACTTTTGACCTAAACATAGAGCAATACGGTACGGAGGCCGTATTGCTCTAAGGACCTAAACATTGTTCTCGTTTTCACATAGAGCAACACAAGGCCGTATGGTTTTGCCAATTGGCGTTATGGAACACTATTCACTATTTTTGTAGAGTTTCAAAAAGGTTCAAAATTCTCAACATGCGCACTGACCGAACCACAAAGAACAACGCAGTAGGCGGGCGTGACGTCACGTGTGACCTCACCGCTATCACCAACGCATATCTATTCCACTCTATTATCTATGCATCGGCAATGAATAGTGAACGATACCCACCGCGCGAGAAGGATGCCTAATCGGAGGCCGCCTCTGTGAGACGACACATAGCGTGTCATTTTTACATCAGTCTTGAGTCTAAGTTTTTAACAACCATTTGACACGGACGTATGGTATAGTGTAAGTTTTTTTAATTATTTATTTTCACACACAATATTTCTTACACAGTTCATTAGGATATTGTACCTTTTTTTTTTCTTTATAATTGGCGCCGCACGGCTTCTGCATTTGCCATTTTCAAGTATCTGTCTGTATTTTCACTATATTGTATTTTCAATATATTTTGCAACGTTACACTCCTTCCAAGTCGTCAAAGTCACAGTCGAGTCATGTTTTAGTAAAACGGTGGCCAATTTTACTTAAACTTTGGTAGAAAATTTCCACCAATTTCAAAATCACGCAATTCACTTCCATTTAATTTCACTACACTTGTGCTTTTTAAACGAGCTACATTAGTTAAAATGCCACCAAAATAACACAAAATAACTCAAGAAAACACTAGGAAAAGAAATAAAATAAAAATAGACAACGTCTCTTTTCGAAAGTGGCGGGAAGAGTCCCATATTGTACCTTAAAAACCTTCAAAAGTTTGACCAGGTAGGTACTTACAATCCTCAAAAAGTAGGCACACATTCATCTTAATATAAACAAACAAGGACATAGTGTTACATGGATTTTATATGGAACCATTGATAAACGCCCGTACGTACACTTTGCGAAACTCAATTTCCATACAAAAATCCATGCACTACACCATACTTAAACTAATGATAATAATACAATAATACGTGTGTGGAGTAACAAGAATGGATAAAAAAAGGAATGAGTATATAAGAGGAAGTTTGAAAATTGCACCAGTGACAGAAAAATTGAAAGGAAATCGTTTAGCTTGGTATGGACATGTTATGAGGAGGTATGAAACGCATGTAACTAAGAAAGTTATGAATATGAATGTTAGTGGATGGAAAGGAAGAGGAAGACCTAAGAAAAGATGGATGGATTGCGTGAGAGATGATATGAATGAGAAGGGAGTGAATGATAAGGTGACGGCTGACAGGGGAGAGTGGAAGAAAAAGACGTACTGCGCCGACCCCAAATAATTTGGGAAAAGGGCAAGAAAATGATGATTTGTAATACGTTTACTGCGATCATATAATTATATGAATGAAGCAATTTATATTATTAAAAAAAAATAAGAAGGTATTTATTTACAGTTTCCGTCTGTTGCTATGGCAGATCCTGGACAGAAAAACACAATGGGTCGTATGTTCTCTGGATATTTTATGTTATTTATTTGGGTAAACATACAGTGACACAATAAACTATATAAGGAACATATATATATATGTATATAAAAAACTGCCCAAGTGCGAGTTGGAAATGCGCACAAAGGGTTCCGTACCATTAACTATAAAAACGGCAAAAAATCACATCTGTTGTGTAGGAGCCCCTTTAAATATTTAGTTTATTCTGTTATTTCTGTATTTGCTGTTATAGCGGCCACAGAAATACACCATCTGTGAAAATTTCAACTGTCTCACTATCACGGTTCATGAGATACAGTGACAGTTTACCCTTTGGGTACGGAACCCTAAAAACTACAACTAATTGTGTCACCAACACCGTTTACCATGGATTACTTAAATGTTTTACTCAGGGTAAGTTTTTTTTTTTATTGTACTGTCTCGCGTTGCCGCTGTCTCTAAAGAGTTAAAATTAGTGTTATAGAATGAACTAGCCGAAACAAAGCGGCATTGTACGACAGCGATTAGTATAGAACAGACGACTTGGATTACGGCAGTGCATTCTAGTAGGGATTATATATAGCATTTTGTTATGGCATAAAGTCTTAAAGCAACCTATTTCCGATAACACGTGATTGACGCTTCCACGATTGACAACCATGATGGCGCTATAAAACCGAATTGATCATGAATTGCCACTTCTGTTCGCTCTCTGCTCTTTGGCCCTATCTCCATACAATGGGCTATGTTTGCGAGTTAGCCATTACTACGGCTCGCTGGCTGCACAGTACCTACTCAGAACGGGCGAGCTTACCCGACCATTTCGTCACAAAATGGAAGACACGAAGACACACTTTACCTGTTAGTTTTTGTAGAAAACTCCAGTCTAATTACCATATTTTCTGCCTTCCTCTTTCTATCTCCATGACATTACTATTCCCATCTGGAGACGCAGCATATGAGTTTCCAAGTCTTCTTTTTTGAGGATATAGACAACGCTTTCTGCACATCTGATTACTGATAAAAACAGCCTTGGTAGCGTTTCGGACCCTAGGCTCAACCACGGGGCTCAACTAGTTGAGCCGTGTAGTCTTCTTCTTAATCGTGTGGATGCGGTTCAACAATTGATACCTTAAATTAATCTAGTCCAGAACCTTGCCACTTCAATAGCTTAGTCATTGCCATCACAAAGATAATCTTTTTTTTTATACTACGAGAATGATGGAACAGGCATAAATGGCCCACCTGATGTTAAGCGGTAACCTCTGCCTATGTGAACAGTGCATTACCTCATCATAGGTCACGTCAAAGATTTCAGTCGAAGTCCACGTAGGATGCGCCCTATGTGGCATTGCACTGCGCCCGCCACCCTGAGACAAAGATGAAAAGTCTCATGTGCCTGTAATTTCACCGGCACCCTTACCCTTCAAACCGGAACACAACAATGCGAGCACTACTGCTTTGTGGCAGAAATAAGTATGGTGGTAGTACTTCCCCGGACGAAATCTTTCACAAAAATGCTCTACTACTACTTAACTTACTTACTTGTGCATGTGTTTGGGCATCGCGAGCAAGAAAGTAAATGAGGCATTGTCTGAGATGTCGCTCCACACTCACACTGTATATATTGTCAGAGTATCCCCATTGTACCAGCAGCGGCTCACTTAGCATCGTTATCGGTTTAAGGGTCTCCAGGTGGGCCAAGGTTGTTGGTGATCAAAGTCAAAGTCAAAGTCAAAAGTATTTTATTCATTGAAATCACAAGGATCATTTTGAATCGTCTTAAAAAATAAATTTACAGTTACTCCTGTTCCAACGCAACCAGACCTAGAAGAATCAGGCAACAAACACGGTCTGTTTTTCTTTTGATGATCCTTCTTATTACTAGGTGGAGAGCGCCTGTGTGGAGCCTCGAGAACAAATTGAAGCTGATTCAAGGAAAAAAGGAAAACCAAATTAAAAGCCTTACTTAGGTAGGCAGTCAAAAGTAAGATGATAGAGAGAATCAGCAAAAGTTCATAAGGCAGCACACACTACGCTTGATATACACATAAATAACACATCAGTAATAAATTATATGCAGGTACAGACATTGCAAATTGACAAATTAGGTGTCGAGGGGCAGAGCGACATCAGGCCACGCGGCTCCTCTGGGAGCTGTTCCGCAGGCACAATGTAGTCAACTGGGGGAGGATGTTATTCCAGCCACAAATGCCTCACTTGGATTGTCATTTATTCAAATCACATCAAATATCTTTATTTCAGGCTTATTGGAAACTGTACAAAAACCTAAACAATAAGCCCATAGCAACATAAATACCTACCTTAAAAACTAACATACATATAAAAAAAAACACTTTTAGACTTCGTATAGACGGCGACGCATGACGCACCTGCGCGGTGTCTCGTGTCAGGCGTCCGAAGAACCTCCTGAATATGACACCAATCGGCCAGAACTCTCCATTCATGAAGGTCGATAGACCCTCACCATGAAGGAAATAAAATTTACATCATGGCGAGATTACAACTGCTCGACCCTCATGGTTAGCCCTGTCTTCTGCTTGAGGTATTTATTGGTTGGGTCGTATTTTTGAAGCTAACCTTACACCCGCTTGGTACCATAAAGTGAATGTCTGGTGTCCGTTTCTTGTTTGTGCCGTGTAGTATCATCAGCACTTGTAAAATTTCCCTTTTTGACTTCTTTCTCGAGCAAGCCATGCTCGAGACCAAGGAAAATAATAAAGAGTCGAGACAGTAGTAGAACTATGGCCTTCGAAATTCAATATTTCTCTAATCTTCTGTCGGCAAACGTGTCGAGTGCTCATGCTAAGCCTGCTGATGGTGCGGTAACCTTTCGCGTGTTCCACATCGTTTTATCTGTCGTGTCGGAAACATTGCGCAACAAATGAGGGTTTTCATCATATTTTATCTTTTCGTCCAATATTGGATATATGCCTCCCCTAATTTCTTCCAGTCGGCTCTGTTCCCAGTATCGCGACTCCACTGGCGGCCAGCTACGTTTTTAATGTCATAGGCCCATCGTGCCTTCGGCCTTTCTGGTCTTCGGCCTCCTACCCAAGGTCTCCACTCTGTTATCCTGTGGTTCTATCTGTTATCCGTGAGGTGTCCTGCCCATTGCCACTTCAATTGTGAGATGCGTTTCCCAATGTCCGTGACTTTGGTACGTCTGCGAATGACTAAAGTGTTCTGATGGTCTTCTTACGGGTCCAATCCAGCGAAGTCTGCTCTCTTCAAGTTTATTGCCAATGCCGTGAAGACCAACAACATACCCTTGTATCCACACATCACAGAATCTTGGCGCCAGTGCACCAAGTGCGTTCACACATTGGCAAAGCGCTTAGTTCCCGGGCGTGTGTCTTCGGTGCATCAGGGTGTTTTTGGCTAACGTTTGTCCTACCCACTGGCCCAGTTATTGTCCCCAAAATTGGATTGAAGCAGAAATCTTCTGTGTCATTCGTGGTGTTCTGGTTTTAATGCCGCGGTTTTTTTGTATAAAATGTGGTGTTTGCGAGATGGTTCTTAGCTATCTATGTTTGTTGGAAATTGGGCCTAACGTGTAAACGGTCTTTTTTATGTTTTTTTTTACTACTTGAATGACTGAACAATCAATGCAGGCCTAACTATTGACCAACCTTTTACATAAGGAATGAGGTATCGAAAACGGGTTTCAAAAAATTCTACTGCGTAGACACTTGCCCTTTTCCCTTAAAGGGTGTAGGAAGAGCCTCAAATATGCCTCTTTTCACTGTGGGTTGCATTGCACCATCGTGGGAAATAGACGTGACAAATGGTGAGCTCATCGCCGTTGCTTCCGCGACTGACTCTGCTATCGCTTTCTTGCAGTAATAACACATTCCCAGCCAGGAAAAATCTTACAAACAAGTCCGGGTAATCCCTTAGTCGGGTTTTACGAAATCCACGGGAGGAGATGGAGGGTTCTATTCTTGGGTTGTACACGCCCGGCTAAACAACTAACGGCTGACAATTTCGTAAACAAAAGTAAAAGCTTTTATTTCTCTAATAAGGTTGTATTTCTTTCTAAAGCTAGGCGCTAAAGCATAAAGCTAGCTCTAGATAACATCTAGGCTAGGTATAGGTAGATCTATGAAACGGGGTAATGGTAACTTACAACGGAGCATGGTTTTGCATTTTGCGTTCAGTGCAACAACCTTGCTAGACTATCAACATGTCTCAACCTAGTGGTATTTGTCATTTACAACTGCAGTCCAGCCTGCTTATTCATCATCACCATCAGAAGGTAGACGTCCATTGCTGGACTAGGCCTCCCAAATAATGCTACGACGAACAGGCTCGAGCCGCCTTCATCCACCGATATCCTGCGACCTTTATAATTTCATGGTTCCATCGGGAGGGGGCGCTCATACACTGCGTTTTCGGTTCGTGGTTCCCAATAGTTTTTTTTTATCATCTTTGTTTGACCACGATCTCACCTGTTGGTAAGTGACGATGTGGCCGAAGATGGAACACAAAGGTCTAGAAGGCACCTATTCACTCTAGCCTTGAAGAGACCCAGATTATAGTTTTCAGGAAAGACAGACGACGTAGTGTGTTCCACTCCTTAACTGTTTTCGCATTATAAAGGTAGAACTGAAATGTTTAGTACGAATAGAGGGTATACTAATGAGGTAAGGATGGTACTGAGCCGCACGCCTGCTCGTCCTATGATGAAAAGGAGATGGTGGGATCAGATCGTGCAGTTCCTGGGAGCATTCCCCGAAATGTAACCTATAGAATATCGCAAGGCATGCGACCTTACGGCGGTGCTCGAGACTCTGGATCTTAGTCTCCGCCATATGTTGCTCACCTATGAGCTGCGTTCGTCGTGGCTTATTTACGCAGGGATACGAGTTCTGCGACCTATATGGCCTGCCCATTGCCGTGTGTACCTGTTTGTGGCATCTGTGGTGTTCTGTTTTTTTTTTATCTGTGTCTGCTTTTCATCCCGACGCCCGTGCGAAGCTGGGGCGAGCCGGTAGTTTATAATATAATAGAGGTTTATCCGGCTATGAAGGTTTGAGAAGCACGTCAAAAACATCGTAATTTGGATACCTATTTACTTTAAAAACTTCGCTATCCTACAAAGTTTAAGGTAACTTTGGAAAGTTTTCTTGACTCATAAGGATTCTTATTTTATTTTCTTGGAAATTATACTACATTAAAGTTTCCAAGAAAATAACAACTTTGTTTTTCAACTATTTGGTAATTTGTTGTTGATGACACGTGCCATAAAATATTAAATGAATTAAATTAAATTAAATATTGCTGGACAGTTCACACAACATTATCTAGCCCCAAGCTAAGCAGAGCTTGTGTTATGGGTACTAGATAACTGAAATACAATATATTACATAGATAGATATTTTTTATTTTAAGAAAAAAAAACCCAGAACACCCTGAACAAATATCTGCGAATCGCACAAATATTTGTTCCGAGGCGGGAATCGAATCCACAACCTCCTGCGTCGCAGGCGAACGTTCGCCCGCCGCGCTACAGAGGTCGTCAAATTATAGGATATTATAGGAGGTTAGTCTGTCCGGTATCCTGAATGTTCTACTTCATCATCATCATCAACCCACAGAAGTCCACTGCTGGATAAGCCTCCCTGAGCCTCCCCATAGATTGCCGCGACGTGCGTTCTTGAGTTATCCACCATTTTCCTGGGACCATTATACCGTCTTTGGTCCATCGAGAAGGTGGGCCTCAAAATGGGCCCTATTATCACCGTGGGTTGAAAAAAACCTTGAAAAAACGGGTTCAGGCACAGAATAAATAAGTTCAGGTAAAAAAATTGTGTCCTGCTGTTTGGTATCCCTGAATACGACCTCTGTGGCGCGGCGGGCGAAGGTTGGCCTGCGACGTAGGAGGTTGCGGGTTCGATTCCCGCCTCGGAACAAATATTTGTGCAATCGCAAATATTTGTTCAGGGTGTTCTGGGTATTTTCTATGTATAATAAAAAATATCTATCTATGTAATATATTGTATTAAATATATCAGTTATCTAGTACCCATAACACGAGCTCTGCTTAGCTCGGGGCTAGATAATGTTGTGTGAACTGTGTCCAGCATTATTTATTTATTTATACTTTTTCAATTGCACTATTTTTTCATGCCATTTTAGCGTTGCAGGTCAACAGATAAACGCCCTGTATATTATCTAATTCTAGTATGTGCAAATGTGTCTTACTGTACACACATTTAAATCCAAGTGTCTATTGGAATCATGTCTATTTATATTTGTCATAAAATGTGACGTAAGTGGAACGTTTACAGTGTGCTGAGCTGTGCACTGAGTTTTGTAGATGATTAGTCACCCCAAATTATGTCACTGTCTAACTCAGTAAAGTTGAGGTTAGTACGAAAGGGATGGAATAGAGCATGTGAAAAAAAACTGAATGTCTCAAGTATGCTTATTTACAAAAATCTAAACATAACATTTTATAAACCTATAAATTGCATTTAATATTATGAAATAATCATGAAAATTGCTTAAGGTGCTTGGAAGCAGTTTGTTTTTTTTGCGTAAATCGTAGGAAACTTTGTATTTTTTTCCTGTCAAAAGTACCAATTACCGATTTTGGTAGCGTCCGCACACCAACGAAGCGCCAAGAAAGCAAAAACAAGCCAAAGAAGACTTTTCAATTGTACCTTGCAAAAATCAAAGTCAAAAGATAAAATACAGCACACATTGACACATTCTTACGTAGGTACATAAGTAAATTTTTTATTTGTTTTTTTTATACTACTTGAATCACGGAACAAGCTGATGGCCCACCTGATGTTAAGCGGTTACCTTTGCCTATGAACAGTGCATTATCTCATAGGTCACGTCCTCCTAGGACGCGCCCTATGTGGCATTGCACTACGCCCGCTACGCTGAGACATAAAGATGAAAAGTCTCATGTGCCTGTAATTTCACCGGCACCTTTACCCTTCACACTGGAACACAGCAATGCGAGCACTACTGCTTTGCGGCAGAAAAAGGTATGGTGGTAGTACTTCCCCGGACGAACTCTTTCACAAAAAAGCTCTACTACTACTAAAGTTCAAGTTAAAGTTTAAGTGTTTAAGTTTATAAGTGTACACGACGTAGTGGGGCAAACAACGGCGATATCACAAAACAGCTTGGGTAACAGTTCTCGTTACTTCATATTTCTATGGGTAGTCGAGACCAAGAAGGAACCAGTGAGATAATGCTTCACAGAAGTGACAATAGACTTCTCGCTCATGTCATTGCTGCTGACATTGACATTGAAGGGCCACCCTTCTGTTATACCTTGGTTAAAGTACGCATTGTTGTGAACTTAACAAAACTACTTTTTCAAATGATATTCCCTAAATGTGGGGTGGGATTGGCCTCCGCCGAGTTGTAACCAAGAACTACAAATAATTATCATTTCGAGGCATGGAAGTGTTTCCCTCTAAGTTGTGATTTTGAACAAGTTAAAACATAATGCCCGGTTCACATTATTCCAGTAGCATTCCAGTCCAGCATTCCAGTCTAGCGCTGGAATAATTATTATTATATCATTTATTTCCGTTTTTTACACCATATAATGTTAGTAAAGAATTGTAAGTATTATCACATAGTATTTCTAAAATTACGAATTACAATTATTAAAATAATTTAATGCTCGGTTCACATTATTCCAGTCCAGCGCTGGAATGCCACTGTAATGCGAATCTGCACTGAAATGTACCCATTCTAGTGATCAATCCAGTCCAGTGACTGGATTGACGGTGTATTTTCATTCCAGCTCACCCATTCCAGCTCCACTGTAATAGTGTGAACGGCCAATCCAGTGCTTGAATACAAGTTGAACAGTGAACACTTTTCTTGAAAGCATTGTCATTACAGTGTGACCGATCTAACAGCTTTTGAATGAGTGGAATAATGTGGACCATATGATCCAGTTATATCCCTGCTCAAGTGGGATTGGACCAGCCACGTCTGTCAAACTATGTCGGAAGATCTATGGCCAAAATCCACTACTGATTGGGTTCCTAACGCACGACGCCCGCGCGGCAGACCACCACGGAGATGGCGTGACGAGTTGGATGTGCACCAGACTGGCCCAGTGTTGCAGCAAGGGACAGAGAGAACTGGAAAAAAGGGAGGGAGGCCTTTGCCCTGCAGTGGGACAATATGGGCTGGATAATAAATAAATAATAATATTAATATGATCCAGTCCAGCACTGAACTGGATTAACTCGCTGGATTACTGGACTGCAATAATGTGACCCGGGCATATAACTTTACTCAGTAATTATTTATTCTGAGCTGTTTTACCCAACAATTTTAAATCAGGAATACGTTAGCTTCTACCAAATCGTACTTAACAGTACTTAAACATAACCAACCGGATGTTTGAAATGAATTGTGTATTTCATAAATAACAATCCGTCGTGCGTGTGCCATTGTTTCAAGTAAGTAACTTAGTAACAACTAAGTTGGCTATATTCGATACTATTTTTATAGTAATGGATAAGTTTTTTTTTTGTTTATTTTTTATACTACTTGGATGACGGAACAAGCAAGAGGCCCACCTGATGTTAAGCGGTAACCTCTGCCTATGAACAGTGCATTACCTCAAAGGTCACGTCCACCTAGGACGCACCCTATGTGGCATTGCACTGCGCCCGCCACCCTGAGACATAAAGATGAAAAGTCTCATGTGCCTGTAATTTCACCGGCACCCTTACCCTTCAAACCGGAACACAGCAATGCGAGCACTACTGCTTTGCGGCAGAAATAGGTATGGTGGTAGTACTTCCCCGGACGAGCTCTTTCACAAAAAAGCTCTACTACTATTATTAAGTTATAAATAAGAGTTTTTTTAATTTTGATAGATCCTTGTTTGGTCGCGATTTTACTTAAGGCACACTTAAGGTCCGAGTCGGAGTTTTGCAAACGTCATCGTAACGATGATCTTCCGTGTATAACGTAATAACTAGGTATTCATCTGTGCCATAAATGTCACAGATTAATGGCTAGTTAATTCGCAAAATACGCATCCGACTTTGGCCTCTGTTGGTAAATGACGATGTGGTCGAAGACGAAACACAAAGGTCTACAAAGTCCTATTCACTCTAGCCTTGAAGAGACCCAGATTGTTGTTTTCAGGAAAGACAGACGGCGGTAGTGTATTCCACTCCTTAGCAGTTTACATTATAAAGGTAGAACTGAAAGTTTTTATGAGGGAATCAATATCAGTAGTAGTAGAGCTTTTTTGTTAAAGAGTTCGTCCGGGGAAGTACTACCACCATACCTATTTCTGCCGCAAAGCAGTAGTGCTCGCATTGCTGTGTTCCGGTTTGAAGGGTAAGGGTGCCGGTGAAATTACAGGCACATGAGACTTTTCATCTATGTCTCAGGGTGGCGGGCGCAGTGCATGCCACATAGGGTGCGTCCTAGGTGGACGTGACCTATGAGGTAATGCACTGTTCATAGGCAGAGGTTACCGCTTAACATCAGGTGGGCCTCTTGCTTGTTCCGTCATCAAAGTAGTATAAAAAAAAAAAAAAAAATGTGTTATTTAACAGATACCGATCAAAATTGTTGACTTTGTGGCCTACAAATTGGAGTCCCAAATTTTGTTGCTATACTGTGTCCCACATGTAAAACATAGTGACTATTTGTCCCACTTTGTTGTAAGTAACTTACAGTAGACACAGAATATTACGAGATACCGGTATGCGAGGCAGTTTCGCGATATTTCCATCTATTGCATAAACATTTCTTGCTGAGTACGCACCCTTCTAAGTTAGATCTCAACTCGAGAGGCTTTCTCCTCATTGCGATTCCGAAACATCGAACTATCGTCATTTTATCCGTAGACAAGTGTTATTGCGTCGTTACCGTCACCTGATCACTATCTGGACTATCCTGTCTCTGTTAAGCATAATATCCCACAAAGGGGGTATGGACTTTTATACTACTTGAATGACGGAACAAGCAGATGGCCCACCTGATGTTAAGCGGTAACCTCTGCCTATGAACAGTGCATTACCTCATAGATCACGTCCACCTAGGACGTGCCCTATGTGGCATTGCACTGCGCCCGCCACCCTGAGACATAAAGATGAAAAGTCACATGTGCCTGTAATTTCACCGGCACCCTTACCCTTCAAACCGCAACACAGCAATGCGAGCACTACTGCTTTGCGGCAGAAATTGGTATGGTGGTTGTACTTCCCCGGACGAACTCTTTCACAAAAAAGCTTTACTACTACTAAAATCTGACTACTGATCACTATCTGGACTATCCTGCCTCTGCTTTGAATAATATCCCACAAAGGGGTAATATGAACTACACAAATTTATCCATCAAATATTTAAAAACACCTAAATATATACAACATAAAAACCATATTTCAATAGCTTTGACTTTATAGCATGCGAGGGTTGATATCAACTGCGTATACAAAATGAAAATTCAACAAAATCCTTGTCTCACTTATTCCAAAGTGGTAGAGTCCACATTCCTATAGAAATCACCTATCCAGCAGCAAAGGCTTTGTAATCTGAATGAGGACTCGCCGATAGTACGCATGCGCGATGAACCCAGAAGAACAAACCCTGCCTCCATCCATCCACAGTTCAGTACCCAGGCTGCGATCAGGGGGGACACACGTACTTAGAATATAAACTAGGGCATGAGGAAATTTCCGGAAAATATTGGATTTAATAAAGCCGGATTTAAGTATGACAGAGGCTGTTGCGGACGCTTTTATAGAGATAGGTATAAAGTTATAAATGGAATTGCTTTAAGAGGCGGACAAGAGCTAAACTCCATCACTATCTAACTCAGTAAAGTTTACGTAAGTTAGAAAGTGACATAACAGCGCTTGCGCTACGAAAAGTGAACGAAAATCACGAAAAACTGTATTTAAGACGCTATGTTAAATTTTTGGAGTCGTTACGTTACATGCTCACTCACTATCAGTAAAGGTTACAAACTTGATGTTAATACAGTAATTACTTGAGGATGTAATATAAATAAATTATAGACTAGAAACACGATTCATGAAACTTTTCTCGATAGCTTTATTTTTTGTAATTGGCCCTTCTAAAGCCCATTTTAGGTCCCTCCTTCGACTAGAGAAAATATTAAGCATATTTTTTTATACTATTCAGTAGGTAATTACATTACTTAGATTAATTATAGATCATTTATTTTTGTATTTGCTACTTTACAAGCAAAACGAAGTTTTATCATTTGTCGCTTACGTCAGTTACTTCCGAGTGGCAAAAATCTATACCTCAACTCTTCCCGGGTTCAAGTGAGCAATAGCGCTGTCACTGTCTTACAGCTATTGTTTTCTTGCTAGACTCCGCCCGCTCGGTATTTTGTCATATCGCCTTAAACAAAAATTTGCAGCGTAATCAAAAATATAAATCGACCATGCCCTCTGAAATAATTTGTTACTGTTATTAATTTTATCAATGCACGCTGATGGGTTCTATAACCCATCAGCGTGCATTGATAAAATCACGCTGATGGGATAACGCTTTAAACGCTTTGGCGCTTTTAACGTAGATAAGATATCTACGTTAAAAGCGCGGTTATCGAGAAAAAATATCGAAATCGTGTTTTGGTCTCGATCATGCCCTTGGAAATATGATGAAGATTTTTATTGTTTTTTAATGTCTTCAACTGTGTAAATTTTGCTAAAAATACATTTAAAAAAACCTTATTTATATTACTTGAATGACGGAACTACGGCCTACCTGATGCTAAGCGGTAACCTCTGCCTATGAACAGTGCATTACCACATAGGTCACGTCCACCTAGGACGTGCCCTATGTGGCATTGTACTGCGCCCGCCACCCTGAGACATAAAGATGAAAATACTCTTGACGAGCGAGAAATGAATCGGTAAATTATCACTTGTATGTTGTTAACGATGCAGCTGTGTTATGTTTAGACAAAGGGCAAAGCTAGCAATAACATTAAACGATTCTGCTGTGGTACCTTCCCCTAAGAATCTAGGTAGCCAATAGAATACCAAGGTCTCTTAGATAACTTGAATCTAGGTATTCCACGATTCTAAACATACATGTATATTCAGTTGGAGTCTATAATTAAGTGATCTAAAGCTAACTTCATTTGTGCGCTTCTTAATGGCGCGGCTGGTGATGGTTCGCCTGCGACGCAGGAGGTTGCGGGTTCGATTCCCGCCTCGAAACAAATATTTGTGCGTTCTGCAGATATTTGTTCAGGGTGTTCTGGGTGTTTTCTATGTATAATAAAAAATATCTATCTATGTAATATATTGTATTAAGTATATCAGTTATCTAGTACCCATAACACAAGCTCTGGCTTAGCTTGGGGCTAGATAATGTTGTGTGAACTTGTGCAGCATTATTTATTTATTTATTTGCGTTTCATAAAGTAATCAATGATATAATCAAGTCGTTATAGATCAATATTACTTACCTAATTGAATATCCGTACCACTGAGAGAAAGAGTCAGATAGTACAATATTATTAACCTCGTACTTTATCGCTCAACTTGACCTATATAACGTTGTATTTATTTTAAACATGAAAAAGTGCTTGATTATAGACTTATCAATGAAAATAATAAGTGCACTTTATTAACTATATTTATTGATATTATCACGAGTAGGTATCTTATTATTAGTCATGCCGCGGTTGTTGCAACACAGTCGAAACGACGGGAAAATAAGTACACGCGATAAATACCCGTGGTAATGAATAAATATGGGTTCTGGTCGCAACGATTGAAAAAATAATATAGTTTTAAATTTATTCTATAATGTAGATAGACCCTCCGCGATCTCACCTGTTGGCAAGTGACGGTGGAGCACGAAGGTATAGAAGGCACCTATTCACAGAGACCCATATATAGTATCAGGAAGACAGACTATGGCAACGTGTTCCATTCCTTAGCAGTTCGCAGGTGGAAGTATGTTCTCTACCAGATTTTACACTGTGTTGACTAAGAGGACTCTTCAAATTGCTTGCCAAATCCTAAACACGTTTTCATCCTGTCTATAGCGATGGTAGCCTAACGGTTCAATAGTGCAACTCAGAATCCAAAGATACCGGGTTCGATCCTAGGCTCCGCACCAATGACTTTTCTAAGTAATGTGCGGATTTCCATCGCTCTGTGCTTCGAGGGCACGTTAAGCTGTCGGTCCCGGCTGTTATTGATTAATAGCAGTCGATAAGCCAAGTCAGAGGCCCTCGGGCGGCTTGACAAACTCTGACACCAGAGGCCAGCACTACCTCATACGAAACGTCGACGATCCTGTCTAGAAGTATAGCACGGAATCTTAACATTCGTAGCAAACAATCTAATCGAACGAAAACCGTGCGGTCTGAAGCCCATTTCTCATAATAAAAATAGTCAAAATATAGTTGGATCATACTCCGATCTAAGGTCTATCTCATAAATGACAGAAATGGTATTCTGTTCAACTGACAATTGGCGCAAAATTAAATTTTGTTCCTATTTTTTTGCTCATCTCATCAACACTTCTTCAGATGGCGAAAACTATGTTGCCGGTACCGGTGCTATATGACACACAAGTTTTAATATACGGGATGGGGCAAATTTTCTGGTTCCTTAAGGGTAGCTACCTTTTCTTTTGTACTTAGAAGGTTATGTTCTTAGAATTAGAAACCTTCTGTTTTATTTTGAAGAAAAAAATATTGCCATTTTTGGTTTTTTGAAAAAAAGTACGGTTCGCCCAAAAAATTAAATTTTTCAAAAAAACAAGTTGGTTTTAATCGACTCTATTTCCAACCAGGAACACTTTTCCCAAAGTAACATACCAAATCAAATCGTAAGTTTTGGCAATAATAAAAAAAAACATTCCCATACATTTTCTATGAAAGAACGAGTTAGTGAAAACAACAATGTCACTCATTCAATGGTTCTTAATTTAAATTCGTATGTTACTACTTTTTTAAGTTGGTAGGCTAATTTTGAAGGCCATGTTCGCTCTAACGACGATGGTTTATACGTAAAAATGTCTCCAGACCAAAATAAGAAACATACCTACCTAGTTACTTGATAGTAGCAAAACACACCCATTTTATTGACTTTAAATAAAATAAAAACTTGTTTGGTAAATAAATAAATTGCTTTCTAATAAAAAAAAAATAAGCAAAAATTTAATTCCTGAAATGTTCAAAGTGTAGACGATTTACTTACAACACAGATTGGTACGCAAAGTGTGTTAACCACTTTGCGTAGCAGCCCTATTTTGCAATGAAGTGCATTCCGTCATTAAGTAATGCCGTCTTTCAGTTCAGCGGGACTTTCGAAATGCCCAACGTATACCTTGTCTTTCAGGTAACCCTAGAAAAAAATCGCAAGGGTCCTTATTAAGCTTAGCCGCTGTTGATTCGTAAATTTGCATTTTGGATCTAAAATTTAAAAAAAATAGTTCACGCCAGTTTTTTTTAGAGGTACTGTCATTCAAAGAGGTGGTATATCGTTCTACCAATAAGGTTTGATAACAATGTCAATAAATAATTTGAATTTAGAACAAATTGCTTTCCGTGTTCGAATGGTATGCAAGACTTTGTTGCGGCGAATCGCTTCTTAGAAAAATGTATGGGAATTGTTTTTTTTAATTATTGCCAAAACTTACGATTTGTTTTGGTAAGTTACTTTGGGAAAAGTGTTCCTGATTGGAAATAGAGTTGATTAAGATAAACTTGTTTTTTTTGACAAATGTCATTATTATGGCGAACCCTACTTTTTTTCAAAAATCTAAATACGGCAAAAAAAAAAACTTCGAAATAAAACAGAAGGTTCCTAAGAACAAAACCTTCTAACTACAAAAGAAAAGGTAGCTACCCTTAAGGGGCCAAAAATTTGCCCCATCCTGTATACATAAGTTTGGCTACGATTGTGCTTCAATGGTATTAACAGTGTTTTTTTTGTTTCAAGCACATTCACTAAAACTTCAACGTTTCAAATTTTTATTCTGTCTGAGAATTCTCTTTTTTTTCATTTTTTTTTTTTTTTCGAGTATGTATTGATTTTGTAAATATTTATGTCTGATTTGTTTCGAAGATATAAGTCAAAGTCAAAGTCAAAAGTATTTTATTCATTGAAATCACAAGGATCATTTTGAATCGTCTTAAAAAATAAATTTACAGTTACTCCTGTTCCAACGCAACCAGACCTAGAAGAATCAGGCAACAAACATATAGACATTGATGTTAGAATTTTTTGTTTTATAAGTTTCGGACAACTTTCAGTTTGGTTTTAAAATAAATAAGATCTGGACTATTTCGGTGTGTCGGAGCTTTCCTTTGGCCAATAAGAAAATAATAGTATTCCAGCTATATATCTGTATAAGTTCATAAAGTTATTATTCGTCTGTCCGATAGCTTAATTCCCATTAGCACCACTCTATTCGGTTATTTATTTCCAATTAAACTGAAATACGTGTCCCGCTCGGCCTCGTCTTGTGCCGTGGGCCATAAATCGAACGAGTAATTTACAGCCTTTGTGAGGATTAGCATACTCCGTGATAAACTTGTTAGGTTATTCTAACATTATTTGACCGATTTAATAAATTACGGACTTAACCCTTTCTTTCATGTCTCGATTCATATGATTTACAAATACGAGTATATTGTACTGTGGCTCTCGGGATTATTGACAAATTCTTTTATATATCCTAAAAATGCTGGGCTCCATTTTTAAATTCATGAGTACTTATTAATTGGTATCAAAAGGATCAAATTCAAATTCATTTATTACGATATATGGGTAAGTAACACGTGGTAACTTGTTCATTTGATGGGTCCGGAGGTCTATAACCGTCTTCCAGACACTATTGCGAGTGCTCCATCGACGCAATCCTTTAAAAACAGACTAAAAAATTGGCTTATCGAGCAATCCTATTATAGGGTTGACGAATTTTTAACCTAATGACATTTGTTACTAGAATTTACACAATGATTAATGTATGTCAGTCAACTGATGACATGATTTCAATTTGAATATTTTTTTTTTTTTTTTTTTTATACTTCTTGAATGACGGAACAAGCAGATGGCCCACCTGATGTTTAGCGGTAACCTCTGCCTATGAAAAGTGCATTACCTCAAAGGTCACGTACACCTAGGACGCGCCCTACGTGGCATTGCACTGCGCCCGCCACCCTGAGACATAAAGATGAAAAGTCTCATGTGCCTGTAATTTCATCGGCACCCTTACCCTTCAAACCGGAACACAGCAATGCGAGCACTACTGCTTTGCGGCAGAAATAAGTATGTTGGTAGTACTTCCCCGGACGAACTCTTTCACAAAAAAGGTCTACTACTACAAAAATTTACTGTATTTATTTGTTTGAACAAATACCATGTTTTATTTTAATGTTTCAATTTTATTTAATTTTATTTAATTTAATCATTTGATTGTATTGTAATTTATATTTATCTTATTATTATTTTTTAAGATTGTATTCGTGTATAAGTTACAATAGTGTATACAATGTACCGACGTGTAACCTGTTTTTATGTTACCTATAAATTAACTTGAACTTGTAACTTGCTACAGTTAAATAATCAGCCATAATTGGCGTTTAACGCATGCTCTCCTTAACCTATTGTGTCCCACTGCTGGGCAAAGGTCTCCCTCAAAATTTTCCAGGCATCCCGGCCTTTGGCAGTTTCCCACCACTCCTTCTCGTGAGCTTCGAGATCGTCCCGCCAACGCCTTCTCGGTCGGCCCCGTCGTCGCATTCCGTCTTCAGGCACCCAAGGAGTTACTATACGTTCGCCCACTTCTCGGGGTGCATCCGACTGACGTGGCCAGCCCATTACCACTTGAGCTTTGCTGTTCTGCTCCCCACATCGGCAATGCAAAATATATAAAAAAGAATTAAAAATTAAAAATCACCTAGTCTATTTAGTCACATATTCCTAGTCATTAACATTTTGATCACCTAGGAATTCTTGTGTACTATAGTAAGCTTTTCCTGTTAGCATCTTTTTCAGTCTTTCCTTGAACACATTAAGACTGGGAGCATCTAGTACAGATTTAGGAAGATAATTGTAAATACGCGGTTGCTGTGTTCCGGTTTGAAGGGTATGGGTGCCGGTGAAATTACAGGCACATGAGACTTTCCATCGTTATGTCTCAGGGTGGCGGGCGCAGGGCAATGCAACATAGGGTGCGTCCTAGGTGGACGTGACCTATGAGGTATTGCACTGTTCATAGGCAGAGGTTACCGCTTAACACCAGGTGGGCCATCAGCTTGTTCCGTCATTCAGTAGTATAAAAAAAAAAAAAAAAATACTCACTGCCATACAAACTACACTCTTACTATACAAAGAGGATCATATAGATTCTTCTTATAAACTAAATTTACTCCTTTACCAACGCGCGCGACCAAACCTAGAAGGTTCAGGGAAACAAACCTAGAAGGTTCAGGGAAACAAACCTAAAAGGTTCAGGGAAACAAACCTAGAAGGTTCAGGGAAACAAACCTAGAAGGTTCAGGGAAACAAACCTAAAAGGTTCAGGGAAACAAACCTAGAAGGTTCAGGGAAACAAACCTAGAAGGTTCAGGGAAACAAACCTAGAAGGTTCAGGGAAACAAACCTAAAAGGTTCAGGGAAACAAACCTAGAAGGTTCAGGGAAACAAACGCGGTTCCAATATTATTGAGAAGTTACTAGCTTTGATTAACTTAGCTTGATCCCTTATTAGCTTTGATTTAACTCTGATCTACTGATAGATCCCGTATTATTATGTCGTTACTAATAGATCCTGTCTCCACAGGATCAGTTTAAAATGATTATTTTAATTATTTTTTTGTTACTGAGTTGATAGATCCTTGAATGTTCTGTGACTTTACTCCGCTAATAAGATGTTCACTGAATCTGTCATCGGATCCTGCAGTAACTACTCGCTTGGCTTTGATGATCCTTCTCACTAGGTGAGAAGCTTCTGTGTGGTGCCTTGAGCACTAGAAGCTGTAGAAAAAAGTAGGTACTTACCTACGTTTGTTACATTCGAAAATAAACAAATACTCTATTCAGCAAAGTAGGTATTCTAGCGCTGAGCATTTTAACCAACGGCAAATTTTATAACTACAATATTTTGTGTGGGCTGTAAATAAATAAATAAAAATAATAAATAAATAATAAATAATGCTGGACAGTTCACACAACATTATCTAGCCCCAAGCTAAGCAGAGCTTGTGTTATGGGTACTAGATAACTGATATACTTAATAAAATTTATTACACAGATAGATATTTTTTATTATACGTAGAAAATACCCAGAACACCCTGAACAAATATCTGCGATCGCACAAATATTTGTTCCGAGGCGGGAATCGAACCCGCAACCTCCTGCGGCGCAGGCCAACCTTCGCCCGCCGCGCCACAGAAAATAAATAAATAATAAAAGCAGAGTTGATTCAAGCTTCTTAAAACAAAGAGATTGGAAATCATAATTGCTTTATCAACATATTGTTAAACATTAGAAAGTTGTAATAAAATTACTATGTTTATTCAAACATCATGAATTAAACATCATTTCATGGACCATGTTTTGTATAATTCGTATCTACTTGTACTTCGCTTACCTGTATAATTCGTACGTGTACTTAGCTTACCTGTATAATTCGTAGTTGTATTTCGCTAACAGCATATAAATTGTCGCCAAAGGGTAATCGTGAGCATCGTATAACCGGCCACCTGCTTTAATTAATTCTATGCGTATACTCTCGGAGTTATAACAGTTCTACTAACTTTATAAATCTACTAGTGACTCGCCCGGCTGCGCACGCCCCCTCCTACCCCTACCCCTATGTCAATCTCCTGGTTCTTAGCTACCTCCCCACCAATTTTCAGCCAAATCGGTTCACCCGTTCTTGAGTTATAAGTGGTGTAACTAACACTTTTTTTGTATACTGCTGAATGACAGATCAAGCAGATGGCCCACCTGATGTTAAGCGGTAAACTCTGCCTATGAACAGTGCATTACCTCATTACCTCATAGGTCACTTCCACCTAGGACGCACCCTATTTGGCATTGCACTGCGCCCGCCGACATAAAGATGAAAAGTCTCATGTGCCTGTAATTTAATATAGATGCATTATGCCGATCCATAATCATCTAACAAATAACCCGAAAAGGCATCATCACCATCATCATCATCAGCTTGCATCAGTCCACTACTGGACATAGCCCTCTCTCAACGCGCGCCATTTAGACCGATTTCCAGCTCTTTTCGTCCACTTTCTACCAGCCGCCTGACGCAGATCGTCGCTCCACCTCGCCAAGGGTCGCCCCACACTACGTTTACCAAGTCGTGGTCTCCATTCTAGAACACGTTTACCCCAGCGGTTGTTGGTTCTTCGGCATATATACCCAGCCCATTGACATTTCAGCTTGAATTTTCAAAAAGGCATAACTAACGATAACTGTCATGGCTTCAGAATTCGCCTGAGTGTCCCTGAAAAAAAAAAAACAATCTTTATATCTTGACAATCTTGAATGTTTCTGCCAAATATTACCAAAATCAGCCGGTTATATTGTGGCGCAGCAATACACATCCAATCAAAAATACCCAAGAACAAAAAAAAACTATGAAATTTTAGAACCAGTGTATCAAGTTTAGTCAAGATTCGTTGAAAACCTGTACGCTACCAACATACTTTTTAAATACATCCGGCCGGACAGACGAAAGCAAATTTTGCCTTACTGAGTGTCTTTTATGGTGGGTAACACCATCGTGAGAATATAGTCGTGACAAGTGGTGAGCTCATCGCCGCCATTGCTTCCCACGACTGACTGCTAGTTGATGCATTGCTACGTGAGGCACTTCTACGTATAATCAGTACCCATAAAGTTGCTTTGTTTATGCGTTTTTGTGAGTTTAGACAATATATATGGTCTTTTTTACTTCCAAAACGGAATACAATGTGGAAATAATGAGTCAGAATCTTTTATACATGCTGATGTTGACTGTACGAGTAGGTTGCATACTATCCTCGTGCATGTTCTGTAGCGTGCTTTGTAACTCTTCACCGTTTGATAACAGCTGCACATCCGGTCCAAAAAGCGATGGTAGCCTAACGGTTCAATAGTGCAACTCAGAATCCAACGATACCGGGTTCGATCCTAGGCTCCGCACCAATGACTTTTCTAAGTTATGTGCGTATTTCCATCGCTCTGTGCTTCGGAGGGCACGTTAAGCTGTCGGTCCCGGCTGTTATTGATTATTAGCAGTCGATAAGCCATGTCAGAGGCCCTCGGGCGGCTTGACAAACTCTGACACCAGAGGCCAGCACTACCTCACACGAAGCGAAACGAAACGATCCGGTGTTTAATCAGAATGCAACGGCTTATATAAAACAAAAAAACCGGCCAAGTGCGAGTCAGACTCGCGCACGAAGGGTCCCGTACCATTATCTATAAAAATGGCAAAAAAAACACGTTTGTTGTATGGGAGCCCCCTTAAATATTATTTTTTTCTGTCTTTTAGTATTTGTTGTTATAGCGGCAACAGAAATAGGTAGGTACATCACCTGTAAACATTTCAACTGTCTAACTATCACGGTTCATGATTATACAGCGTGGTGACAGACGGACGGACAGCGAAGTCTTAGCACAGAATAAATAATAGTTGGTCTTAGTAATAAGTTACCGTTTTACCCTTTGGGTACGGAACCCTTAAAACAATACATACAAACTAACATATCCAACATCTACATCGGACTTTTGATAACTTACATTAGACGAGATGATTTTAAGATAAAAGGGGACCGATTTATTAGGCCAGTAGTTAGTAGTTAGACAATCTCCGCAACCAATGGAACTAGAGAGCTCGGGTTGGGCTCAAATTATAGCAAAGTTTGCTTTAAAAGGTATACCGCAAAGATATCCGAAAAAAGATTCCTTAAGGTAGTTTTTTTTAAACTGAAATTTCTGCTAGAATTTTCAGTTTTTCGATCTCCATTGAAGAATCACAGCGTTTTCAGGGTTGCAAACATGGGTGCAAATTACTATCAGCGTTTCTGAAAACTTAAAAAAATCGTAGATACGAGTTCGTTTGCTGTTTAATGGTTTTATTGTCTGGCTTAATCAATACAATATAAATATAATAGATAGATAGATACATTCTTTATTGTACACCTAAGAAAAATAAAACAAAAGTAATACATTTTGTAAAAATTAAAAAAAAACCTCAACTCAATGAAACTGCTGAAATCATTTTGATCAAACATAGCTTAAAAAAAAAAACCCGAAAGTTTTTTTTTTTTACTTCCAATTTAGCAAACAAGCTTACGGCCCCCACCTGTTGGTAAGCGGTTACCGTAACATGAACGCCTGCAATATACCAGAGCCACACGCGCGTTGCCGACCATTTAAAAATTTCCAAACACCCATACTGTAGTCGCTCGGGAAAACCTCAGCAGGGAGATCATTCCACAACCTGAGCGTTCGCGGGAGGAAGTTGATCCACCTTTCAAACAAAAAAAAAACAAAATCAAAATCGGTTCATCCGTTCGGGAGCTACGATGCCACAGACACACACACACACACACACACAGACACGTCAAACTTATAACACCACGTCGTTTTTGCAACGGGGGTTAAAAACTAAGTGACAACTAGCAAACTATAGGTACATCAAGATCCATTATTATTTTCTCATTAATATCAAAATGGAAAACAATGTTATGTATATGTCTGGAAAGTTATTGTGTGTTCGTATCTCTCAAACAAGATATGACATATTAGTTATTTTCGTGAGTGCGGGAAGGGACGCCGCCTTTTGTCTTCACTGGTGACGACAAATAAGTCAGGAAACATCGTGTAGTTGGTTGGTAATGGTTACTGTCCCAGATTAACATATCAAGATGCGGTCGATCTACAACAAGTAACTAATTTTGTAAAAATTAAAAAACCCTCAACACAATGAAACGGCTGAATCGATTTTAATAAAACATAGCTAAGAACACTCTCGCCAAATTCAAATTTCAGACAAAAAGAAAACGAACGATATCGGTCCATCCGTTCGGGAGCTACGATGCCACAGCCAGACACACACAAAGACATACACACACACACACACACACGCAGACACGTCAAACTTATAACACCCCGTCGTTTTTGCGTCGGGGGTTAAAAAATGCATTTTGCCATAACACCAAACTCGACCAATCGGGTGCGGACTAAGTCAAGACTGGTTGTCGTTGCGTTTGTGTATCGAATCCGATTTTGACACCGACATAACCGTCATGTTATCACGTCATCCTTACCCTACGAGCAAGCAAAGTGAGTCAAGCGTCCTTGCAATACTTAATTTTACTGGAAAAATTTACTTTCATCTGTCCGGATGTATGTATGTATGTTGGTACTCGCGTACAGGCCGTACTTTTCAACTAATCTTGACGAAACTTGATATACGGGTTCTAAAATTTCATCGAATTACTATTTTTTATTTTTTATTTCCTCCAAAAAGGGGGAAGTTCGCTTCGGCACCATTTACCGGCCGATTTTGATAATATTTGGCAGAAACATATGGTAATAGATTCTAAACAAGAATTTCGAATATAAGCAAAACCGGTCAAGAGGTTTTCTAGATATACAGGTTGAGTTTTGAACCCCCGGCGCAAAAATGACGGGATGTTATAAGTTTGACGTGTCTGTGTATGTGTGTGTCTGTGTGTGTATCTGTGTCTGTGTGTGGCATCGAAGCTCCCGAACGGATGAACCGATTTTGATTTTGTTTTTTTGTTTGAAAGGTGAATTAGTCTAGTTAGGTGTTCTTAGCTATGTTTAATCAAAATCGGTTCAGCCGTTTCAATGCGTTGGGGTTTTTTTAAATTTTTACAAAATGTAGTACTTGTATATACCTAACGTCTATTTTCCCTGCCCTATTCTCAATATATCATTCTGATCATCACTTGTAAGAATCAAATCAGTAGCCTAACTTCTCCCCGATGAACCAAGAACGATATAAAAGCAAGAAATCAATACAACCATAATGCATCTAATAGCATCTCGAATACATCGTCACCCCATTGAGATGAAAGAGAGAGAAGCAGTACAGTTCTTCGTCTCCCTCGCTCCTGAAGACGCACTTGACCGATGAGTAATGTAACTGGCCCAGGACTGACGAGCGGCTTGGGACTCGGAGTTAGGAACCGTCTAAAGAGCAAAGGAATACAGGAATAAGGGCATTCGAAGTCTTTTTTATTTTATCTTCTCTCCTTTCCCTCGCCGTAATACAGTTTATAATTAGCACGGGAGGTAAAGGTTTCGAACTATACTTACCTATCTCTTGATCTTTGTTGAAAAAATCCTAATCAAATCAAATCAAAAGGTCAAATCATTAGGTCTTAAATCTAGTTTCTATCTATTATGTTAGTATCAAAAGTAATAGCCTCGGAACAAATATTTGTGAGCTCGCAGATATTTGTTCAGGGTGTGCTGGGTATTTTCTATGTATAATAAAAAATATCTATCTATGTAATATATTGTATTAAGTATATCAGTTATCTAGTACCCATAACACAAGCTCCGCTTAGCTTGGGGCTAGATAATGTTGTGTGAACTGTCCAGCATTATTTATTTATTATTTATTTATTTATTTTAATAAACAATCGCATCTAGGCAAAAATTTTAATGTCCTTTGGGTTTTTTGTTATAGATAAAATTAATTGTCCTATCATGTTTCTGGTACAATGATCCCTCAGAATAATGCAGTATCCACGCATGTTTTTAATTTGAATGTTGTACTTGATTTAGTCAGTTAAAAATCAAATCTAGTAGGTATTAGGAATTTTGCGGCATACCCACCCCATCTTATATCAATATTTTGATTATCGCGTACATTCTACCATAAACATAATATGTTTATGGTAAGATATACCCCAAAATGAAAATATTGATCGCTCTTCTCTGCACCCGCCGAAATGCGGAGCATTTGGATGAATGGCGCGTCTTGATCGTCGATGCGTCATATGCATTGTTCTCGACTATTCACCGCTGGGGGTAGCAGGGAGCCATCTTATTGTCTTCTGTATAGTCCACTTGAGCTTGAACTCCCCAAGATACAGGTTAACCTAGTTTGGGGACCAACGATGTCATGTTTTTGTTATTGTAATTTTCCTGTTCAATAAACGTTATTGTATTGTATTGTAACTTAGAACAGTAAGAAGAAAAGAAAAGAAAGAAAAAACATTTATTTATGCCAACAAACTAAATTCCACACAAAAACAAAGAAAAATAAAACTAATGTGTGCCTCCTAGTACCAGCCACGCATCACTTACACAAATTGGCGTCCAGCTCAGCATTTGTTGTGCAAAGCAGCAGCAAAAGCAGCATATGCATAGTTTGTTTGTGCAAGCAGAAAAGCTCAAATTTTATTATCACTTCGCTTCTCGGTTGTACCACTGCTGGAGTACGGAGCGTTTGGAGGAATTACCGCGTTCAAAGCACCCGTCTCGGTCGTCGATGCGTCATTGTTCTATTCACTGCTGGGGGTAGCAGGGTAGATCTTACGATAGCTTTGGAACTGCGCTTGAACTGACAAATGTTGGGGATTGCAGTAAGCTTGGTTTCACTGATTCGGGACTTAATGGGAACCATAGAAATTTGAAGTAAGCAGAAGTGTTATTCGGGCGGGTTTCTATTGAGACTATTTGAGACCGATTTCGCCGTTTTTTGCGCCACTACTTTATACATGAATTCTATTAGTCTATGACGCAGGAGGTTGCGGGTTCGATTCTCGCCTCGGAACAAATATTTGTGCGATCTGCAGATATTTGTTCAGGGTGTTCTGGGTATTTTCTTATGTATAATAAAAAATATGTATCTATGTAATATATTGTATTAAATATATCAATTGTCTAGTACCCATAACACAAACTCTGCTTAGCTTGGGGCTAGATAATGTTGTGTGAACTGTCCAGCATTATTTATTTATTATTTATTTATGTGAGTGAGATACGTACTGAATTTTATCTTTTGACTTTGTGCTTTGGGAGGTATCACATAGCACCAGACGGCAATATCCGCTCCCCTGAGAAATCGCGGCGCCAAGCAGTTTTTTCTCGTTTTAATCTGCTTTGTCCTCGTCAAATAAAGGAAGTTAAAAATACCAGAAAATTCAACACTTATCTTTGACATTTTATCATCGATTTAATTATTTAACGTCGTCAATACTTGACAATAAACTCACTAGACAGCGAGTGAAATAGTATGAGCACTTTGCTCATATTCTGGCGAAGCGTGGCGTTGTTTCCTTACCAATTCTCTTTACTTCAGATTTCTATGTTGAATGATTTTGGATTTACTACACCTATGGTACCTTTGTTTTTTTTTAGTTTAGTGTAATAACACTAAACTAAAAAAAAACATTCGAAAAGAAAAGCGAATTTAGAAGCCAATTTTGTTTATAAACTAAATTTACTCCAGTTCCAACGCGACTAAACCTAGAAGATATCTTATCTTATGGTTTTCTATATGAAAGCTGCATTCTTGCATTTCTTTTCTTTTTTTCCTATTATTTTTTATCTTTTTTATTTGATTTGTCGAGTGTCATTTCTCATATCCATGTGTGTCGTTCCAAATAAAGAATTTTAATTTCTTTCTTTCTTTAAAACTTATGCGTTTTAAAACTCTTAGAATAGGTGACAAAAAGCCGTTAGTTACCTGTAACTTAACTCCATGCTAATAAAGTCCAATCTGTCTGGCTATTATTACTTTATAGCTCTAAATCCTGGTGCAGTAAAAACATAAAATAACTGAATAAAATGGCGTTGTGATAGCGCGCGGTGGCGCCGCGCCGCGCCGCTCTACAAAAACAAATAAACCTCTCTTGGCGATTCTACTCCACAGATGTGCCTCATGCCTCATACTTATAGTAATACTGGTGTATTTATCTAGCGGTACTAGTTATGGTTGTATGTGTATATGTACACTCCTGTGAGTGGATACTGTGCTTCTAATAAACGCGGAATATCCTTCGAGTAGTTACTCCGTGTTTTGTCTCATTCGATCGAATTCGATAATGATTGTCGATGCAAAAGACAAAAGACTAACTAATTTAAGGATAATTTGAATTATAAAGTAATTACTAGCGACTCGCCCCGGCTTCGCACGGGTAACCCCCGGTGACCACCCCCCCTCCTACTCCTCCCCCCTATTCCTCCCCCCTATTTTACAATTTTCAGACGATCTTGAGTTATAAGTGGTGTAACTAACACGACTTTGTTTTATATACATACTAGCGACTCGCCCCGGCCCCGGGTGAACCCCCCCCCCCCCCTATTACTTATTCTGCTATTTTGAGCGGAGAAGAATCTACCAAAAAAGAGATAACTAACATCGGTCCAGACGTACTTGAGTTATAAGTGGTGTAACTAACACGACTTTGTTTTAAAAAAATATAAAATAATAATATCAAAAAAAAAAAAAAAATATAAATATAAAATATATAATCGTACAAAACTATAATCTATATATATGTATAGATTATATTTTTGTACGATGCGATGACGACCACCCACTATATTTACTAACAGCCTATGAACATAAATGCTCCCAAACTCCCAATAACTTAGTATTTAAACAATCAATATCAAAAACTTTAAGTACCTACGACAAATACGGGACTCAATCTCATGAAATAACCACTATGACCCACTTACATCAATATTTATTTTCTACGCCCACTCTTTTACATATTGGTAAAAATCGAACACGGCTTTCTTCTTCTAATTTCTTCACTTCTCGAGGAAAATCTCCTTCAATTTCGCCACGTCAAGAGTCGTCAGAGATTCCGCCAAGTCCTAGTTTAAAACAGTGGCAGAAAGTAGAGCTCATTATAGACATGCTGTGAACCTATTGCGCCTTAACTCTCTGTGAAAAGAGGCCCATTGAGGCTCTGCCTAACCCCCTTCGGGGAAAAAGGCGTGTGTATGTGTATGATATTTATTTAAGTTTGTTTGTTTCAGGTAATTCGGAATTACGAGTATATCACACACAACGAGAGGTCACAAAGGAATAGACTTGGTATTTTGTTATATAAGATAAACCAAATAGAACTGAACACGACACTATTTAATTACGCGCAAGTAAAATATTCCTTATTTTAGGATAATTTGAAAACGTCAAGCTTTTGTCGTGCTTTGGCACAAAATTTTCTCTATAATTTTCACTAGAAACGGGATATTTACCATGATTTTTAAATATCCCGTTTCTAGTGAAAATTATGTACATAACCATGATAGTTTCAAAAGTTAAATTTTCTCTATGTTTGGCACTTATGCCAAGTAAAAGTGACAGAGGGGCGTTGAGTTTTTGATTGGTTTATACTAGACTAGCGACTCGTCCCGGCTTCGCACGGGTAGTTTCAGATGAAAAACAGCCCCCCCCCTCGTATCCCCCCCCCCCCCCCTGGTAGCCTATGTCACTCAGGGTGAACGTAGCTTTCCAATGGTGAAAGAGTTTTTTAAATCGGCCCAGTACTTTTTGAGCCTATTCATTACAAACATACAAACATACAAAAATAGGCACAAATCTTTCCTCTTTATAATATTAGTATAGATTACGAAAAAGGAAGGTTATGTTTTTTTACAGTGTATGTATGTATGTATGTTTGCACGTGTATTATGTTCATCTGTTCCCTCGTTTCTTTTAAACCCGTAACGATTATAGAAAAAAAAACCTGGGTGTTTTTGTCACGGCCAGTTCTAGGCACTCTGAAAGAAACTCTGAGTAAACTCTGAAACCGTGAGAGTTATCGAAAAGTTATGTTCGAAGTAAGTTAGAAAGTTGAAATTGCCTCTGCGTTCGTTGTTTGATCATTATCGACATGATGCATAGTTTTATACAAGTTTGTACTCGCGAGGTCTACTGTTCGCAGAACTACTTGTTTTTCAACACCAACGCATGTTGCTACGTGCAGGTATGTACTTGCATTTCCCTATAGTTCTCGTGACTCAATGTGGTTGTCGGTTTCCGCTGGTTCTTAGATATCGGCGTTTCTGCGTAAAAATAGTTTATAAGTCATTATCACGCTGTTTTATTGCTATCTAGTGGAACGCCCGCGACTTCGTCCGCGTGGAGTTTTTTCCACAAAAACATAAAAACCCCCTGCATCCCCTAAAGAGGGTGAATTTGTCAATTTTCTTTCTTAGTGCATCCCTAGACCATAAAATGAATGGTACCCTCCAAATTTTAGTTCTCTATAGGACTTACGGGTACGGCTCAGGCTGTGCGTTGATAATCAGTCAGTCAGTCAGTTATGCCACTGTTTTATAGGATTATCTATAATATACACTAGTCTATAATATATAAAGCTGGATAACGGTGACTCACTGACTCACTCACTCATTGACATGGTTGTTCTCCCAGAAGGAGCCGTTTTAGTGATGGGACATGTTCTAGAGATGTGTTTGGGTCGTCAATTCGACCAGGAATTAGGTATTGACATTTTGAAAAATCCAAGATTGCGGCGGTGACAAAAACCGTTTTTCGAAACTTTGACCGATCGGATCCGTTTAAACGGCGCACCTATTGTTTTTACGGTGGGATTTACGAAATAAGTAATAAAAAAAAAACAAGATGGCGGATCCAAAATGGCGTCTATAATTTTTGCACTTTTACAACTGATTTTTGAGCTCTAGAAGTCTTCTACCAAAGTTGTCACATGACATTTCTTTTTATGCAGAAATGTTGCCAGTATTCTTGTAGGTAGGTATACAGATCGTCCCAAGACTATGTGACATGAATGGAAAGTACCTTTAATATTGTAGATAGGATATTTTGCGGAAAGGAGACTTTATTTTATTTTTATAATTTAGTTATACTGCACTGAAAGATTTTCTAAAAATTACTTGCTTCATCTGGGAATCGAACCGACTTAAATGTGAAAAAAAAACACCCCGTATTTTTATGATGCCAATCGAAAGAATGGATGAAAAAAAATAATTCCTCTTAAGTAACATAGTACCTTAAAACAAAAGAATAATGTAAAATGTTTGATTCCATTAAATTTTCGGTTCGATTCCCAGACGAAGCAAGTAATTTTTTGAAAATCTTTGATGCAGTATTACTAAGTTTTAAAAATAAAATAAAGTCTCATTTCAGAAAAATATCTTATCTACAATATTTAAGGTACTTTTCATTCATGTCGCATAGTCTTGGGACGCCCTGTAGTGATCTCTACTATCCGTTTGTGGCTTCGCTCGCGTCTTACGTATATATTCCGTGGTCTTACCGGGATAAAAAAAACACAGCAATTCGCTCAATCCAGGTCATAGTACATCTGTGTACCAAGGTTTATCGAAATCTGTTCAGCCGTTTTGGTGTGATTGTGTAACAAACATCCAGATATCGTAACTATAACATTTCTAATATTTCATTTCCTTTTGATTAGTGGGATTGTAGGCAATTACTTTAAACAGGCAAATGAGACTTTTCATCTTTATGTCTCAGGGTGGCGGGCGTAGTGCAATGCCACATAGGGTGCGTCCTAGGTGGACGTGACCTATGAGGTATTGCACCGTTCATAGGCAGAGGTTCCCGCTTAACATCAGGTGGGCCTCTTGCTTGTTCCGTCATCCAAGTAGTATAAAAAAAAAAAAAAAGTCAAGATTATAGGTAGGTACCTATAGAATCTACAATACTTTATTTATGTAAGTACGTACTTAATATACTATACATGTTGTCCTATTGCGTAGTGTCAAATGGAGGTAGAGAGAGCAACCCTAGGTAGGGTTCCCGAATCACCCTCATGTATTGCAGGAATTGCACTGAAAATGCAATAAAAAACCAAAAAATATAGACTCAACAAAATAAAATCACAGAATCAGGTTCAGCGATCCCTAGGGATGCTCTATACCTAGACTCTGCTTTACACTATTTATTAGGACAACCTGAATATTATAAAGAAAAAAAAAACGGCAAGTGCGAGTCGGATTCGCGATTAGGGTTCCTAACCATTATCTATAAAAACGGCATAAAAAACATGTCTGTTGTATGGGAGCCCCTTAAATATTTATTTTATTCAGTTTTTTAGTATTTGTTGTTATAGCGGCAACAGAAATACATCATCTTTGAAAATTACAACTGTCTAACTCACACGGTTCATGTGATATAGCCTGGTGACAGACGGACAGACAGACGGACGGACAGCGGAGTCTTAGAAATAGGGTCCCATCTTACCCTTTGGTTACGGAACCCTAAAAATATAAAGATCCCGTCAATGCTTAGAATGAGCTAATCGCTAGTACAGGCGTCAGTTACTTGCACATTTCCGTTCCACTCACAATGTATATATGTAAATTGTTTCTACAAAGTCTGTTTGTACGTTTCATTGCAAATGGTACTTGGAAATCGATAACACGAAGTATTGATTTTATTTTTCTGTAGCTTTTGTTATTGTAATTTAATACCGTACCCGAAACAAAACAAGCTGCACGAACAAGCCCACACAAGTTTAAAAAAATAAATCAAATCAAAGTGGTTCTTATTCATTGTTATTGTAGGGATCATTTTAAATCGTCCTTAAACTAGCTGAATTTGATTGCGACTAGTCTGGGACACGTCGCGTAGTTAGTATTTTTTTGATGTCATATAGTCATAGTCATATCATTTATTCACCATAGGAACACTGGGAGCACTTGGTTTTGTTTAGGTACATACATATAAGCGGACCGAACATAGGCCTTGTCAGATTTCATTTGATTGAGTTAATTCTAAGTAGGTACACCTAGCTAAAAATCATATTATTTACACAAACAAAATACAATACAATCTGTTCGTCTGTGATACAGGCAATTTTGTACCAAACAAACACTAACAAAACGAAACAAACAAATTGTAAATCTCGGAGTAAATCTCGGAGTAAATATCTTCGTATCTTCTATCTAGTAATATCGGATGATCTTTCTCATACCTAACTCGTCATATTATACTTAACGGATGGCGCTTGTTGACTGTTGGTATACTAGCATCATCAGGATGGTATAGTATAGCACGGAGTAGGTACTCGGTAAGATGTACCGAGTCTACCTAACTTTTACTGCTCTGTCGACACTTCTGAACTCAGTAGTGTCATATGTCCAGGGGGGCGATTCTCAGATTGTAGACATTGATGTCGAATAGAGATATGTATGTCGAAACAAGATGGCGAATGTTGAATAAAATCTCAACGACTCAACTCAATCAAAATTTCGACATCAATGTCTACAACCCGAGAATCGCCCTCTATCTTTGCTATTAGTGATTTTGTTTGAGTCGACAGATTAGTTTAATTTTTTCTACTACATTGAACTATATAATAGTGAATAAAATCTTCAGAAATTTTAACAGATTCCTTTCACTTCCGAAAATATGTGTGTTTCCCCTTGGCACGACATACAAATACATACAATCTTCTGAAGTTTTTTATTCCTTGTTGTACACACAAAAAACTTAGAGACTAAACACAATAGTAGATTGTATCATAAGGGAGCAACATAATATTTTTACGGCGAGGGCGCTTTTTTGAATCCAGAGTAGCGAGGGATTCTTTAGTAGAATCCTGAACGTAGCGAGGGATTCAAAGTACGTCGCCCGAGCCAAAAATATATGTTGCGCCCGTGTGATACACTCTGCTTTTCATCACCCACTATGAGATAATAAAAGGCGCCTCATATGTTATTGTAATATTATTATTTAATAAAACAAATGGTTGTTTTTTTGTTTTTGTGTTTTTGTGTTGTTTTTAGGGTGTTTTTTTGTGTTTTGCGTTTTTTGTGTTTTGTGCTTTTTTGTGTTTTTTTGTGTATTTTTTTGTGTTTTGTGTTTTTTGTGTGTATTGTGATTTTTTGTGTTTTTTTTGTATTGTGTTTTTTGTGTTGTGTTTTTTTGTGTGTTTTATGTTTTTTGTGTGTATTGTGCTTTTTTTTGTGTTTTGTGTTTTTTGTGTGTATTGTGCTTTTTTGTGTTTTTTTTGTATTGTGTTTTTTGTGTTGTGTTTTTTTGTGTGTTTTATGTTTTTTGTGTGTATTGTGCTTTTTTTTGTGTTTTTGTGTTTTGCGTTTTTTTGTGTTTTTGTGTTTTTTTTTGTGTTTTGTGTTTTTTGTGTGTTTTGGGTTTTTTTGTTTTGGGTTTTGGGCCGTCGTACCAACCAGTATTTATTCAAACAATATTTGCGTTCGAATTATTTGGCGCTGGTTCCAAATTCAATAAGTGCGCCGCAATTATCTTTGCCGCGCACTTTTTGAATTAGGAACTTAATAAGTGCGCCGCAAAACTCATTACTGCCCGCTAAAAGTTTCTCATAGAAAACACCACCGTTGGGTGCACTTAAAGGCGAACCCAGTCGTCCTTTTCGAATAGATGGGATGAAAATTACATAAAGGACATGTACAAAGGCGAGCTTAACCCTAAAAGAGTTTCTAGAGTTTCTTTAGAAGTTCATCGTTTCTTGCCATAATTTTTAAATTGCAGCATAGTCTTATTTGCTATAATAATAACATAAATACAAGTAATTAATTTTGTAAAAATTCAAAAACCCTCAACTTAATGAAACGGCTGAACCCATTTTGATAAAACATAGCTAAGAACATTCCCGACAAATTCTCAATTCAAACAAAAAAATAAAAAAATAGGTTCATCCGTTCGGGAGCTACGATGCCACAGACAGACATACACACACAGACACGACTTACAGTTGTGGTCATATAATTAAGAACGATTTGAAGTTCTAGAAGTTTTTTATTTAAATCGTATCATACACAGAGATGTGTACCTTCTGAGAAGCAACTAGTTATGTTATATAATAGTCACATTAATAGAGCAACCTGACTTAAGAATAATGTATAAAATCGCTAACTATTTTTTGCACATTTTATTGATTTTATCAAAGTAACACATTCAAATAGTACTGAAACTGGACAAATAATTAAGAACGATTTATTTAACTGCTCGGGAATTGTTTTGTATGACACTTAGATTTAAAAAATCACAATATTATGTAGCACAGGAAACATAAAAAGAAATTTAATAAATATTTAACTAAAATTAATAGTTAATAGCATATCCACGGCTTTTAATTACAGCTTTACACCGGCGAGGCATTGACTCTATTAATTTTTGACATTTCGCAAGAGAAATAGAGTTCCATTCTTCTAAAAAAACGTCATACAGCTCTCTTAAATTACCACACTTTGTATTTGAAACCTTTTTCTTTACTTCAAACCACAGATTCTCTATTGGGTTTAGATCTGGACTGTTAGCAGGCCAGTCTAAGACAGAAACTAATTGCGCTGTAAGAAATTCCTGTACGGTGCGTGCAGTGTGCTTTGGATCATTGTCATGCTGGAATGTCCAAATGACCGGTAGAACGTCTTCAGCGTATGGTAACATTGTTTCTTCCAGTATATTTTTGTATTGGAACTGATCCATGTTACCTTTTATCAACTTTACAGGTCCTACACCATGTCCAGAAAAGCAACCCCAAATTTTCACATTTCCACCACCGTGCTTTAATGTAACTTTCGTGTACTTTGGGTCGAATGCTGTATTCGGGGGACGTCGTACATATCGTTTTCCATCAGAACATACTCTGTTTATTTTCGTCTCGTCAGAAAAAAGTACATTTTTCCACTGTTGCACAGTCCAGTTTTCATACTTTCTCGCAAATGCAACCCGGGCTTGCCTGTGGCAATGTTTTAACATGGGTACCTTTCTTGCTATCCTACCGTGCAATGTTTCTTCTACCAAACGTCTTCGAATAGTGCGTGCTGAGATTGCTGAAGGGTTGTTTTCACCAAAATATTCTTTTCTAAGCTCATTGGACCCTTTAAAAGGATTTTGTTTTGCCATACGAACGATGTTTCGGTCATCTCGAGGAGTTGTTTTTCTCTGTTTAGGTACACGTGGAACATTCGAAGTAGTTTGATACGTAGCAAAATGCTTTACAGCGTGGAAAACCATCATTTTTGAACATTGCAGATGGTCGGCTATCTTTTTATAAGACCAATTCTTCCGGCGAAGTTTTATTATTACTTCCCTTGTAGATTTATTACTACTTTTATTTTTTCCCATTGTTTTTTCTAAAGAAGCAATCACCTTTAATCTTTTACAGCACGTAATGGCGCCAAAATTATACAAACAGTAACAAATCGACTGAGTGTTGTCTATTTAAATTTGAATAAAGGTATAAACTACTTAGCGTTCTTAATTACGTGACCAGCCAGTAATAAGGAATACTTTGTTTAAAAGTAGTGTAAAAAGTTTGCCTATTGATTTTTAGCCAATCATGTGTATCAATGAATACAGTGGTAATATGGAAATGTTTTACGATACCGAGAGAAATAAAAACAAATGCATACAATTAGTTTTGCATCTTAGTTGGAAAAAATCTTCCCTTTATATCAGCGTTCTTAATTATATGGCCACCACTGTATAACACCCCGTCGTTTTTGCGTCGGGAGTTAAAAAGGCATACGGTCGTCACAAAGAAAATAACGACTATTTATAAGCCCTTTAGAATTTCACGCTTGCATGATTACAAGCAAGAATTGTCCATCGGGGTGAAACCACCTGCCCCGTGCCGATTACAGTGATTGCGGTCGGTGTATGATTGACACACGTACCCTTCGCATGCTAAGGCTATAGTTATAATCTGCCGGACAGCTCCCCCCTATAGGGGGGATATAATCAAATCATGGCAGCTCGACGAGTTTTGCAATCGCAAAAGGGCCGGCGCTTACTGCCAACACGGCATGGCATGGCCACAGAATGTATAATAGTCATAGCAAAAAAAAGCCAATCAAGTTATTTTGAATCTTATTTCAATGAGATTAGAATTCATGTTACTTTATTTCGATACCACGATGCCTCGAAATGACGCGACGCGCCGCGGGATGCTACGGCATGACGTGTCATACCGTTTCATTCCACGGTTTGCCGCGGCGCGCCATTGCATCCCACGAGACGTATGGGTCACTTTATGCCGAGGAATTCTGATTGCTAAGCTAGTTGAAATCAGGTTGAAACTTGTGGGCCAGCCACTGGTGGCAAAGCTGGGCTTTCAGCATAATGCCACGGCATGCTACGGTATGCCACGGCATGCTACGGTATGCCACGGGATGCCACGGGATGCCACAGCACATCCTGCCGTGCCATGCCGTGCTGTGCCGGCACTGGGCGCGCCGGCCCTATTTTTTTTTTTTTTATACTTCTTGAATGACGGATCAAGCAGATGCCCCACTTGATGTTTAGCGGTAACCTCTGCCTATGACAGTGCATTACCTCATAGGTCACGTCCACCTAGGACGCACCCTATGTGGCATGCACTGCGCCCGCCACCCTGAGACATAAAGATGAAAGTCTCATGTGCCTGTAATTTCACCGGCACCCTTACCCTTCAAACCGGAACACAGCAATGCGAGCACTAATTCTTTGCGGCAGAAATAGGTATGGTGGTAGTACTTCCCCGGACGAACTCTTTCACAAAAAAGCTCTACTACTACTAAAACATGACATGTTTTGGAAGGACATTCCCAATGTCAAATTATTATTACGCTTGGTTGTTTGCTTGTCTGTGGAATCAAATCTGACGATCTAATTTTCAGGCACTTCCCAATATCCAATATACGAGTTCCGTTGTCCATCATCAGACCAGCTCGCTGTCACCATAATATTTGTCATCGGAACTTGACAGGCATGTAAAATTTTAATTAAAACGAGCTGATCTGATGATGGAGACGGAAGGTGGACAACGGAACTGGTCGATGTATGTAGACTGACCGTGCTGGGGCTCATTTTGAGCAGCTCATTGGTTCTACTTACTAATTTCAGTAGCATCATCATATATCACGGATGTGGGTACACTTCTTACAAGTTTGTTTGAAAAGTTTTCTTTTTAGGGTTCCGTACCCAAAGCGGGACCCTATTACAAAGACTCCGCTCGCTGTTCGTCAGTCTGTCTGTCTGTCACCAGGCTGTATCTCATGAACCGTGATAGTTAGACAGTTGAAATTTTCACAAATGATGTATTTCTGTTGCCGCTATAACAACAAATATTAAAAAACAAAATAAAATAAATATTTAAGGGGGCTCCCATACAACAAACGTGTTTTTTTGCCGTTTTTATAGATAATGGTACGGAACTTGGCACTTGGCCTTTTTTATATTATTTTTGAAGCTCTTTTGTATTAAGACGATTGTAATTTGCATGCAAGGGCCATTTACTTAAGTGAATACTTGTTATGTATGTCTCGTTAGTTTAATTAGCGGGAGACGTACTTACCGACTGCCTTCAAACGGTCCGTAGTACTAGTATAGTATTCTTTTATCTGTGGTCCGTAGTTACGTGTATGTGGTTTGCTATTTATATTCCTCTGTGGTTCGCAAGCCTCCCTCTGATTAAAGGGGCCCTTTGGTTGCCAGTGGCCCGTAAATGCATTCCACTATCCATAATGTACCGTTTCAACTCCTAGTACGCGTGAAGCAATAACTACCTAGTTGTAGTAATAGACATAATGAGATAATAGTATAAGAGTTTGAGAGTATAGTCATAGTCAGGGGCAATTAATATGTCCCGAGCTCAATTAAGGAAGCACTTTTTGGTCAAGAAAATGTCAACCTAGTTCATGATATCTATAAAAAAAAATGCTGGACAGTTCACACAACTATCTAGCCCCAAACTAACCCGAGCTCGTGTTATGGGTACTAGATAACTGATATACTTACGCAGGCAGAGGTTACCGCTTAACATCAGGTGGGCCATCTGATTGTTCCGCAATTCATGTAGTATAAAAAAAAAAAAAAAAATACGCAGATAGATATTTTTTATACATAGAAAATACCCAGAACACCCTGAACAAATATCTGCAGATCGTACAAATATTTGTTCCGAGGCGGGAATCAAACCCGGGACCTCCTGCGTCGCAGGCAAACCTTCACCCGCCGCGCCAGAGAGGTCGTCAATAAAAGCTAAATAAGGTATAATCGTTATAAGCCGTCGGTCGTAGTATATAACTTATTAATTTCTAGTGGGCCAGTGGAAGCCACGAAGTACAATATATAACAAACTAGGATACCTACTAACAAAGCTGTCTAAAAACAGATTGCTCGTTAATCCCAGTCATATGCAGAGAGTGAGGTCGGAAACCATTAACGGCGACCACACGGGCGGGAATAAAAATTGGGAAACCGCGACGCCATTACAAACTCTCAATTGGTCGGCTGCAGATAAAAGCATGAGTTTCACATGTCAGAATGCCGTCATTCTATAAATGTTAATCCATTCTAACACCTCTCACAATGACCTCTTCTGGGATTGTGAGAGGTTATACTCGTATAAGTCTAGCAGAGCAAACTTATCGATGCTGGTGATAATTATCGATTTCAACCAAACTTCTAGGTACACAAAGGCTTTTTGAAATATTTGAAAATTAAATCAAATTACATGAAATGAAAATCATTTATTTGGCACGCACACAAACAGAACAAACAGAAGATGAGGGATACAGAAAACAAATAGCAAAAAAATATTTTTCACGAATACAATATATGTATACACAATTTATAGTATTATTAACATAATTAAGATATTTTACTATAAAAACTTTCGTGAATCATATCAATTATTTTATAAAAACGGGAATTTTTCACGTACCGTTAATAAATCGATGTAAGCACCGACATTGTTTCGACCCGTTTCGAGAGTCTTTTTCAAGGTGAGTGAACGCGACGCACTCCACCCGCGTCTCGCTTAGCACTGAATAAATAAATTAATATAAATAATAAATTTCCCGTTTTCATAAAATAATTAAGATATACCTATAGTACCTTTACAAATAGTGAAAAGTCCCACGCACCCATTCAGTCTAATTCAAAATTGTTTTATTTTTTAAAAGTCGCGCCAAAATTGCTTTTGGCTCAGTATAATACTGATCGTAGTAGGTTATCCTACCTACTTAGCGCTGATGTTCAGCTGATGGCAATCAGTGACGTCACCAACGCCAGAACCCCCCCCCCCCCTTATGGGCACCCCCGCACTTGGAGTTTGAGGGTGTGTTATTGTGTAAAAAGCATCACAAAATATAATATAGATTACTAAATATTATGAAGTATATGAGGTTACGATTCTATGTGTCTAAGAGATACCAGCTGTTTGATAAAGTATGTAGTTGTTTCCATGTCGATGTCTGCGTGAGGGATGTGCGCGCTCGAGGCCCGAGGATGCGGATTACCATAAAAAATGCAGAGCTCATCGATCTGACGTGACCCCATGCACTACACAACTCTGTTTTGGGTGAGTCAGCGGTTATCTCCATTTGGTACATTCGTCTGATTCAAATGCCTTAGAAAATACTCTTTATTTGGTAAAGCTGTATTTGTATTTGTATTGTATTTCATCATGACCCATTGAAAAAAAAAAACACATAAAAAATGGTGCCTCTTTTTAACAAGAGGTATTTATGTAGAATTTTTTGATTTTTTTGTATACTACTTGTATGACGGAGCAGGTAGATGGCCCACCTGATGTTAAGCGGTAACCTCTGCCTATGAACAGTGCATTCTCAAATAGGTCACGTCCACCTAGGACGCACCCTATGTGGCATTGCACACGCCCTGAGACATAAAGATGAAAAATCTCATGTGCCTGCAATTTCACCGGCACCTATACCCTTCAAACCGGAACACAGCAATGCGAGCACTATTGCTTTACGGCAGAAATAGATGGTAGATGGTTTTTGGTTTGGTGGTAGTACTTTCCCGGACGAACTCTTTCACAAAAAACACTACTACTACTAACATGCACAATTACCACAAATTATCACAATTGGTTCTTGCGCTAATGTGATTTGAGTTTCCACATCATAGACCTGATAGTATGGTTCAGTAACTTCTTTGTATAACGCTGATCATATACAATTGATCCTGTTATTCGAGCCTGCATAATCCACCAACATGTGGGTTTATTTCTTTTGTTATTATTGCTTAGAATTTCTCATTTTTTGTGTCCAATAGTGTCAATCTTATTTCATCAAAAATAATGCTATTTTACTGTTTTAACTTTAACTTGTTGTTTTATGGCACACGCTTGCTATTTGCTACGCTACGACTCTAGCAATTTTTTGACTTCCCGTTGTCCACGTTAACGTGGACAAGTCAACGTGGACTTCCCGACACCGCGCAAGGCTCATCCGCACATCAATTATATCTCTGGGTTTCTCGAACGACTCGTTTCTCGAGATCATTTCTTCCCCATACCTATATGGAATGAGCTTCCATCTGAGGTTTTCCCGCTTGGTTACGACATGTGTCGTTTCAAGAAAATTTTTCATAAATTCCTTCAGGGTAGGCAGCGCATCGACAATACCTTGGGTGTTGCCGGTGTCTATAAGCGACGGTGACCACTTCACATCAGGTGGGCCGTATGCTAGTTTGCCTATTTATTTCATAAAAAAAAAAAAAACTTCAGTAATATGCCCTCTTCCAGTGTCGACGTCTCTCTCTTCTCTTCTTATAATAATGACTTCTGAGGAATGCTCCAAAAAAAACGCCGTTATCAAGTGATATAATTATATTTTTTATAGTCAAGTCGTCAGGAGTAAGGAGTGTCCTAGTTCAGTTCTGCTTGAACAAAGTGGCCTTTGCGGAGTAGACCACAATTTCGCGAGATTGGACGAGTGTCCTATTTCTTATGTGAGGGATGCAAAATGTCAACTTCAATTATTATGAGTAACCATAAACACCACATTCTAAAAAATCACGTCACAAATTATACATTTCATAAACAATAACACCTCCTTTTCGAAGGTTTTGTGCCTGTGTCGAGTGGCGTACTTCTCGGAAACTTCTACCTAAGCTTAGGGCAGCGCGCTCCAGGTAGCGCCCGCAGCAGCAAAAAGCTTTAGGGCTGGGATCGTTTCGATAGTTCCCGGAATAAATTACAATTTATTTTGAACTTGCTGAAGTCAAAATAATTTAAAAATCAATGAATTTTATTAGTAAACAAATTTGCTTAATACTCATAACCAGCAGCTCCTACGAAACTCTGTGACGACCTCTGTGGCGCGGTGGGCCAAGGTTGGCCAGCGACGCAGTAGGTTGCGGGTTCGATTCCCGCCTCGGAACAAATATTTGTGCGATCGCAGATATTTGTTCAAGGTGTTCTGGGTATTTTCTATGTATAATAAAAAAACATCTATCTATGTATTATATTGTATTAAGTACGTCCAGTTACCTAGTACCCATAACACAAGCTCTGCTTAGCTTGGGGCTAGATAATGTTGTGTGAACTGTCCAGCATTATTTATTTATAAACAATCATATAAATACGCTTTTACTTAAAATCTTGAATTTGTGAGAAATACTAATCTCCTTAGTTCTCACATAAACAACGAATAAGCAAAAACTTCGAATAAGCATTGGATTACTATAAATATAAATTGAGTGAAATAAAATTATTAAATTTATGATTTACAACATGTAGCAGCAAATTTATATATTTAATAAGTAAGAAATAGCGAAAATTAAATAATTGAATGACACGATTTTTTCTGAATGAAATTTAATTAGGTACATTTATTGCATTGGCGAGTTTAGCGAGCTACTGCTTAGTACCTACAATGTTAATGGTCTTGTGCGTGAGCGAAGAGAGTCTTGACTTTATTATCTACTGTTTTGTCTACTGACCACAGTTCTGTCGTTCGCTTTGTATGTTTAACTGCTTATTTTTTTTAACAAGTCAGTATTATTTTGTCTGCTAACTGCGACAAAACATTTGCACACTGCGACATTTGTTTAACACAATTGGTTATATTCGTCACTACTATATTGTCGTTGTTTATATATTTTTGTCATTGTCGTTGTTTATATATTTTTGTCATTGTCGTTGTTTATATATTTTTGACAACCACTTGCACTTTCTGAAGCCTAATTTTTTTTTAATCATCTAATTTGCTTAACTCATTTTGACACTTCGATTTAATATCGTAAAAAGTTAGTAATCACTTTATTTTCTCGTTATTACTGATTACAAATTAATCAAAAAGATTAATTAAAATGTGTTATTGTGAGGATAAATATGCTTAGAAATAAATTCACAATCAAAATTTAAAACCAATGTCCTCTCGAAACAGACCGGAGTTACCGGACACAGCAAAACCAAAAACTCGTAGACAAAAAATTTCGCATGCAAATGGATTCAGTGAATGAATACATTTATCAACAAAACATTCTTCGCTTCACAGGCGACACAGTCACAGTGGAAGAAAGAACAGTAGCTGAAGTCCCTACTCAATTTTTTTTTTTTTTTTATACTACTGGAATGGCCGAGCAAGCTGATGGCCCACCTGATGTTAAGCGGTAACCTCTGCCTATGAACAGTGCATTACCTCATAGGTCACGTCCACCAAGGACGCGCCCTATGTGGCATTGCACTGCGCCCGCCACCCTGAGACATAAAGATGAAAAGTCTAATGTGCCTGTAATGTGCCTGTAATTTCTGGTGGGGACCTTATATGAAAATCGATTATTAAGGAGTAAAATCCAAAAAAAATAATGGTGTAGCTGGGTATTTCAACGACAACCCACGTGATTATTTGTGGGTCGTTCCTGTTCGATCCCTTGGCTATGATCCTGTGAACTTTGATCTTCCTGTTCGATCCCTTAACATTTTTAGGCAACTTTAAAACTCCTGATGCATCCCTTGTCGATTTTATTAGTGAAGTACAGTCGGCGTACAAATAATAAATCTCTATAGGCATTACGCAACATAGAACTTCGCACTTTTGGCAGAACCTAGAAACAAGACAATGATGCAAACACAGACAAAACATACATCGACTCATAACGAAGCATTTGCCTTATACAAAATAAATAATTAATCTTAAACTAGCTACAGTTGAAGCAAACACATTAACAAAATAAATTAATAAAATAAAATGTAATACATTTATTTACAGAAAGATAATACAAGGTATGTACAAAATACATATGAAACAGTTGTGCTACCTGAAGACCGCTGCTAGCGATCTAAAGGTAGCTCAACTGATCCAAATCACCACCAGACGGAAGCATCCCTAAAATGATGGCTGCATTGCCACGCTGAATGGCAATACTAATGCGTTGAGCCAGATAAGAGCCAGCTCTCGGGTCAAGCGTCGCTTCGACCAGATGCCCTGAAAGAATTTTGAAAACGCGAAGGGCCCCGTATCCCCACTTACCCAGAGTCTCGACCCCGAAAGGTTCAAATAAGTAAGCTCTGCCGAGACTTGAATATAAAATAAAATAAAATAAAACAGAATGAACAGGCAGCTCCTAAAATCATAAGGTCTCGTACAAAATAATGTAGCAGCCCTATAATTTACACGTGCTGCCGGATATACTTCAAGGCCAGACGCGAGCTTCCTCTCTTGTTTTTCTTTTCTCTGTCACTGTTCATAAATTTCATAACTGTTCGTACAAGTAAACAGCATAGATAAGATAAATTGTTAAACATTTTTATCGATGTTTCCTACGATAAAAGGGCATCACTCGCCCATCGGCTGTATTCCCTCGCTTCCCTTGCCTCGATAAGTTTTTTCTCTTCCCACGAATGGCATTGTATTTTATCCGAGGACTTTGAAGGCCGCGTTATCGTAGCTCCTATTCAAACCGAGACATTTTATGAATCAGGAACTAACGTCGTGTTATGTAAAGTGTGGTAGAAATCTCCCTGAGTCAGGAAGGTTTACGGGTTTTTAAGTTTGTTTCAATGTAAAGAAGTAATTAAAAGTTCTGAAGTAATTTTCCAGCTATACTTTTTTGAAGATTTCTTTAAAAAGTAACTTTTGCTAGGAAAACTTACAAAAGCCCCTTGATAATTCTTACATAATTTAAGACCTTTGTGGCGCGGCGGGCGAAGGTTCGCAGGAGGTTGCGGGTTTGATTCCCGCCTCCGAACAAATATTTGTGCGATCTGCAGATATTTGTTCAGGGTTTTCTGGTTATTTTCTATGTATAATAAAAATTATCTATCTATATAATATATTGTATTACGTATATCAGTTATCTAGTACCCATAACACAAGCTCTGCTTAGCTTGGGGCTAGATAATGTCGTGTGAACTGTCCAGCATTATTTATTTATTCTTTTGCGATTATTAAAGTCAACTTCATTAAGCCTTGGTAGTATTAAAAAAAACTTTACGATCAACTTATTAGACTAATCATTATAAGTATTTAAACTAATCAATAATGGAAAATGTATCAGGTATATAACAGATTCAACTGCGGCTCCAGACGTGTCCCCTGAAGCACCCCTCTGCGGTACTTGTACTATTATTTATTGTGTATCTGCGATCAGTTGTATGTAAGTCAAAGTCAAAGTCACAGAATATTTATTGATGAATAACATGTTAAACAGATATTACTAATAATTAAAATTAAAATTCAAATCTTTATTTCAGGCTTACTGAGAAATGCACTAAACCTAAACAGTAAGCCCATATCAACATAAATACCTTAGAAACTAACATACACATAAAAAAAACACTTTATTTATTTCTTAATCTAACACACGTGTGATCGCCGACGCGTCGCGGCCCGGGAGATCACGTGACAGGCGTCCCTTGAACCGCCGGAACTTCACCCCTTTCGGCCAGAATTCAGGGCTCAAGTAAGTCTTCACATTTTCCGTAGAGACCATAAATGAGCTAAAGCTCACATTATGACGAGAGTCCAACTTCATGACCCTTAAACCCACTCCGGCTTTATTCCTGATGTATTCCACCACCTCTACGGCCTTCACGTCGAAGTAGACGCGGGACACGTAGATCTGCGTAGTGGGTACCTCCGCTCGGAAGTGCTGCTCACTGGATACATACTCAATGATGGACTCAATGTAATCTACCCTTTCAGGGTGCAGTGTTTCTTTTTTTTTTTACAATAATTTGAATTAAAAATGATAAGAGTAATACTTGTACTAATATTTATTCTGTGGTAATTAATACCTACAAGAATACAGAAAATTAAATTAAATAAACATGTCATATAAATTACAAAAATGTTAATTAAATTATTAAGAAACAAGCAGAGCCCCGCGGTTTCACCCCCGTAAGTCTCGATCCTGTGGGAATATCGGGATAAAAATGTGCCTATGTGTTATTCCGGGAGTCCAGTTATCTCCATTCCAAATTTCATCCAAATCCATCCAGTAGTTTTTACGCGAAAGAGTAACAAAGATACATCCATCCATACAAACTTTCGCGTTTATAATATTAGTAGGATTTCATCGTATTTGTATGTCAGTGTAGTACGGTTGCTTGCATATGTATAGTCTTTTACTTTGGAAGTATTTCTTAGAAGTAGGTCTTTGCATACCTTTTTACCGTAGCGAGGGTGTCCTAGGTGGTCTTGACCTATGTGATAATGCATTGTTAAAGGCAGAGGTTACCGCCAATTACATCATTAACTATGTATTACGAGTATGCATCTAACCGGGTGCCGTTCCTTCGCGTTGGGAGTGCTACCAAACAACTGAGTTGAACCTACGCATGATTGAATTTACGCTTTATATTAGTGTTGTAAAAATATAACACTGAGTAAAAATATTACTTCGGTACTACGCATCAAGTTACTTATAAAAACAGCTATTTACAACTCAGTTAAATAAAACACAGTGAGTCATACCTTTAAAACCTTTCCCCCCCAATGCTAAAAATCACATAACATCATTAATTTAGTTCAGCGGGGGAGTCTCCCCCAGATATAATTACGTTGGAGTACCAGGGTCGCATAGCATCGCAGAGGTACAGGAAACCCTAAATAAACACACAATTATGTATAATCTCACTCTACTCTCGTGAAAAACTAGTCTGCCAGACGGTACCGACGACAGAACAAACAAAGATCGAACAACAAATTGCAGAGTTAAATAATAAATTTCAATGTCTGGAGAAAAACAATTACAAATAACTTTAAAAATTCAACGTAAAGATTAAAGTTTAAAGAGCAACTTCATTTTAAAACGCTATGTTAAAATTTTGGAGTCGTTGCGTTACATGCTCCCTCAGTAACAGTAAAGGTAGTAACAGTAACAGTAAGTTTGTACTTGATGTTATTACAGTAATTAGTTGAGGATGTAATCTAAATAAATCATAGACAATAAACACGATAGGTGAAACTTTTGACGATTTCTCGGTATTATAACATATCGCCTTTGCTTTAACCGTTGGGAAAAAAGTGGAAAGAAATAAACACCTGATTTCTTAGCAATAAAATCACTTCGGGTGTTCGATCCAGTGAACTAAGTAACAACCAACCAAAATTATTTTTCATCCCCCCATCTCAGAAAGAGTATTTTTGCTCGTCGATATCTGAGCGTAAATGTAATTTTTACCCGCTAGAGGATAAAGTAAAATTCAATTTAGAACATCGTGTGCACTAAGTTTATGAATTCAAAACATCATTAAACCTATTTACTTCTACCTCCATGGTGCCGAATTTATCACACAACCTTTTTTAATTTGTTAAAAACTCAGACTCGGAACCTTCTTGGTGTATTACTTTTTTTGCATTTAGTCATTACCTCGCTGAGGTGGGATGAAAAGTTACGTGTTGCACTCAAGTGCAAAGATTTTCAGTGCAGTCATGGATATTCGAAACAATAATTTAAAGATTTCTCTGCATTGTGTTTGCAACCAGTACATTTGTGAGTAGAGTAGGTAGAAATTATGGCGTAGTAGCGAGGGACTTTCACTTGTATTCCGTTCATAGACTGCTATACTATACCTACACCTAGGTGAATTCTCGCTCTATCTAGATACAGCTGTACCTACTGTAAGTGAGGCCGCACACCGGAGCCACAGGGCACATGCACGCAACATTTACGTTGCAACAATATGCATGTTACATTTTTGCTCTGAATATATGTGTCGAGTACACGCACAATGGCAATTCTTGGATTGTAGAGATTATTTCTAAATTAGAGATAATGTCGAAGCATGAATATCTACAAAAAATGTCATGAAAATGTCACAATAACCATCAAATCTTATTCGATTTGAATGGTTTTGGTCGACTTATGTCTATTTGTGACATCACGAGAATAGCAAATTAAGATTTTATTCGACATTCGCCATCTTTTTTATTATTCGACTTAATCTCTAAAGCACGAGAATTGCCCTCCAGTTAGTGTGGTGTTTATATACTCGAAAATTATAAAAGACGCTAAGCGCCAATATCTCGGCGCACGCTCTACGGCTCTAGATCCGTGGTGATTTTGAGTGCGTCAACAATCCTAACAGCTTTTAGTAGTAGTAGAGCTTTTTTGTTAAAGATTTCGTCCGGGGAGGTACTACCACCATACCTATTTTTGCAGCAAAGCAGTAGAGTTCGCATTACTGTTTTCCGCTAGCTTATTACGTATCTTGCAATAGCAATAGGGTATGGGTGCCGGTGAAATTACAGGCACATGAGACTTTTCATCTTTATGTCTCAGGGTGGCAGGCGCAGTGCAAAGCCACAGTGCAATTCAAGAAAAAAAAAAAAAAAAAAAACATAGCGCGCGTCCTGGGTTGATGTGAGTGACCTGTGTGTTTATACAATTTTCATACGCAGAGAGTACCGCTTAACATCAGGTGGGCCATCTGCTTGATCCGTCAATCCGTACCTAGGTTAACAAAAAAAAAAATGCTGGACTGTTCATTCAACATTATCTAGCCCCAAGCTAAGCAGAGCATATATTATATACCTATTACGTTTGATTGTATCAGTTTCAATAAGACTCACTTATAGCATTATTTTTTTACAAACCTTTGTGGTTTTTGTTATGCTATATCTATGTAATATGTTTTAATAGTAAGTTTAAATGACAAAAAAAACAAACATATTTTTTATTATACACAGAAAATACCCAGAACACCCTGAACAAATATCTGCAATCGCACAAATATTTGTTCCGAGGCGGGAATCGAACCCGCAACCTCCTGCGTCGCAAGACAAGCTTCGCCCGCCAGTCACAGAGGTCGTCAAAATAAATTTCGTCCGTAGTATAAAAAAAGCGGCCAAGTGCGTGTCGGACTCGCCCATGAAGGGTTCCGTAGCAGCAAGTAACATAATATAAAAGTTCTTGGATGGATTACGATTAATGACGTATTAAAAAAAACTACTTGCTAGATCTCGTTCAAACCAATTTTGAGTGAAAGTTTACATGGTAATGTACATTATATATTTTTTTTAGTTTTATATCATTCTCTTATTTTAGAAGTTATGGGGGGGACACACTTTTTACCACTTTGGAAGTGTCTCTTGCGCAAACTATTCAGTTTAGAAAAAAATGATATTAGAAACATCAATATAATTTTTGAAGACCTATCCATAGATACGTATAGGTTTGAAAAAAAAAATGCGGTTCACAGAATACATCTACCTACCAAGTTTCAACAGTATAGCTCTTATAGTTTCGGAAAAAAAAGGCTGTGACATACACGGACAGACAGACAGACAGACAGACATGACGAATCCATAAGGGTTCCCTGTCTTTGACTACGGAACCCTAAAAACTAGCTTCCTGTTTAGTGAAATAATGTTCGGATTCGGATCGTAGTTCCAGAGATTTCCCCCGTACTGTGCCCCTTACAAACATAACCTCTTTATAATATTAAAATATAGATACCGGTAGAGATGAAAGTTCAGTTCCTGTAGTTGAAGTCTCATTTCCTGTCCATAGGAATACTTTCATGAAGTTCGTTTGCGAGGATTGTCACGGATATGCGACGTAGCGATGGTATCTGAAGTCCGCTGACAATGGGGCATTTCATAACTGATAAACTAGGGGTGTTACTTACTAGTTCAATTATGTATTATTCTTTCTGTAATTAAATTAATTAAATAAAAAAATAAAAAAAACTAAGCTAAGTTAAAATAAATATGGACAAGTGCGATTACTCGCTTCCGTACCGGCTTCCGTAATATTTTGGTATAGCTTGTGCAACCATGTCGAATTATTGTGATTTTGTGGAGCTTTTTCCTACAAACATCGTATTTCGGGGACAAACAGGAACTACTCTATTATAGAGGTAAAAAAGTTAAAATTGTAACGATTTTAGACCTTTTCCTTAATTGTATAAAGGTTGCAAAACCTCGTAGCGTTCCGTGAGAAAGTACCTACTATACATACAGAGGTTTTACGTATTCGCTATTTCCATACAAAAAAGGCCAACAATATATACACAGAACTGTTTCCTCAGACCAATTTAAATAAGTATATTCTATAGTAAATTATAAGTAGAAACATTTAGTTTATTTATTTTATTATTTTATTTTATTTTATTTTATTAATCCAGGATTTACAGTTATCTTATAGTTACTTATAAGCTATACACTATATGCTATTCTGAAACCAATTTAAATTAGCTACCAATTTACCAATTTTTATTAGTTTGAATTTTAGTATAAGTATTTTAAGTATGGACCTTTTGACTCGGTTCAAAGGCGTGCAATGAGAATTGTCGAAAATCCCAAGCTCACGAACGGTATTGAGCCCTTAAGTTTGAGGAGAGACTTTGCCTCTCTCTGCGTGTTCTACCGTTTGTATAATGGGTTTTGTTCCGAGGAATTGTTTGACATGTTGCCTACAGCAACCTTTTTTCACCGCACCGCTCGCCATCGGCAGAGGATTCATTCGCACACCTTAGAGCCAGGGTGTTCCCGGTTTCAGAGAAACTTCCTCCCGCGAACGCTCAGGTTGTGGAATGATCTCCCTGCTGAGGTTTTCCCGAGCGACTACTGTATGGGGTTCTTCAAAAGGGGTGTTTGTAAATGTTTAAAGGGTCGGCAACGTGCGTGTGATGCCTCTGGTATTGCAGGCGTTCATAGGCTACGGTAACCGCTTACCAACATGTGGGCAGTAAGCTTGTTTGTAACCTTGGTAGTACAAAAAAAAAAAAACTCTCCACTGTAAATACCTACTTAATGAATACAATGTAAAATAATTAGGTGCGTGAACAAGCTAGACTAGTAAGTTAATAATCTGAAGCCGTTTGAACTATGACGTCATATCATGAGCAGCTCGCGGCAGCCCTGGCTGATAGCGCTTATCAGTCAGTTCCAGGAAAAGCGATAAAATAATATAATTGTCCGCAACGCGCGGAGATTAGTGCAGCACTATTATAACCCTGGCTGCACTAAGTTCAGTTAGAAAATTGTTAAGTACCATATAATTGATGGTTAAGGTGGAAGCTCACGCTTGCGGCGCGAAATTCATATTTTTTGGTGTTTTTTGTCCATTTACAGCTCATCAACACTTCTTCAGATAGCGAAAGTTGAGTTCGCGAGAACTAGGATACTTAACACACATGTTTTAATTGATAGTATCTCATAAATATCATCAGTTTAGCTATGATAAACACATTTTTACAGTGTTTTTTTTTGTGTTATCGTATCTAAACTGATTATATTTATGAGATATTACAAATTAAAAAATGTGTTTTAATTAAGTCTCCTAGTTCTCGCGAACTCAACTTTCGCTATCTAAAGAAGTGTTGATGAGCTTTAATGGACAAAACACACTAAAAAAAAAGAATCTCGCGCCGCAAACGTGAGCATTCACCTTAAACAAACTTTACCAAGTGACGTTTGTCTATTTATTTTTATTTTTTATATTACTTTTAATGACGGACCAAGCAGATGGCCCATAAGTGGTACCCTCTGCCTATGAACAGTGCATTATCACATAGGTCACGTCCACCTAGGACGCGCCCTACGTGGCATTGCGCTGCGCCCGCCGCCCTGAGACATAAAGATGAAAGTCTCATGTGCCGATATGAATGTCAATGATATGAGACAGTTCCATCCCCAAGATTTCATCAGAACACCTTGTTGTAGTTTCTCTTCTCAATGTACTCATTACATATTTTAAGAGCTATAAAAATCAAAATTAAAAAAGAAAATGAAAACATATCATTTAGTAGTAGTAGAGCTTTTTTGTGAAAGAGTTCGTCCGGGGAAGTACTACCACCATACCTAGTTCTGCCGCAAAGTAGTAGTGCTCGCATTGCTGTGTTCCGGTTTGAAGGGTAAGGGTGCCGGTGAAATTACAGGTACATGAGACTTTTCATCTTTGTCTCAGGGTGGCGGGCGCAATGCAATGCCACATAGGTCACGTCCACCTTGGACGCGCCCTATGAGGTAATGTACTGTTCATAGGCAGAGGTTACTGCTTAACATCAGGTAGGCCATCTGCTTGTTCCGCCATTCTAGTAGTATAAAAAAAAAACACATCATATCTCCATCTCGCTCGATCGAAGCTCATTCCTTTTGGGTGCACCCGTATTGATCCCAGAATTCAACCCACGAGCTAAAACTAAAAAAAAAAAATTATGTGCGGGCATCGCAAAACCAGAAATTCCGATAAGTAAGTGAAAGTTCGTAGAATATGGGTTAGTGAACAAAAACGTGGAGATAATTCAAAATTATGGAAGAAGATAAGAAGCTTAGAAAGAAGTCTACGAGATTCATCAACTTCTACGGCAGATGAAAGTTTAAAGATGAAGTCATGTTTTTTATTTTCCTTGCTCTGAAGCCCAATTCTCTTAATTATTTTATAACCACACTGCAAGTTGACCGAAACGAGATTGTATTGTAAATTGACTGAGAAATTGGTATTCTGCTCCCTCATAACAACAATATAATCTACTTTCGGTTCTTGCGACCATATATTAGAGTAGGATAGTGCTATATAATAATTGTAAAGAGTGAAAGAGAGAATTCTCAGAACTTTGAAACATTCAAGTTACAGTCACATTTCGATATAATCACATTTCGCGTTGTATTGTCAGGTGAGCAGAATACCATTTCTGACGTTTGTCGCATCGACACTAGATCGTAACACGATCCGAACTTTAATTTGACTAATTTTTATTATGAGAATTGGTGTTCAGGAAGTCGAGCCGCACTGACTGGTGCGCAGCCTACCGTATGATGAAAGTAAAGTAATAAGTTTATGTTTATTTGCTCAAAATAAATAGTTGGCGGTACATTATTAAGGTTTACTTATAACAAATACAAATAGCTTAAAATTAAGTAGCTTTACGTTTTATACAACACAAAAATTAAGTTAAGTACCAAGTTAAGCTCTATTCCCCACACTAGGTTTCCACTGAACCTGTAATTTTCAAGGACGAAAGTGTGAATTGCTCCTATCGAGCGATCCTAAGCTACGAAAGTATCTTCATCTATAACTCTTTTTTTTTTTTTTTTTCACTGGCCCTCGGGCGGCTTGACAAACTCTGACACCAGAGGCCAGCACTACCTCATACGAAACGAAACGATTAACTGTTTCATTTTTGATATGGTCACATAGTAGGTCATTTTTGATATGTACACCTACATATTTGTAAATCTGTGGTATATATATTTATATGAAAAGAGTAGGTAATTATAACCATGACTGCAGTTCAGTTAGAAAGTTGTTAGTACCATATAATGGTTGATTGTAATGGTACGCATGGAGGCAACATTGTAACCGCTAAACGTAAGCCACAATCAAGTAATTGCGCCTAGTTGTACAGTAGCAAAGTGTGAATTAACCAATTGAGATTAACAGCAGTTCAAATGATGACGGCATTTTGAGCTCAGCGCTATCAAACGTCATCAACGATGATATCTACTCGGCAAGACCCCCCCAAATTGAATGGACACGCAAACGTTGATCCAGGGATTGGGCAAATAGTTTGGCCAGCAGTGGTGATCTGTGTCTGTAGTGATAGAGCAGAGCTATTTAGGACTGTCGAGGCATCCAACGTCACGATAGTCTAGACCAGGGGTTCCCAAACTTATTCTGTTTTACTTTGAGAATAAATTATTATTTAGCGCCCCAATAATTCTTTCATAGCGTCCCCATTTTTTCACCTTATTAATTCACCCATTTTTTAACTTCAAATTAAATTAATTATTGTGAGCTATAATTAGCGGAGATTAAACATGCACAAATCGGGTTATTTAACATGATTGCCCGTGGTCTATTATCTATACGAAAATGACCTATCTAGGAATACTAATAAGTATTAAAATGCGAAAGTGTGTCTGATTTGACGCCCCCATTTTTTTCTGGGTCTCTTACCGCCCCCCTTTAGACCTGCAGCGTCCACAAGGGGGCGTTATCGCCCACTTTGGGAACCACTGGTCTACACCTAGAGCCGTTGAGCCTGCGCCGAGATATTGTAGCGCTTAGCATCTTTTGGGGGAATGTTATGAGGATCTTTTTAAACTAATCTCAGCTTCGCACTTTTATAACCGCACATTCCGCCATCGTCAGCGAGCTCACCCGCAAATTATGGATGCGTGGAGGTTTCGCACAGTACTTTTCACGCGCTCGTTTCTCCCGCGCACCTGCAAATATGTGGAATGAGCTCCCGTTGGATGTCATCCCACGGGGTTACAATATGGGTGAATTCAAGAGAAACACAAATAGGGCTCGCGTTTGCAATACCGTGGGTGTTGCAGATGTCCATAGGCGGAGGTGACTGCATTACATTAGGCGGGCCGTCTGCATGTTTGTCACCTTATAATATTAACAAAAATGATACCGCTTACACGTTGGGTCATTGGACTAGTGGCGGGTCAAAACTTTTGGCAAGGTAAAACAAGCACACCAGCCCGCGTGTACAGGCCCCATTCAATTTAAACCAAGGTGAAGCGGCTGAAAGGCGTGACGAAGTTGTATAAATATCTCTGTCTACCGGCCTGATAGATTACTGCAGATACCTGAATTTTGATCTGATATTGAGTCTTCAATGAAAACTCTACAACCAAGTATACAACATGCTCAAAGCTCCCGCAAGTCCGAGCAATCAGATAGACAATTCTTGCTGAAAGTTGACCGAATCGAGCGAGACTGAATTGTGAACTGACTGAAAATTTGTATTTTGCTCCATAGTACTAACAATTTAGTCTACTTCAGATTCATAGGGACCATAGATTAGAGCAGGTTAATGTTTTTTTTAAGGGAACTTATGAATTTTCGTGGTTTCACACCTAGATATCGAGTTCTACATACACATACATACATAGAAACACGCCTTTTTCCCCGAAATGGTAGGTAGACCCTCAAATAGGCCTCTTTTCACTGTCAGTTGCACCATCATGGGAAATGGTAGGTAGAGCCTCGAATAGGCCTCTTTTCACTGTCAGTTGCACCATCGTGGGAAATAGACGTGACAAGTGGTGAGCTCTTCGCCGCCATTGCGTCTCACGACTGACTCTGCGCACACTTTCTTCCAGTAATAACACATTCCTTAAATAAGCTAGCAGCCAGGACAAATCTTATACCAACGAATCTTACAATTTCTAATTTAATTAGTTTCGGTACCCTACATCATGCATGCTGGACACCGATGTCCTACCGTAAGTGTTCCGTTTTTCCAATTTTATTAAAACACTGAAAATATTAAAGGCTTTTTAATTTTTATAAAATAAAAATAAAACTATGTTTTATCATAACTTCGCTCCGCTTTAGTAATGTATACAAGGAATATTATGCGTGGAGATACTGTTAAATTTTGTTTCTTTCCCAAAAGCTCTAGAAATTTGTTTAAAGTATTTGATATAGCGACATCGCCAGCCAATATCAGGCTGCAATAACCCCAGATCCTCGCATTACTGCGTCTAATACCTGCCGAGACGTTCCTAACGATATTTGCCGTCGGAGGGCGCCACCCTCGTGAATTTTCCGGCAGCATAGCTCCGGAACCTAACGTAGGACTGTAATACTACCCAGAGGCACATTACCAGTCGGGAGAGGCATCGTATAGAAGTTATCCACGTTGGAAGGACTGCTAGCTTTTATATCTAGAGGATATTCGCATTACTCAAGAAATACAATAAATGGTTTGGTCCCAATTGATCCTAAATAATCCCATTGGTGCCATGGTGTGACCGGCCCAAGAATAGACTCCTACATCTCCTCCCGTGGATGTCGTAAAAGCCGACTAAGGGATTACCCGGACTTGTTTGTAAGATTCGTTGGTATAAGATTTGTCCTGGCTGCTAGCTTATAATATAAGGAATGTTTTATTACTGGAAGAAAGCGTTAGCAGAGTCAGTAGTGGGAAGCAATGGCGGCAATGGGCTCACCACTTATCACGTCTTTATTCCCACGATGGTGCAACTGTGAAAAGAGGCCCATTGAGGTTTTGCCTACCCTTTCGGGGAAAAAGGCGTGTGTCTATGTATGTATGTACAATAAATAAAGCCCCTATAAGAACAAAGTAACGGATGTCTATACACGTAGACTAATTTGAACCTTACGACCGAGGGGTACCGGGGCCGTTCGCGTTTACAACATTCTTTCAGGGCGTGACCAGAGAACTTGCTCTTATCTGGCTGAACGCATCAGTATTGCCATTCAGCGTGGCAATGCAGTCATCATCTTAGGGACGCATCCGTCTGGTAGAGATTTTAATCAGTTGGGCTACATTTAGATAGTTTGCGCAAATCATCAGCATCATCATCATCAACCTACTGCAGTCCACTGCTGGACATAGGTCTCTCCCATGGCACGCCAATGAGCCCGGTTTTCGGCTCTCCTCATCCTCATAGCTCAAATGTTTCATTTATATTTTTAAAAATTTGTAGTGTACTAAATTTAGTAGTGTGTTTTATTAGTTACTAGCGACTCGTCCCGGCTTCGCACGGGTAGTTTCAGGATGAAAAACAGCCCCAGCCTCCTACACCCCCCCCCCCCCCCATGGTAGCCCTATGTCACTCAGGCTGAATGTAGCTTTCCAACGATAAAATAATTTTTGAAATCGGCACAGTAATTTTTGAGTTTATTCATTACAAACATACACACACACAAAAATACAAATCTTTCCTCTTTATAATATTAGTGTAGACTGTATTGTATTAGTTTTTCTGGAAATAGATGAATTTAATTAATTACAAGAATTGACCTTCTAGAGTTCTGTGATCTAAGTTCTAGAGACAAACCACCACTTCAAATCGAAACTGTAGATATTCAGCCTCGACCAAATCAACTCAAATCAATTAGATGACAACTGAGCATAAATAAATGACTTCATACTCAGACGAAGTCCTCTCTGCAGCGCCTCACAACTGCTCAGCAAAGTAAAGCATCAGAAGGGATGCTGACGAAACTACTGTTATTAGAACATTCTGCGTAGGTTTTCTGCAATAGCGAGTAAATAAGGATTGTGTCGGCAGATGCGGAGGGTGCTGCCAGGCAACCCCTGACTTGAGTGAGACAGGCTAGGGAGGGATCGGACGGGGCGTGGCTTTATCCGAAACATCGGAGTGCAATATTGTTCGGAGTAATCATAATCAGCTGTTAGACGTCTACTGCTGGATGAGGCCATAATAATACAATGAGTTTTACCATTATCACCACGCTTGGCAGGCGGATTCGTGATAGCATTATTGGTTTTGAGTACTCAGGTGGATGCTGTTTCCTACCCCCTGGTTTTATCCCTTAGTCGGCTTTTACGACATCCACGGAAGGGGACGGAGAAGGTCTAATCATAGGCCGGACACACCATGCCACAGTTGTTCAAAGTGACAGATTTAGTTTATGATGATCGCGACTTATTGCAAGTGATGACAAACGGCAGCGATGTGCCCGCTATTGGCTTCATACATAAGCTCAAAGTCGCCCAGCGGATTATATAGAGAGCTATGCTCAGGTGTATCATGATTAATCAGAAACGATTGTTTTTTTTAATTGAATGAATTACGGAACATGCGTTTGGTCCACCTGATGCCGGCCTAGCCAAGTGGCATTCGCTTCGAAGCGATTCCATCTCTACAGTCGTAATACAATACAATAGACCACGTGATATTTCGTTAGTTTACGTCAGACATTGTTAGCTTTTCTACAAGCGACATCGCTATAGAATGTTACTTTGTCTACGGCCTCTGATGTCAAGACTGCGCCAACACAAGGCAGAAATCTTCATACACAAAAAACGCCTCGCGCCGCACGACAAAGCGGTTTTTTCTGAATGTCTCGTAAAATATAGATAATTTACAAAACCCCTACAGTAAACCCTCGGCTCTGTTGTATTGATTTTATTTATCTATTATTTTACCCAATATTATGCACCATTTTAATAAACAACCGAATCTAGGCAAAAAATACCCGTAACTGTTTTTTTTTCCTGTCTAGAAAATACTGTCCTATCGTGTTTCTGGTACAGTGATCCCTCGGAATTATAATGTAGTATCCATGCATATTTTTAATTTTAATATATTACTTGATTTAGCCTGTATAAATCAAATCTAAGATTAGGAATTTTGCGGCATATCCCACCAGAGCACCTCTGCTTATAACAATTAATGTATTTCAATAAAGAAAATTGATTCGAGCGAGTCCAGTCGGAACTTTGGTGAGCCGGGCTGCGGCCAAGAAATCGGATCGGAGTTTCGTTTCGAAGTCGAAGCGTTTCCATCTCTAGGACCGACGTATTGCGCTCGCAATTTCGGGGATTCGCCCGAAGGCTCTCATAACTAAGTTGAAGGGAATGGATGATAGAAGAACAATCATTGTCTTCACGGAATGCGTGTTCATTATTAAACTAATATCTACAGAATCATAATCAATCGTCACCACTGGAGCTATAGAAAAGGGCATTTTTGTGTAGAAAAATTAGTATAATAAATAGAAAAACTAGTATAATAAATAGTAAAACTAGTATAATAAATAGAAAAACGAACGATAGTTATAGAGAAGGAGCGGGCTGTTGTTGACTGCACTGAAATAAAGTTATTAGGTATTAACAAAACCAAAAGTCCACGTGTGGATCGAACTCAAGGGATCGAACAGGAACTAACTACTCGTCCTAAAAGTTAATATATATGATGAAAGAAATACGGTGTCCATCAAGTTGGAAGGCAATAGAATAGGTTTTAATAATAGTGGTAGTGTTTTGGATCAGTTGAGCTACCTTTAGATCGCTACCAGCGCTCTTCAGGTAGCACAACTGTTTCATACCCACCCTCTTCATGCTGGGAATGGAGGGTTATTTTAAGCTGGAGGTTAGACGGGAGGCAACGCTAGTTTTGTACATATTTATGGTATTAAGAGGTATGTTGTACAATCCGCGAGTGCTGATGTGTGTGGGTCTGTATGTACCGGATAACTACATGAGCGCTCGGCCGCACCGACGTAGGCTCCTTTCAGTGCCTATTGCAAGAACTAATCTCCTCGGACATGCACCATTCACAAAGGCTCTTCGGATAGTCAACGAATTATGTAAGGAGGACGATGTTGATTTATTTACTATTTCATTGTCGAAATTCACAATCGAAACTGTTAAATATCTTAGCAAGTAGGTTTATCTTTAAGTTTTATTTTTCTTTGTCGATTTGGTGTTTATTTACTGTAATGACATTGTAAAAAGTTAATAAAAATATAAAATAAAATATAAAAAAAAGTATCTTGTACATACCTTGTATTAGTTGTATCATTATTTCTGTAAATAAATGTTTTACTTCATAAATTAAATTCTTTCCTAGATAAATATGATCATAATAGGCAGCGGTTGGAATACTCAAAAACTTATAACAAAAAATGTTGGTCTCAAAAATATTTTTGTGTTTTGTATGTTATTTTTGAGTTTTTTCCATTATACTTTTGTAAGTACAGCATTCTTCATGTCCATCTTAAGTCCCATAAGCTTAAATGTCCGCAAATTGCGTCCATTCCCAATAGCCCCCCATAAACGGCCCCTACGGCGATAAAACGCATCCGGCATTCCATAACTTTTATTGTTTTCGGGATAATTAAAAGGTGTAAGGGTTCTTGCCCTCCTGCGGTTAGAAGTGGACGCCTGATTTTCATCAACACCTACATACCAACTGTGTTTTAAAAATATATCAAGTCATGTTATGTAGATCCAATTTACCTTGAACTCGGCACTGAGACACTAAGAGGCATTTCGTCCTAACCGTGGTCTGAATCGCCTTATTTCAAAATGATGTTTCAGTGTGTCGTTCGGCTCGAATCTACCAAAATTGAAATTGAAATTGAAATTGAAATTGAAATTTTGAAATTTATTTATTTTGGAAAAGTTTTTACACAAGAGCAGTATACAAAAAGGAACGCTGAAAATTGCTATAGTATGAACTGTGTCGCAATTTCCAGCGCCCGACCTTAGGACTAGGAGCACTAAACATCATACCAAAAAGTTACATTAAGTAGGTACACATAGAAAACACAAAAAATAAAAAGTTATCCTATAATAAAATTATAATTATGAAACAGATCTCTTACTTAATTTGTGCGAGGATGTGTGAGTGTGTGTGTGTGTGTGTGGGTGTATGAATGTTTGTATATGAGGCTCTCCTGCTACCACCAGTCTCATAAGAGTCTGGGTATCACAGGAGTAGCCATCGTGTGTATGTGTATGTGTGTGTGTGTGTGTTTATGTTTTATGCGTGTTATGGGTGGGTTAGTGTATTTGTATATTATATAAATATAGATATATATATATATATAATGCATGTGTAAGTATTAGGTACATAGAAAAAGTAATTGTAAAAAATATAATATACTCATATTGTGTAGTTTATGGGAAGTTAATTAATTATTCCTATAAGTTCTTCAGCTTCATCGTATGTGAGAGAAGACAACAAATTCCTTATATGTATTTTACATTTATAATATGTCATATCGTATATTTTAAGCACCTTATTTATTCTGTTATAAACAACGGGGCTTAAAAATAGGTAATGGCGGAAGGCAAACACGGTACGAGATGCCCGAACTGAGCAAACCACATTTTCCCTACGATTTCTGTTATTGCTAGGTTCATAAGGTAAGTTACGGTGTTTACGGAGAATAATGTTCAGTATAAATAATTTACGTACAGACAGCACATCACACAGGGTGTATAGGACATTTGTCGAAAAGAGCCTAGGTTTAGAGTACATCACTTTTAAGGTGGCTCTTTGTGCTCTTTCCAAGCGAATGAGTGTTGTTTTAGGGGCGCCTCCCCATGCAGCAATACAGTAGGACAGAACTGACTGCGATAATGCGAAGTAGACTACTTTGAGGGTTTTATGATCAGCACTTGCTCTCAGTTTCCTAAATATGTAAAGTAGTTTTCTTATTCTCGAAGTGGTAGCCTGAATATGTGGATGCCAACTTAAAGTGGAATCGATCAAAACTCCCAAATACCTTATGACCTCGGAACGTTCAATATCATTACACATACAACCTGTCTGATGAGTATGCGGATTGCATATATGGGCTTTAATGCAAATTGTTTCAAGACAGACATAATAAAGCCGTGTCTCCTTCGACTGTATTTTCGAAACAATACATTAAAACATGGAAACATTGCGGCGTGCGTGGCCATACACATTTTGCATAACACAATGTTTTTGTTTTCCGAGGCGGACGGAAAACTATGTTTTGTTTCGATGTCCATGTGATTTATTTAAAAAAAAGCAGCCGCCTGAGACACGGCAACATCTGTTTCATTAAGCCGTGTCTCCTTCGAATGTATTTTTGAAACAATACATAAAAACATCGAAACATTTGTCTATGCATACACATTTGTCTATGCATACACAATGTTTTTGTTTTCCCAGGCGGACGAAAAACGGGAATGTTTTGTGTTAGTTTTGAAAAAAAAACAGTCGCAGGAGACTCGGTTTTATGTAAACAAGCTTTCCGTGTGCCGTGGTGTGTCCAGCCTAAGTATAAACCCCTCTGGCTCCTGGATATCGTAAAAGTGTCTAACTACACCAAGGCACGGGCAGCAGCATCCACCTGAGTACTCAACACTGGGATCACCAACCCGCCTGCCAAGTGTGGTGAATATGGCTAATCCCCCCCCCCCATTGCATTCCATGTGAGGTGACGTCCAGCAGTGGACGTTCTAAAACATCGTATGGCGTGGCCATACACATTGTCTATGCATACACAATGTTTATGCTCCCCAAGGCGGACGGAAAACATGTTTTGTGTCGTTTTTTTGTGTATTGTTTCGAAAAAGTCGCAGAACGCGGCTTTAAATTTTCATTTATTTTTTATTTTATTTTTTATTATTTAACAAGTACAACACCATAACAGAAAACCCCAACGCGATGTTGTATGCACATAATTATATTAAAATTAAAAACAAGCAAGCTAATAAGTAGTGGTAACGGTAAAATAACCATGTTCTACGACAATAAACAAATTAAGTATTTCTGATCTCAAAGATTGACCAACCTGAACCTTCGTAGTAGTAGAGCTTTTTTGAGAAAGAGTTCGTCTGGGGAAGTACTACCCCATACCTATTTCTGCCGCAAAGCAGTAGTGCTCGCATTACTGTGTTCCGGATTGAAGGGTATGGTTGCCGGTTAAATTACAGGCACATGAGACTTTTCATCTTTATGTCTCAGGGTGTGGTAATGGGGGTACTGCTTAACATCAGGTGGGTCATTTGCTTGAACAGTCATAACAAGATGGAATTTAAAAAAAAAAAAAGAAGAAATATGTAGTAGCCGCTGACACAGAGCGTGGCTTGGCGTAATTTTGGCGTTGTGGCCTTTGGTGCAGCAGCCTTGTTGTGTCGGTTGTTCACCCACACGTCAAATGATCTCGGCGCCAAATGGCGTTCACACGTTCCTTAGTTAAGCGGTTAGTTCGCAGGCGAGCATCGAAAGTGAAGGTGCCGGAAAAAAAGTTTCGTTTTCCGCAAATGTTTGGCCAGCGTTTAGTCCTGCCTGCCAGAATAGTTGTATACGGAAACACAGCATATACGCCCCTAAAACGTAGAGAGTACGGTCTATTCCCGTTGTCCACGTTGAGCTTGTCCTACAAGCTACAGCTAGACGTATAGGTACTTTGTTTGAGCTAAGCCAATCAAATGGTGTCAAAATGACGTCATACACAAGCAATTCTATTGTTTGCTTCACTCATCTCCGCTCTACTTAGTTTTGTTCGATACCGAGCAACATCTCAGTGTTGCCAACAATAGTTCAATTTACCAGTAAATTGTCTGCTGCTGGCAACATCGTTGCGTGAGGTCTGCCTATTGGGGGCCGGAGTCGATCGTAAAATCAGATTCAATCGCCTATTCTTTAACTTCGAAGTATACCTTCCTACTGACTTGCAAATGAAGAATTTATGGCCTTGTTTTTAGGGTTCCGTAACCAAATTACGGAACCCTTATAGATTCGTCATGTTTGTCTGTCTGTCTGTCTGTGTATGTCACAGTCACTTTTTTCCGAAACTATAAGAGCTTTGCTGTTGAAACTTGGTAAGTAGATTTATTCTGTTAACAGCATTAACATTTTCACACAAAAATAGAAAATTGGGGTTCCCCATACTTAGAACTGAAACTCATTTTTTTTTCATCAAACCGATTCGTGATGGTATCTATGGATAGGTCTTCAAAAGTAATATTGAGGTTTCTAATAAATATTTTTTCTAAACTGTATAGTTTGTGCGAGAGACACTTCCAAAGTGGTAAAATGTGTCCCCACCCCGTAACTGCAAAAATAAGAGAATGATAAAACTAAAAAAAAAAATGATGGACATTACCATGTAAACTTCCAACGAAAATTGGTTTGAACGAGATCTAGTAAGTAGTTTTTTTTAATACGTCATATATCGTAATCCTTCCAAGAACTTTTATATTATGTTACTTGCTGCTACGGAACCCTTCATGGGCGAGTCCGACTCGCACTTGGCCGCTTTTTTTCTAATTTGTTTGGAACGGTAATAAACGAATCAAAGATGTGCTGCTGTGGAAACGGTGATATAAATCGTCTCGGTGTGTCCGGCCTGAGGATAGACTCCTCCGTCTCCTCCCGTGGCTGTGGTAAAAGCCAACGTGGTTACACCAGGGGATGGGCAGCAGCATCCACCTGAATACTAAACACATACGGCGATCACCAATCCGCCTACTAAGCGGATTATATGCCATCATCATCTTTATTAGCTTTTAACATAGTAGAAAAGTTATTTATTTCAAAAACCAACTTCAATAAACCTCCCGAGACATGTACAATAATTGTACAAATTGCTATAATATTATTCTACTACAATGGAATTTACGAGGATTTTAAATTCGGGCGGGTACTTGCATTATCTATATCTTGACAACCTCTTGACCGATTTTGCTCATATTCGAAGTTCTTGCTTTGAATTGGTTACCGCTTGTTTTTCCCAAATATTATCAAAATAAACTTCACCTACTTCTCACCTAAAAATCCTAAAAATCGCCTACTTGACGAGTCGTCAAAATTAGTTGAAATACCTACATCCTACCTACATCTGGACAGATGAAAGCAAACTTTGCCAGTTGTTGCAACGAAAGCGCGCGCTTCGCTCGCTCGGTCAATTAAACCTCGTCCTGCTGTGGACGTCAAAAGGCTCCTGTTGATATAATTTACCAAAGACACAAACGGTGGTGAAAATCATGAATCAAACCCCAGTTAAATATACTGATGTCCACAAACACCGGATCGCTGGTTAAGGTGGTTGCTTTTCCATACAAACGTATTAGCACAAATATGGGCGAACAGAGTGTAATTTTACACTGAAATTACTGCTGTTGGCTTTTATATTAGTCATTATTTGCGGAAAATCATATTTGGTTGAAGAAAACAGTGGACTAATAGCGAAAATAACATCGAAATTTTAGTCCATACAAGTAATTTCGATGTTATTTTCGCTATTAGTCAAACAGAAGAGACGAGCAGTGTATAATTTTACACTGAAATGACTATTGTTGGCTTTTATATTGGTCATTATTTGCGGAAAATCATATTTGGTTGAAGAAAACAGTGGACTAATAGCGAAAATAACATCGAAATTTTAGTCCATACAAGTAATTTCGATGTTATTTTCGCTATTAGTCCACTGTTTTGCCGCAAATAATGACCAACATAAAAGCCAACAATGGTCATTTCAGTGTAAAATTATACTCTGTTCGTCCATATTTGATCAAATACTTTTGTATGGAAAAGCAACCACCTTAACCACAAGTTAGCTGTAATAATTGAAGGTTGTTTACTGTCGGTGTAGGGCTGTAGTAATTACACCGAGTAACTATAGTTGCAGTAATTATTCGGTTACGTGTTGCTATTACAGCGGTCGGTGACCGCATTTTTTTAATTACACATCTATTTGTGCGAAATTGGCATAAAACTGGACTAGATATTACCAAAGTGCTGAAACTCAAAGATTCAGTACCTAATTCTGCTCGCTATTGAATTTCGTGTATCTAAAGCATTATTACGAGCTCAGGCATCCGTTTTTTTTTTTTTACATTTATAGACCTTTTTTTGACGACGGTCTCACCTGTTGGTAAGTGACGATGTGACGGATAAAATAAACACTGAACACGGCTAACCAAAATTACACATTAAAAAAAACTCTATTACACTTTTAACTTTGACTATATAGGTACTGCACTACACTGTTCACTAATTACTCCTGAAGCCACTTGATTTATCCACACTCAAAGCCAATTTACACCTGAATCCTCTTCGAGCGAGTTTCATTAGCAAATGAGCAATAGAGACCGATAATATTCGAGAACTGACGAGCATTCTGCAGAAACATCCAAAGAGTTACAGATAATACATGCGTCCCTCTCTATCAACAAAATGTATACCTAACAGAATAGCTAGCATTCTACGATACTCGTTAAGAGATGGCGCTAGCAACTCCACCTTCTAGCAAATGCACTTTATTGCGTCTTTTCGTCACCAGATGGCGTAACAGTATCTACAAATTGCAGTCCAAAACTAAGAGCCGAGTCAATAGTAGATAGCAATGATCACGTCTATATTCCCACGATGGGGTAACCCACGGTGAAAGGATGCCCATTCAGATCCTGCCTACCTTTTCAGGGAAAACGGCGTGTATCTGTACGTATGTTATCAAACAAAGATCTTCCTCTTGTTCATATTCCTCTAATGTCATAATCTATTTCAAACAGCTTTAATATGATAATAATGGGTCCGGCAGTGACCCATCTAATTGTAATTTCCATGGCGCTGTTCTCATGGTGTTTTGTTTCGCCTCGGCAGCCAAACGGTGGTATTATTACAAGTGAACAATTAGATCTTGTTTTATTGCGTATCACGTGGTTGGGAAGGATTTTTTAGTTATTATATAACATGTTTGTTAATGTTTAAAGGTGGCATTTCGGTCCAATTGTCTACTGAGACTTCCCAATTCGGGCCATGTCAAGAGAAGTTACGAAATCCTTGCAAAAAAAGACAATTGAGTAGGTATTGAAGATATGGAATAACAATGGAAGGTGTGTCTAGTCAAGTGTATTTTAAAGTTTGGTGTCGAAAGTCATAAGAATAATCTTGGCAATACAGTCTGTGAGAGTATTACAAAACTTAAATTTCAGTTCAAATGATTTAATTTGATGAACGCCCAACTATACGAAACTAAAGATTTTTCTCGCGATCAGAATGATCAAACATATCTGGTACCTTTTCTAGGAACACAGACTAATCAACAAATACCACAGAATAAATATTAGTGCAAATATTTACAAAATCTCGTTCTCGTCCGAAAAAAAGCCGTACGTATTCGTTGCGTCATAAGTCTACCCGAATCGTAATCGTTCCGTTTTCACAACGATTTGAAAGTGAGTGGCGATCGCGGGTACTAGGGCGCCAGCAACGCGAGGCGGTGGTGTCGCCTGTCTCGAGCCTCGAGACGCTACGTCACGCAAGCGCCACAGAATATGATACGAACTATTACGAACGCTGAATGTGTGCACGGCGGATTATAAAGCTTGTGTTAGATCGTCGGAACTGCTTTGATAAAAACAAATTTTAATCCGTTTTAAATTATTTTTAGAATAACAAACCCATAGATAACATCAGGCTCGTAATAAATCCTCCGAAAAAAAGAAATATCTGCTTCAAATATCAATTTTTGACTGCAATTTATACTATGTTACCGAAAATTTTGTTCCGAATATACCAAATCTTCTGAAAAAAAATACACTTTAGGATTAAGACTTTGTTACTAGTTCAATTTCTATTTTGACGAATGTTTAAGCTGCTCAGATAGTATTACATTGTGCAAGCAGTTCGCTGGGATTTAATTTGTTTTTCGGAGGCTTTATACGGCTGTTATCCATAATTTTATTACATTAATTAAGCCTATGTAACTGTAGGTATGTGTAGTTTTTATGTGTGTGGATGAACTGTTGTGGAATTAATTAATTAAAACTGGTTTTTATACAATTTAAGTTAAATTACATACAATTAGAATTTTTAAATTGTTTATTAGCTTGTTTCGCAATTTATAAACTTCATAATTAATGCCTCTTTGTTGTAAACTAAACACTAGATCCCATTGTTGAATTTAAATTATTTAGGCGTTTAAAACGGTCTAATGAATATGCCTCGTTACTCATATAAGTACTTGCTCGTAATAAAATGCTGTAATGACCATGAATTACTGATAACATCGCGTCATTGCGACGAAAACAAAGCGTAATTTATTATACGATGAAGGCGTACTTTTATTACAACGGAACGGGGACGGTACGGAGGAAGCTTCAGTTATGTGGTACGGCTGTGGACCCAATTGCAATCGAATGCGAAATTACTCAGAAAATTGCTCGCCTGCATAGTGTTGGCCCTGAAGTGTTATTAAACAATTTTTGCAGTTATTTTCGAGAAAAAATAATATTAATTTAGTAGGACTGACATTATTTATAGAAAAATAAATTGCTTTCAATTCAGTTTAATCTATAAACACTTTATTTAATTCAATTTATTTATTTATTTATTTTTTAGAAATAATGATATATCGTAATTTTACTTTTGTTATATTCCAAAATAGTACAGCCCGTACTTCGTTTGTCTGTTTGTTCCGCTATTGTAAAAAATGTGAAGTAAGGGCACTATTTATGTTGTAACTCTGCTGTAGGAATCGTGCTATTGTGGAGTACAGACATGTGTTTTGCTACGTGATCTTTTAATAGAGCCGGTAAATGGGCCGAAACGGCATACCCAAAATATTGCACTAGGTAATTATAGAGATCCCTTTACGTTCCATGATGAGGTGCGACCGTACGTCTATTCCCGCTGTTCACGTTATTGGAAATCACTAATTCCCTGCCCATTTCCACGTTATTTTTCTTACGATCAACCGGATCAAGTAAGCAAAACTTCATGTCGTACCGTTGCAATATAAATATACTTTAATTTAAATTAATTGCGGATGTGTGTGTAACGCGCCTATGTTTGCCGGCAGGTGGTGAGGTGGTTCTACGCGAGAGGCGATGCTGGGCGGGGCGGCGGGGGGTCGCTCCCGCCCGCCCACTGACCTCCAACAAGGTATGCGCTCCTGGTACTACGGTATCGTAATATTGGTATCGTCATAACTTTTTTTATATCGGTTCTTTGTTTTGTAATGTTGTTTTTGTAGATTTGTTGATGCTTACTTGGTAGGTTAATTCGTTAATTACTTAGTTCGTTAAAAAATGTTAATTTAGTTAATTATTTGCCTAATTATTCAAATTCAAATTCAAATTCAAAATCTTTATTTCAGGCTTACTGAGAAATGCACTAAACCTAAATAAACATCATGTTACGATGACAACTATTATATACCTACCACTTGATATTTTTTCAATTCAGACCGCGTTATACTAGAATTATCCGTGGAATAGTTGCACAGTTTTTTGTCTTTTGTATTGACAAGCAATTTTAAATTTGATCGAATGAGACAAAACACGGTGTCGCTCTTCACAGGATACCCCGTTTAATAGTAGCACGATAAATGTAGTGTTTATTTATTTAATGATGAATCAAAATGTTAAGCAAATGAGATTATTATGTCTGGCTGTCTACGGCTCTAAGAAAAGGCTTTTTATGTCTCCTTAATTTAAATCCTCTAAATTCTCTAATTTGTGCGGCTCTCCCACGCAATGAGCGCCGGTGGAAGGGTTAGGTTTCGCTTCAAGTTCAGAGGATAGGTAGAAGTTTGCGTCATCATCATTTCAGCCGTTGACGTCCACCGCACTAGGAATCTCCTAAAGTATCTCCCACAGAATGCCGATGGTCTTGAGCCGCCTTCATCCACTGACTTTCCGCGACCTTTACGATGTCAATGAGTGAGGAAGAAATAAAATAAATAAAACAAAAAATAATGCTGGACAGTTCACACAACATTATCCAGCCCCAATCTAAGCAGAGCTTGTGTTATGGGTAGGTACTAGATAACTGATATACTTAATACAATACATTACATAGATATATATTTTTATTATGCATAGATAACACCCAGAACACCCTGAACTATCTGTAGATCGTAAAAAATATTTGTTCCGATGCGGAAATTGAACCCACAACCTCCTGCGTCGCAGGCGAACCTTCTCCCGCCGCGCCACAGAGGTCATCAAACACGGAAAGCGTCCTATACCGCGTCATCCAGTTTGTGGTTAAAATCACCAATTGAGATTTATTCCCCAACGAAGTTTCTCTAATATACTTCCGTAATAACGACTATTATTTATTCTGTGCTAATAATCAGACAGTGTGGAAGGTTTGTCCGGCAACCCTCTACGTATTCCCTCGCTCAACTCACCCACCGCCTGTCAAGGGGCCAAATGGGGCCCATAGTCCTCAGTGCTCACACTGTATTCAGAGTAGCTCTGCAACTCGTCACAGATATACTTGCAGCGCGAGTTGACCAATTGCAACATTTATATGAATTTCCAACCTGACATACTTTCTTATCTATAGATTCTATTATTATTAACCAAAATTTAGTTATTTATAAACAAGCTAAAGTAACTTCTCCATCCATGTCGGAACAAATATTTATATGATCTGCAGATATTTGATGAGGGTCTTCTGGGTATCTTATGTACTTATAATAAAAAATATCTATCCGCATGTAATGTAATCGGTTGTCTACTTATCTAGTACCCATAACACAAGCACTGCTTTGCTTAGGGCTAGATAATGTTGTGTGAACTGTCCAGCATTATTTTTTTAATTATTTTGTAACTTAGTCTTATTTCTTATCATTTTGATTCACTCATTTGTATATCGTGTGTATTATTGACGACCTCTGTGGCGCGGCGGGCGAAGCTTGGCCTGCGACGGAGGTTGCGGGTTCGATTCTCGCCTCGGAACAAATATTTGTGCGATCGCAGATATTTGTTCAGGGTGTTCTGGGTATTTTCTATGCATAATAAAAATATCTATCTATGTAATATATTGTATTAAGTATATCAGTTATCTAGTACCCATAACACAAGCTCTGCTTAGCTTGGGGCTAGATAATGTTGTGTGAACTGTCCAGCATTATTTTATTTTTATTGTGTAGATCTTTCTTTTATCTAGGTAGTCGTATTGCTTATCATTTTAATTCACTCATTTGTATATCAATTGCACAAGTAAAACTATTTACAATTGATTAAATTCTTCTATTGACAATTGTAAGTTTAACTATGTAGGTACTTGTTTTTGTTTCGTTCAATAAAACATTATCTATTTGGCAAGATTTATTTCTTGTTTCGTCCCAAGTTCAGTTATACATTACGTCCCATTTATTTTATTTACGTTGTCCCAGGTGTGTCCCGATTCCCCCTCTACTCTCTGTTCCCGGCCCAGGGCGGCCATCGCCCTACTTTACATAAAGGTAAGTTTTGTTTTGCCCCACTTTAGTGCCTAAGTTATGTTTACACAGTTTAATTCAGTAACAAACAGTATTGTAATATTTTTAAATTATTTTTATAATTTACACCTGCGCCCCTAATTATATAGAGCAGGCGCTTTTCGCCCTCGCTTCGTGGGAATATACCTTAGTGTGATAGGTGGCGAACTGCATCAACGCCACCGTGTTCTCACGTGTTCATATGGATTTAATTTCAAATACTTTGTTCCAATAATGTTTGTTACTAAATAAGTTATAAAAAAATGGCATGCTGTATTTAATTCCGTGATTGCATGGTTTTGGATATTACAGGTTTAATGTTAAAACATATATTTTTCAATATTTTTATTTTTGAAATTACTGTGCCTCAATCGCGTTAATGCTGCGCTCTTGGATTTTTGAAAAATTCTCGTCTGCTTGTAGGCGTCGAGACTAGACTCCATTCATTGTCATTGAGTCAGTCGTGGGAAGCAATGGCGGCGATGAGCTCACCACTTGTCACGTCTATATTCCACGATGGTGCAACCCACTGTGAAAAGCGGCCCATTGAGGCTCTGCCTATCCCTTCGGGGAAAAAGGCTTGTGTCTATGCATGTATGTATGTATTGTTATTTTGAGGGAATACCAATTTTCAGTCAAGTCACAATTTAGTCACAATTCAGTCATAATTCAGTCTCGATTCAGTCAACTTTCCGCGTGGTATTAAAATAATTACGAGAATAATGTTTTTTTTTTTTAAATTATTTATAGGAGTCTTGACACTGTGTGACAACGTCACTCCCGTACAGGAAAGCTAATTCCTTCAGCCTTCGGGTTAAAAATGCCTTAGAGATGCGAGATGGTGCTCCACGGTTTTAGGCGTAATTTAAATGGTGATAAAAAAACCAGTTCAGTTCCAGCACATTAAGGCGAGCCTTTCCGAGAACTTTACCTATTATGTTAGTAGGGAGTAAAAATACTTAATTTTGTATTTAAAGGGATGGCTTTTCCAACATTCACGTAATGGCGGTCGTTTTAATTCACATTTTCTAGAACATTTATTTTGGTAGGTTTAAGTTTTGTTATCCAAAACTTAATTTATCTCAAATAAAATGCCAATTATATCACAAAATGTAGATCTATCTTTGAGTTTTTTCGATGGAGCAATATTTTAGTAAACATGTATCGGATGGCCGATTTATTCAAATCAAAGAGTGCAAAATTACATATATTAAAAAATAAAAAAACCGTTTATTTATGAATAAAATAATACGGAACGCCCCCTATCCGGAAAGGAAATTAAACTCCAACAACTTACGACTCTAAGGGTCAAAGTCCACGGGATCATAGCCAAGGACGAAGTTACTATTAAGTAATCTGTGGCCAAGGGATCAATCAGGAACTACTCAAAAATTATGGGATCAAAGTCAAGATGGTGTGACCATGTCTCTCAACATAAGATATTCATATACGAGACGTGTTCTCGCCATCTTGACTTTGACCCGATATCGCCTTGGCCCAAGGGAGTGATTACGGGGATTTTGGGGACGGTAAAATCTCGTGCAATGACAAAAAATCTCGGTTGCAAGGCCTGTGCGGCGTCATACGAGATGTGACGTCATCTCGTGGACAATACGGTGGTATTCTACGCCAAGGGAACCAATCATTTATTCGAGATGTTCTAAATCGAGATATTCTGAATAAACATCATGAAATATCATTCAAACGCTTATTCGTTAAAAACATTATTTTATTTTATGTTTTACGGTTTAATGTCGGGAAGATTGGTTTAAAGTGGGTGACACCTTTACCCAGCTGTACTTTTTGATCATAAGTTATAACCTATACTGTCCAGTAGATTATAAAAAAGTATTACTAAACTGCACATTACCATACATTATGAAGAAAAACGGGGTCATGGGACGCGGACGTTTCGAACAAATCGCCCGTTCTACTTTTTAAACCCCGACTCAAAAACGACGGGGTGCTATAAGTTTGACGCGTGTGTGTGTGTGTGCGTGTGTGTGTCTCTGTGTTTGTGTGTCTGTGTGTGTGTCTGGCTGTGGCATCGTAGGTCCCGAATGGATGAACAGATTTCGTTTTTTTTTGTTTGAAAGGTGTATTTGACGTAGCTATGTTTTATGAAAATCGATTCAGCCGTTTCATTGCGTTGAGGGTTTTTTAATTTTTACAAAATTTATTACTTGTTGCACGAGTTTTTACGGATCACTAACTATTTATAAAACTGGACAAAACAAATACAAATTTAATATCAGGATAAATTATATTCACATCTCCGTTACGAAGAGTCTGTAGGGAAACACGCTCGCACGTCACACGTCACGTGATCTCTGCCCCGCCCCGGGCGACAGGCGTGAAGATACGACGTGACGGCTGACAGACAGATGTACCAACCATCTTGACTTGTGATGTGCAGTGTCTACCAGCTACCAGTCACCATCATAGGAGAAGAGGAAAGTTTGTAAAGATGTCCCTGGCAACTCGAAATCATTTTGAAAATTTATCAACTTTAAACAAACGCAAATTTACCAATCTTCGTTTTGTTTTGGAACTGACTAAATCAAGTACCTACAATATTAAAATTATAAATATGCATTACTACATTATAATTCCGAGGATCACTGTACCAGAAATACGTCAGGACTGTATTTTCTCGATAGAAAAACAACCCAAAGTTACCTCTGACTTTTGGCTAGATTCGAGGGTTTACTGTATGGGGGTTTTGTAAAATTATCTATATTTTACGAGATAATCAATAAAAACTACTTTTACGTGCGGCGAGAGACGTTTTTTTTGTATGAAGATTTCTGCCTTTGTTGCAACCTTCAAATTTCGCAATGGCTCTATTGTTATGTTAGTCATCATAATAAATTTAGCTGTGTCTTGCTGTGTTGCATGATGTCGTAACTTTATAACAAAACCATTCTCATTGTATTAAATCTAACGAATGGTTTTAGTTGTCAAAACTATGAACCGATAGATCCCTATTATTCACAAGTGCTCAATAATAACACATCATCTCAATTGTATAATAGACATTAGGCGCTCGCATCAAAAGTTCACCCGTCAGCAATTACGCGCACGCCATGCGGGCGTTCTGACTGACAGCACTCCTGCCGAAGGTCATGTGGCGAGGAGTTTGTTTCCTCACAGCTTAGATACAATCTTAAATATGTAAAACATTTTAATAGCGGCATTGATGGACCATAAACACACATAAACGTGTTCTAGAGTGGAGACCACGTCTTGGTAAACGTAGTGTGGGGCGCCCCCTGGCAAGGTGGAGCGACGTAAGGTGTCTGGCTGGGTACAAACCACCACACTTCAAATCTAGAGTGTAGATGGTCAGCCTCGCTCGACCAAATCAAATCTATTTGGCAAACTGAGCATACCTATACGCCACAGAGTTGTAGTAGAGCTTTTTTGTAAAAGAGTTTTTCCGGGGAAGTACTACCACCATACCTATTTCTGCCGTAGTGTTCGCATTGCTGTGTTCCGGTTTGAAGGGTAAGGGTGCCGTAGAAGTTACAGGCACATGAGACTTTTCATCTTTGTGTCTCAGGGTGGCGGGCGCAGTGCAATGCCACATAGGGTGCGTCCTAGGTGGACGTGACCTATGAGGTAATGCACTGTTCATATGCAGAGAGCACCACTTAACATCACGTGGGCCATCTGCTTGATCCGTCATTCCATGTAGTATAAAAAAAAAACACTCAGACAAAGTCCTTTCTGAGACACCATAAAACTGAACGCTAAATTTTACCATCGATAACATAAAGTCTTAGAGCAATGCGGCCTTCCGTGTTGCTCTATGCATAAAATATAATCACTCTAATGCGTGTGGGGGCTCAGCACGATAAACATTCTGTGAGTGACACCCGTGAAATGCGGACAGACGGCGTTGCTCCTTGCATTTAATTTGCGTTAATCAAATAAGAAAGCCTTATCGCGGATAAATACAACCTTAGCCTCGTATTTGTTTATTTTTTGGGGTTTAATAAAACGACAGGAATTCATGAGATTAAAATAATGTAACCTGTTTGGGCGGTTTGTTTGAGGCTCCGGTACAGATTGTAAAACTGTGCTGGTGCGGAGGCCGCATTGTTTATTTATTTTATTTATTTTATTTATTAGGATTTCCAATGAGTAATACACATAACTTAAAAATATAATAAACTAATGGATGCGTTCCCTGTGCTTACTCTGTAAAGGAAACCACAGCTAACTGCAACACAACTAATTGTTCTAAGGATTGAGGTCGGAGGAAAAATGGGTAGACAACAAGTAGACAACCTACGTACAGAACAACTACGAAATCAATGTACATCGGCAATCTTCGTTTTTTCGAAAAAGAAATATGATTTCAAGTGAGTGAAGAAGCGACAGTCAGTCACGAACGAAGACTCTGCCATGCCGTGCCGACCAAAGACTTATATTAAAACTGAGGTTTTAATAGTTTTAATTGAAGTATTTGGTTCCGACACGTATAAGTACAACCGCTGCATAGCCCCTCATGAAACAATCCTCTAATCGAATTTTCTCTACAAACAAGACTTGCGTGTGGAAGTTTTTGAGTGGTTTCTTAGTGAAATAACCATTTTTAAACCAGGAAACGTTAGTCTTAAAAGAACACTTGCGAAGTGTACCAGACTGTAGCGTTGTTGCATCGAGTTTCCCCAATATAAAACATACCACAATCACACGGTATGCTGTACACACCAGGTACCTACACTTAGGGGAACCCTGTCTATTGGTGATCTCAGGAATTGTCTGATCTGGCTTGGTGCCCACTGCCTGCTCTATTATCCAGCCAGGCAGAGCGGCGAAGTTAAGCTAGTACCCGTTTCACGATCTTCGAGTGTGATGGTCGTGGGTGGTGCTCATGAAGAAGGACCTATAATTGGTCAACGAAACATCAGCAAGAGCATAGTAAAGCGCTTGATGTATAGCCGTAATTTTTCTAAAATGTCACCTCAGATGAACTCTGAACATAGATCCGCCTAAAAATGCTTTGTTCTATTTCAAACTCCTGGACTTCAGTTCATTATATTGGCCAATAACTGCATAGTTTGATGACTTGTTCACAGCTACAGTTAGTAACAAATCTGGGGAGACTGACATTAATAGTTTTGTGTTTGTTTGCCCTTTCGAATAAAGCTAAATAAGACGGTGGCCATGACTTATTCGGGATTAGACTGTAACAGCATTCTTGGCACTGCAAACGCTGCGTAGGGCAACGGGCTGACAATAGTATTTTAGCACAGATTGTTGAGATATATCCATCTATATGGGGATCGCCACCATGATTCATAGTCTGGACATACGTGTAATACAATCTGGAACTCTAGCTGGCAACTTGAAATAATTTCTTAGAATTGGTGAAACATATAAGATTGGATCGAGTCAGGTGGGAGCGTGTACCGTTATGAATGTCTCCTGAAGGATAATAATCGTGTTAAAAGTGGTCTAAACTTTGCGCAGTGATAACTTCGGTAATACTGCATGTATTTACGTGAAATAAAAACTGTTATAACATATGTAATATTTTAACCCTTTTGTGTTCATCATTATCCGTTTTTGAGATGTAGGCTTTCAAAGAGACCATAAATAGAACTAGAGTCCGCGCCACGACTGAAGTCCGACGGCCTTTTGAGGAACTAACGGATAACAGAGGTAGATTTTCGCTTTTGCACTTTTGCGCATAGAAACTAGCGCTCCAGACTCCGGACTTCAGTCGTGGCGCGGACTCTATATTGAAATGTGGGGACTGTTATCGCCGTAGCGGTTTAGTAAATATATAGCAATAACACAGTTCAATAATGTAACGCACAGCCAAAGGTTCTCTGTACTCACAGGAAATTAATATCAAATTCCAATATTGTTTTTCTAAACAAGCACATCGTCACTGGGTTTCATCATACCGCATGGTCGGCAATAATGCTCGTAAATAAAACACCGTCAAGTGCGAGGGAACAGAATATACAAAAGTAGCATACCTACTCTGTGTAGAAGGCTCACTTCGGAAACTCGCGAGCGATAGTGAAGCTAAAGTCCGCGCATGACAGCTCATATTCAAATATTTGATAACTAGACCATCATCGCCAGACAGCCCGATTGGAACGTGGTCCAAGCACGAATAATTAAAGTTATAGAGACGCATGTCAAATATAAAAAAAAAAACTATTTCTAGTAACCCCGATGTCATTGGCCAATATTTGTCGCGTCTCGCGCTTACCCCACAGGCCTCGATCAAGAATATACAACTGATCGAAGCCCACAAGTGACAATGTGCCATAATATGAACTCGTCCTAGACGCTCACGCTGGAGGTCCGAGAGTTGCAGAGGCTATGCTACAATATACCTACCTCGAAGCAAATGCTTCATATTGCGTCCTCTTAGGACCTCTGGCCGCCAGAGTAGGCGCGGCGATAGCTTTGTCACCTGATGAGCTGTCATGCGATATATCGCTACTGTCGTACTCCAAGTCTCCAAGTGATTCAAGTACTATGCTGTGCATTATTTATTCTGTGGTTATACACAAGGCTCACCCCGGACACCTTGTGATTCTTGTCATAGGCCACAGGTGGTGATCCTTGTGATTTCAATGAATAACATACTTTTGACTTTGACTCGCGAGCGCGGTAAAGCTAAAGGCAGCGAATGACGGCGTAGGTTATATTTGACAACTAGACCATCAGCTCTAGATATCCCGATTGGAACCGGTCACATGTGTCATATGAATCCAAAGTCAGGAGTATGGAGGTCGGCTTGTAGCGGAGACTGCCACAAACCATTTAGATACTAGAAGCGCTCCAAATTGCGTCCACTTCGGTCAGACTTCAACCGCGGTGATAGTCCAGCGGGTCGTTTCTCCAACTTCCTCGACTCAACTCAGCCTCGCTCGAGACTGTATTCCATTATCAAAATCTTCATAGAAATGGAATAGTACTTACCAAATTTCCTTGAGTGTTGTTGAGTGAAGTGGAGGAAGGTTCGAGGAACGACAGAATATGGATGTCAGTTTGTCAAGTGATGAGCCTTTACTTCTATCGATGACACGCACAAGCGAGGCATATTGCACCCAAACTCAGCGCGATGGAGCTCCTTTTCCACTGAACAGCCATGTGCAAGTGACACAGGCTATGCACGCACATGTGCGCGGGAGTCGGCTGACACGCAGTCACGCAGTAATTAAGGTCTGTCCCTTGGGCCCGACGGAAATAGACTCTTTGTTGCGCAAATGGCGTTCTCATATGAATTTGCTGGTGATCTAATGATGATGGAAAGCTTGTTGACAGATTCTGCTTTTGAACACCATGAAATTCCTGTCTTATTACAAAGTCTTTGTAACGTCGTAAAATGCGTACGTTTACTTTTGGATTTGAATACGGGTAAAAAGGCGTCGATAAGTACCTAAATGTAAGCTTCAGGGGATGGGTGAGGGGACATTGCAAGTGCTTCCAGCTAACGCTAAGTTAGAAGTGTTTTGTGAATTTACTGAAGTGATTGAATCAATTACAAACAAGTCTTAGTCTTAGTAATACTTTTATTAACAGAAATATTAATACAATAATAATTACAGGTGCATATATACAAAATTTTATAAATGAAATCTTGTTGCAAACGGTATAAAGACACCTAAACTGATCCAACTCACTACCAGGCGGATGCGTCCCTAAGTTGCTAATTGCTAGCTGCATTGCCACGCCGAATGGCAATACTAATGTGGTTAGACAGATAAGGGCCAAACCTAGGGTCACGCGTCTGTCGCTTCGAAATACTTTTAAAGACGCGAAGGCGGCCGTTCCTCACCGACTCACGAGTCTTGACCCCGAAAGGCTCAATAAGTAAACTCGGTCGAGACTTGAATATTTGCTCCTTTTGAGAATCTTATCCGAATCGGCCGCTGCACCGGCGATAACTGTCCAGCCGTACAATTGAGATGGCGCAAAATTCTTGATCTGTTGTTGATACATGGGATATTGAATGAAGATTGATGAGACGAAGCGTGTTTTTTTTAATTTATTTTTAACATTGATAGACCTTTGTTTGGCCACGATCTCACCTGTTGGTAAGTGACGATGTGGCCGAAGATGGAGCACAAAGGTCTAGAAGGCACCTATTCACTCTAGACTTGAAGAGACCCAGATTATAGTTTTCAGGAAAGACAGACGACGGTAGTGTATTCCACTCCACTCTGTTTGTAGTAGAGTAGAGCGTTTTACTGAAAGAGTTCGTTCGGGGAAGTACTACCACCATACCTATTTCTGCCGCAAAGCAGTAGTGCTCGCATTACTGTGTTACGGTTTGAAGGGTATGGGTGCCGGGGAAATTACAGGCACATGAGACTTTCCATCTTTATGTCTCAGGGTGCAGCGCAGTGCAGTGCCACATATTGCGCGTACGTGGTGGACGTGACCTATGTGGTAATGCACTGTTCATAGGCCGAGGGTACCGCTTAACATCAGGTGGCCCATCTGCTTGTCTGGTCATCAGCTGTAGTGTGGAATATCCTCCTTTCCGCCATTATTACCCTCGCCGCAGTCGATCGATTAACCAATTAATTGTCCACAGTGACTGAGAGTCTGTTCTCCACGTCTCTCTCCGCGTTCGGGGTGCCTACTCCTCCGCCGAACGCAGCCTACTCGCCATTGCAGCTGGAACTGCTCAACTGCTCGCAACGGATACTCTACACTGACAAGTAAGTATTAAATCACCAGCCTTCGAATCATCATCATCATCAGCCTGTGGAAGTCCACTGCTGGGCATACGGCTCCTCCTTAGAAGGCCATATCGAATGGTCTAGAGCCACAATTTTTTATTTTTTATTTTTTTTATACTTTTAATGACGGAACAATCAGATGGCCCATCTGATGATAAGCGGTAACCTCTGCCTATGAACAGTGCATTACCTCATAGGTCACGTCCACCTAGGACGCACCCTATGTGGCATTGCCCTGCGCCCGCCACCCTGAGACATAAAGATGAAAAGTCTCATGTGCCTGTAATTTCACCGGCACCCTTACCCTTCGAACCGGAACACAGCAATGCGAGCACTACTGCTTTGCGGCAGAAATAGGTATGGTGGTAGTACTTCCCCGGACGAACTCTTTCACAAAAAAAGCTCTACTACTACTAAATGTCGTCGGTTTATCCTCTTGCACTGCGTCGGTCGTCCGGTTTATATCGTGAAAGTACTCCCCGACGGTTGTAGGTTATGCGAACGAAATTTTTGATGTCCGCGTATCCTGGCTGTATAAAAGCAGTCGGTGATGAATTACCCTAAATTTTTAGGGTTCCGTACCTCAAAAGGAAAAACGGAACCATTATAGGATCACTTTGTTGTCCGTCTGTCTGTCAAGACCCTATTTCTCAGGAACGCGTGGAGGTATCAAGCTGAAATTCATATCAAATACTCAGGTCTACTGTCCCTTGAGCTGTGAAAAAATAAAACTTCTATGCCAACGCAATCAAAAGATACAGCCGTTTATGCTCCAAATTTTCGACACTCGCAAGGTAATCAAAACCTACAGGGTACTTCCCGTGAACTCAGAATCTTGAAATTTGGTACGAAGCAACGTCTTATAGCACAGATAAAGGAAAAATTGCGAAAAGCATCAATATTTATTATTTAAGGGTGCACCCATACAACAAACGTGTTATTTTGCCGTTTTTATAGATAATGGTACAGAACCCTTCGTACATGAGTCCGACTCGCACTTGACCGGTATTTTTGGTGACGAATTTACCTGATGACGTATTACCTCTTATTACCCATTCAATCTAATCACAAACATCCTGGCATTGTCAGCGTGGCCAGCGGATATGTTTCGAATCAGAATAATCACTCCAATATCGCTCGTCGTCGTCGTTTCGTGTGAGGTAGTGCTGGCCTCTGGTGTCAGAGTTTGTCAAGCCGCCCGAGGGCCTCTGACATGGCTTATCGACTGCTATTTAATCAATAACAGCCGGGACCGACGGCTTAACGTGCCCTCCGAAGCACAGAGCGATGGAAATCCACACATAACTTAGAAAAGTCATTGGTGCGGAGCCTAGGATCGAACCCGGTATCGTTGGATTCTGAGTTGCACTATTGAACCGTTAGGCTACCATCGCTCTAAAAAACATATCCAATATCGCTAATAAACATTCATTGGCTAATGAAAATTCAGTCCATTGGAAAATTCGAAATGGAATGTGGCTGTGTGGGCATGGTCTTTACTTATACCTATGCATATTTTCATAACATAGATATGTAGTTTATAGAGTAGTATTAGTAGTAGTAGAGCTTGTTTGTGAAAGAGTTCGTCCGGGGAAGTACTACCACCATACCTATTTCTGCCGCAAAGCAGTAGTGCTCGCATTGCTGTGTTCCGGTTTGAAGGGTAAGGGTGCCGGTGAAATTACAGGCACATGAGACTTTTCATCTTTATGTCTCAGGGTGGCGGGCGCAGTGCTAGGTGGACGTGACCTATGAGGTAATGCACTGTTCATAGGCAGAGGTTACCGCTTAACATCAGGTGGGCCATCAGCTTGTTCCATCATTCAAGTAGTATTACAAAAAAAAAATGTAGGTATGTTCCACTGCAGAGAATCGTTTGCTTGTGGTCAGGGTTGGAAAAAAAACTGTTTTTTTACAAAAAGAACAAAAGACTGTTTTAATATGACAACAACAAAAAAACATGTTTAAAATAAATTGCTATCATTTGTTTTTTTTGTAGTGTTTTAAAAATGTTTTTAACACATTTTACAGTTTAATAAATGTTTTTTTTTTGAATACTCTTATAATAGATTGGTCTGTATATTTGTAGGTATGTAACGGAATCTTTGATCGTGATTTTCACCGCACTTCAAAACGTCGTAAGAAAGAAAAAACAATATTAAAAACATATGTTTTTGATATTGAACATATTTTAAACAAGTATGCATTTTTCCCAGTGTTTTAAACTCTTGTTTTAAACATTGCCAACCCTGTTTTTTTTTTTTTTTTTTTTTTTTTTTTTTCTTCTTGGTTTACTGAACAAGCGAGAGGCCCACCTGATGTTAAGAGGTAACCTCTGCCTATGAACAGTGCATTACCTCATAGGGCACGTCCACCTAGGACGCGCCCTATGTGGCATTGCACTGCGCCCGCCACCCTTAGACATAGATGAAAAGTCTCATGTGCCTGTAATTTCACCGGCACCCTTACCCTTCAAACCGGAACACAGCAATGCGAGCACTACTGCTTTGCGGCAGAAATAGGTATGGTGGTAGTACTTCCCCGGACGAACTCTTTCACAAAAAAGCTCTACTACTACTTGTGGTAGATATCTATATGTAGGTAGATCTGTGTGTAGGTCTTCACTACGTAGAACCGTATACTACTGCAAGTACTTATACCACCCTGTACTACCTACTATAGGTATAAGTCGCGGGATCGATATAAATTGTATTAAGTGTGGAGCGCCCAGTGACCTGTTTTCAATATGGAGCGAATGGAGCCATGCCCTGTATTTTAGGTCAAAAGGTATTTCTAGTTACCCAGTCTAAATTGATATGCTGACATTTAGTAGTAGTAGAGCTTTTTTGTGAGAGAGTTCGTCCGGGGAAGTACTACCACCATACCTATTTCTGCCGCAAAGCAGTAGTGCTCGCATTGCTGTGTTCCGGTTTGAAGGGTAAGGGTGCCGGTAAAATTACAGGCACATGAGACTTTTCATCTATGTCTCAGAGTGGCGGGCGTAGTGCAATGCCACATAGGGCGTGTCCTAGGTGGACGTGACCTATGAGGTAATGCACTGTTCATAGGCAGAGGTTACCGCTTAACATCAGGTGGGCCATTTGCCGGGTGGGACAACATAGGTATCCATGCAAACTAGGAAAATCCTGTACTAAGGCATAACTATAAGGGGTGCGTCCTAGGAGGATGTGACCTATTAGGTAATGTATAGCTGTTACCGCGTGGCCCACGCGCTTGTTCGGTCTTTCCAGTAGTTACAAAAAAAAAAGCTCTTGCATCTCATCCAGCTATTGCCCTAACCCTTAATTTTCCTCAGGGATCCGAACAAGATGGACGATAAGATCGGCAAGTGCATGCCGGACCTGTGCTGCGTAGACCCTCACCAGCGCCAGCTCATGGAGAGCCTCGGGGTCATGCAGCCATTGAGTATCAAGACCGAGCAGGCCAAGCGCGCCTGTAACACCTGTCTCACTAACTCGCCTAAGAAGGTACCAAAATCTACAGGTCTCAGTTATCCATCTTGCCATACTAGTGGCATCCACTGTAGAGCGCTCTTCAGCTATGTAGACTGACTGATGCGTAGACCTCACCAGCGTCAGCTCATGGAGAGACTTGAGGGCTTAGCATTGAAACGTAAAAGGCCACGGTACTTAGCTCAGCTACCATGCCCTTTGAAGAGTTTGTTACAGTAGCTGATATGCAGCGTTATTCCGCAGATATCTTTACCGGGCTACCTAACGCGCCATACTTGATTCAATCTTCGTTTCTGCTCAATCGAAACTTATCTTGCATATATTTTTGCTCCAAGCTATAGTACTTTATTATATTACAAGCTTTATATTAACTTGCAATGTATGTCCGGGTGGAATATGTTTGTCCGGGTGGAATCTCGCAACTGAATTTTACATACATACATACATAGACACACGCCTTTTTCCCCGAAGGGGTAGGCAGAGCCACAATAGGCCTCTTTTCACAGTGGGTTGCACCATCGTGGAATATAGACGTGACAAGTGGTGAGCTCATCGCCGCCATTGCTTCCCACGACTGACTCAGCTAACGCTTTCTTCCAGTAATAACACATTCCATAATAAGCAACCAGCCAGGACAAATCTTATACCAACGAATCTTATCAACAAGTCCGGGTAATCCCTTAGTCGGCTTTTACGATATCCACGGGAGGAGACGGAGGGGTCTATTCTTAGGCCGGACACACCACAACTGAATTTTAAAGCAGTTATTTTCTACCGATTGAGCTGAAATTTGGCATATCTGTCAAGTTCCGATTAGAATACAATATGATGGTGACAGCGAGCTGTTCTAATGATGGAGACGGAAGGTGGACAACGGAACTCCTCGATGGATAATAGTAGACTGGCCGTGTTTAGGCTCATTTTTATCAGCACATACGGTTCCGTCCGATCACTAATTTTAAAAAAGCTTGTATTGAAAAATATATATTTCACAAAAAACTTATATACAGAGTATGTTTAGGATGTTTAACTAGGCACAGACTATTTACTTTTTGCGTCTAGCGAAGTTTTTGTTGATATTCGCGTCGTAAACAAATACTCGTGAAACTCCGGGTACAAACGATTCCGTGACACAGATTCGTTTTGCAGATAAATATCGTGTTTTTTGCCAGGTTATGGTGATAGAATATTGCAATATCCTTGAAAACGGATGGTGACATGATACTGAACATTATTTGTCACTTATCTCTTACAGAGGGGCTAGTCTGCAAATTTGACAAGCAACTTACACGGGCGTGAGGTGTACACTACACGGATTTTAGTATGGAATTTGAGATACTCAAGGTGCCCGCTAGGGGCGCTTTTCGGATTCTCCATACTAAAATCCGTGTAGTGTACACCACACGGCCGTGTAAGTTGCTTGTCAAATTTGCAGACTAGCCCCTCAGGCCTTACTGTTGTAGTATCTTTATTTTCTGGGTTAAAAATACAACGTCAGCTTTCTATAGCATTCTTTTATTACTCAGTTTCATTAACAACTACGTAAGTAATGTACCTAAATCTTAAGGTGGTCGCTTTTGCTTGTGGCGTGAAATTAAATTATTTTCGTGTTTTTTGCTCACCACATCTCATCAACACTTCTTCAGATAGTGAAAACTGTAATATATAGTATTACTAATGACATTTATGTGATACTATAAATTAAAACTTGTGTGTTAGGTCATATAATTACAGGCACCATAGTTTTCGCTATCTGAAGAAGTGTAGATGAGCTGTGATTAGCAAAAAACACGAAAAAAAAATGAATTTCGCGCCACATGCGAAACCAATCATACCTTAAGGTGGTTGCTTTTTCATAAAAACGTATTAGCACAAATATGGGCGAATAGAGTATAACTTTACACTGAAATGTCTGTTGTTGGCTTTTATATTGGTCATTATTTGCGGCAAATCATATTTCGTTGAAGAAAACAGTGGACTAATAGCGAAAATAATATCGAAATTACTTGTATGGACTAAAATTACGATGTTATTTTCACTATTAATCCACTGTTTTTTTCAACCAAATATGATTTGCCGGAAATAATGACCAGTATATCTGGGTGTATCTGGCCCAAGAAAAGACCCCCCATCTCCTCCAGAGGATGTCGTAAAAGCCGACTAAGGGATTACCCGGAATTGTTCGTAAGATTCGTTGGTATAAGTTTTGTCCTGGCTGCTTATAGCTTATTTAAGGAATGTGTTATTACTGGAAGAATGCGTTGACAGAGTCAGTCGTGGGAAGTAATGGCGGCAATTAGCTCACCACTTGTCACCTATTTCCCACAATGGTTTAACCCACAGTGAAAAGAGGCCCATTTGAGGCTCTGTCTACCCTTTCGGGGAACATAGCGTGTGTCTACGTATGTATGAATGTTTGATACAAACATCAAAAAAAAAATGACACAACGCCATAATCACGTATATTAAATACGGAAAGTATGACTGTGTCGGCCGCTCTTGAGGTGGATGCTCACGTTTGGGGCGGGAATCCAATTTTTTTGTTGTTTTTTGCCCTTTACAGCTCATCAACACTTTTTCAGATAGCAAAAGTTGATTTCGCGAGAACTAGGAGACTTAACACACATGTTTTAAGTGAAAGTATATCATAAATATCATCAGTTTAGCAACGATACCCCTTAAACACATTTTTACAGTGTTTTTTTTTGTTTAGGGGTATCAACTTTCGCTATCCGAAGAAGTGTTGATGAGATAGATGTAAAGGGCAAAAAACACCAAAAAATAATAATTTCGCGCCACAAGCGTGAGCATTCACCTTAAAGGAGTTTCGCGATCTCATCCTGTCCTCATTGTTGGCAGGTCATTCACACCGACGGCGGATGCAGCCGCACAAACCCTGTGGCCTGGCTCGGGGTGGCGGGCCAGAACGTGCAAGTGCAAGTGAAGAGGGAACCGCAGCATATGCACATGTCAGAACTGGTAGCTGTCAAGTTGGAGCAGGCTTCGCCGGGGAATAAGCCTGACCATCCGAGCATACCTTCATCTATGAACAATGGTTAGTTGGACTACTTACATGCAAGTACATGTATGATAGTAGTAGTAGAGCTTTTTTGTGAAAGTGTTCGTCCGGGGAAGTACTACCACCATACCTATTTCTGCCGCAAAGCAGTACTACTCGCATTGCTGTGTTCCGGTTTGAAGGGTAAGGGTGCCGGTGAAATTACAGGCACATGAGACTTTACATCTTTATGTCTCAGGGTAGCGGGCGCAGTGCAATGCCACATAGGGCGTGTCCTAGGTGGACGTGACCTATGAGGTAATGCACTGTTCATAGGCAGAGGTTACCACTTAACATCAGGTGGGCCATCTGCTTGCTCCGCCATTCCAATAGTATAAAAAAAAAATAAAAAAAAAAAAGCCTAGCCTACTGCCGGACTAGACAGGCTGTCTTTAGGTGGAGAAGTGACTGAATTGGACTACAGCTACTCATAACTAGGAGTAACCTAGAAAGATAACACAGTGGGACTACTTACATATCCGACAGAGAACCAAAGTTCTAGACATAGCCCAGAGGATTAGCAAGCTGAAGTGGCAGTGGGCCGGTCATGTCTGCAGAAGAACCGATAACCGGTGGAGTAAACGAGTTGTTGAGTGGAGACCACGTCTTGGCAAACGTAGTGTAGGGCAACCTCTGGCTAGGTGGAGCGACGACTTGCGCGGGGTGGCTGGCAGAAACTGGATGAGAAGAGCCGAACACCGGGCTCAGTGGCGCGCCATGGGAGAGACATGTCCAGCAGTAGGTTGATGATGGTGGTGATGATGACGACTACAAACATGCATGATAGCCTAGCCTACTGCCGGACTAGACAGGCAGTCTTTAGGTGGAGAATTCACGGAATTGGACTACAACTGCTTATAACTAGGAGTAACCTAGAAAGATTAGAAAATAATTTGGTCCTAAGTGGTACCTACTTTTATTAAAAAATATGAACTACTTTTTTTGAACTACGTGAGTGGCGGAAAAAGTAGATTGCCCACCTGATGTTAAGCGGTAACCTCTGCCTTTAACAATGCATTACCTCATAGGTCTCGTCCACCTAGGACGCAGCCTATAAATAAATATTAAATAAATAATGCTGGACAGTTCACACAACATTATCTAGCCCCAAGCTAAGCAGAGCTTGTGTTATGGATACTAGATAACTGATATACCTAATACAATACATTACATAGATAGATATTTTTTATTATACATAGAAAATACCCAGAACACTCTGAACAAATATCTGCAAATATCGTACAAATATTTGTTCCGAGGCGGCAATCGAACCCGCAACCTCCTGCGTCGCATGCGAACCTTCGCCCGCCGCGTCACAGAGGTCGTCTGTCGTCGTCATGTGTGGTATGTGGCATTATATTATGCCACCCTGAGACATAAAGATGAAAAGTCTCATGTGCCTTTAATTTCACCGGCACCTTCTAACTGGAACACAGCAATGCGAGTACTAATGCTTTGCAGCATAATCCTACGTCACATATCACTGCGCCCGTCAGTCATCCTGAGACATGGTGCCTATAATTTCACCGGCAACCAAGCCGGAACATAGTCTATCCCTATACGCTCTAGCGAAACTCTTCAGCTTCTAACTCCTGTCCATAATTCACATCATCATCATCATCGACAGCCTGACTTCACGCACTGCTGAGTATAGGCCTCTCTTTGCCTGTGCCATTCCTTACGGTCCCGTGCCAGTCTCATCCAGGTTCGGACCGCGACGCATGCGATATCGTCTGCCCATCTAGCTGCTGGACGACCAACGTTTCTGTATCCAGTTCTTGGACGCCATTCAGTTAGCGCCTTACTCCACCTATCATCACCTCGTCTTGCCAGGTGTCCTGCCCAACTCCATTTTAGTCCCGTTATACGATTCCCAACATCTTTGAGCTTTGTTCGACTTCGTATCTCTATGTTGGGAACACGGCACAATTATATGGCAATTATTGAAGATTATGGAATGCCATACCTTTCTCAATAAGATCTTCTAAATCTCTTCCTGTATTTAAAACCAAGGTATACAATCACTATCTGTCCTTTTCGTGAACTGCTAGGTCATTGTTACCTACATACGTCATTGTTATTTATTTATAGTAGTAATGTAGTTTATGTATGTTTAAAATTTGTTATATATTTTTTGGTTATTATTAGGTTAAGTATTAGTTAGTTGTAGTTTAGGATTTAGTATAGAACTATAGTTAGGTCTAGGTATATATTTATGTAGGTATGTTTTACTTGCACACCGCCGTCTTTTGATTTTGTATTATCCTGTCCATCTAAAGGTTGTCTGGAAGTGATCGCTTTTAGCGATAAGACCGCCCATTGCACGTTACTGTTATTGTTTTTTGTTCTTTTATCTTTTTATTTGTCTATTTTGTGTGCAATAAAGTGTTTATCTATCTATCTAACACAGCGATGCGAGTATTACTGTTTGGCGGTAGAAATAGGTAACATAGTACTTCCCTGGGCGAACCTACTAATTGCTACAGGTACACCCGTATCAGTGATACTGTAAATCTAATCTCTTGTAGCGCTATGATCGCCTGGTAGTTTTGGTAGCATCTGTCAGCTGCTACGGCACTACGCCTATCGGCTACAGAAGCCGTAGCGTTGATAGTCGGTCAGGGTTTAACAATTTGGCCAACTCGTTCGTACACAGTATGCACTAAACGTCTGACAGAAGCGGCGACCGTCATATGACGGTCACAATATAGCGGAGACATGACTGACTTTTATTTTATTTTTATACAACTTTGAATGACTGATCAAGCAGTTGGCCCACCGTTAAGCGGTACCCTCTGCCTATAAACAGTGCATTATAACATGGGTCTGCTGGTAGCTGGTATTAATTTCCGATTCCTATTTCATGCGGGCGGAAAAGTCATACAAATTTGATGTGGCGTTTCTGGAAACCAACCGATTTAGTCATCCGAAATGCGACCTTCATGGAATATTCTCTAGATTTTAATACTGACTTGTTGCAGGTTCGATACCCGTCGGCATCGCGGTGGCACGGCAACGAGTGGGCGATGCGGGTCTCCTGGCAGCTCTGTCCCACAAGGACAACCAACGACTGCACGATATGGGTGAGTCATAGCATAGCATTACGGTTTTTTCAACACACTTGCTCAAGCCGTGGTGTGTCCGGCCTAAGAATAGACCCCTCCGTCTCCTCCCGTGGATGTCGTAAAAGCCGACTAAGGGATTACCCGGACTTGTTGATAAGATTCGTTGGTGTAAGATTTGTCCTGGCTGCTAGCTTATTATGGAATGTGTTATTACTGGAAGAAAGCGTTAGACGAGTCAGTTGTGGGAGGCAATGGCGGCGATGAGCTCACCACTTGTGACGTCTATATTCCACGATGGTGCAACCGACTGTGAAAAGAGGCCCGTTCGGGCTCTGCCTACCCCTTCGGGGATGAGGGCGTGTATGTATATATGTATGTACTTGCTCAAAAAGTGGCTCTGATTTCACCGCAATTATAGGCACATAATGACACCTGTAATCAGACTGTGACTTTTTCATTGCTATTATTCACGAGTGAGTTATAGAGACAGTTGAACATTTACACAGAGTGTGTATTTCTGTTTTACACCTGTAATCAAACTGTGACTTTTTCCTTGCTATTATTCACTAGTGAGTTATAGAGACAGTTGAACATTTACACAGAGTGTGTATTTCTGTTTTACACCTGTACTCAAACTGTGACTTTTTCCTTGCTATTATTCACTAGTGAGTTATAGAGACAGTTGATCATTTACACAGAGTGTGTATTCTGTTTTACACCTGTAATCAAACTGTGACTTTTTCATTGCTATTATTCACTAGTGAGTTATAGAGACAGTTGATCTACACAGAGAGTGTATTTCTGTTTTAATATTATTTTCTTCACAAGTGTGTTGAAAAACATCGTATGATAAACGTGTGTATTGATGATTACCGACTTCGGCTCTCTTAAGACCCTCACCTCGGCTCGGGTCTCAATGGCGCCTCAGCGGTAATCACCAACATTACACACTTGTACCATAATGTACTATTGTACACTGCACATCAACTATTGCTGCGACTGTTAGCACGTACATATCTCGCCTCCATCAACACCGGCGTGTGTGACCTAAGCTGTCATTGCACACCTCAAACCAAACACGTCCCTTCCTTGTTGACGCCATGGTATAATAAAATACTTCGCCAGGTAGGCTATTCCGAAGAACGATGGCTCACGAAATCACCAATGAGAATTAAGGTAGCCGGTTTCTGTGCTACCAGGTATACTGCAATCCAATTGTACGACAGAAACCACGACGTTTTTACAAAAAAAAAAATAAGACCTGTTGTTTTGTTTGTCTAATCACCTTTCATTTGATTAGACAAACAAAACCCAGTTTTTTTCCCGTATAATTCCGTCATTGTAGCATCAGGGCCTTTGTGCACTACAAGGAATTTTACTGTCCGGTAGTACGATTTTTCCCGTTCCGATGTGGCAAGTCATATAATTGAGTACTTCGTTTGTGCACTATAGTGCAAAAAAAAAAGTAAAAGGTCTGCCGATAAAATTACGTATATGTAATTATAAAAAAAAAAAAAAAAAGAAAAAAAAAAAAAACTATTTTATGTAAAAATAGATTATGAACCAAACTACCTGTATTCACGCAAATAAATCATTTCATTTCATTTTACCATCCGACATTTTACTTTTCCCCATTACGGGCCGTTTTTTTCCGGTCTTAGATGACAGTTGTGAAAAACGTGTTTATGCTTGTGCACTGACGGAAAAGCTTGTGCAGAAAAAGTCTTTTAGTCTTCTACGTCTTCGCACGTAGAGTAATAAAGCAAGCAACTGCCGACGTTCCATTGTGAAAATTTGGGCCGCGGTCCGACTCACCACGGTCCGACTCGGTCGGCTCGGAGCATGCCTAGTTATAAGGTAGAGCATAAGTGGACTTTACTTAGTTTAAGAACTTTGTACAATGTTCTGGCAAATAAATTATCTCATCTTATCTAGAAACTAATCGTTCCTAGCGTAATTACGCGTGCGTAACGTGTAGTTTCAGAGAGAGCCAACTCTAAACTGCACCGCACCGATCCGAGGAAAGACGGACAAGTGCACAAGCCAATCATCCGTTTTTTTCATGCCATATCGGAACGTGAAATATCGGACTGCCGGACAGTAACATTCCTAGTCGTGCACAAACGCTCTTATAGTGGCAACTGAATCGTGACGTCATATGGTGTTAGTCTCGGAGTAGCAGTAGCAGCCCATGTTTACTTGGATCATGATTGACGCTTATAAACGAATGGTTCCCATGGCGTCAGCAACACCTTCCGTTTTGTGCATGACGCACTGAATCCTTTCACCACACTGGTTGTGTCATCTTCGGTCATAAGGCTCTTGTATCCGATGCCGATCCAGCAGTGGGTCAGTGTCCAGATTGATATAATTAAACCTTGCCTCAAACTGACACTGACCTAATTCAGTATGAAGATATATAGAACCAATTATACGAAGAAGAGTATTATTTTCACACACCACACCCAATTCTACTTAACCAATTGTATTTAAATTGTTAATTAATTGTCACCTAATTGTCACTTTGACACTTTTGGTATTCTCCTAACTTCAATGGTTTTTCAGTTGCATTATAATTGTGACCATTAAGGCACAATCGTAAAATCTTTCTTCGTAAAAATTCTACAAATTTAGCAGACTACCATTTTGAATGACAATTGTAATTGAATTTTAATTGCAAGAATGGTTTTTCTATTAAAAAAATAGTAGAATTGGCTCCTGCAAAGTTATTTGATAAATTATTTTACTATGGTTGTACCTAGGCTCTAATGAGTCAGTATGTAAGTTGGTTACCTACTCGCCGTAGTTTGTGAACGTCATTGACAATCGGCAGCGCTGACGACCACCTCTCACTTATGTATGTTCTCCTGGTATCTCATATATCCACAGAGATGCGCTTGGTAATGAAAAAAATATATGCTTGTGAAGGTCAAATTGGCGAATTGGCTACATAGGAAAATAAAACGTAGTTGCTTACCTTAAGAGTTACTTTAGGACATCGGAAGATTAGAACGACCTCCGAATCGAAACATGATCAGATAGTTGTCTTGTCTACCGAATCATTGATGATAGTGAATTGTGAGTTAGTTTGGTCATCTACACTAATATTATAAAGAGGAAAGATTTGTACCTATTTTTGTATGTTTGTATGTTTGTAATGAATAGGCTCAAAAAGTACTGGGCCGATTTAAAAAATTCTTTCACCAATAGAATGCTACATTCTTCCAATTTGACATAGGCTACATTTCATTTTGAAAAAAATTAGGGATCCTTGGTAAAATTTGTACTATACAAAAATAAGTCGGGTTTTCCTTCCTGACGCTATAACTCCAGAACGCACGAACCGATTTGGCTGAAAATTGGTGGGGAGGTAGCTTAGAACCAGGAGATTGTCTTAGGGGGGGTGTTCACCGGGTGCTACCCGTGCGAAGCCGGGGCGAGTCGCTAGTCAAATAATAATTACATATTTCTTCATTGAGTTTCGTCATGCTTACAGGTGTACCGAAAGATAGACACATTATGTCGTCAACACTCCTCTTTTCAGTTAGGGGTTAAAAATAAAGCTAACATGCGAAAATGATTTCTTATGCAATTAAATCAAAGTTGCTATCCAGAAAATTAATTAACTTATTACCCGATTAGCTGTAAACGTGATAAATTATTTCTATTATTGCCATTGAGAGGCAATAAATGATAGAATTTATCGATATAATTTTCCCTTTTGCTTGTTTGTTCCCGTTTCAGATTACGTTATATTACTGAACTAGATAGAACTATCGATAAAATTAACAGTTCTTATAAGACAATAATTGGATTCTACTGAACTGATATTACAAGTTACGTACAATTTTACTCCTCACTCTCCTTTTAAATAAAGCTTCTTGAAATCAGAGGTTCAATAACCGGCTTCTTAAGGTTTTATCTTAAATCTTAATACATAATAATTAATCAGCTTATCATTATTATTTTATCCTCCCCCCCCCCCCCCTCCTCACTCCCTTCGCAAGACTGAAAACAGGGTCTGTGGCTATCGGACTATAGGCATAAGCTGAGTCCTTGCCTTTTCACGAAACAGACAAATCATATAAGCGAATACACATCATTAAACCTGTCTTAAACTATAGTTTTGTGTTTAGTTATGTTCTAAAATTTATTTGTACATACTAATTAGTTCAAGCCTGTTTATCTGTCCATTCTTTAGTGAATAAATGTGTTTTGTTTCTTTTTTAGGGTTCCGTAGTCGTACAAGGATATGCCCTTATGGATCCGTCATGTCTGTCTGTCTGTCCGTGTATGCCACATGTCTTTTTTTTTCCGAAACTATAAGAGCTATTACTGTTGAAACTTGGTAGGTAGATGTTTTCTGTGAACGGCATTAAGATTTTTACACAAAAATTGAAAAAAAAAAGCTATTATTTTTGGGGTTCCCCATTCTTAGAACTGAAACTCAAAAAAAATATAACATCAAACCTATACGTGAAGGGTATCTATGGATAGGTGGTAAAAAGTGTCGTCGCCCCCCCCCCCCCCCCCCCCGTAACTTCTAAAATAAAAGAATGTTAAAACTAAAAAAAAATATGATGTACATTACCATGTAAGTAAACTTCCACTGAAAATTGGTTTCAACGAGATCTAGTAAGTAGTTTTTTTTAATACGTCTTAAATCGTAATCCATCCAAGAAATTTTATATTATGTTACTTGCTGCTACGGAACCCTTCATGGGCGAGTCCGACTCGCACTTGGCCGCTTTTTTAGTTCTTTATTTCATTATTTCTTTAATGAACCTTATATGTGGTATGAGGAGGTATGCTTCTGCCTATAGGCGGCGATGTGTGATTGGTACCGAATCGATAGTTTTGTGAGTTTCTCAGTAGCTGTTTACACGCTAATGATCGCCGTTGCAGTATTGTCCATTGCGTGTGCAATTCTCCTTATAAGATTATCAGAAAATTTATTGATATTAAAAGTCTCATAGTCTCATTACTTTACAATTAGGTACTTCTAATTTCAAAGGTTTCTGGACCCAAAGTTCCAAAGTTTCTAAATTCTTATCGCTAACAAGTTCTTTGCTTTGACAATCCTGCAAAGTTGTAGACCCATGTTTAACTTTTTACAGCATTTTAACTGTTCTGTGTATGTAATGTTGGCAAATAATAAATTAAGACTAGTATATCAGAGTTTCGCTAGCATTTGTTTTTAATGAAAGTACGAAAATATTTACCTAACTATGACGTCACGTTATGGGTGTTCCGTATCAAGGCAGTTAAATATACTTACAAACTTGTTTGTAACTGAAAATATAGCTTTCAAGTAGTTGAGTATTGCAATTAGAACATATCTTAGGCATACAAATGTCTAGTTTTGACTCTAGAATCTATTGATGACCAGAATAGGAAAACGAGCTTCAAGGTAGAACATTTGAGTTTAATCTCAAGGCGTCTTACGGCCACAGACTCGAGTTAGTAAGACAGTAGTAATATTTATATACTTACATACTTGTTTGTAACTGAAAATATAGCTTTCAAGTAGTTGAGTATTGCAATTAGAACAGATCTTAGGCATACAAATGTTTAGTTTTGACTCTAGAATCGATTGATGACCAGAATAGGGAAATGAGCATCAAGGTAGCACATTTGAGTTTAATCTCAAGGCGTCTTACGGCCACAGACTCGAGTTAGTAAGGCAGTAGTAATATTTATATACTTACATACTTGTTTGTAACTGAAAATATAGCTTTCAAGTAGTTGAGTATTGCAATTAGAAGAGATCTTACGCATAAAAATACGCAGCTAGTCTAAGACAAATGTCTAGTTTTGACTTGTAGAATATATTGATGACCGGAATAGGGTAATGAGCATCAAGGTAGAAAATTTGAGTTTAATCTCAAGGCGTCTTACGACCACAGACTCGAGTTAGTCCAGTGTAGATTAGTGCCGGGGTTTTTATATATTGTTCATAATTTTCCCGTTATGCTGAAACAATTTTATTGGGCAACTTTTAATAAATAACAAGAGCTATTTTAAACTCGCGGAAAATGCAATACACACCATAATGCATGCATGTTAGGAAAATGTTACGTTGATTGCTAAAGCTGTGGTTTTCCTTCATTTTGCCACGATATAATTTATATTAATGTGTAGGTACCTTTATAATGCAGAGGCGTAGTGAGCAAGCTTTAGATAGTAATACCGGAATGAATATAAACGGTATGAACACTTGGGATGAAGAAGTATCTAGATAACATAGTAAGAACGATAAAGTTTTTTTTTTTTTTTTTTAACTTTGATAGACCTTTGTTTGACCACGATCTCACCTGTTGGAAAGTGACGATGTGGCCGAAGATGGAGCACAAAGGTCTAGAAGGCACCTATTCACTCTAGCCTTGAAGAGACCCAGATTATAGTTTTCAGGAAAGACAGACGACGGTAGTGTATTCCATTAAAATGGGAACACCACTTATCATGGCTTAAAGTGTAGGTTAGGAATATTCGACGTGATTGAATAACAAACAGGTTTGAAGTCAGTTGTGTTTTGTAAAAAATTATACTTATTAACCCCCGACGAAAAACGAAGGGGTGTTATAAGTTTGACGTGGCTCTGTGTGTGTGTGTGTGTGTGTGTGTGTCTGTCTGTCCCATCGGAGCTCCCGAACGGATGAACCGATTTAGTTTATTTTGTTTTTGTTCGAAGGGTGTATTTGGCGGCAGTGTTCTTAGCTTTGTTTGATCAAAATCGGTTCAGCGGTTCAGCGTTGGGGGTTGTTTAAATTTTTACAAAATTAATTACTTGTTTTATTTTTACACAGTACTGTAGTACCTATAGTTGGCATTACTCTTTGCACATAATTATAACCGGTGAGCTGACCTTTGTAAGCGAGATTTATGGCAAAGCGCGGAGTATCCGACAATTATATGCTAATCGGATACCGGACTCGTTTCAAAAATGAACGTTTTCTACACTACGGTATTTCATTACACTGTTATTACTAGTCGCTTCGAGAAGAACTAAAAGGAGCTGCTTATGTTAGGGATTTCATGATTTGCGTCACTTAGGTATCTTAGCGCGAGCACTTTTCTATCACTTTATAACTTACCTGAAATTTACAGTTAGATAGTTTTTTTTAACATTGATAGACCTTTGTTTGACCACGATCTCACCTGTTGGTAAGTGACGATGTGGCCGAAGATGGAGCACAAAGGTCTAGAAGGCACCTATTCACTCTAGCCTTGAAGAGACCTAGATTATAGTTTTCAGGAAAGACAGACGACGGTAGTGTTTTTTTTTGTTTTTTTTTTATACTACTTTAATGACGAAACAAGCAGATGGCCCACCTGATGTTAAGCGGTAACCTCTGCTTATGATCAGTGCATTACGTCATAGGTCACGTCCACCTTGGACGCGCCCTATGTGGCATTGCACTGCGCCCGCCACCATGAGACATAAAGATGAAAAGTCTCATGTGCCTGTAATTTCACCGACACCCTTACCCTTCAAACCGGAACACAGCAATGCGAGCACTACTGCTTTGCGGCAGAAAAAGGTATGGTGGTAGTACTTCCCCGGACGAACTCTTTCACAAAAAAGCTCTACTACTACTAGTGTATTCCACTCCTTAGCAGTTCACATTGTAAAGGTAGAACTGAAACGTTTTGTGCGAATAGAAGGTATACTAATGAGGTAAGGATGGTACTGAGCCGTACGCCTGCTCGTCCTATGATGAAAAGGAGATGGTGGGATCAGATCGTGCAGTTCCTGGGAGCATTCCCCGAAATGTAACCTATAGAAGATCGCAAGGCATGCAACCTTACGGCGGTGCTCGAGACTCTGGATCTTAGTCTCCGCCATATGTTGCTCACCTATAAGCCTGAAAGGTCTACGTTCGATGATAGTGACGGAATTTAGCTTTTGTCTGCCTCTTAAGGCGCGATAGGTTCTCAAATGTCTCTAGAATTTTAAAGTTTTTGATAAGAATTTTCATAGTTTTCTATGAAGAAAAAAATATATGATATTCTTGAGCTTTTTATCTACTGAAATCAATAATTCAATACAATATTTGAATTACTTCACTCGATAAAAAAAAATAACAAAGATACTTCCTTTTTAAAATTTAAATGCTATTTTTCACTCACTTCTCTCACGTTTTAATTTTTGAAACATTTGGTTACATGTTAGTTATTATTTGAGTTAGTGAATTCATCAACAAAATTAAACAAAACTGTGAACGATATTTTTATATAATTTTTGTATGCATAAAAACACGGTATCAGAGCGTGCGCTCGCCTTCTTCGCCTCATACAAAAATGTTCGTTGAACCTATAGCGCCTTAACGATTTCATATAACATTGATAATGTTTGATGTGTATTAGTTACTAATACCCGAGTTGATGAGCACTTACAGGCCGTGACCTGAATGCTTTAGATTAGTGCGTGGAGTATCAATAGCAAGTCACGGTTTCGACTTTCAATATTCGATTAGTGCCGATTCACTCACAGCTCACTTGCGTAGTCACGGCTGCGTTCAATATTTAGCAGCGAGAACTCAAACTTAGGCTGAGATAAATACACGGACCTAACTTAGCACGTATACTAATGTTTAGCATTGTCTGTCCCTCTCTAGCTCGCGTGATTCGACATGTGTGTGAAAGTGACAGGGATAATGCTAAGCATTAGTATATGTGCTAAGTTAGATCTATTTATCTCGCCCTCAGGGCTTGATGAGCTACTTATTTAGTTTTTTTTGAATTTTTATTATTATTATGACACAAATCTATTACTAATCTAATTAAAAATACGTTTTTGACTATAAAGGAATACCGCATAAAAACACAAATATACCTAGTATAACAAGTAATTAATTTTGTAAAAATTAAAAGTACTCAACGCAATGAAACGGCTGAACCGATTTTGATCAAACATAGATAAGAACACTCCCGACAAATTCACCTTTCAAACAAGACAAAAAAAAAAACTAAATCAGTTCACCCGTTCGGGAGCTACGATGCCACAGACAGACACAGACACACACACATACACACACGCACACACACACACAGACACGTCAAACTTATAACACCCCGTCGTTTTTGCGTCGGGCCCAAACGGTCGGAGGCTTAGGGCTGCAGAGAGAGGAACCTCGTGACGATGCGTGCCGAGTCCAGGAGTACCGCCTTCTGAATCTGACCCTTAATCCAACCATTCAGCGAGAGCCTCTCAAGATTAGGAGGCTCTTCGCTATCAGGCTATTCACTGTGAACTGACGAATATTACAATATGGGTAAATTTAAGAGAAATATCAATAGGGCTCCAGCGCGTTTGCAATACCGTGGGTATTGCAGATGTCCATAGGCGGTGGTGACTGCTTTACATCAGGCGGGCCGTCTGCTTGTTCGTAACTTCAAAATATTAAAAAAAAAAAAAAACTACCTTGTGAAATAACGGCGACGCAAGCTTGACAAACTTGTGTTGTCAAGTGCCAAGTAAAAGTAGCCGTGGGGCGTTCAGTTTTAGATCTTAGGTATACCAAAACCATAATAAAAATAAAACATGGTAATATACACTTCACTAACTGTAAAACAATATTTGTACCCATAAATATCATAAATGTCAAAGTTACATACGATGTTCATTTGTTACTCAATCATGCCGAAACGGCAGAACCGATTTCGATGAAATTTGGTACACAGATAGATTATGATCTGGCTACTTTTATCCTGGTAAAACGCGAACGAAGCCGCGAAGTAGCTTACTTAGAACTTTACCTATTGATTGTGAAACAAAGCAGCAAGCAATATTATATTCCTTTTAAAAACGAAACATTTTATAATTGATTTATTGATCGTTAAAAATTTATATGCTTAATTCTGGGAAAACGGGTACTTGTAGTCCAAACAGCCTGATTGTTATTTATTGTTGTATATCCCCTGAATTGCATCGACTCCAACCTGATTAACCTCATAAAAAATAAATTACATTGCAGGTGGTTACAGTTAGTTATCACTTGTTGCATGTAATTATTATTACAGCTTATTATTACAGTTTATTATTCCGACATCGCTCGTCCCTGGTTATAGAGCGCCGTAGATGGTATCGGACTGTGCGTTGAATACGATATTAATCGGTGATATGTGATAATGATGAATAAGTTTTTTGTTGTAAAATATCTTTTTCAAAATAAGCTTTTATGAAATTAGTGTTCAGAACTGTGTGTTGATCAAAATGAGCCCAAACACGGCCAGTCTAGTATTATCGCTGAAATTACAGGCACATGAGACTTTCATCTCCTATTTTTTTTTTTTTTTTTTTTTTATACTACTTGGATGACGGAACAAGCAAGAGGCCCACCTGATGTTAAGCGGTAACCGCTGCCTATGAACAGTGCATTACCTCATAGGTCACGTCCACCTAGGACGCACCCTTTGTGGCATTGTACTGCGCCCGCCACCCTGAGACATAGATGAAAAGTCTCATGTGCCTGTAATTTCATTTGCCTAAAATTAACTATTTTATTTATATTTAATTATATTTATTTATCTTTATGTCTCAGGGTGTCGGGCGCAGTGCAATGTCACATAGGGTGCGTCTTAGGTGGACGTGACCTATGAGGTAAAGGCAGAGGTTACCGCTTAATATCAGGAGGGTAATCTGCTTGTTCCGTCATTCAAAAACTAAAAAAAAAACGAGATGTTCCGTTGTCCACCTTCCGTCTCCATCATCAGATCAGCTCGCTGTCACCATTGTATTGTCACCAGAGCTAAAGGTGTATGCAAAACTTCAGCAAAATCGGTTGGTAGAAAATGGTACAAAATGCAATTGCAAGATTTTTCCCAAAAATACTAACAAACAGGTGAAGCTATCTAAAAACTTTAATTTTAATGATGATAATGTACGTTGATATTTAAATATAACTTTTATCGGTAATCCATACAGGTCTATCTGATCGATCGAGTGTCTATTTCGTTTTTAGGGTTCCGTACCCAAAGGGTAAAACAGCACCCTATTACTAAGACTTCGCTGTCCGTCCGTCTGTCTGAACGTCTGTCACCAGGCTATATTTCATGAACCATGATGATAGGTACTTAGACAGTTGAAATTTTCACAGATGATGTATTTCTGTTGCCGCTATAACAAAAAATACTAAAAAACATCATAAAATAAATATTTAAGGGGGCTCCCATACAACAAACGTGATTTTTTTGCCGTTTTTATAGATAATGTACGGAACCCTACGTGCGTGAGTCTGACTCGCACTTGGCGGGTTTTTATTACTCACAGTAATTACTGCTATAATTGTCATACAAGTGGCATATAATGCGAACTGCTAAGGAGTGGAATACACTGCCGTCGTCTGTCTTTCCTGAAAACTATAATCTGGGTCTCTTCAAGTCTAGAGTGAATAGGTGCCTTCTAGACCTTTGTGCTCCATCTTCGGCCACATCGTCACTTACCAACAGGTGAGATCGTGGTCAAACAAAGGTCTATCAATGTTAAAAAATAAATAAAAAAATATATATAATCAATGACGTCATGTAAAACCAGGCCAAGTAACTATAGCATACATAATACAATTTGCGATCTTTAACTTACCTAAAATATATATTTTTCTGATCAATTTCACGAATTCAATGAGCTGCAGTCATGCGACTTCAACCCTCAATCGATAAAGGGCTGTAGCGCCCTGAATTGTTTGTTCCCTTAGGTCCTTACAATAAGATGCAAATTTGCTTGTATTTGCAACATCGTTGTAGTACCACCTGCCTGAATGCACAATTTCACCCGATGACGGGGCCCGGAATTCAATGACTATAGTAATTTATTATTCAACTTGTCACAATTTACAATTTAAATTACGTTGGAAATAATTATGTTAAGTACAAGTACAAGTTCGCTTATTTCTAATATTTTTAAGATTACGGAATCAGAATTTAAAACCTTCCAAGTGCGAGTCGGACTCGCCCACGAAGGGTTCCGTACCATTATCTATAAAAACGGCAAAAAAAACAAGTTTGTTGTATGGCAGCCCCCCATAAATATTTGTTTTATTTTAATTTCATTATTTATTTATAAAGTGAATATATACTAAATATTCTGTGAATATTTCAAGCATCTACCTGTTGCCGTTATAAAAATCGAGCAAAAACGAACAAAAAAATATTTATTTTATTCTGTTTTTTTGTATTTGTTGTTATAGCGGCAACAGAAATACATCATCTGTAAAAATTGCAACTGTCTAACTATCACGGTTCATGAGATACCGCCTGGTGACAGACGGGCAGACTGATAGACAGACGGACGGACAGCGGAGTCTTAGTAATAGGGTCTCGCTTTACCCTTTGGGTACAAAACCATAAAAACGGAGCCATAAGGTCACTTGCTTGTCCGTCCGGCAGTCTAGCAAGTCAAGAAGTTGAAATAAATACCAAATAGGTATTAAAAATTATGTCCCAAATTCCTGTAAAATGTAGCCTTCTGACTGAGAAATGAATTTATAAATGCATCAACCGAACTACGAATGATGACGGTAAACCCTATAACCATTCAATAAAAATTTAAATTAAAACCACACCCACCAAAGATAACAGATAAGATAAGATAACCAAAGTGGGGCGGGCGGATCCGATCGCTAGAGTTATTTACATAACAAAAACTAGCCAATTACATGCTAATTACAACCACAATTATATGAAGCCAGTCGCTCTGCTATATAGGTGCTAGGGCAATTATTTTAACCGACTTCAAAAATGGAGGTGGTTATCAATTGGTTGGTTCCGTAATCCGTACCTCAAAAAGTACTAACAGAACCAATACTTAATTTGAACGAGGGCTAATAATGTATTTTAATTTGTCTATTCTATAGTGGTTACTGCCAATACCTATACTTGTACGGAACCCTCTCCACGCGAGTCTGACTCACTCCTGAGCGGTTTTAATGTGTCTGGTCGATTTTGCGGCATAAGTGCGCGAATCAACAAAACTTTTTTTTTTTTTAATTGTAACTAGAGGTTGCGAGGGAAGTAGCAAAGCAACGCTCATGGTTGGAATTGGAATAGATAGCGAAAAAAGTTGACAAAGGAGATAAAAAAAAAATGCACCAAGCTTAGGTCAATGGGTTATTTAATAAAAATAAGTAGCAAATTAGTTTTTACCGCTCAAAAGACTATTAAAAAACCGCTCAGTTAAATAGCACCTACGCAAAAATATAAATCGCTTCACTCTACTATCGATTGGGCGAAAATTGAGTGGGACGATACACCCCAAAGAAGGGCCTAAATTGTATCTTCTCAAATGAAAAGTCGTCTTTGTTCAGTGCTCGCCAGATGAGTCACTCCACGATCGCGTCTACCAGGGCATGATGAGCCGTAGGCTATAACAACATAGCAAAGTGCAGCGTATTTTCTAATCACGTCCAATTCGGCCCCCGGCGGCGCGCCCCGCCCCGCGCGCGTCACAAACATTTGGCGCGGTTCCCGCTCTCGCCAGGGTTGGCAGCGCGACAGTTTTTAATATGCTAAGAAGTCTACGATCCAGGTTTAATCACGCAACTACGTATGTTGGGAACACAGCCTGTGACTATCTACCACAAAAGGGACAGTCTTCTATTCGCTATGAAAATAAACATTTAGTAAATATGTAGGTTGCTGGATATTATTGTATCTGCCTCTGTGACAGCGTCATAGACTATGTAAGGGCGCTCGCATTTTTGTTTAAATTTCCTATAGATCAAAATCTGGAGGATATTTGGGGATTTGTGCCATAACTACATACTTACAAAAATCTACTTTACTTGTCAAAGTTATGCAGTTAAGAAATTAAACGCTGCGTTCAGAAATAGTGCGGTGCGTGCGTTGATTTGGTTTATTTCTTGTGTGTACCTAACTTTTCCTGATTTCTATTAAATTGTTTACTTCCGGCCATCATGATACTAGGTTTTTAACGACGTAGGCCATATCGAAACATCAAGAATTCGGGCCACAACAAGAACAACCAGAAAAGATTAACAAGATTTTGAATATCACGTGGCATTTGTCTCACTCTAAGTAGCGTCACGTGTTAATTATTAGCTCTTACTTCTGAGTGTTTTCAAAGAAAACTTTCGAATTAATGAATTAAATCATTATCATCTTTTTAAATGAATATCGGCTTATTACCACTGTTTTTCGTCGCTTTGCTGACGTTTCAAGACTGAATTCAGAAGCCTCTTCATCATGAGCACCGCCCGCGACCGCGTTCGACGGTGGACCGGCGAATACTCACACAGAATACAGTGGTAATTAGCCCTTATTCATAACCACGATAGTTGTATCATCAGCATCCTATAGACGTCCGCTCCTCCCAGCAGAATGCATGCTTGGCAGGAAGATTGGTGATCGCTGTATTGCTTTTCATTACTGAGGTAGATGCTGCTGCCCGTCCCCTGGTGTAATAAAAATATAAAATTATATTTGACATGCACGTCAAAAAAGAGTGAACGTACAATTAGTATTTTCCACAACAGTACCTATGGCATCCCTAGTCGCCACGCAGAACGAAAGCCGACAAGATATCTCCCCTCGGTCCTCACAGCAAAGGGTCGTAGACTCCGGCTAGATAACTCCTGCCCGCCTCTGCGCCCCTGGTACATTCCATGACGTTTCTATCGACTGGCGCTGCTGTACGTTAGGCAAAAAATATTGTTAATACGTCATTGATAGATGGGGCTGATATCGCTGGCTCTAGTTAGTTACAACTGGTTTGCCTTTGCTTGGCTCTAAATCAGAGTTTTAAAAACTTAGAAGAAAGACTGATTAGGATCACAAAAACCTTACTAACTGCGCCTGAGTAGGTACCATCTACTAAGGCTTTATGTTCATTTAGTAGGTTGCTAAAAAATATAATCAGCAATATACGCTTGGGTAAGTGATTTGGATCAGTTGAGCTACCTTTAGCAGCGGTCTTCAGGTAGCACACTGTTTCATTTGTTTTTTTTTTAATTTTGTACATACAATTTACTTGCATTGTATTATTATTTCTGTAAATAAATGTATGTACAATAAAACGTTAATTTAACAATAATGCAGTCCACAGGTAGTTTCAAAAAAAAGGAAAAAGGAGACAGTATTTTTATTTCTCTGATTCAACTCTTGGAACAAGTGGGAACAACAACAGAAAAGATGTTCCAAAATTTTTGGTGTGCACCTTACCTTTACATGTGGGAAATAACGGGAAAAGATTTAAACACGTTGGTATAGGAACAAATTACTTTTATTTGGGTGACATGTTTCAAACTTTCAATGTCTGAGTTACTTGCTAGTCCAACAAGTTATTTGAACACCCAACTTTTCAGAAAGCAATATAATTTAAAATTTGCCCAAACGTAAGTCGGAACTTTGTAGTTTACGAAATTAAAGCTGCCATAAAGTTTTCGATTCCGTAAATGCATGCCTAAAATGTACGAAATAAATTATATCGAATCAATTTAAACTATTGGATACCTTATCGCTGTGGAAATAAGGCATAGTTTCAGTTGGTAATGATTTTATATGGAGGGTGAGTAGGGTTGCCAACCATACTTTAAAATAACATTTCCTACGTTAGTTAGCTGCCTCATACTTTATACTTTGGAATAAAAAAAAGGATCGATAATACTATATATCTATCATTAATGCGTGGACCGAAACGAAATGGTCATGTTGACGTGATTTCCAATTGAATGATAAACAAATTACAAAAGGACACAAAAATACGATTTTAGGTATTTTAATAAATTTAAAAAGAATATATTTTATAACAAAATCTTTTTTTATTCTAATCAGTCATAGAGTATACATTAATTTCTTAATAAAAAGTTGGCAACCCTAAGGCTGAGAGAGAACGGTCTCCCCTTCTGTGATATTTGGAGAAAAATGTTGACTTTGCTATTACGAAGTGCATGTTGACATTTATTTATTTAACGATCATAATTCTGATAAAGCACAAGCTGTTGTTTTAACAATCAAGTGGGTTCCCACACCATAAATAATAGTAATAAGTACAAACTAAATTCAATAACATCATCATCATTGTCTTGCCCTTTTCCCAATTTATTTGGGTTTGGCGCAGTACGTCTTTTTCTTCCACTCGCCCCTGTCAGCCGTCACCTCATCATTCACTCCCTTCTCATTCATATCATCTCTCACGCAATCCATCCATCTTTTCTTAGGTCTTCCTCTTCCTTTCCATCCACTAACATTCATATTCATAACTTTCTTAGTTACATGCGTTTCATCCCTCCTCATAACATGTCCATACCAAGCCAAACGATTTCCTTTCAACTTTTCTGTCACTGGTGCAATTTTCAAACTTCCTCTTATATACTCATTCCTTATATTATCCATTATTGTTACTCCACACATCCATCTCAACATTCTCATCTCTGGTGCATGCAATCTTCATTCATCCTTTTTTTTATACTACTTGAATGACGGAACAAGCTGATGGCCCACCTTATGTTAAGCGGTAACCTCTGCCTATGAACAGTGCATTACTTCTTTTTCATGGCCCAGCATTCCGATCCATACATAACGACAGGTCTTATTACGGATTTGTAAATTTTACCCTTCAACTTGAGTGGCATCCGTAGGTCACATGTTGTTGCTGTGACCTGTCGCCATTTCATCCACCCTGAGTTGATCCGATGCGTTAAGTCCCGGTTACAAATTATCAATGTATTCGTTCACAGTTAAGACCACTGAGTTGTATGTAATACAGACATAATGATAATATTTCCGTTCAAACTTTAAACGGAACCAAGAAACAGTTGGTCAAAGTTATTAGTCTCGCTCGTGCACCTACTGGTCACTTCTGCAACCCTGGTACAATTTTCGTCTCAGCATCAGCCTGCGCTACAAAAATGGACTTCCATGAATTTACGTTGTTTAGTTTATTTGACTTTATTTCTGTAACACTAAAGTAAATTTTCCTATGACTTGTACAAAATCCTTTGGCTGAGCAAATTTAAATGATCTTGTGCAGCATCAAAGCTATTCTAAACCGCCTCGAATAGGGAGTTGTTTATCTCGAAATATTAATTTCATTTCGTTGGCTATTACAAAATTATGGACATAAAAATCACCCACTGTTACTTCCATTGGGAAGTGTAAGTCTAAACAGGTTTGTTGTTTTAGCCATGCTACTAGTAAACGCGGACCATCCTTGGAATAGTTACACCGCGTTTTGTCTCTTTCGATCGAATTTGAAGCTACTGTGACAAAAGACAGAAAGCGTCCAATATCTATAGACGTTTTCAGTGATTGCAAATTCGTTAGGAAACTGTCATTGGCATTTTTTAATTTCCCGGTGGTATTATTCCGAAGTCAAGATGTGATTTTAGCCTTAGTCACTAAATATACTTACTGCTAATTTTTATCTATGCTTGTGCGACGCGCGACGTTGCGATCTATTTCCGATACGATTGACGCGCATCGCCCGTTGCGCATGCGTTGCGCTAGCCGCGCGGACGGCCAGTCTATTCTAATGAGGGCTTCTATAGCTGACCTAGATTTTCTAATTAAATAGAAAAACACTAGTGAATTAGGTTTTCCCATAAACACCCCATTTATCAGAAATTATTTTAAGCATCCTAAAATTAATTATTATAGAAATAGCCTAGTCTATTTGGTTAAAAAAAAACACGTAAGCACAGGTAAAGTTTTCCGTGAAAAACAGAAAAATTGCTTTTGGTCGGAAAATCCTAGCTGTATCCGGGTCACTAGCGTCGGATAAACCCTTTTCTTCAGCGCGCGTGATACTAGGCGAGTATCAGACGCGAGGAGGTGTCCGGAGTGCGCCGCGGCGTTATTAGCTGTGCGAGCGAGCGAGACCCGCTGACGTTTGGAATGCCTGGGAGGGAAAGAGACATAGTATACGGTGAAGGTCAACTGATAGTGGTGTAGAGTAGAGCGCAAACAGATAGAAATAATATTATTACTAATTTCGTATACACTTTTGATAGTCTGTATATTGTACGACGCATCACCAATTCATACTAATCTAGATAATTGTGAAAGTTTACATGTTTGTTGGCAGCCCGGCTGTACCGATTTCTATGGAGTTTGGTATAGAGGAATTTTTAAACCGGGATTCATTCTATTCTCCTTGTTAACCACCGAAGCAAAAACGACGGGGTGTTATAAGTTTGACGTGGCTGTGTGTGTGTGTGTGTGTGTCTGTCTGTCGCATCGTAGCGTAGCTCCCGAACTGATGAAACGATTTCGATTATTTTTTGTTTGAAAGTTGAGTTTGTTGGGAGTGTTCTTAGCTATGTTTGATCAAAATCGGTTCAGCCGTTTCATTGCGTTGAGGATTTTTAAATTTTTACAAAATTAATTACTTTTTTATCCCGGTGAAGTGTTTGCGAAGCAGCGTCACAACGTCGTCGTCAGCTAGTTATCTCAATATATAATTTGCTGCGGGATCTGTTTCATGACTAATCTATGCAGCAACAAGCGGTTGGAACGCCAGAAAGTGACGGCACTCTACGAACGAGCGAGACAGCGATACCAGCACGTGCTTCCTTTCATAATCTTCTTTTTGTCTTCTCGCGCCGCTGCTGCTCCAATATTACATCTCATTGTGGGAATTTTGTTTCGTGAGAAAATAGCGGTTTTTGTTTTTTTCGCTCCTCGTTTATTTTTGGAGCGGTTTTAGTTGATGAATAAAATTAATTAAAGAGATGTTTATTATGTGGTTGAAGATGCTGATTTGCATTTTGATACATTGTGTTTCCAGTAAATGAAGCTTATCTATTTCATTCAACCTCTTCTTCTTATTAGGTAATGGCTTCTGTGCGTTATTTGCAACAATTTAGCCAATGTCAAGTGATATCCTATTGTTAGTGTTCAGTTACCAATGATGTCTGTCGGTCTGTCCGTTTATCTGACACACGCAATTTTTCCATACCTAAGTAGTTGACGTAGTACCTACTGATAAACTTGAATTTGCTGCCACGACCCGAAGCGAGGACGACGATATAGGAACAGGAAATGGTGACACAAAAACATAGCCACATAGTTGATCCGTTGCTTTATTTTTGGATGAAGCCGAATTTTGGGGTTTGATTACTAATTGAAAAACAAGGAATTAAAGTTGAAGTATCGAATGAAAGCTGATGAAATGGATATCTGAAAAATATAATACTTAAGTAGGTAAACAGGTGAAATATTAACTCAAGTATTTGTTTGGAATTTTTTACAAGTTACTTTGAATAATGCCGCTCTTGTTTCATTTTCTGCACATTTGAATTCGACCATTTTTCGCGTTAGAATCCAGAAAAAGTTGTGAGAAAGAGAAGTATCAAATAAAATATGGAACGCAGTTTACGCAGGACAATAACATTTTGGAGCGTGCGGAAGGTATCAATTGGAAATATAAAATATAGTGAAAAGAGCATTTTTTATCGTCTTGCATATTTTTTTAACAAAATCTATACTTCAGAACTATTAGCGATGATCCAATATACCTTTACTCATACCCGAAACGAATTATAGTGCATATGGTTTTCAACTCATGGTCTGCTTAGCGCTCCACTGGATTTATAGTACCAAAGCTTTAAAAGCGATCGTGCCGCTAAGGAAAACTTAATTTCAGTAAGTGAATACATTTTTTTTTTTTTTTTTTTTTTTTTTTTTTTTTTAACATTGATAGACCTAATAATAAATTAATATATTATTATTATTATTTTATTGATTTAATATATTATCACCCAACAAGTCCTGAGTCTTTATATACGATGTATGTGACATAAGTAAAGATAAGTGCGCTAATTTTGAAAGGTTTTTACCGTTCGAATTTATAGCTTTTCGATAGATTTGTAAATAAAATTTTGGAATAACTAAAAGTTTGAGTTAAACCTCTTGTTAACAGATATTTTAATGAAGTAGGTATTTCTAAAAGTAACAGTGTACGTATCAAAAATATTTTGAATCTAGGATTTTTGGAATTTTAAATGTTCCTTGTGAAGAGGAAATAGCATCCAAATATAACATCATCTTGTGCCTACGATATCTTACGAGCTCAAATATTCGTCGTCCAAGTGATAAATCATCATTTTCATTTATTTTTTATTTATTTCACCTTATAACATAGTTTGTCACACTAAGGGAAGTCACATAAACATATTAATAAATTTCAAAGTTTCACAAATTTAGATTTAAATTCGAATATATAAGTATAAAAATTCAATTTAAGTTTAATATTTCAACATAGCTTACTTACTCAAAATAAATAATAATAAAAATAATAATCAGACAAAAATCAATTAAAATCTAATTATATAATCTAAAAAACTAAACTACCTTGGGTACATCTAACCCAAAAACTATTAGGTACCTACTATAAATCATTATATCAGTCGTTTTCCAGCACCTCTCGAGAGCAAACTACACAATATCGTTATTTAGCAAAAATTAGGAACTAAAACAGTCATTTTACTAGAAAACCTTTCGTGAATCATATCAATTATTTTATAAAAACGGGAAATTTTCACGTACTGTTAAATCGATGTAAGCACCGACATTGTTTCGACCCGTTTCGAGAGCCTTTTTCAAGGTGAGTGAAAATACGTACGAACGTACGTACGTACGTAATAGGTACGTGAAATTTTCCCGTTTTTATAAAATAATTAAAACAGTCATGTTCGTAAACTCGTTCATGCAGTAAAATGCATTTACCTCATGTTCTTTATAATGTTGTCTCATGAGATCCACAGCTATAACATTGTCATAAGTGCTACAGATCACAAAGCTATAATTATTAATCTGTTGCCTCTAACTGATATTCCGTATTTTATGCGTCCAGCTGATCAGAACTGGTTCGACCGGTTTGTTCATTTGCATTCTATTCGGTTCCATTCATATGATATGCCTGCTTGGTAGGTGTTGGTAAACTTGCTTTGAGAATTGGTACACCCGTGCTTTATATTATTACTGGGTATACGAACTAGCTGACCCGCTCGCGACTTCGTCGACGCGTAGACTTTCATACAAACTTTAACACCCTTTTTCAACCCCTTAGGGTTTCGAATAGGGTAGGCGAATTTTCAAAAATCATTTCTTAGTGCGCGCCTACACCCCTTAATAAATGCTTGTGCCAAATTTCAGACCTCTCGGCCCAGTAGTTTCCGAGCTTTCGTGATGAGTGGTCAGTGAGTGAGTGGACTTCTTCTCTTTTATATATATAGATTTACATTCCGTAATTTGTAACATATACGAAGTTAAAAATATGAGGTATCTTCCTCCTTGAATCAAGTGCTGTGCTACTCGTATCTGGTGTTGTAACGTGGTTGGTAGGTAACCATTTAATAACCAATGCTTGAAGCACACTCGAAAATCAGTGATTTGACACATAAGACAGGTAGGTAGGATACCTACCTAATACCTATTTGTAATATTAGTAAATATGACTGTATCTAATTTTCACTAGAAACGGGATATTTACCATGATAGTTTCAAAAGTTATATGACTGTATCGCTTCAAATTGATCATTGTAAATTGATAAACGAATTTGTGTGATATTTATAAGAACGATGTAGATACCTTATCTATTCTTGATGATCTATTAGTACGCAGTTGTGCCTTAAAAAAAGAGACCTTTATAAATCTAAATGTGTTACAGAAGGTATTCTTCTTACTACCACCACTATAACAATTTAGCGAATTTCTGTAACTTATTTGGATTGAAAGGTCTCTTTATTCAAGACACGACTGCGAACTATTGGATCATCAAGATTAAGATATAAGGTGGGTATTACCCTACATCGTTCTTATTATCAACTGTTAATTGTAACTACTACCATTTAAGTACACAGACCAACTGGAGAGTGAGGTTTTTATAACGGTAAAGTTAGGAAAAGACCTCCACAACACATTTACTGAATTATGGAGAACACACTCTTCTTGTGTCTTAGGTTTAAGCATACTATTTATTTAGTTTTAAGATTCATTAGTTTTATTCCTGTATTTGTTCTGTAACACACGTGTGGGCGATTGCATCAGCGTCATCTTTGTCTTTTGATCCAGGCGCGGACGCGCAGGCGGCCATGACGGTGGGCGTGGCCAACATGCTGTGCGACGATCGCTCCGCCCCGCTGGCGTGGCCAACCGCGCCCCCAGCTCCCCCTCCCGCGACCATCTGGCCCTACCCGAGCGGTAAGACACCTCCTACTTTATTCTGCTCTCCTGGTAGCTACGCGCCAACTGCATTGCGAGACCGCGCACGCCGTTTCACGCTTTACGCGGCCTACATTCTTTAATAACATGTCTATCTCTTTTTATTACTCTATTTAGAAAGGGATAGTATAAATTTCTGCCAAATTCTTTAGGCATCCCGCCTGTTGTTGTAACGCCTTTACGTTCATGATGCTTTGGTAGCAGCATTGCAACTGCGCCCGTCCGGTTGAGCAGTCTTAAATGACCGGTCGGAGAGTTTAAATTGCCGCTGTTATAGAGGAAGTTCTTTATGAAGTAAGGATTACATTTTGCCGGCTTTCTTATTCAAAAAAAAAGTACAAAGAAGAAATAGTTTGGCAAGACTTAACTTTAAAACCGGGTTTATTTTTGTATTATCAGAGCTAGGGTTGGTAGTAAGCCCTTTTTTACCCGCGTTCCGCGGTAGGTATATGATATACTAGAATCCGCCCGCGGCTTCGCTCGCATTTTACCAGGATAAAATAGCTCAATACTCAATCTTTCTTTGTACTAAATTTCATCGAAATCAGTACGTTATACGGCGTGATTGAATAACAAACATAGGAACAGACATCCAAACATCGTAACTTTGACATCGCTTCTTCCCCACTACTCAACAATTTATTATATTAGTGGGATTAGGTATTGTTTGTGTTGTCTGTTACCATATCTCCAAATGTTGATTTTTGCTAATTTTTTGTGTGTGATTTCACACGTTTCAATGGTTTCAACAAAACGTTTTCTATGGTTTTATCTGCGATGAACATAACAAAAGATCTTTATTAAATTTTATTTTTAGCTACCTTCGTGACACGAGCTGGATTGGCGTCATTTTATGAAATTATTTTATAGTTTTTTTTTTTTTTTTTTTTAGTTAGGTATACATGGTATGCGCAGTAACTCATTAATTCGCTTATTCCAATATACCAAGATAAAAATAAAATATAAAATATCTCTTTTCGCTGGTCGGTGCAAAAATCACTCGTAGCGCTGGCTGTTCGATAGTGTATATTTTGATTAAAGACAGAACTTTACTTTTGATTGAAGTATTCAGTAAATTGGTACCTAATGCATGCCAGCCGCGGTAATGCGATATCTAATCAAAACTTCCCACCATCAGTTCTGACATCAAACACTTCTAGATAACATTATCTGTGGGTATCTATAGCTTGTCTACATCTACATCTACACTAATATGATTAAAAGGTAATATTTTATTGTTTATTTGTTTGTTTGTTTAATTCTGTCACCCATAGAAAACTACATTATCAGTGAGTAACTTAGGGTATGTTTTATTAGCTCCCGCCCAAGGTTTTATGTGTATTAATTTCCGCTGAACTCCGTAACGGTTGAGCAGATTTTGATGATATTTGGTGTGTGGATGGATGCTTGTTGTTTTTTATTCCACACCACGCATGCATGCGGGAAATGACTACTAGTAATATATATATATATGTCTATCGCACAATATTACGTGCCTAATAAACAGTGAACCAATAGTTCGAAGGAATGTGACATGTGAATTAAAGGTGCCTTCTTTTCACCACACTGGGCTGGTTAGTAAATATGTAGGTATGTAATTAGACTTCTCTTAATATCTAAAGAAGGTTAGGTAAACGCAGTCACATAATTTGTATCATCTGTAGGTATACCTAAGGAGCAGACGGCATTAAAGTGCTACCTTATTCTACCCCCGTGGAAGTAAAACAACACCAAACACCACCTCAGGGTTTGTTGAAACTTCCATTGTTTCTAGCCCGATCTCATCGGAAGGCTAAGGATCACTTTCAATAAAAAATTGTTTGAAATTTCATATATTTTTGACATCATTGTATTTTTTATCGTACAAATCCAGCACACCTGCTATAATGGGTTTATTTTTTTAATCTCCGAGTAACCCGATCCCGTTTATTATGTTCGCGGCGGCTTTCAACGTTTTTTACTCGCTTTGGACGATGAATTAATTACTATGGTCTTAACGAAATCATTTACAATTGTTGGATTTCTCACTTTTATTTGAATGTACAGGAGTAATTAGATTATAAAATTATTAATCACAGAATAGCCATTTACGATTACCTACTTAATTACTTGTGTTAATTACTTGTTATTGATCAAAGGTTTCAACGTTTAGATTCAAAAAGCATAGAAGTCATACAAATATCCTTAGGTTTGACTTATCTGATGTTTCTTTAGTTTATTACCTACTGTAGCAAAGTAAAGAAAAACTTGCAGTAACATAGACTTGAATTAAATACGGAAAGTTAAAACAAATCACGCGAAGAAGTTTTAAAACAGTATCCCTAATGCCTACATAACTTGGTTGATCAACTTTTGAGTTAATGCCCGTAAAGTTTAGAGGCCATAAACGTTCTTTATCTTTCGTCATATAAAAATCGTGACAGTTGAAAGAAATGAATGCGGAATGCATGTTAGTAGATTTTTTAATTATATTAATAAAATAACAATACTAGCATTCATTAAAATAACTTTCATAGGAAATATGGCGACACTGTCAACCTACTTACGCTGGGTCTTGTAAATTTATCTCAAAAACGAGAGAAAAAAAACAAAAAAAAGACCGGATACATCGTTCACCCGCATCCAACCACTAAATCGCTCCCAACTCGTTGAACGGAACTGTCACTTTCACGCCATAAATTATCGACCATCAAAAAACACAAAATAAAAAACCCATTTATCGATAATACTTGAGTTCGGCGTCCGTACAACCCTAATTTAGCTCGCCCCACCCACTTGCCCCGCCCACTTCACGTCTCAGCCAATCAAAGAGTGGCGCACCTTCAAAGGAAGTCCTTCATCTTCGCCGCCTCGATCTCCTTAGTGTTGAGAATTACTTTTTACCTTTATGTTTTTCTTGTAATAACAAGTTGGAGAATCATGGCAAGTCTTGCTGGCTCGGTTGGTTTGGCGTGTGACACCTCACGCGATGTTCAAACGCAAAAAATACGATCCATGCTCGACAAAGTATGATGAACAATGATTGATTGGATTTGACTGACTTGCAACTTGCAGCGTTCTTTTTTTCTTTGCGATTTGAAAAATAACGGATAATTTTTAATTTGTTTTATTGAAAATTTACGTAAAGGGATAAAAGTTAGTAGCATATCTAGAAAATTTTAGACTTTTCCCAGAAAGGGACAGAGCCTCAATGAGTCTCTTTTCACTGTGGGTTACACCATCGTGTGAATATAGACGTGACAAGTGGTGAGCTCATCGCCGCCATTGCTTCCCATTGACTCGGCTATAGGTAACGCTTTCTTTCAGTAATAATATACATTCCTATAAGCTAGCAGCCAGGAAAAATCTTAGGTATATCAACGATTTTTTCTAAAAAGTCCGGATAATCCCTTAGTCGCCTTTTATGACATTCACGGGAGGAGAATGAGGCGTCTATTCTTAGGCCGGATGCACCACGGGTTTAAATATAGATACTAGATACTCAAACATAAAGTGATACCTACCTATTAATTACCAAATTTTAATAAATCTTAAAAACTCGCAATATGATTTCATGTTAATATTTTCAAGTACCTAATTCATCATTAATTTATTCATTAACAATTTACAATTGTGTTTGAAACTGTGATACATAATAAAATAACATTAACTCTATTAACATATTTTCGATGACTTTTGATATTTAGAACCTCTCGGCTTTTCAGGCTTTTTTTTTCAGTAGTAGAGTTTTCTGTGAAAGAGTTCGTCCGGGGAAGTACTACCACCATGCCTATTTCTGCCGCAAAGCACTAGTGCTTGCATTGCTGTGTTCCGGTTCGAAGGGTAAACTTCGATTCGAAGGTGCCGGTAAACTGCAATGCGCAGTCTGCTTGCAGTCGGCCGTTCGAACTGAGTCTTACAGTTATGAACTGCACGGAAACCGTATTCAAACTTCAATTTGCATCTACCTTAGAATGCAGTTATAATGCAGCTCTGGTGGGTTACTATGAGCTCTTATTGCCATGCAGTTGATAAACTATTCAGTACAAAATATTGGTTCCGTGATGTCCGCAACTATATTTAAAGGCACAATCGCAGAGGGTCTACAGACTTCTGCGATTAAAGTTATTTTAACGATGAAAAATGTCAACGATGAACCGATATTTTGTACTGAATAGTTTTTGAACTGAATGGATATAAGAGCTCATAGTAACCCCCCTGGTTGTCGATTGTAGAATCGAACCATAATGACAGACTTGCATGATACTGGCTGGATGCTTTAAAAACGCAGTTTTCACGGGCTTGTATGTTAATTAATCGAGGAAGCTTTGAGAGGCTTTGAGGAACTCTAACACCTGTTTTCAACTAAACCTATGCGACGCCTAAATCCGATGCCTAAATATTAAGGAGTTGCCTAGAGCAAAAAAACGTTTCCCCAACCTTTAGGTGATGCCTGCGACGTTAGGCGCTGCCTAAAGTTATGACATCGATTATGCGTGCCGTAATGTTGGGCAACTCACCTAAACTGACAGATTGCCACCCGTTATCACTCGTCGTCGTTTCGTATGAGGTAGTGCTGGCCTCTGGTGTCAGAGTTTGTCAAGCCGCCCGAGGGCCTCTGACATGGCTTATCGACTGCTATTAATCAATAACAGCCGGGACCGACAGCTTAACGTGCCCTCCGAAGCACAGAGCGATGGAAATCCGCACATTACTTAGAAAAGTCATTGGTGCGGAGCCTATAGGATCGAACCCGGTATCGTTGGATTCTGAGTTGCACTATTGAACCGTTAGGCTACCATCGCTCACGTTATCACTGAACCTAGGCGACGCCTAAATCGCTAAAAACAAACAAAATCATAGACAATTGTAAAAAAAATTGCCAACTCTTATTGTAAGATTCAACTAGTGAAAATCGATTGGTGAAAGGTTTTTTTTTTAAGGAATTGCCTAGACAGGCTTTACTTAATTAGGCGACTACTTGATTGAAGTTAGTGAAAACGGGTGTAAGAAAATCCGTGTAGGTAGGTAAGCGGGTGAAGCCGCGGCTTATCGATAGTCATCAATAAAACATTTGATTCTAACATGACATGATTCTCATTCTACCCATCACCCTATTCAAATTCAATACACATTCAATTTAAACCAAATCAATTGGTTTATATGGCTTTCGGCATAAAATTAAAGCTATGCTAATGAAGTAGTTCTCTCTCTCCCTCTTATGGGATAAACAATGTTTGTCCCGCTCTGTCGCGAGGCATGGGGAATAATGCATTAGCTTGTCCGGCCGACAGGCAACTCATTATGAGAAGTTGAAAGAGTTCAGTCAAAAAGGTTTTATGGAGTGGTATTTTATTTGGTTGTGTCTTTTCCTTTTGTGGGTAGAAATTAGGTGTCTTTGTTTCAAATGATGCAAGCTTTTTCCCAGGTAGGTTTGAGGAGGTAAGGTTAGTACAGTCAACAGCACAAATAAATAATAAATAAATATTGCTGAACTGTTCACACAACATTTTCTAGCCCCAAGATAAGCAGAGCTTGTGTTTTGGGTACTAGATAACTCATAATACAATATATTACATAGATAGATATATTTTATTATATAAAATACGCAGACCACCCTGTTTTTTTTTTTTATACTACTTGAATGACGGTACAAGCTGATGGCCCACCTGATGTTAAGCGGTAACCTCTGCCTTATGAACAGTGCATTACCTCATAGGTCACGTCCTCCTAGGACGCACCCTATGTGGCATTGCACTGCGCCCGCCACCCTGAGACATAAAGATGAAAAGTCTCATGTGCCTGTAATTTCACCGGCACCCTTACCCTTCAAACCGGAACACAGCAATGCGAGCACTACTGCTTTGCGGCAGAAATAGGTATGGTGGTAGTACTTTCTTTTTTCTCAGGAACAAATAAAGGTAAAACTTTAAATTTAAACCAAATATAGCTGTGAGCATAAAGTGTTGTAAAAATCAAGCTTCTAATCTTAGAGCGTATACGGAGGCCACACTGCTCTACCCTTCTATTTTAACTACCTATGTCTAATTTTTGTATGGAAATCGCGACTGTATGTGACAATCGTTAGGTTAGACCACAAAGCCCAGCCGTTAATTAAAAATCGAATTATCCTTGCAATATGTTTTGTCTCTTGCATTGAAAGGCAGTTTCAAACTGGATCGAATGAGACAAAATACGGTGTTTCCAAAGGATGATTCGCATTTACTAGTAGCACGGTTACTGCATGTCCTGGGGCCCGCAATGTACAACCACCTGCCAGCGCACATCATTGCTGCACCTAGTTTGTTCTCGTTTAAAGCCAAACTGAAATCATGGCTAGTTGAGAAGGCATTCTATAATGTTGCGGATTTTGTGCCCAAAATCCGATGACATAATGGTAACATTAAATCATAATTCTATTCGATTTTTATTTATTAATTGACATGTTGTTTAAATAATTAATTGTTAATTGGAAACTTAATGTAAGTTACAATTTGTAACCTAATTAATTGATATTATTATTGTTTTAATTAGTATTTTTTATTATTACTATTTATTAACAATTCTATATTATTCATTTATTTATTAACTGACCGACGTGTAAAAATTATTTACCAATAAATTGATTATTCTGATTATTCTGATTATTCTGGACGATAAACCGAACTCAACGTCAGAAAAAAACAGAATCTTACATCTTAAACTTAACTGCATAAAACATGTGATTCTTCTTATAAGCTGATAAAAAAACAGAATCTTACATCTTAAACTTAACTGCATAAAACATGTGATTCTTCTTATAAGCTGATAAAAAAACAGAATCTTACATCTTAAACTTAACTGCATAAAACAGAATCTTACATCTTAAACTTAACTGCATAAAACAGAATCTTACATCTTAAACTTAACTGCATAAAACATGTGATTCTTCTTCTAAGCTGATAAAAAAACCACTTACAGGAACAAGCCTGTCCAACTTAACACAGACCGTATACCTGTCCTGACTTGGAAGGGCTATATTCTGTGAATCTATTAAACATAGGTGCCCATGAAGCTAATTGATTGCAGGAATCGATGTTATACTGTTGTTTATTCTGTGGTTACGGCAAACGGTAGCATCGATTTAGATGCAATTTGCATCGATAAGCAGGCTACAGTATGCAGACATTATCAATAAACGCCCGTAGGCTGGGCGTTTTGAATTGCAGCAAAGTTTTTTGTATAATTTTTAACTATAAAATAAATAATAGTTGAGCTGATCACAATGAGGCCAAACACGTCCAGTCTACTATTAAACATCGGGAGTTCCGTTGTCCACCATCCGTCTCCGACATCAGATCAGCTCGCTGTCACCATCATATTGTATTGTCATACAAAACCAAGGTCTATGCAAAGTTTAAAAATGTTTAATCGACAAAAAGTGTCTCAAATAGAGCTTCTCAGATTTGATTCCGGACAAACATACAAGCAAACAGACGTGAAAGTGACTGAAATAAGAGTATAAAAATAATAGCGACTGCATTGATCCGTGAATGATCAAATTCAGTGAAATGAAATTATATTTAATGAAACTTGATTGACTTGATACAGGTAGTTTGGTTCATAGGTACTCTATTTTTTAACCCCCGACGCAAAAACGACGGGGTGGTATAAGTTTGACGTGTCTCTGTGTGTGTGTGTGTGTGTGTGTGAGTGTGTGTGTGTGTCTGTCTGTCGCATCGTAGCTCCCGAACGGATGAATCGATTCCCTTTTTTTTTTTGTTTGAAAGGTGAATCTGTCGGTAGTGTTCTTAGCTATGTTTGATCAAAATCGCTTCCGCCGTTTCATTACGTTGAGGGTTTTTTAATTTTTATAAAATTAATTACTTGTGGTATCACTGTACTCGACTAGATTGTCGTGCAAATATTTAATTTTAATTTTAGCATTGTACATTATCTAATAATTCTTAAAATAATTAGCAGTAGCAGCGTAACAGTGTATTTGATTCAGACGATCCAACTACAGCAAGTCCACCTTGCACCACTTCACAAAAACACATATCAACAATGCAAATTCATGGACGTGCCGACTTACAAAGTAATCATTTACTATCTGTGATGCCGCTACGTGTAGGTACTTAGGTACTTTATATTCAATCCTTGCGCTTCCGGAGTCGCACAGGCATGTTCAATATTTCAATGGGAATTCAATGCAGAGCTGTTGTGACTGTCATCATTTTGATGAGCCTGTAAACGACATGGCACTTTTAAAAGATAGTTGATTTCAAATTGCACCAGCATATCATTAAATCAATATATATAAAATCGTTGCGTGACTGACTGACTGACTGACTGACTATCAACGCCCAGCCTAAACCATAAGTCTTAGACACCTAAAATTCGGAGCGTACGTTCCTTTTGTGGTCTATAGGGTCGCACTAAGAAACGAATTCATGTAATTCAACCCATAAGTGGGTGCAGCGGGGTGTTGAAGTTTGTATGGAAAGTATACGCGGACGAAGTCGCGGGCATTCCATTAGTAAGCCTATAATATGCTTACTGTTGGTCACAGGCCTACTGGTCAATGGACTATAATAAACTGCAAAGGAACATTGCATCCAACTGCGACTTCTCTATGTTGCAATGCTCCGCTACACTAAGTGGTTCGGCTGCGGTGCAGTATGGCATTTATTTTATTTATAACGCCACCACAGCCAGCTCGCTGTTGGTTCGGCGGGGATCAAGCCCCTCCGGTTTCCCCAGGATATTTTTTACTTGTTTTTATATGAATGGATTTCGGAACAAGTAGATGGCCCTCATGACCATGAGGTTAAGCGGTAACCTCTGCCTATTACAATGCTTTACCTCAGAGGTAGTCACCAAGTAACGTCAACCTAGGACACGCCCTACGTGGCATTGCACTGCACGCGGCACCCCGAGACTTATAGATGAAAAGTCTCGTATGCCAGTACTTCCCCGGACAAACATTTTTAAAAAAATACTCTACTACTAATACGTAATACTTCAGGCAACAATAAGGTCTCGCCTGTCGCATCGCATAATCTGATGGCGTAGTGACATGCTACGTGTTGTCAATAAGACCCTCACTTGAAGCAGTCTGCTTTCCTGTTCCAGGCCAACTGCCAGTTTCCATGGAGAGCATGGTGATGGGCGGCGTCGGCGTCAACAGCCTCGGATCCATGGGCAGCGGCGTGTCATCCATGGGCGGGTTCCAGCTCGTCAGAGAACCTACCTCCGGGACCTTGATACTCCTGCCTGCACCACCAGATTTGCCCCATACAGTGGTATGGGGGGGAATGCCGTACTCACCAGCGCCTTTACTGTTACCCCCACAACCCCACCCGTCTCACCACTTACAGCTGTTACCGGGAGATCTACTAGCGTCCACAGCGACGCTACAACACACACATACTCATTCTACCAGATTGGTAACCTTAGCGCCAGCCCCGGCGCCTCAACAGCACCAATCACATAAGGTTGACCAGCGAAAACCGATCATGCAACCAATGATAACGCCCCACTTGATAAAAATCGAGCCAGAGCCTCCCCAAGAGAAACCGCAACCGACGTTTGCACCGGAACCAGTCCCACAGCCGATGATGACTACGCATCTGTACTACCAACCAGAGTTCAATGAGCAGCCATGTAGGAGCCAAGCGACTTCACCACCAGCACCATCACCGCCACCCCCTGAAGCCCCAGAAATGCCAGCACACAGAGACGCATCGAACCAGACAGACCACGTCGAAGACGAAGAAGAAACACCCAATAACGCAGATGATGATGAAAGAGAAGTAGCGTGTGTGGGTGTCGCACACTTTCCCGATGATGCAATGGCCAATCAAAGCGCACTATCAACAGCTATCGAATCTGAAGAGTCTTCGGAGCTACCGACGTCTGTAGTCTCTGGAATTGTGGAAAAAGCCATAGACGCTATTGACGAATCTATGCAGAACTCTAATTCCAGTAGCGGTGGAGATGAGCTAGTAATAGATACGGCCCATACAAGCCCCGTGACAGTGTCATCACAGCCAACTAGACCTATGGTCGACGTAAGCGGACTAGAACTGTTATCCAATAGCATCGAGCAGTTTGAACGAACCACACCTGGGACTTCCATGCCTATACTGGAATCTTCTCCATTGACAATAGACACGAGACCCACCAAACTAAGCATCCACATAAAAAGCTCGCCGAAATCCCCACCTAGAACCGAGGCAGAGCCTATAAGGAGGTTCGAGTTTCCCGATCCCGGTACGAGTGAAAGGGCCAAGCCCTCCCTCGACGGTCTGGGGTTGCTATGTGCGTTGGCAGAACAGAGGTTCATGGAAGAGGTTGTCGATAGCCCATCAGCGTCACGCCCGTTCATAAAGAGCGAGCTACTCAGCCCTACTGAAGACAGAGAACGATTGTCCGAATCCGCGAGTAAAAAAGACAGACATAGGCACAAAGACGGTGATTCTTCCAGTGAAAGAAGAGGTAAGAGAAGCCAGGATCGAGAAGAAAGATTAAGACATAAGTTGGAAAAGGTGCGTCGACATAAAAGGGAAAGAGAACGGGATGCAGCAAGGGGAGGTGAACTTGAAGCTAGTTTGAGGAGAGTTACTGCCTGTCCGTGTGGAGGTGGTCCTTGCCCTCACACTCCAAGCGTGCCATCAGCACACGCCTTAGTCAATGCCATGGAAAAAGATATGAGAGAAAGGCTCCACGAGTTGGAGCGACAGTTCGATGAAAAGAAAGCTCAAATAAATGCTCTTACGCCAGTGACGGTCCACCCAACTTTATCGAACTCATCCACACCGTCTACGCCAGCTTTATCCCCCGATTCCGATAGAGGATCCTCTCAAAAGCGGAAAGTTGGCAGACCGAGGAAGGTCTCAAGTCCAGACTCCACAGAAACGATAGTGGCAAAGAAACCCAAGTCTAAGAGTAGATTGGTTGGGTATTTATTGGCTAAAGGAAAGCTCAAGGGAGGTATATTGTGCACCAGAGGTGAACCTCGTGAGGATGTCAACAGGACTAGCAAGGTCCGCCCCAAGCTAAAAGCTGAACCAATTATGAAAATCCACTCTGAAGAAGAAGAACGGGACTATAGCTTAAACAGGTCAGCCAGTTCTTCTATGGAGAGTTTGAATGAAGTCCGGCAGAAAAACCGAGAAAAAGTTGATCGGCTAGCCAGAAAACATTCTAGAGACGATTTCCCTGAACTAGAGTTCGCAATGCGCCGTGCCAGCGCTTCTAGCGACAGCGACAAAGAGAGGCGAAAAGCTAAAAAGAGACGGAAGAGTCTCAAGTCTAAAGATAGATCTGAGGCCGGTCCTTCTGAGCCACCCATCCCGCCTGCGCAAGTTTATAGCTGCACCCTGACTGAGGACAAGATAGACACTGCGCCGAGAGTGCTCACAGCAATGGGAGGTCTTTTCTACGCTGGGAAGTTGAGTGCAGTGACAGCGCCCGATGTTTACGCCATAACCTTAGACGGAGAGAGGGGCAACAAGCCACATATTTTGTCACGAGAGGAGACGCTGCGAGATGCTGTAAGTAGACGTTATATTCAGTTAAGTAACTACAGCTCGTTCACCGTAAGATCTCCACCCATGTGGAACCAAGGCAGGGGACGTCTTACGGTGAACGAGCTGTATTTGATTTTTAGACAGAAACCTAAGACCTACCAGCAGTGAAAATATATAAAAGTCTTCCACGTGAATTGTTACCAGAGGTTGAGTGTACCTACTCAGACCTACTCTCAGCAGAGAGGAAACGGGTTGTAGATAAATAATCGTCGAAGGAGGTGAGGTGTTTCCGCTAAACTAAAAGCCGCTTCAAAAAAATTAAAAAGAGTCCTTCAGGGCTGGCAACGTATTGGCAATGCCCCTGGTGTTGCAGATGTTAATAGGCGACTGTAACCGCCGGTTACCATCAGGCGGGCCGTATGCCAATTTGTCGAGCAATTACATTAAAAAAAAACAGGGAGGAGTGGACGTCGTCATCATCCGTTAGACGCCCCATTGCTGGACGAGGTCTCCTCCATACGATACGATGGGGGGAAATCACCACGCTTGGCAGGCAGATTGGTGATAGCAGTATTTAATTCTTAAGAAACAGAAAAATCTTTGTGGGTACTGATCCAAGAAAGAAATGTAGATACGCCACTTCTGCATTCGAACCCAAGGCCCCTGAATCACGAGAAGACACCGCTTTGACAATATTCCTCATCCAATATTCATATTGTCGGTTTCTCAAAGTATATCTTTCTTCTTCCAGATCCTAGAAGTGAGTCCATCATCAGTGTCAGACCTACCCTCTGGCACGCGAGTTTGTGCTTACTGGTCGCAGCAATACAGGTGCTTATACCCTGGCACCGTAGCTGTCTCGTCTCCAGACCCTCATGATGACGAGTTCGTTGCCGTGGAATTTGACGATGGAGATTCTGGGAGGATAGCCATTGAAGATATCAGGTTCTTGGAGCCGAATTATCCTGTTGTTGGTGAGTTAGTTAGATTTAATACGTAATATAAATTAATAATGATGATGTTACGATGTTTTCGTGCATTAACAACAAAACAGCTGGGCTAATTTTGATAAAAATTGTTACACAAATAGATTGAAACTTGAAATAAAATAAAAGATACTTTTTATCTTTGGTCGAAGCTTTTTACCCATAAATTTAAGTCCCTCCATCGAACAACGCGAGTAAACCCGCTGTTGACCGCTATTTCGCCAAAGGTTCTCTTATTAAGCTCTTCTCCAAAACTACTGAATAGATTGGAATGTGGTCTTAACTGTTGGATAGATTGTTTCTTCGGCAAGCATGGGCTTTACGCGTGAAATAAGTCGCGAGTGGGTCAGCTAGTTCAAACTAACATTTAATTCGCTGAACGTTGTACTAAAATGGGCGATCTTATCGATAGTAGTCAACCCTCAGACAGTACAGACTGTCTTCGGACGGATATACGATTTCATACGGTACTTGGATTGTAATATTTTTCCAAACATTATCAGCAGCCTTTAGACGTCCACTGTTAGGCGAGGCCCCCCCATTTGGATTGTAATGGGTGGGATTTGCCATAATCACCAAGCTTGGACGGCAAATTGGTGATTGCAGTATTGGTGTTGAGTACTCCGGTGGTTGCCGCTGCCCATCCTCTGGAGTGTAATCCCTTAGTCGGTGTTTACGACATCCATGGGAGGAGACGGAGGGATCTATTCTTAGTCCGGGCACACCATGGCTACAATATTTTCTAAAAGCGTATGCCTAATCATGATGTCATGTTTCTACGACTATCCATCGATCTTAAACCTTCCACTAATTCTGAGTCAATTTAAGAGAATGTGTACGAACTTTCTTCTTCTTTCCTTCTTAAATTTAGATTAAGCAGGCTGCATGAGCATTGTGCGGTTTCTTTTGTAACTTTTAATTATAAATGTTTTTAGTTTTATATGTAACCGACTTTGTTAATGCTTTAATAAACATTTGTTTCTTTGTTTCTTTCTTTCTTCGAACAGTTTTCGAGTCTAAACTATACATTTTTAACAATTTCAGAATACGAAAACCCTCTATTCACACTGGGAAAGAGAAGAAGAAACACCAGCGTCACAGAGGAGAAGAAAGTACTCCTTTCAACCAGCACCGCACCTTCTGCGATCACCGAGCCCAAACCTTCCACCTCTGAATCCGTAGCCAGCCCAGACGACGACAGACATAAGGACAGAAAGAAGCTCAAAAAGCACAGAAAAGACAAGTTAAAACGTCATAGCAGCGAGGATGACCCCACAGATTATATCAAAAAGAAGAAGAAAAAACACAAGTGCTGTGACGACCATTGCAAACACCGGAAACACCATAAGAAACATCACCGGAAACACAGAAAACGACACCACTCTAGCAGCAAAGAGACCAGTTCATCTGACGAGCAGAAGATTGCGTCACCAGATTTTGTGGATAACAAATCTGAGGACTCTGGAGACTCCAATGACAGGCTGTCTACATTAATAGCTGTGGAGAAGTCTCCCAATGAGAAAATGAAGACGGTTATAAAGAAAGCGGTTTTGTCTAAGAAGTGTTTGGTGAAAACAGCTGTGCTTGACTTTAGTACTATGAACAAGTGTACTCGGACGGATGAAGGGGAGCAGGATAACTTGAAGGACAGCGGTATTTGTCTGGATGAGGAGGCCGGCGCGTCTACCAGTGATGGTACTAAGAAGGTAAAAAAACAATTTCTTCACTTTCTTTCTGGTATAAGCTGTAATTCCACCGGAATTTAGACCTTTTCCACTAACTGCTAAAATCATTTTGTGACGCTGCCAAGATGTTGACTGGCTTGGATGTTGATAATGTACACTCTTACTACATAAATCAGGCCATAAACAGCTCGCGGAATGGTAACCATACATACATACATACATACATACATACATACATACATACATACATACATACATACATACACACATGGTAACCGTTGGGGAAAAAGGTTCTCGAGTGGCGAACACAAACTGGACGACGCAAAAGAGGATGACTTCCCTCTCGTTGGACCAATTAAGCAAACCAATAAAGGTCGCAAGATTTCCGTGGGTGGAGGTGGCTCAAGAACGTTCGTTGTGGCATTCTATGGGGTAGGCCTATGTCCAGCAGTGGACTTCTGTAGGTCATGATGATGATGATGACTATATACATAAAGTCATCAGGTGAGGGATAGCCAGAAACTACGGATCTTCACTTGCTACGATCCAAACATGCTTCCACACACACACACACACACACACACACACACACACACACACACACACCTATACGTGTCCTGACGTCCTTAAGAGGACTATAGTGGTATGTCACCAACCGAGGACCCTCTGAAAAACTAGGTTAGCGACCTCTTAGGGAATTGAGAGTGCGCCAGAAAGAGAAAGAAAAAAAAAACATGACTGATGAGCCAAGTCTTATAGCTCTATCTCAACATTTTTTCGTTTGAATTTCTGTGAACAACGTGGGGTCTTAATTACACGCGAAAACGTTTATAGCGACATCCTTTCGAGGACTTTTGTGTGAGCCAAGCGAGGACCATATCATTTGACCAGGGATGACCATCTGAGGACTCAGTTTAACACGTTTTTTCTTGATCCTTGTACAAAGTGAGGACGTTGTGCTAGATTTTACATGAACAAACTGAGGACGTTTTTCCGGGTAGGGCGTGTACAAAACGAGGACCTTGTAATTTTATTTTAGTTTTTCTTCCTACACTGTTCATAAACAATGTACCTTGCGAGGACGTTTCTTTTTTAAATTCCAACGTCCAATTTAAGTTTGTTTTTACTATTAACCCAATAATCAATTAACCAATTTTTTCAAAAACAATTAACCGGTTAAACTAAAAACAAAGGTTATGGAAATGTGTTTGTTGCCGTGCCTCACGTATGCATGTCAGACATGGCCACACACGAAGAAGACACTGGAAAAATAAGAGCATGGCAAAGACTCGAGAGAAGCTACACCTGGTCATAAGCTGAAGGAAAAAAAAAACGTAATTAGAAAAAAGATAAAGTTTGCCTTTATCTTTTTTCTGACGCTGTGAAAAAAGTTCTTCAGCTAAAGTGGAAATGGGCTGGACATGTACAGCGAGCGACAGACGATAGGTGGTCGAGAACTATAACTAACTGGTACCCCATGGACAAAAAGAGACGGCCTGGAAGACCGCATAAACGTTGGAGCGATGACATCGCTAAAGTGGCAGGCATTACCTGGAGCAGAGCAGCTAGAGATAGAGAGAGATGGGGGCAGATGGTGGAGGCTTTTACCGCTCAAAGTGATATTTGCACTGGTTGTGATACCCGATAAACGGATTAACTAATTATTTACAACATATTAAGATAAGTCAATAAATTGTTATATTTAAATATTAGAGTGTAAGAGTAATTAAAGCTTATATTATATTATATTATATATTAACCCAATACACATAATATACAATACCTCGTATAGGTTACGAAGTAAAATGATGCTTTATTATATCATCTTAATTATTATTTATAGATGCCCTACCTAAAATGATGTGTATTAGGTAACACATCATTTTAGGTAGGTAGGGTTGCAAAGATTATTATACTTTCATCCACTTGACGACATAGGCCTTCCCCATAGAATTCCACGATTAATGGGCTTGTGCCGCCTGCATCCACTGAATTCCCGCAAAGTTATCAGTGGCAAAGATTCATCGAGTGGGGTCTATTAGTAAAACTAAACAATAATACAAATAAGTTGGTTACAAAATATTTACAATATATTTATTTGCCAAAGTTATTCACAAATATGAGGCACTATTTCCTCACTTTCAATATTGTCACAAGAAAGACAAAAATCTGTCTATCTGTCACATCGTTTTTTTTTCTTTAGATTTGGCGTCGCACGTCTTGTACATTTACCATTTACTCACAGGGAATAATCAAGGAATAATCAACTTATTCGTAAATATAAATTTAAAGGTTAGACAAATAAAATTTTATACGAAAAATTATGAAAAAAATAACTAAAAATGTAGTCAATAATGCAAATTGTAAACATAAACTAATTAATTATTACTCATTGCAGTTGTCATGTTAAAATTAGATATACTAAGTAGCAATTACCTTAGATTTTATTAAATCTAATCTAATTTTAAATTATTTCATTTTGCCCGATGTTGATCTGCTCGCTTCAGTGAACCGGCTACGTTTCGGTGACCTCTTTGGGGCAACCGAGAGTTTTGTCTGTGTGATTATGGATGAGGAATATTCTTTTTTCACTGCTCCTTAATGACCTGCCGATCTCCGCTCTGGGAAGCGAAATCTTCATGTACGCTGATGACGTGGCGGCGATCGTCACTGCGAGGACTTCTGATAGGCTCGAGCAGAGTTTGAATGAAGCAGCAACCGAGCTAGCACTCTGGTTCCAAAAGAACGGCCTTGTGTTAAACATTAGCAAAACACACTTCATTCATTTCTCAATCTCGGGACGCATATCGAAGGACCTGTCAGTGGTCGTTAATGGACTGCCAATAATAGGGGTAACATCCACAACATTTCTCGGATTGAGATTGACCGTGTCCTTACGTGGGGCTCTCATGTCGGGAAGCTGTGCGCCAGACTAGGTAGTGCGTGCTATGCACTGAGTAGGTTGTCGCGCGTGGTTTCAGATGAGGTGTTGCGCATGTGCTACTTTGCGACGGTTCACTCGTTGCTCCAATATGGCGCCGAGCTATGGGGGCGCGCTGCCGAAAGGGAGCGCGTTTTCCGAATGCAAAAACGGGCTATACGGGCAATTGCACGTGTGACGTCGCGTAGAACTAGCGCAAGACCTCTTTTCAAAAAACTTAGGATCATCACTTTCCCGTCACTCGTAATATTCCAAGTGGCGGTATATGTCCACCAAAACCTGGATTCATTCCCGAAACAGTCGGATATTCACAGCTACAATACGCGCGCTGTCGCGGCCGGCAGGCTGGCGGTGACGCAGCGGAGGCTGGCCCGGTCGGGCACGCTGTCGCACGTGATGGGCCCGTCTGTATACAATGCACTGCCTGGCAAGGTCAAGGACGCACCAAGCTTATCGAATTTTAAACTAAAGCTAAAAAACTGGCTCGTTGAAAAGGTGTTCTACAGTTTTGACGAATTCCGAGAACACAATGAGGTCAGTATGATACAGTAATTAGTATAAATATTTTATTTAGTTTTTTTTGTACCTTTTTATTTTATAATAGGTTTTTACTTATCATTATTATAATGATGTTTTTTCCTAAATTATCTAATAATGTAATAATGTATTTCTAATGTGTGACGTATAATTGAGGTTATCAAGACGAACAACTATCGAAAGTACATCATGAAGGATGGGACGGTTGATGTCTGTAGAGCATGTCACCGTCCCGGAGAGTCCCTCAGGCATGTGCTTTCGGTATGCATAGTCAGGAGGTTCCTCTCTCTGCAGCCCTAGCCCTCGACCGTTTGGGCCTCGCTCTGCGGTCGGTGGTTCCCCGTTTAGATTTATATTTTTATTATAATGTTTTTACACTATTTATTTTTTGTAGATAGTATTCCTTTAAAGTGAAAAATATTTTTTTTACGAGTATTCTGTATAAATGAGTGAGATATAAATAATATAGCCTTTTTATTTCCTTAACTAACTATTTACATAAATGTTTATATTACAACTATATAGTAGACTTTTTTTAATATAGCTCAGGTCCCTTTCGGGTATAGGTCTCTTTGTCTTTCTTTGTTATTATTGCCTCACTTCTTCTTTTATTATTTTTCAACTTTATATTAAATAGGCTTTTTTCCACTGAGCGCAGTTTGTTTATATTTTTTGCCTCGCAGTATCGTTAAAAATCGGAATAGACATAACCAGGACCTTAGTTTTACTTCATACACATTTCAAGTTATGTGGAGAGAAGCAAAGACACTTTAACATAATAACTCTACAACAAGTAAATCCCTTGTCCAAAGAGCGAACGGTTTATTCCCGATGTCCACGTTATCTTGCCCACGTCAACGTGGACAGCAGGAAGTCAAAAAATCCTTTCCCGTTGTCCACGTTAGCTGTCCCCGCTAACGTGGACAGCGGGAAGTCACTAAATCCCTTCCCGTTGTCCACCTTATCTAAAGCGCTATCTCCATAGGTTTCAACTACACAAAACTTAAATAAGACATACAAAACATACAAATCAATTACTGAATCAAATTCAATAACATTAAATGTAGGCAGATTAGTACGGTAAAAAGTGAAAAAAATACGTTAATTGCAGTATTAAAGTTATTTTCTCTCATAACTATGTTACAAAATTGCACGTATCACAGAATCATCTTGCAAGGAGTAAGTTCTTTAGTCTCATAGTATTACATTATCAGCTGTCAATCTAATTGTAATAATGTAATGTATCAATATTGTAAGCAGTCTAAAATTCAGACAACACAGGAGGTGGGTGACATCAGGTGGGCCATCTGCTTGATCCGCAATTCCAAGTAGAATAAAAAAAAAAAAGTGTTTTTACTAAAACGAACTACGGAAAAAGCACGCAAATCCTTTACAAACTCAAACAAAACATAACTATCCTCCATGTGTCACTGTCAGTAACGTTCTATTGCTATTTAATAATGTGTCTTGTAAACTTGTTCAAGAACTGAACTGAACTGAACTTAAAATTATTATTTATACCTGATATAAAATGTTATTTATAACATGATTGGAAATATGTAAAATGTAGAGGAGGACATACATCGCCATCTCTTGGGCACGGAAACAAGTTGATAGTGCTATCCCTATCTATTATTCAACACGCAAATATGCCATTTTGTCTTCTTCTGCCTGTGCCCAAAGATATGATGACTAAAATATTCTCCTTGAATGGAATACGTGCTAATACACAATTTACAATCAATTTATCTGTGCCCTGAGCTACCTGAAAAATACAAATGTTAATAAGGAGGCGAGGAATGTAGGTACCTATGCGTATTGCTATAGGTACTATTATCATTATAGGCAGCTCCTATCTATTAGTGAGCTCTCCAATAGTGTAGGTAGGTACCTACTCAGAATGTTTCCTGAACCTATACAGAACGGATAAACTAATAAATGAAGTAATAACGTGACAACACGGAACGAAGGTAGGATACTCCTATGAAAAATTGTCTGTGGTTGTCTGTCTGCCATCTGTCTCGCTAGCTAGAGAGTATCAAAATTCCTTAGTCTGCCTGCCAAAGAGCATAAAGTTCACCTTTTGGGAGTGTTGCAAGTTTTAAACTTTATTTTGAAAAATACAACATTTTAATCAAGTTTTAAACAAACGGAGGTACATTTATTATTGTTCACTAGCTTAAATGAAAATAAAATTTAAAATAATATGCCCTTTCTCCGTAAATAACTATTATATTGCTAAGAATTTCTAGTTAAATTTATACCGGCCTCCATATATTTTTTGGACATCTCCTTTCCTGCATTGAAACTTCGCAACGAGGACAGCTGGATGAAGTTTCGCCAGAGGTGTTCAGACGCGAGGTTTCCGCAAATTGAGTTGCAAATTTGCTTTATCAACGGTGGCGTGAGCTAGGGTTCCATTTGGTTTCAGCAGTGAGGGAGTGAAGTACGGCTGAAATTAGCTTCAACCGATTTAGCCAGAGTCTAGAATGTTTTACTTCCCAGATGATATGCGGCAAGCTTAGCCCCCAAACGGCCAATCCGATCGAAGCGACCCTTTTGTTTCAACTTCTTGCAGGACTTGGCGGCTATGTTAGGCCTTCTTCTAATCCCATGCATCCGAAGTTTTTCCGTTTCTTGCGTCAACCTAGGCTAGATATGCCACATGTTTTTGCGCTTCTGCGCTGGCACACGCGGGACTGAACCATGGGCAAGCATAACCTGAAGGCGAATCATCGGAGAATGGAATAAAGTATTCCATTGTTCTTTTGATCACCTCTGTAATGGCATCAGCACAGACCGTTGGGTCACAAGAAGAAAAGCTGGTTTGGCGCCATGGATAGGAAGCGAAGAAGTGTCACATCTCATTCCAATCTGCCTACATGTAACGCCACATTCACCTACTTCCTTTGTGAAATTACATTTTTACGTGAAATAGTATATTATAGGAGGAGGTATACATGGGTGGTTTTGATTAACATTTTGTATACAAATGATTCGGTCTATGTTATCATAATATATGATAACGTGGACATCGGGAAAGTTTTTTAATTATTTTATTTTATTCCCGTTGTCAACGTTAACGTGGACAAGCTGAACGTGAACAACAGGAATAAACCGAGAGAACGTGTGTCAGACATTTTCAATTAGTTTTACTAACCGAGGACTTTATATTTTCTTCATACCTATGTCAAGTTATGTAGGAACTAAGCGTGGACTTTTTTGAACACGGTACACATCACCCTACAGCAGACTTGTCCGAAGTGAGGACATTAGACTTTTTGGAGTTGATAAGAATAAATAGTTGAACCAAAACCCTGTACTATTATTTATTCTGTGCCAAAACGTTATATTTTCTTCATACACAGTTCAAGTTACGTGAATACAAGCGAGGACATTTTAACATTGCCCTACAACAGACAAATCTATGTTAAGAAATCACGTACGCACATTATAATGTGGGTCTGGGTACCCATGTATATGTAATTTACCTTCTACCGGCTCCAGAGGCAGAATTTAATTTAATTATTTTTGATTTTTATTTTAAGCTCATTTATTTGTATAGGATGGGCAGCGTTCAGGAAACAACCCTTTATTGACGAACTCTGTAGTGCGTCGGGCGAGTAGCTGGCTGATATGCGAGAGGTTGCGGGTTCGATTCCCGCTGCGGTACAAATGTATGTATGATCTACAAATATTTGCTCCAGGTCTGGGTGTTATGGTGATACTCGTAGTTCCTGATACTTACACACGACACAGGGAATCCTAGAGTGGGATCAGCCTAGGTATTCGGGATACAGTGAGGTGGTTAAGTGAAGTGAAGTGTCAACTTGCGCGCGTCGATGCCAAAGGCCGGTCATCATCGGGCTAAGAATACCAGAAATAGTAGTTGCATAGAAGAATGAAGCCAAAGAGAAATACTTATTTTTAGCTTTCGTTTCTTAACCGTGTTTATTTACTGTGGCTCACACAAGCGTAGGAATATAGACGTGAGCTGACTCGGCTTACGCTTTTTATATCGAATGTTAGCCCAGGTGAAAAAAAAAAGAATTTAAAATTCCTACAATAAAATTCACAGCTTTTGACAAACAGATCAAATCATCCATAGATAATGCTGTCATCATAGACGTAGAATTTTTGCTACGCTGAATAGACAAACGAAGCGTGGGAGAGAGAGAAGTCATTTTTAAATGTACCCCGTGCAAGAAGAAATGATACAGCAACAATTGTATTGAATTTGACATGTTTTTGCTTGAGTAGATGCCCATAGCGTCCGGTCTCTTGTGCAGTTTAACTAATTTTGTATTTTTTTTAGTAATCTTACTATTAAATAACAAATATTACTTTGTATGACAATGGTGTCGTGTTCAGTTTGTGACTGTGAAGATACAAGACGTAATAATCCGGGAAAATACACGTTTCTCAGGTAAATAAGAGATTATTGGTAGTTCGATTGTATTGCTTATTTTATCAATTCTGCTTTAGTGAATGACCTAAAAACTAGTTTCATTCGTAGATTAGGACTTTCCCTTATATTTTTTAATAATATTTCGTTGCTGCACCTAGAAATAAACAATATTATAAGTAAAATATAAAAATGTTTGATTACGATAGGGCTTGGCCAAGTGATGACGTCAGAAATATCGATAGTCCTGTTGCAGTCTATATCGTAGTACCTACCTATAAATTAAATTTTTGTCCATCCTAGAATGGAGGTTTAATTTTGTTTGGAGTAAATATGTGTGCTCTGTTAACATTTTACCGTTTTTTTTTAAATCTAAAATAACCAGGTGGACATTGAGGTGTGTGTTTTTGTATTGACTATTGAAAAGGTAACTTTAAAGCACCGCGGGTGTTTTTATTGCAGTTTGTGTAGTAGATATTTTAGAGTAAATATTTACGTTGTAGATTATTAAACAAGCCTTTTTCCCCAAAAGGGTTTTTTTTTTACAAAAAATATTGTTTCTTTCTGCTTGATAAAGTAATAGGTAACAAATTAAATTTAAATATACCCCAAAAATTCCGTTCCAGCGGGACTCAAACCTGCACCTTCGAAAAAAATTCTTATCGGTTATAAGAAGAGTGGGATGGACTCAAATAAGAACTCCACTAGGTATCTGCAGCAAAGATTTTGAGTTTAAATTTAATAGGGAAATTCTAAGATCCCACCTAAATAAAACCATAATATTTAGGGGTCAATAAATAATGAAGGTTTATTTATTAACTGTTTTATTTCTCCAAAAGATCCCTTTAAAATAAGAATAAAAATAAGTTTATTCAAAATTGGAATAAGAACCTTATTCTCTTTATGACGTCAAATCTGCCAAACTGTGTTATTCACGAAAGACTTAATCTGCATTAAGATGTATTTATCTACCATACACATCATGGATGGATGATGAATTCTATCGACAATGTAAAAGTGTTGATCGAGGACAACACTATTTTTAACTTACACGTAGACTTTTACCAACACGTGCACATTTTTTTTTTGTTTCTTCTTCGATCTCTCATTGTTTATCTTGTACATACTAGATCTATGACTGTCATCGAGACAGCCATTAATTTTTGACACACCTAACATTACCGAAGTCAAATATTATCTTACTGCGCAACCCCGTGACTCGCTCAGCAAGTTCACCGAGCCCCGAATACCAGGGCAGGACTATGTATGTGACTGTTGGGTGTGTGTTTATATCTTCACGTCACAGATACTGCAGAGCCATAACATTAAAGTTTTTATTTTTATTTTATTTTATTTTTATTATGGAACATCAACAGAATTTACATGGTTGGGTGCTTACTATTGCTAGCTTAAGATCTAATTAACATGCAATTCCAATTACAGATGAACACATCGTGCACTAAACATTTTGCATAAACATAAGGTAGTTAAAACAAAGACGACATAATAAGGCCAATGATGGCAGACAATACAACACAACTTGCTTACATAATTATAATCATCAAGGCATCAGAAAAATAAATATAAATTAAGTAATTAAATATAAAAAAAAAAATACTATCTGTTTTTTTTTGACATTATATAAAACAAACAATTGAACAAAAAACCTAACTTAAAAAAAAAAAAACATTGAATTAAAATTTACGTACCCTTTATACAATCACGTGGATTTAGGGTTCAAGACCCTATATATTTTAGTTTTGAACGTAGTCAGCTTATCATTAAAGATGTCTATGGTATTATCTTTGCTTGATAACTCCTTGAGTAATCTACACAGTCTTGGTATAAGAGAATGGTAACCGAGATTCGTTTTATAAGTTTTATGCTTTAGTAATGACGCAGGGTACCGCGGCAAGCGTGATGGGACGCCAAATTGTATACAAGATAGCAGGTCCGGGTTATCAAATACATTATTCAACTGCTTGAACAAAAATATAATATCACTAACTTTACGCCTATCAGACAGCGTCGCTAGCTTGAAATTCTTAAGACGGTCAACATATGGTGCACGCTTATTATATCCATATGAATAAAACCGAGTAAACCGCCTCTGTATGCCTTCTATACGATCTTTGTGAACCTGATAATTAGGGTTCCATATAATTGAACAATATTCAAGCTTGCTTCTAACTAAAGTGGTGTATAATAGTTTCCTAGTGTTCGGATTCTTGAATACTTTACTATTTCTGAAAACAAATCCTAGCATACTACGCGCAGATTTGCAGATATTATCGATATGCAGACCAAAATGTAGTTTAGAATCAAATGTTATTCCTAAATCGCGGACCGCCTTTAGTTCATTGAGTTGAATGCCATTAATTCTGTAAATTGAGTCTATCACATTCACATGGTTACGTGTGAATTTAATGTAAGAACACTTATCAGGGTTCAAAAGCATCCTATTACGTGCACACCAATCCGTTAGTCTGTCAACGTCTTCCTGAAGTAAATTAACATCATTATCGCGGTGTATCTGTTTTGCAATTTTCAAGTCGTCCGCGAAAATAAAACACTTAGAATTCAAAATACAATCCGTGATATCATTAATAAATATGTTAAACAAGAGGGGTCCTAAGATAGAACCCTGTGGAACTCCTGACTTGGCATAATAAGGCTGAGAGGCATAGCCCTTAATAACAACGTATGACGACCTACCATTAAGATATGACGACAACCACATTAATAAAAGTCCTCCGAAACCAAAAGAAGAGAGTTTCTTTACCAGCAATTTATGGTTTACTCGATCAAACGCCTTAGAAAAGTCCGTATAAACGGTATCAATCTGTATACGCGAGTCAACTGAGTCAGAAAGGAAAGTTACAAAATTAGATAGACTTGTGGCGGTAGATCTAGAACGTACAAACCCATGTTGATTGACAGAAAGAGCCTGATGAACGTGGCGAAGGAAAAGTGGATGCAAAAGAGATTCAAAGTTTGAATGTTGGAAGTGATAACTCACGGGACTAAAACTTTTTTTTTTTAACACTGGATAGTTAAAATGACGGAACAAGCAGATAGCCAACCTGATGATAAGGGGTACCCTTTGCCTATGAACAGTGCATTTTTATATAGGTCACGTCCACCTGGGACGCGCCCTATGTGGACATTGCACTGCGCCCGCGCACACTGGGACATGTAGATGAAAAGTCTCATTTGCCTGTAATTTCACCGGCAACCCTTCAAACCAGAACACAGCAATGCGAATACTACTGCTTTGCGGCAGAAATAGGTATGGTGGTAGTACTCCCCAGACAAACTCTTTCACAAAAAAGCTCCACTACTACTTAAACGTCAACCTCAACACAAGCCCAAATACGCGCAACGGGCTTTGGAGAGAGCAATGCACACAGATTCTGTATCCGTACCGTAAACGATCCGTAGATCCGTAGAAGAACCAAGATCCCTGACATAGGTCTCAAAATTAGCAAGTTTAAATTGTAATGGGCAGGTCATATATATAGCTCGCAGAACCAACAACCATAACATAACATAACACCCAACAGTCACATACATAGTCCTGATCCCACACTAGGATCCCCTGTGTCGTGTGTATCAGGAACTACGAGTACCATGGTACCTTAGCACTCAGAACAAACATTTGCAGATCATACAAACATTTGTCCCGCAGCGGGAATCGAACCCGCAACCTCTCGCATCTCAGCCGGCTACTCGCCCGACGCGCTAAAGTGGTCGTCAACCACTGGGGAATAATGGTTCTCGAATGGCCAACGTCGAACCGGAATACGCACATTAGAAAGCCTATCCCTTTTCAATGGGCCAACGATATTTTAAAAGTCACATGAAGTCGTTGCATGCAGGCAACTCAGGACGTTCATTGAGGCATTCTTATTTTAATAGCCAATAGTCCGATATTTATACCACCATCCATTTAGAATGGGTATTACGAGTAGGTAGGTACTCTATGTAAATATAGACGAAGCCGAGAGCGGGTCAGCTAGTAATATAATAAAAGAGCGAATGAGGATCTGATGATTGACCTGGACGGTAGATTACGGAACCCTTGAATGCCTACTTTGTGCTTATCAAATTTGTCTAAATGGGGCAAGATAATCGACCTGGAAGGCGGTATTCGATCACCTCCCAAGCAAAGGTAGGAAGCGTGCAATGCGAAGTTTCAGCACAAAGGTATGGGAAACTTATTTCTGTAACATTTTATTTATTTAGTGAAATAGTAATTTGTTTTAAAGTTTTAATTTTAACCTTAAAATCATATGTTTTCAGAGACGTATCAATAGAGCCGGAGGTTACCTACTTTCAAACTCACAAAGTTTATATATCTACTTTAACCTAGGTAAAATACAAAAAGTGTGCGTTAGCCAAACGAGGACAGAAAATTTATATAACACACTTGGAAAATTCGCTGTTGTAATATTACTGATCAAAGCGAGGTCGTTAATACACATTGTCCGGAAAAGCTACCATTACGAGGTCTTGTGTGTTAAATTCACACATAAGGCCTCGGAAGGTACAAAGAACATGACAGAGTGTGAAATGGAGTGTATAGAAGGCGATAGTGGCGCCGCCTGGTGGTCACACACTGTCGGGGTGTGAGCATGACTTATCGTGACCAAAACGAGGTTAGGCCAATATTTCCGTTTCAAATATACAATAAGACTCAAAATCGCGCATAAAATACGATGCAATGGTCCGATCGATACGAGGACCCATGAAAAAGACCTCGCTTTGAAAATGTCCTCGGGTGTGCCTTGTGTATTCAATAGCAAGTCCTCGCTTGGTACTTAAGGTCAACACACACACACACACACACACACACACACACACACACTCACACTCAATACACAGCGTGAAAGTTTCGTTAAAACTGACGGATATATTATGTTAATATTGCGTTCGACATAATGTCTACAATCAGAAACATGGCTCAACGAGTTATGAGCACTCTGCAAAAGTGCTAGGGTTGATTGAGCATGTGTACATTCGCGCATTCGCTATACAGACACAAAAAAATACTACTACGCATTGAAGGTCAGCGCTCATAACTCGTTGTGCGACCTGTCACTGACCTCAATATATTATCCTTCACGTATAAATCAAACATAACCCGATACAATACATCCACGCTTTTTTCTGGGGGATAAGCAGAGACTCAACATGGCTCTTTTTAACCCCCGACGCAAAAACGACAAGGGGTGTGTGTGTGTGTATGTGTGTGTGTATGTGTGTGTGTATGTGTGTGTGTATGTGTGTGTGTATGTGTGTGTGTGTATCTGTTTGTGGCATCGTAGCTCCCGAACGGATGAACCGATTTCGTTTTTTTTTTGTTTGGAAGGAGATGAATTCGTCGGGAGTGTTCTTAGCTATGTTTGATCAAAATCGATTCAGCCGTTTCATTGCGTTGAGGGTTTTTATTTTTTACAAAATTAATTATTGTCATCAATACAATAGAGTCTAAATGTGAATATTGCAGAAGGTGAAGCGGCGCACGGTATCGTCAACGTCGTCGGAGGGCGGCGCGGGCGGCGCGGGGGGTGGCGTGTCCAAGATGGCGGCGTTCCTGCCGGGCGGCGCGCTCTGGCGGTGGTGCGGGCCCGCCTACAGGCGCACCGCCCGCCCGAGGCACCGGAAGCTCTTCTACAAGGCCATCCAGAGAGGAGAGGAGATACTTAATGTAACTACTAACACTAATACTAAAGATACATCTATATATGTATACTAGCTGTTACCCGCGACTTCGTACGCGTAATATTAATTTATCCATAGTAAATAATAATAATGACTATAACTGGTTTTTTGCTTGACTTAAGTGTGTGAGTAATCTTAGTAGAAAATCTCACTGCGCGCACCGCTAAGGTAAACTCGGTTTTGACACTATTACTTAATCTGTGGTATGGATGTAACTTATTCTCCCGCGCGCAGTTTTTACTCGCAAATCTCACAATCTGTAATATTATAAAGAGGAAAGATTTGATTGTTTGTTCGCATTGAATAGGCTAAGAAACTACTGAACCGATTTGAAAAAATAATTCACTTTTGGGTAGCTACACTATCTCGGGGTACCATAGGCTATATTATATTTCCAAAAAATTAGGGATCCTTACTCCAATAATGTAACCCAAGGTGTAAAATAATTTTGTTTGTATGGATAAACTAAAAAACTTTTTAACCGATTTTAAAAATTCTTTCACCTGTAGAAAGCTTCATAATCAGCAAGTAACATAGGCTATGGTTTATTAACTTTCACCCGCGGCTTCACTCGCGTATTTGTATGTTTGTTTGTAATGGATAAACTCAAGAACGACTTGACCGATTTTAAAAATTATTTAACCCATAGAAAGCTACATTATGGCTATAGGATTAAGGGGCGGGAGGGGTAGGGGGTGGGGGGGGGGGGGGGTAGAGGAACTGTTTTAACTGTTTTTTGCTTGACTATGTCTCATACTTAAGTTTTTAAATTTAGGAATCCCATTTTAATCTTGAGGTCCTGAAAATGTTTTAATCTTAATGACTTCACCGTGAAACTAAATTTGAAATTGTCTAAAATACGCTGAAATCTGGCTAAAACCTAAAGTGTATTTATTTACAAAGAAAATGTTCCCATTCCTTTTTTCAGCTAAATTTCAGGGACTGCTGAAACTTATGTTGGCTATTTTTTTTTAATTTAAATTAACTTGTGAATTTTCTTGTATCTACTACCAACGGTTTCCGAATTACGAATTATTTTAGTTTTACATTAAAAGCCATTTTGGACCCCTTCCAAGGTGAGTTTTCAAAAACCATTCTTAGTACACCTCTACACCCAAAAAAGAATACATCCTCCAAATTTCATGTGCCTAAGTCCAGCGGTTTATACTGTGCGTTGCAAAACGCAAAGTGTATACGTTAAAAGCCCATATTGAACCCCTAAGACGGCGAATTTTCCAAATTCCTTTCTAAGTACACCTTTACACCCTAAAAGGAATACACTCTCCAAATTTTAAGTCTCTACGACCAGCGGTTTGTAAAAACTATTTTTTTTTTTTTTTTACAAAAAAACGTTCCCTGTCCGTTTTTCAAAAAAAAATCAGGAATCGCTGAAACACTTCTTTATTAATTTTATTTGAGGAATCTCCATGTAAAATTTTAAGGTTCTACTGCTAGCGGTTTCTGAAATACAGAGCTTTTTTGTTGTATATTAAAAGCCCATTTTGGACCCCTTAGCATGTGAATTTTCAAAATTCCTTTCTTAGTGCACCCCTAGACCACAAAAGGAATGTACCCTCCAAATTTCAGGTCTCTAGGATTTACGTTTTAGGCTGTGCGTTGCAAAACGCAAAGTGTACGTATATTTGTATACGTTAAAAGCCCTTTTTGGACCCCTAAGAGGGCAAATTTTACAAATTCCTTTCTAAGTACACCTTTACACCCTAAAAGGAATACACTCTCCAAATTTCAAGTCTCTATGACCAGCGGCTTAGGCTGTGCGTTGTAAAAACTAAAGTTTTTTTATTTTTTTCCAAAAAAAACGTTCCCTTGCCGTTTTTCAAGAAAAATTCAGGAATCGCTGAAACACGTGTTTATTAATTTTATTTGAGGAATCTCCATGTAAAATTTCAAGGTTCTACTGCTAACGGTTTCTGAAATACAGAGCTTTTTTGTTGTATATTAAAAGCCCATTTTGGACCCCTTAACATGCGAATTTTCAAAATTCCTTTCTTAGTGCACCCCTAGACCACAAAAGGAACGTACCCTCCAAATTTCAGATCTCTAGGACTTACGGTTTAGGCTGTGCGTTGATTGTCAGTCAGTCAGTCAGTCACGCAACGATTTTATATATTTTGATAAAACAAAGTCGTGTTAGTTACACCACTTATAACTCAAGAACGGGTGAACCGATTTGGCTGAAAATTAGTGGGGAGATAGCTAAGAACCAGGAGATTGACATAGAAGGGACGGGTAGGAGGGGGGGGGGGGGGGGGTCACCGGGAGCTACCCGTGCGAAGCCGGGGCGAGTCGCTAGTCATTTAATAAAAGCGGCCAAGTGCGTGTCGGGTGCAATAGGTGATCCAATTCCAATGTGGTTTTGTTTGTATGAAAACTGGTGTTGGAACACTGAACATGGTTTGGGGATTTGAAATTTTTAAAACTTGCTGTGTATGTATGTTTGTCCGGGTGGAATCCTGCAACTGAATTTTAAAGCAATTATCCTCAACTGATTTAGATGATTATTTTGCATACCTGTCAAGTTCCGATGACAATGCAATATTATGGTAACAGCGAGCTGATCTGATGATGGAGACGGATGGTGAACAACGGAACTCTTCGATGGATAATAGTAGACTGGCTGTGCCGTGCTGTGTTTAGGCTCATTGTGATCAGCAGACGGTTCCGATCTCAAATTTTATAAAAGCTTGTATTGAAAAATATTTTTTTTTACAAAAAACTTGCGCGTAATGTTAGGGTTACATTCAAAGTTCTACAGTAGTTTTGTAATAAATGTATTGTTGATATCTGTTTGAAGGTGGGAGACGCAGCCGTGTTCCTGTCGACAGGGCGCCCGGACCGGCCGTACATAGGCCGCATAGTGGCGCTCTGGGAGGCTCGCGGTGCCATGGCGGTGCGCGTCAAGTGGTTCTACCATCCCGAGGAGACTGTCCCGTGTCAGGACAAACTGCACTATCCGGTAAGACATCACTGTTTGAAGGTGCGAGACGCAGCCGTGTTCCTGTCGACAGGGCGGTCGGACCGGCCGTACATAGGCCGCATAGTGGCGCTCTGGGAGGCTCGCGGTGCCATGGCGGTGCGCGTCAAGTGGTTCTACCATCCCGAGGAGACTGTGCCGTGTCAGGACAAACTGCACTATCCGGTAAGACAACACTGACTCCATCGCACAGACTTAGCGCTGGAGATCGTACACTTATCGACCACGACCTTTGACGACCACTGTGGCGCGGCGGGCGAACGTTCGCCTGCCACGCAGGAGGTTGCGGGTTCGATTCCCGCCTCGGAACAAATATTTGTGCGAACCGCAGATATTTTTTCAGGGTGTTCTGGGTATTTTCTATATACAGTGGTGGCCATATAATTAAGAACGCTCATATAAAGGGAAGATTTTTTCCAACTAAGATGCAAAACTAATTGTATGCATTTGTTTTTATTTCTCTCGGTATCGTAAAACATTTCCATATTACCACTGTATTCATTGATACACATGATTGGCTAAAAATCAATAGGCAAACTTTATACACTACTTTTAAACAAAGTATTCCTTATTACTGGCTGGTCACGTAATTAAGAACGCTAAGTAGTTTATACCTTTATTCAAATTTAAATAGAGAAAACTCAGTCGATTTGTTACTGTTTGTATAATTTTGGCGCCATTACGTGCTTTAAAAGATTAAAGGTGATTGCTTCTTTAGAAAAAACAATGGGAAAAAATAAAAGTTGTTTTAAATCTACAAGGGAAGTAATAATAAAACTTCGCCGGAAGAATTGGTCTTATAAAAAGATAGCCGACCATCTGCAATGTTCAAAAACGATGGTTTTCCACGCTGTAAAGCATTTTGCTACGTATCAAACTACTTCGAATGTTCCACGTGTACCTAAACAGAGTAAAACAACTCCTCGAGATGACTGAAACATCGTTCGTATGGCAAAACAAAATCCTTTTAAAGGGTCCAATGAGCTTAGAAAAGAATATTTTGGTGAAAACAACCCTTCAGCAATCTCAGCACGCACTATTCGAAGACGTTTGGTAGAAGAAAAATTGCACGGTAGGATAGCAAGAAAGGTACCTATGTTAAAACTTTGCCACAGGCAAGCCCGGCTTGCATTTGCGAGAAAATATGAAAACTGGACTGTGCAACAGTGGACAAATGTACTTTTTTCTGACGAGACGAAAATAAACAGAGTATGTTCTGATGGAAAACGATAAGTACGACGTCCCCCGAATAGAGCATTCGACCCAAAGTACATGAAAGTTACATTAAAGCACGGTGGTGGAAATGTGAAAATTTGGGGTTGCTTTTCTGGACATGGTGTAGGACCTGTAAAGTTGATAGAAGGTAACATGGATCAGTTCCAATACAAAAATATACTGGAAGAAACAATGTTACCATACGCTGAAGACGTTCTACCGGTCATTTGGACATTCCAGCATGACAATGATCCAAAGCACACTGCACGCACCGTAAAGGAATTTCTTACAGCGCAATTAGTTTCTGTCTTAGACTGGCCTGCTAACAGTCCAGATCTAAACCCAATAGAGAATCTGTGGTTTGAAGTAAAGAAAAAGGTTTCAAATACAAAGTGTGGAAATTTAAGAGAGCTGTATGACGTTTTTTAGAAGAATGGAACTCTATTTCTCTTGCGAAATGTCAAAAATTCATAGAGTCAATGCCTCGCCGGTGTAAAGCTATAATTAAAAGCCGTGGATATGCTATTAACTATTAATTTTAGTTAAATATTTATTAAATTTCTTTTTATGTTTCCTGTGCTACATAATATTGTGATTTTTTAAATCTAAGTGTCATACAAAACAATTCCCGAGCAGTTAAATAAATCGTTCTTAATTATTTGTCCAGTTTCAGTACTATTTGAATGTGTTACTTTGATAAAATCAATAAAATGTGCAAAAAATAGTTAGTGATTTCATACTTTATTCTTAAGTCAGGTTGCTCTATTAATGTGACTATTATATAGCATAACTAGTTGCTTCTCAGAAGGTACACATCTCTGTGTATGATACGATTTAAATAAAAAACTTCTAGAACTTCAAATCGTTCTTAATTATATGACCACAACTGTATAATAAAAAATATCTATCTATGTAATATATTGTATTAAGTATATCAGTTGTCTAGTACCCATAACACAAGCACTGCTTAGCTTGGGGCTAGATAATGTGGTGTGAACTGTCCAGCAATATTTATTTATTTATTTATTTACTTATAGTACGGGTGGACGCCGTAGATGTCGTAAAAGCAGACTGGCCTCGTCCAGCAGTGTACAGTGCTGATATGATAAGAGTTAAGTCAAAGCCGATCAAAGTCGACCAGACTATTGTAAGTTGGAATTAACGGAGTAGGTTTCTGCGGTAGTGTAGCGGTATTAGACACCGGCAACACCCAAGGTATTGTCGATGCGCTGCCTACCCTGAAGGAATTTATGAAATTTTTTCTTGAAGCGACACATGTCGTAACCAAGCGAGAAAACCTCAGATGGAAGCTCAATCCATAGTTTGTAGGTATGGGGAAGAAATGATCTCGAGAAACGAGTTGTTCGAGAAACCCAGGGATCTATGATGTGCGGATGAGCCTTGTCACGGTGTCGGGAAGAGCGATGGTAAAATCTCGATGCGGGGATGAGATCGAAAAGCTCGTCGGAACATTCCCCGTTGTAAAGGCGGTAGAACACGCAAAGAGATCCGATGGCTCTGCTTCATGGGGTGGGATGGGGTGTTTTCATTTACGCGAGACTTTTGGTGGGTATCGGCATCGCTGTCAACAACGTGTTATTTAACCTGAATTGGCCGCCCCCCGCACAGCTCTACTACCGCAGGAATGTACTCAGCTCTTTTTTTTTTATATTACTTGAATGACGGAACAAGCAGATGGGCCACCTGATGTTAAGCGGTAACCTCTGCCTTTGAACAGTGCATTACCTCATAGTGTAGAGGTACAGACCCCCAACCATACCGGTATGGTCATAAACGCTAATAAACGCTATGCCAGAAATAATATAGTACCTATAGCGTATGGGGGGGGGGGGGGGGGGGGGGTTGTCCGTACCACTACACTACCGCAGGAATCTACTCAGTTAATAAACGCTATGCCTGTACTTACTACTTGTCCTGGCTGGCTTTTTAGGAGTGTACTGGAAGAAAGCTCTAGCTAAATTAGTCTTGAGAAAGCAATGGCGGCGATGAGCTCACCGCTGGTTACGTCTATATTACGACAATTAAACGAACTACAACGAAAATAGATCCATTGATGACCTCTGTGGCACGGCGGGCGAAGGTTCGCCTGCGACTCTGGAGGTTCCGGGTTCGATTCCCGCCTCGGAAAAAATATTTGTACGATCTGCAGATATTTGTTCAGGGTGTTCTGGGTTTTTTCTATGTATAATAAAAAATATCTATCTATGTTATGTATTGTATTAAGTATATCAGTTATCTAGTACCAATAACAGAAGCTCTGCTTAGCTTGGCACTAGATAATGCTGTGTAAACTGTCCAGCGTTTTTTTTATTGAAGCTAGCCTAGTGCCTACCTTACTTAATTCGAGTTATATTAAATTCCAGGGTGGTCTGTTCGAGTCTCCCCACACGGATGAAAACGACGTCCAGACAATATCGCACAAGTGCGAGGTGCTACCCCTGGCCCAGTACAAGGAGCGTATGGGAGACGACCCCGTCAGGTACAGCACTGTGTATGACAACAATGATGTGTACTACCTAGCGGGGCACTATGACCCCACGCCGCAGACCCTGAGGATGGAGGCTGATATACCGGTGGAAACCTCTTAGACGGCTATGCTCTCCTGGTACTTTACAAAGTATTGACGTAATGAAGAAGGGTCAAATGAAGGCGTTTACGTGCTTGACAAGCATGCTTGATGTGGCTTGATGCAACGTCAAGCATGCTGTTCAAGGACTCATACTTGCCATGAGTTTACAATACGTCGCTCAACGAGTTATGAGCGCTGACCGTCAATGCGCAGTAGTAATTTTTTGGGTCTGTATAGCGAATGCGTGAATGTACACACGCGCAATCAACCCCATCACTTTTTCCGAGTGCTCATAACTCGTTGCGCGACCTATACCTGCCTTGGTTGGCAATCTTAAGGCGAACGGTCTGTAGAGTCCGGCCACAACAGTCCGGAGACTGGGGCGCTATTTTCTATGCACAAGGTCCTCAAATGGTCGTAGGACTTCAGTAGTGGCGTGGACTCTCGGTTAACCGTGCTTGTCAATCATTATTTTGTACATTTACCTACATCAAGCAATGTCCAGGGCGTCAAACATATTGATCTGTCTAGAGCTCGTTCACCGTAAGATGTCACCTGCCTTGGTTGGCGGCATGGAGGTATAATAGTAATGGAGTGAGTGCTAAAAATAGCATAGAGTGTTCCTTCTTACTCCTATCCTAGAAGATAGCTTGCTATCCTATGTTAGAGAGAAACAAATATATTGTCACACGACAGTCGTCTTTCCGTTCCGTACCCTGAATTTTGGTATCATGCATATACATCTCCCTAGATTGTTACCATGAATGTACTAGTAATTTGACATTTGGCCTGGTACGACTAACACAAATAAGAACAGATAGATTTATGCTTGTCTCATTCCAACACATGAATACATTCATATAAAAGAATGAGACTGGTATAATCGCTAACGTTTCGTTTTTAGCCTTATTTCCATGCCTTTAGTCCATCTTCCTAGGTTGGCGGTGATATCTTACGATGAACGGTCTGTAAATTGATTGACAAGTAAGAAAAAATCATGTCTTGACAAGCCATTTTGACCGTCTATAGAGGCAATATGGTAAAAGTTGCAGTTGTAGTGGGTAAGAAATCGCCTTATGGAAATTGAATACAGACAAAAGTGACAATGTTTTTTGCTTCTCTGTCACTTTCATTAATATTGTAAAAAGGTGACAAGGGTTAGCTTAAATCGTTCAACTGCAACTTTTGGAACGACGCGTCACACGTGTGACGTTTTTCGATAGTATCGTTTGCAGTACAATCAATCTTGATCTTTACAATTTATCAGATTTTAGTATCGGTGTTTAGAATGTTACAGTAGAATATTTTCGCCAATATATTATAATGTGAAGTAAGTAGCTTGTTAATACCAGATCTTATTACGTAGGTTTGAGGCTCAATCGTGACATTATCGACGATATTGACGTATTTCGCCAGTATTGACGTATATCGCCGATATTGACGTATATCGCCGTTATTGACGTATATCGCCGTTATTGACGTATATTGCCGGTATTGACGTATATAGTCGTTATTGACGAGTATCGCCGTTACTAACGAATATCTTCGTTCTTGACGTATATCGCCGTTATTCACGTATGTCGTTATTGACGAGTATCGCCGTTACTAACGAATATCTTCGTTATCGAATATCTTTGACGTATACCGCCGCTATTCACGTTTCGTCGTTATTGACGAAAAATGACTTAAATGTTACCCTTGTTATGTTTTTAATGGAATCTGTTAGAAAGTTGTTTTTCTCCGATGTGTATGGCGAGTGATCGTGCTGACAATATACATGACGGCTGGCGATCGACGAAGAGGTGGTGATATGTGATTTATTTTTATACATTGAACGCTGTAATCTCAGTGTACAGATAGCTGTATTTCCTGTATAATATTCTATTAGACTGTCATGTACCTCTACGTTTTGTTTCTTCATCTAAATTTCTATTACTACTGCAATATTATTTCGGCTAGTCTTTTATTTTATTCAAAATTAACCAGTGATTCAACTTAGTCGAATAATTTTGGGAATTAATTGACATGCAACTTGATCTTGGAGCTGTTAAATTTGTTTTATAATTATTTAATATCTTGGTTGATAATTTTATGTTGATGGAAGTATAAATGGTGCTAGATGCTAACTGCTCGTTTATTTCGCTGTAGTAAGATTTGTATATAGAGGACCGGATGTGGTATTTTTCGTTAATATAAGTTTCTATGTTGCTTGTACTCTTAACCGTTGCCATCTTACTATAACTTTGATATGTATTTTTACTTAGCGTATGTTTTCCACAGGGTATATGGAACCCTTCATTTTAATCCTTTTTATTCATATCTTGGAGTAGGTGTAAGGACTGAAATGACAGGGAATGTAGGTAGGATACCACGCGTGGGTCAGTAAGGTAGGTTTTTTTATGGAATGGCCAAGATGTATATAAGAAAATGTTACAAATTCAACCTTAAAGACACTTGTTACTGTTTTTTTTGATGTCTTTCATCTTATTATAGAGTCATTTAGTAGCAGAATTATATCATAATTAGGTCATAATGTTCCCAGTGCTGGGACTCGGGGTCCTATACCAGATAATTATTTTTAACTATAATTATGTTGCAAAATATTGCCTTTTTCACCCAACACCCATTAGTTTCACGAGCAGCGTATGTACTTTTTTATGATAATATATTTTAGAATTAACTAATCTAGTAAAGTAAGTTTTAGTTTTTATAGTTTGATTTTATGCCACAAAATTATATTGGAAAAATTTGGGATAATTATTATAAGTGAACAAAAGTGCGAATTTGGCAACAAACTTGTGAAAAGTGGTATTTTTATATATTTCATAGTAATTTTTATTTTTTATCTAACACTTAATGTGAAGCAGATTATGATAAGTACAAACTTGTTGAAATATATTTGGCTCGGCCCGACGTATGTATACTAACAATATGGATTTATTCAGCGAAACTATGACAGCCTTCTATGTTTTATAGACTGTTTAGATTTTATGAATACTCCTGTCAATCGTAGATTTATTCTTTATGGGAAAGCCATAAATACTAGATTTAAAGATTAATAATATATCAGCATTGATTATAAAGATTATAAATACGCTTATATAAAAATATTTTTGGCTGGACACAGTGTTTTATTTAATAAAACCCATAGATTTAGAAACCAGACTTTATTTAAAACCATAATACATGTCTGTTAGAGAATTAAATTAAAATAAATAATAAGGTAAGAACTTAAATCTAGTAAAAAATATTCGACGTAAAGTAAGTAATAATTTGCATTATTTGTATCAACTTCAAAATATGTAGATTTAAGGTGGATGCTGACGCTTAAGCGCGAATGTTTTTTTTTTTTGGTGTTTTTTGCTCATTACAGCTCATGCACACTTATTCAGATAGCGGAAGTTGATTTCGCGAGAATTAAGAGACTTAACACACATGTTTTCATTGATAGAATCTCATAAATATCATCAGTGTAGCTACGATAACCCTAAACACATTCTTACACTGTTTTTTTTAGGGGTATCGTTGCTAAACTGATGATATTTATGAGATAAGTACTATCAATTAAAACATGTGTGTTAAATCTCCTAGTTCTTGCAAAAACAAATTTCGCTATCTGAAGAAGTGTTCATGAGCTGTAATGAGCAAAAAACACCAAAAAAATATGAATTTCGCGCCTCAAGCGTGAGCAACCTTAAACTAAAACTAACTTAAACCAAGATTAGCCTAAACTTAACCTAGAAGTTCAGCGTTCCTGTTGTGGGGTCAACAAAGAATCTCGCTTTTACCATTACTGATGACCTCATAGGTGTCGTCATCGATGATCTTGTAGATATCTTGTCGGTAGTGCTTCAGGTTGTGGAGGAATCGGATTGAGGACTCTTCCCTTATTTTGGTCAGCACAGACGGCAGGTTCTCGGTGCTGGCTTCAGCAGCTAACGACGCGTAGTATTTCTCCTGTAACAAAATAAAATATGATTTATTTCTTAACTAACTCTAAAACCAGAATGAATACTTTGCATAAATATTTATGTTCAAACGCGTAGGTAGTCTTTTATAAAATAAACGGGTAAAATACAACGAACTTCGAGTACCTACCTAGCCTACTACAGTCTAGCGCTTAACTGAGTCAGTCCCTGAGGTATGGGAGCGGTTCGGTAGGGCTGTTTTCGTCTCTCAAATTATCAGATGACAAGTAGCATAATGTGACATTTTACTCTGAAAACACCCCTCCCGTACCGCTCCCATACCTCAGGGACTGACTCAGTTAAGCGTTAGCCGAAATGCAGATATCTGCAAATTAGCCTGTGAGTAGCACGTTATCGAGACGCTAGCGAGAGTCGTTAATATCAAATAGTTAGTAGTACTTATGTGTTGTGAACGCTAGTAAATGAACGAGCGAAGTCTTTGCAACAACTTATAATACCTATTTGCTTTCATCTGTCGGTATGTACTTTATGTACGTTGGTACTCGCATACAAGGTCGTATGTTTTAACAAATCTTGACGAAACTTGATAATACAGGTTCTACAATTTCTTCTTTTTTTTGGAGTATTTCCGCAAAAATACACTTAGAACAAAAATATTGCTGCGACGCCGTTTAGTGGGCAATTTTGATTACATTTGTAAATTTTTATAATCAAGCTCGGTATTCAATTCTAAACATGAATTTCTAAAGATATTACTGTTAGTAGGTATTGGTCATGTGCCCAAACTAACATGGAATTAATGAGATTAAAAATGACCAAAATGTTGACAGTCGACCATGGTGACGTCCCACGTTGTATAGGCTAGATTTCGTTCCCGTGGTCTGGCAAACGACTAGAGAGAGAGAGAGAGAGAGAGAGGAACACCGGAGAGGTTTTAGTGGGTATTCTGCCCTTTTCAGGGCGGCGAGTCCCACAGAATTCCGGTCCCCCCGGACCGGTTTATTCTTAAACGAATTCCCCCTCAGAACACAAAAAAAAAGTACCACTAAATGTAGCAGGGTTACGCTCGAAGGACCAATGATATTAAGGCGGTCGCGGAGGTCGGTGGATGAAGGCGGTTCAAGACCGTTCGTCGTGGCATTCTTTGGGGTAGCTTATGTCTAGCGGTGGACTTCTATGGCTGATGATGATGATGAATTAATTAATCTGTGGTCGAGGTCAGTAGCCACTGCACCACCGATATAAACCTACAATCAATAATACGTTTGTTTGTTCCCAGTCAAGGCAAACAACAGATCTATTGACAACGGCCTCGAGATGCGAACTATGGACCTTTTGTGATAAAGACTGTAAATACAATAAAATACTGGGACATTCTACAACGAACTTTCGCAAGAAACGGACCAATATTGAGAAACGCAATACATATTGTGAAGAAAATAGCGAGTGCGCCATTTTTGTTTTATCGTTGTTGGACGAATATCGCTGAAAGGTGAAAAGATCAAGACATGTCGGGTGGCGAAACTTACAATGAAGAAAGTCCGAATCTCTTCCCTTGCATCGTGACTGTATACGCGTTCCTGGTACTCTGTGCATTATATTTTATTATGGCATTGTTTTAAATAAAGTGGTTTTTATTTAGTGTTTTATTGCAAAGCATACAAAATAAGGTAGGTTTGTTATATTTTTTGCTAATTTGTCTATGGAGCTTTTTTGTGAAAGTGTAGGTACGTCCGGGGAAGTACTTTTTCTGCCACAAAGTTTGAAGGGTATGGGTGCCGTGAAATTACAGGCACATGAGACTTTCATCTTTGTCTCAGGGTGGCGGGCGCAGTGCAATGCCACATAGGGCACGTCTTAGGTGGACGTGACCTATGTGGTAATGTATTGTTAAAGGCAATCTGCTTGTTCCGTCTTATACACAGTTAAAAAAACAACTGGTACCGACCTACCTACCAACTAGCATAGACTAACAAAACACAATAGACTGCTAACATAGAACAAAATTTTGTGACTCAAAAAAGGTAAAATCCCAGGCTATATTATTTTTAACCCCCGACGCAAAAACGACGGGGTGTTATATGTTTGCTGTGTCTGTATGTGTGTGTGTGTGTCTGTCTGTCTGTCTGTCTGTGGCACGGCTCCCGAACGGATGAACCGATTTCGTTTTTTTTGTTGAAAAGGTTAATTTGTCGGGAGTGTTCTTAGCTATGTTTGATCAAAATCGGTTCAGCTGTTTCATTGCGTTGAGGGATCTTTTAACTTTTACAAAATTAATTACTTGTGTTCGGAGCTTGTGTTAGTCTATGCTACTAGGTAGGTAGTACAGAAGAAGGTAGGTACTGGGTTTTCGAGAGTTGGTAGCCTTTTTACGGATGTCTGGTAGGAGTATTTTTGATCAAGTCTTTCACACTGCGCCACCATTGGCACTATGTGGCTATCCACAATAGCCTATGCCCAGAAGTGGATGCCTAGCGGTTGAGATGATGAATGAATGCATTTTACCTATTGGTTGGTAAGTGCATTGAATGCGTAAATCACAACAAAATGAAATGCCTTCTGAACTTTATCCTGGTTCTGATACCGGTGCGCTGTGAATGTGGCATCAGGTAGGTACCTACGTAGTTAGGCAGTACCTATAATAGGACTACGAAACACCGGATGTCGCAAAAAAGGCACGTAAATAGGCAATAGCTACCTACTTAGGTAGTAAAAGCCTACCTAATATTAAGTTCTGACCCCGGTCTTATAGGCCTTCTGTTAACTTGCCATTTTTGACCAAGTAGGTATCTAATTCTCTATCTAACTTCATACAAATACGTACGTATATATACGTACGTAGCTATATTCCTACCCGTGCGCCCCACTACACGAGCCGAGGGGGCTGCAGCTCGCACTGAGCGGATTAGTGCTAAGCGAGACGCGGGTGGAGTGCGTCGCGTTCACTCACCTTGAAAAAGGCTCTCGAAACGGGTCGAAACAATGTCGGTGCTTACATCGATTTAACGGTACGTGAAAATTTCCCGTTTTTATAAAATAATTAAATACGTACGTATTTAACATGAGGAGGATGATGATAGGTACCTAGGTACTTATATAGGTAGGTACGTACTTACTTACTTTATTCTAAGAATAGTTACTTGGACAAGAAATGGTAAAGTTAATATACCTATGGTAAAGACATGCTGACATACGGCTGTGTCTTAAATCTGACTACATAAAAAACGGTAAGGTACCTACCTAGTAATAGCTGATCATATTTATAAAGTTAGATTGGTTCTTCCTTTAAACTTAGGTGTACTTAGGTGTAGGTAGGTACCTACCTATTGTGAAAGGACTGAAATTGGTATTCTGCTCCCTCATAATCACCTCTCCGTTGTAAGTGTTAGCAGTTGAGTAGAATACCATTAGTGATACTAGATCGGAACATGATTCGAATTAAACCTAGGTATTTAAAAAAATTGTATGAGAGACTTCTTTTTTTTTGCTTTGGTCTAGAACCAATATAAGCAGGCAACATATTGGTACCTACCTACCTACCTATACCGGCAGGGTTGCTACTTAACCCAATTTTTTTGCTAAGTTTTAACCTGAACTAGGAATCATACTGTAAGTAGGTAAAATAAAGTTTAAAAACAAGGAAATAAAATGAAATTTAGTAAAGATTATGACAGTTTTATTGACTAAACTACAGGTTATACATATACATTGCAAACCATTAAATGCGTTGTAGGAATAATGACTAAATAAAATCCCATAGATACGTAGATAAGATACCTACATGTAAAGAAAAGTGTTCAAATATCTCAGAACAATATAGATTACACAGGCCGTTCCTTGAACTTTCCTCGACTCGACTCAGCCACTCTCGATTTTTGTATTTAATTTTCAAACTCTTCATTGAAAGCTTAGAATATGTGCCTACTTATAGTAATTCTAATGTTGGAAATTTGGTATTAATTGAAAATGGTGGTTAGTGGAGCAAAGTTCAAGGAACGATTAAGAAAATGAGTGTTAAGTAGTTATTTGTTCTGAGCCCAATATTGTCCTTATAACACTCCAAGTGATGCGTTATTTTTATGTTTTTTTTTTATGTTGTTTTTTTTTTTTCTTTTTTTTTTTATGTTTTTTTTCATTTATAGCGTATATACGCTATAGATCTACTATTAGCAAGCTTTAGTAAAACAAGCGAAGGTTTCGCAGTCGATGACCCGATAGACGTCATTCCTGTACTCCGAGAGATTGTGGAGGAACTTCTGGCTGCTGTCGTTGTGAATCCTAGTGAAGACGGGCGGTAGGGGGCTGGTGCCAGACTCGACCGATAGAGACACGTAGTAGTCAGCCTATGTTTCAAAGACGTGTGTCATGTGGTTGCCGCTAAGCCACCAAGCAATTCTGCGATGGGACAACTAAGGGACAGGCCGTAAAGACCTGAAATGGTCACGAGAGGTTCGGCTGTCACTAACTGCCTTGATCGCGATCACGGGAAAACAGCAGAATTGCTGGTGGGCTTGCAAAAGAAACGCATTCATTCGCAATGCAGTATCCCTAGGTTGAGACTTTTGTCAATTCTTGAGCATTGGTGTAGTGTCGTACACCACAATGCAAGTATCCCTGGTTCCTTAGCAACGGCTCCGTGGCAGAATCTCCTTCTCACCACTTACACATACCATTATCCTGGCTCGGCAGCCTCACCGATCGACTGCCTACCATAGACTAATGTCTGTTCTCATTTCTACCGTCACATGGAAACAAGGCTACTGACGGCCTCCCATACCGCCAGACCCAGATCATGATTTAGGCGCATATAGGTACTACAACTGGGAAGACAGATCCACTTAAGGACCCTACCTACCCTGGGTAAACCTTGGCCACAGATTCAAGTTCTGAATCTGTTAAGTCTCGATGACTTGATGACCTCGATGGCCAAGAAATTGTTGATAGAGTTGAAATGAGTATTTACCTGGTCCGGCCCCATCATATGTGCCTGTCGTTTCGAGTAGCCTCGGGCTGCGCGGTCATGTTTCTCCTCCTCCCAGCTCTCTACCATCTGGTCAGGCGTGGGCAGCTTGAAGGTGCCGTTCATAGATCGGACGTAGTAACGGACCTGGAGACATCAAATTTATATCTTAGACCCATGACAATAGAGTGGTCTGATTTGGAAAACATCAAAGCAGGTATTTTTGTGAGCTACAAGAGGTCTTCACATAATTGCTTTTGGATGTGGGTGTATACATAGGCGGTCTTTTTTTTTATACTACTTGAATGACGGAACTAGCAGATGGCCCACCTGATGTTAAGCGGTAACCTCTGCCTATTAACAGAGCACTAGCTCATACATAGGTCACGTCCACCTAGGACACGCCCTATGTGGCATTGCACTGCGCCCGCCACCCTGAGACATAAAGATGAAAAGCTCATGTGCCTGTAGGTACTTTCACCGCCTCCGTAGTATGTGGACCGGTACCCATACCCTTCAAACTGGAACACATAGCAATGCGAGCACTACTGCTTTGCAGCAGAAATAGGTATGGAGGTAGTACTTCCCTGGACGAACTCTCACAAAAAAGCTCTCTGCTAAAAATGAAGGAAAATGAAAAAAAAAGTAAACTAAAGTTTTTTTTTTTACATATTATAAGATGACAAACTAGCAGACGCGTAGAACGCCCGCCTGATGTAAAGCAGTCACCGCCGCCTATGGACATCTGCAACACCCACGGTATTGCAAACGCGCTGCCTACCATTAAGAGCCCTATTGATATTTCTCTTGAATTTACCCATATTGTAGCCCTGGAAGACATCCAACGGGAGCTCATTCCACGCCTTGCAGGTGTGCGGGAGAAACGATCGCGTGAAACGCACTGTGCGAGACCTCAACGCATCCAAAATGTGCGGGTGAGTTCGCTCACGATGGCGGGATGTGCGGTTATCAAAGTGCAAAGCTGGGATTCGTTCAAACAGCTCCTCAGAGCATTCCCCGTTAAAAATCTTATAAAAGACGCTAAGCGCGCCAATAACTCGGCGCACAAGTATTGTGTAAAACACTGGGGAGTGATTTGCTAACCTGCAGATCGAACATGGAGAAGGCGCACACGTAGTAAGGCACGCCGATGAAGCACATCGTGGGATGGTGGATGTTCACCATGTGCTTGTAGAGAGGCTCCACGCAGTTGTCTTCCACCACGATCTCGCAAGACGCGTGGAGGAACGGGAAGTTGTACAGATATCCTGAAAGCAGATACATTATTCTAATCATTTGGATGGATTTTATTCATCTACGGAACATACTTATAGGTAATATTTATATCACACAAAGATTTGAGAGTAAGTTCTTTAATACGTGATTGCGTGGCAAATATCAAGCTCACACTGGTCGTCTAGCTGAGGGGGGCCTGAAACCATCGAGCAACTCCGGTACGGAGGCCTGCAATGCTCTAAGCCTGAAATCGGTACGGTGGCCTGCAATGCTCTAAGCCTGAAATCGGTACGGAGGCCTGCAGTGCTCTAAGCCTGAAATCGTGACGGAGGCCTGCAATGCTATAAGCCTGAAATCGTTACGGAGGCCTGCAATGCTTTAAGCCTGAAATCGGTACGGAGGCCTGCAATGATCTAAGCCTGAAATCGTTGCGGAGGCCTGCAATGCAGGCTTAGGCCTGAAATCGTTGCGGAGGCCTGCAATGCTCTAAGCCTGAAATCGTTACGGAGGCCTGCAATGCTCTAAGCCTGAAATCGTTACGGAGGCCTGCAATGCTCTAAGCCTGAAATTGTTACGGAGGCCTGCAATGATCTAAGCCTGAAATCGTTGCGGAGGCCTGCAATGCAGGCTTAGGCCTGAAATCGTTGCGGAGGCCTGCAATGCTCTAAGCCTGAAATCGTTACGGAGGCCTGCAATGATCTAAGCCTGAAATCGTTGCGGAGGCCTGCAATGCAGGCTTAGGCCTGAAATCGTTGCGGAGGCCTGCAATGCTCTAAGCCTGAAATCGTTACGGAGGCCTGCTATGCTCTAAGCCTGAAAACGGTACGGACGCCTGCAATGCTCTAAGCCTGAAATAGAGTCTCCTCTACTAACGCACACAAAAAACACTTGATACAATAACATTGAAAGTTATTTTGTAGAGACGCTAAAAATACATACTTAATTATGAAATACAAAGACCTCTGTGGTCCAGCGGGCTTGTAGCCAGCTGAGATATGAGAGGTTACAGGTTCGATTCCTTGCTGCGGAACAAATGTTTGCAGGACCTGAAAATATTGTTCCGGGTCTGGGTGTTGTGGTGGCATGGTACTCGTAGTTCCTGATACCCACGCCATCCGGGATCCTAGTATGGGATCACGACTACGTATGTGACTGTCGGGTGTTTTTATGTATCCGTATACGTAGGGGTGCCTAAGGTAACTAAGCAATTAGATTAGACTCAAAATAAGAAAGAAACCTGGAATTATTTTATATCAACAGCCTGAATCTTGTTTTTTTTTGTTTTATACTACGTGATTGACGGAACAAGCAGATGCGCCATCTGCTTGTTCCGTCAATCCTGCTTTCAATTTACAGAAACCTGCTTTCAATTTACAGAAACCTACTTTCAATTAACCTAATGGCTTAGTCTAATTACACACGAAAGAACTGTTATTTTGTACTGAGAGACCGGGCTACATAGCATAAACAGAGCACGGTACCCAACAGTCTCTTAGTATATACCTAACTCTAACTAACTTCGTGTCACCAGTTATTTCTTGGTCACACTGCGTTAGGTCAGAGACTAGCTTGAGGTATAAGTGATCCTGAAAAGGCACTAGTGAACATAGCCTTGATACCACACTAGAATACCCGGTGACGTGGTTATCTGGACCTACAAGTAGGTACCAGTTACCACAACACCCGACCCGGAACAAATATTCACAGAACATGCTAACATTTCTCCTATAGCTGGAATTGCACCTTCAACTCTCAAACCTCAGCCAGCTATTTGCCTGCTGCGCTGCGAAAGTCGTTATGCGTGGATGAGAACTTTAAAATATCTTCAAAATGTTTTTTGCAAGTGCCATAATCTCTTTTATACACTCACCAGTACACAGGAACACAACATCCACGTCTTCTTCCGACCCATCCTGGAAGAACGCCGTCGTCCCCTCTAGTTTCACCACATCGGGCCTCTGCACCAGGTTGTCCGGGAAGATAGTCTTCGGCTTCTCCTGTAAGTGATGGCTGAGGACCACCTTCGGGGCTACGCTGGTGACCTCTAGCGCGATGTCCATGCCGGAAGGACCAGCTCCTATCACCAGCACGCGCTTGTCGGCGAAGATCTCTGGGACTCGGTAGTCGTGGCTGTGAATCACGTCACCTGTGCGTCACAGAGGATAGCATTTAAATGAAACATGTTAAAATACCGAATGGGCGGAGTCTAGCAAAAAACAATAGCTGCAAGAAAGTGACAGCGCTATTGCTCACTTGAACCAGGGAAGAGATGTGGTATAGATTTCTTCAGCTTGGAAGTAACTGACATAAGCGACAAATGATAAAAAATAGTTTTGCTTCTAAAGTAGTAAATATAATAAATAAATTCTCTACTATTTAATGTAATTATTGTGATTACTGAATATTAAGTACAGTAGAGCCTCGATAATCCGTACTCTGGCTAATCCGAAAGTCGCTGTAATCCGAACTGCCGACTGCCCCTGTCTCTCTCTTACCGTGACTGCTAATCTTATGTTTTGTCTTCAGTTGCGAATGAGTCACCTCGCGTGTTCACGTTACTCTGTGCTAAACTCGTGCACCACATGTAATAGACTTAATAGAGGTTATAAAAATGGTTCCTACACCGAAACGCAAACATAATACTTTAACCATTGCTGAAAAGTGTACCATATCTACTAGATAGTTTGAGTGTCTGGAACTTCTCTTTCGAATAAATAGAACCCGCCAAACTAAAATTGATCACTTTATGAATAAGTAACGTATTGTATCGTTTAGATATGTATCTCATAGTACCTCAATAAATAATATATATTCTGTCAAAATATACTTGCATTTTTTTTTTACATACTATAATCCGAACGCTCTGTGAGTCCGAACAGGGCTTGTTTTTTGGAAATTCGGATTATCGAGGCTCTACTGTATTCAGTACCTACAGTAGAGCCTCTATATTTATTGAGGTACTATGAGATACATATCTAAACGATACTTAAAATACGTTACTTATTCATAAAGTGATCAATTTTAGTTTGGCGGGTTCTATTTATTGGAAAGAGAAGTTCCAGACACTCAAACTATCTAGTAGATATATGGTATACTTTTCAGCAATGGTTAAAGTTTTATGTTTTCGTTTCGGTGTAGGAACCATTTTTTGAAACTCTATAACATGTGGTGCAGTATAAAAATTTACACTTAATATTTACTTTAATCGAAGGAAGAACCTAATACGGATTTTTTTTTCTTTGTAATTGGCGCCGCATGGCTTGTGCATTTGCCATTTTCAAGTATCTGTATTTCCACTATATTGTATTTTCAATATATTTTGCAACGCTACACTCCCTCCAAGTCGTCAAAGTCACAGTCGAGTCATGTTTTAGTAAAACGGTGGCCAATTTTACCAAAACTTTGGTAGACAATTTACACCAATTTCAAAAGTCACGCAATTCACTTCCATTTCATTTCACTACACTTGTGCTTTTTAAACGAGCTACATTCTTTAAAATGCCACCAAAATAACACAAATGAACTCAAGAAAACACTAGGAAAATAAATAAAATAAAAGTAGACAACGTCTCTTTTCGAAAGTGGCGGGAAGAGTCCCTAATACGGGTTATAGGAGGTCCAATTTCTAAAAATAAAGCTACCGAGAAAAGTTTCACCAATCGTGTTTCTTGTCTATGATTTATTTAGATTACATCCTCAAGTAATTACTGTACTAAAATCAAGTTTGTAACCTTTACACTGAGTGAGCATGTAACGCAACGAACCCAAAATGTTAACATAGCGTCTTAAAATAAATAAAATAAAATAAAATAAAACATAAAGATAAAAATTCTACACGATAGAATTGGATTTCTCCAAAGTCCAAAGTAGATCCAAAGCTGCCGGAATTCCCAGCAGACAAGGTTTAACTTCTTAAAAATTACTCTTAATTAACTTCATCTGCACTTTGTTCAGTTCCTCAGGTACATTTGCGTCGACGGCTAAGTAGAAGTATCTCAATGCTAGCCTATTGTTATCCATCGAGGAGATCCGTGGTCCACCTTCGGTAGCCATCATCAATAGGTTAATCAATGGTTTTCCGCATTCTCTCGTGCGTTTTATTAGTCAAATATCGTTTGCCGAAGGGAACCTTACCTTGGAAGGTCTTGAGGCCCGGTAAGCTGGCTATGAAGTGAACCTTATCTTAGAAGGTCTTGAGGCCCGGTATGCTAGGTAAGAAGCGAACCTTACCTTGGAAGGTCTTGAGGCCCTGTATGCCGGGTATGAAGCGAACCTTACCTTGGAAGGTCTTGAGGTCCGGTAAGCTGGCTATGAAGTGAACCTTACCTTGGAAGGTCTTGAGGCCCGGTAAGCTGGCTATGAAGTGAACCTTATCTTAGAAGGTCTTGAGGCCCGGTATGCTAGGTAAGAAGCGAACCTTACCTTGGAAGGTGTTGAGGCCCTGTATGCCGGGTATGAAGCGAACCTTACCTTGGAAGGTCTTGAGGCCCGGTAAGCTGGCTATGAAGTAAACCTTACCTTGGAAGGTCTCGAGGCCCGGTACGTTGGCTATGAAGTGTCTTACCTTGGAAGGTCTTGAGGCCCGGTAAGCTGGCTATGAAGTGAACCTTACCTTGGAAGGTCTTGAGCCCCGGTATGCTAGGTATGAAGCGAACCTTACCTTGGAAGGTCTTGAGGCCCAGTATGCAGGGTAAGAAGCAAACCTTACCTTGGAAGGTCTTGAGGCCCGGTATGCTGGGTATGAAGGGCGTGTTGTAGTGTCCATTGCACACGAACAGGTAGTCGTATTCCCTGGTCTCACAGGCCCCTGTGGTCATGCACTTGAACGAGACATCCCATAGTTCGGCAGAAGGACCTGCCTTCGGTTTCACCAGCTGCACGTGAGTTTTGAACTGGAAGAAATAGTTGGGGGTTAATTTTGGTGATTTTTATTACAATCAGGGTCGTTACATCTGTCAGGTTGGTGGGTTCATTATTATAGACAATGGGAGTCATTAATGGCCCTTGTGAACCCATTCAGGTTCCAAAGGTGTTTTGATTAGTTAAAAGAAGGTCAAAATGAACGGAATGAATATGTTATATACTAACTTACATTTTCCATTACTAACGCCATAAAATAAATTATTAATATAATTATGTTCTTTATTTCAGGCAAAAAAAAAACATAAATTACAAAAAAAAAAAAAAACAGCTAAATTAAAATTAAAAAAGGTACTACATAAAAAAATCAAATACACTAAAAATACTTATTATTTCTGGATCTGGTGCACAGAGATCCAAAATCTGTACATGGGGCTATAATATAAGCCTTCAGCCATAGTTAAATAGATAGGAAATTATTTATTACACAAGACAAAGTTCGTCCGGGGAATTACTACCACCATACCTATTTCTGCCGCAAAGCAGTAGTGCTCGCATTGCTGTGTTCCGGTTCGAAGGTTAAGGGTGCCGGTGAAGTTACAGGCACATGAGACTTTTCATCTTTATGTCTCAGGGCGGCGGGCGCAGGGCAATGCCACATAGGGTGCGTCCTAGGTGGACGTGACCTATGAGGTAATGCACTGTTCATAGGCAGAGGTTACCGCTTATTATCAGGTGGGCCATCTGCTTGTACCGTCATTCAGTAGTATAAAAAAAAAAGAAAAAAAAAAAAAAGACAAAAAGCAGTACATAGGCGAAATTAATGCTAATTTGCATTTTCTTCCAGCTAACCTTTGTGTAATGTAGAGTGGGTGGTAGTGCTATTAAAAATAATTAAAGGTAGCCATACACTGCAGAAAGCCGTTTTTGGAACACCTCAACCTACTCCAGAAGGACGCTATTCGTGATCTTATGATGGAGAAGAAATCCGGAACCCGTGCATCAGCGAACATGCTCGACGCGCTGCAAAATCTTGGCTTTTTCATAAGGTACGATAAGCGTCATTGAATTGCACCCTTATTGTACTATACGATTTTTCTCTTGTATTTAAACCAGAGCTGACATGTAATTCATGCTTAGGCAATACGCTTTAAATAAGGTAATTTTTACCTCATCGCTGCATCTGGCTTATTTTCTCGCGAGCATGTTGCACCTGATGGACAGATTCCGTCTTTCACGCTCGTTATCACTCGCTTCGCTATGCTAGTGCCACTTGGGTCCACTTCCAGGCCAGTTCTAACCGTGTGTTAATAAAAAAATAGCTCAGTGTGTCCGAGAAGAGACGTAACGTCGTTTCCCATTTCCTAGTATCAGTTTCATCAGACCATTTGTCCTGGCTACTTAGAACCAACTCAGACACCGGGAAATGCTTGGCTACATGATTACAGTCGTTCAAAACGTAAAAAAATATCAATATCTTACTTTGATGTGTTCAGTGACTCCATGTTTATCGGAATACATCTGCAGGAACGCCAGCATGTCCTTGGAGGGAAGGTATGACTTTTCATTCTCAGGTATCGGGAAATCAGGGAATCCCATGATCTCTTTAGGGAGGTTCGTCCTGAAAGTTAAAGTTTCAGAGATTAGACATTCCTACACCCTTAGGGCCTTAAATTCAGAAAACTATTATGTTGTGAATCTAGAACTATAAGATTTTGCTGAACTTGCTCGAGTTGAAAAAGTTGTTCGTAGTAGTAGAACTTTTTTGTAAAAGAGTTCGTCCGGGGAAGTACTCACGGTACCACGGGTAAGTACATTACTATTTCTGACGCAAAGCAGTAGTGCTCGCATTGCTGTGTTCCGGTTTGAAGGGTAAGGGTGCCGGTGAAATAACAGGCACATGAGACTTTTCATCTATATGTCTCAGGGTGGCGGGCGCAATGCAATGCCACATAGGGTGCGTCCTAGGTGGACGTGACTTATGAGGTAATGCACTGTTCATAGGCAGAGGGTACCACTTAACAACAGGTGGGCCATCTGCTTGATCCGCCACTCCAAGTAGTATAAAAAAAAAACAAAAAAAAATGTTTCCTCAGACAGTTTTGTCTAGTCGCTATGCCCTATTACGATGGTAGCCTAACGGTTCAATAGTGCAACTCAGAATCCAACGATACCGGGTTCGATCCTAAGGCTCCGCACCAATGACTTTTCTAAGTTATGTGCGGATTTCCATCGCTCTGGGCTTCGGAGGGCACGTTAAGCTGTCGGTCCCGGCTGTTATTGATTAATAGCAGTCGATAAGCCATGTCAGAGGCCCTCGGGCGGCTTGACAAACTCCAACACCAGAGGCCAGCACTACCTCATACGAAACGAAACGAGTATTATCTTCAGAATTCTAAAGATACTTGCCACACGTACCTTATTGATGTGTTGTGCACCTAACTAAGTGTCTAGAACCGCCTACGACTTCGCCCCGGTAGAGATATTATGCAATCTGTATACTGTTTATCAGATGCATGCGATCCTATGCTATAAGTATTAGTAAGATAGATTTGTGATAAAAGCTAAGAATCCCGGATGGCAACATGTTTTCAATAACAACTCCACGCTCTCACGACTGTTGACCTTGTTTGTGTAGTTAGGTCCTTACCTATTAGGTACTTACAGTAATTTAATGTATAATTATATGATGCATTTATACCTTAAACAACGTGTAAAGGTATTTCTGGCAGCTAGGCTTGTGGGAATTTTCCTTACAAAGCAAGAGGAAGTGGCTTTACACAAGTCAAAACTACATCTTTTTTTTTTATGCTACTGTCATGACGGAACAAGCAGATGGCCCACCTGATGTTAAGCGGTAGCCTCTGCCTATGTACAGTGCATTACCTCATAGGTCACGTCCACCTAGGACGCGCCTTGTGTGGCATTTCACTGCGCCCGCCACTGCTGAGACATAAAGATGAAAGTCTCATGTGCCTGTAATTTCACCCTTCAAACTGGAACACAGCAATGCGAGCACTACTGCTTTGCGGCAGAAATAGGTATGGTGGTGTATAGGTATAGTACTTTCCCGGACGAACTCTTTCACAAAAAAGCTCTACTACTATAAATCTTATAGTAGGTTGATTCCGGGCTTTCTAAAGCTACTTCTCTGGAGAAAGAATAAGAGTATTGTTTAGGACAAGTGAAAAAGTCAACAAAATAGTATTTCCGCCGTTATGATGTAGATTAGCAGTCGTAAACTTTTAACAGTAAAGCCATGCTGCGTGGATTTTCCATTAAAAATATTATACTTACTTTTCCTCCTAACAAAAACAAATCTAACGTCTACCAAGATAAGTAAAAGGAAGAGGTTCCAGATGCCACGAACGTTCGACCGATGCTCGATAGCCTCCGACCCCGCAATCTGACGAGAGCGGGTCACTATAGCCCTGTTGCCAACAACGTTTTGGAGAAAATAAAATAATTAAATCTACGTTTCTCAAAGTACCTACGAATGTCTGAATTCCAAATCATGTCTGGGGATTATTTTGATGACCAAACTAAATAAGATTGTCATATGTTTATCATAACAAAGTTAAATGGCTTTCAAATGCCAAGAAAAACTTCTCTGCTATTTCATAAAATTGCCATGTTTCTAGCCATCTTTCGACACCAATTCTGGTTGCACAATTTCCGGCCGATTTCGAGCCAGTTTCCACCAGAGTCCACTCTAGTGGAGCTTTTTTCTTTTCTTGTATTTTTGTATATTGTCCAATGCTATCAATTACTGTGGATAATGCAGTGGGCTACAAAAAAATTATATTTGTGTTACTTAACTCTTTCATATCCTAAGATTTATATTGTGGCTGTTTATTGTCCCTGAATAAATAAACGAATAAATAAAGTGGAGACTTTTTTTATCGAATTAAGCAACTAAACTAAAGGCGCGATAGGTTCTCAAATGTCTCTAGAATTTTAAAGTTTTTGATAAGAATTTTCATAGTATTCTATGAAGAAAAAAATATATGATATTCTTGAGCATTTTATCTAGTGAAATCAATAATTCAATACAAGACTTGAATTACTTCACTCGATAAAAAAAAATAACAAAGATACCTCCTTTTTAAAATTTAAATGCTATTTTTCACTCACTCCTCTCACGTTTTAATTTTTGAAACATTTGGTTACATGTTAGTTATTATTTGAGTTAGTGAATTCATCAACGAAATTAAACAAAACTTTGAACGACTTTTTTATATAATTTTTTTATACATAAAAACACGGTATCAGAGCGTGCGCTCGCCTTCTTCGCCTCATACAAAAATGTTCGTTGAACCTATAGCGCCTTAAGTATAGTTTTTTAAATTTAGCGTTGTTTGTTTTTGAGGAACCGCTAATTTATTATCATCAGTATACTTAAGAAAAACCTTGTATTTGTTGCAATGATGCGGATGTTATCAAGTTCAGGTATATCCGAGTTCAGTAGACACGTGTCAACTAACGAGGGCATATTATATCAGCCACTTCACCGTGGTGTGTCCGGCCTAAGAATATATCCCTCCTTCTCCTCCCGTGGATGTCGTTAAAGCCGACTAAGGGATTACCTGGACTTGTTTGTAAGATTCGTTGGTATAAGATTAGTCCAGAAGCCCAATTCTCGTAATAAAAAATAGTCAAATTAAAGTTCGGATCATATTACGATCTAGTGTCGATGTCATATACGTCAAAAATGGTATTTTGCTCACCTGACAATACAACGCGGAATGTGATTATATCGAAATGTGACTGTAACTTGAATGTTTCAAAGTTCTGAGAATTCTCTCTTTCACTCTTTACAATTATTATATAGCACTATCTTACTCTAATATATGGTCGCAAGATCGAAAGTAGATAATACTACTGTTGTTATGAGGGAGCAGAATACCAATATTTCAGTCAATTCACAATACAGTCTCGATTCGGTCAACTTACCGCCTTGCCTTTAAAATAAATAAAAGAATTGGGCTTCTGGCTGCTAGCTTATTTATGGAATGTGTTATTACTGGAAGAGTGTTAGCAGAGTCAGTCGTGGTAAGCAATGGTGGCGATGAGATCACCACTAGTCACGTCTATATTCCACGATGGTGCAACCCATTGTCAAAAGAGGCCCATTGAGGCTCTGCCTACCCCTTCAGGGAGAGGGGCGTGTGTCTATGTATGTATTTCAATGTGTAAGAAATGCTGTTTTTTTTTTGTTTTTTTTAATACTACTTGAATGACGGAACAAGCAGATGGCCCACCTGATATTAAGCGGTAACCTCTGCCTATGACCAGTGCATTACCTCATAGGTCACGTCCACCTAGGACGCACCCTATGTGGCATTGCACTGCGCCCACCACCCTGAGACATAAAAATGAAAAGTCTCATGTGCCTGTAATTTCGCCGGCACCCTTACCCTTCAAACCGGAACACAGCAATGCGAGCACTACTGCTTTGCGGCAGAAATAGGTATGGTGGTAGTACTTCCCCGGACGAACACTTTCACAAAAAAGCTCTACTACTACTATCTACTATGATTATCTCCCTGTAAGTTTCAAGACCTCTCAGACCCAGATACGGTACCTACTGGAGTCCAAAATCATTAAAATGTATAAAAAACCAGCCAAGAAATTTAGTATCGTGATGTCTGAGGGGTTAATGACTTGGTAAGTACGTAATCACAATTTTTACTACAGCTTATCGGTTTAAAGTTTATTGAACGGTTCTCCCGCGAAGATCGTAACCAAAACAAGTAGTAAGTAACGGATAAACTGTCATTCATTGACTTCACGAGCCCTCAACGTGAGATTGGAGTCATTGAGTTCCTAATTAAAGTCAATGACTTAGGTAGCTACCTATCTGTATTCTGAAGAGACTACCATGAGGCGATACGCGGGCCTAGGCCTCATATTTCTAGCACTAGGTCTTTGCCCCGAATGTGATCTATCGTTTATCGTCTAATCGGTATGAGTTAAGTGAGGTATTTTTTGGGGACCTCTTGGCTCAAACTCGTAGCTCAAAAACTCCTTGTACCGATCAAGCTCAATGTTATAACAAAAAAAAAGATTTAAAAAATGTAGTTACTGCGCGTGCGAAGCCGGGGCGGGTCGCTAGTATATATATATATATATATATATATATATATATATACCTTCCATGAACAATTATCTAACTGATGGTAAAAAACGTATCAAAAGCCCTCTAGCCGGAACCAGTGTGGTACTCATGTATTCAGTGAGCAGCACTTCTGAGCGGAGGTACCCACTACGCAGATCTACGTGTCCCGCGTCTACTTCGACGTGAAGGCCGTAGAGGTGGTGGAATACATCAGGAAAAAAGCCGAAGTGGGTTTGAGGGTCATGAAGTTGGACTCTCGTCATAATGTGAGCTTTAGCTCGTTTATCGTGAGGGTCCCTACGGAAAATGTGATGACTTACACTTGAGCCCTGACTTCTGGCCGAAAGGGGTGAAGTTCCGGCGGTTCAAGGGACGCCTGTCACGTGATCCCCCGGGCCGCGACGCGTCGGCGATCACACGTGTGTTAGATTAAGTAATAAATAAAGTGTTTTTTTATGTGTATGTTAGTTTCTAAGGTATTTATGTTGATATGGGCTTACTGTTTAGGTTTAGTGCATTTCTCAGTAAGCCAGAAATAAAGTTTTTTTTTTTTTTTTAAATCCGTTGCGTGGTTTAGGAGGAGTAAGCGGATATACAGACAGACTACGCGGAAATTAACTTTGGTTTCTAGGTGCATATCCACGGCTCGATCATAGAGTGAAGGAAAACCTACCTACCAAGTTTCATTACGATCGGATCAACGATTCTGCAGCTATCGTCGAACAAACACACATACATGTCCGTGGTGTATCCGGCCTAAGAATAGACCCCGCTGTCTCCTCCCGTGGATGTCGTAATGTCCGACTATAAGGGATTACCCGGACTTGTTGATAAGGTTCGTTGGTATAAGATTTGTCCTGGCTGCTAGCTTATTATGGAATGTGTTAACTGGAAGAAAGCGTTAGCGGAGTCAGTCGTGGGAAGCATGGCAGCGATGAGCTCACTACTTGTCACGTCTATATTCCACGATGGTGCAACCCACTGTGGATTGAGGCTCTGCCTACCCCCCTTCGGGGAAAAAGGCGTGTGTATATGTACCTATGTATGTATGTATGTATATGTAACCGATTTTGTTGATGCTATAAATACAATTTTCTTTCTTTCTTTCTTTCCTTCTTTATAATCACCCCAAATACAATTTCTAGATACTTTTGTCTTTGTCAGATCAAATTAAAGTTTTTTGGCGAGCGGAGCAAGCCCTGTAGAGATGACGGTTGCAAACAGTACTTAAAACTCTATTCTAATGTAGTTGCAGTCTAAATTGGCACATAGAGGCTCTGCCTTCGGGACTAAAGCAAGTGTCTATGTTTGTATATATAAATACATATAAACGAAGCGATGCTGTGCTTCGCTCGATCAAAAAGCAGGTGGCCGCTTTACCTTAAGACTGCGCCACCGCCAGGCAGAAATCTTCATACAAAAAAACGACACGCGCCGCTCGAAAAAGCGGTGTTTATTGAATATCTCGTGAAAAATAGATAATTTTAAGAAACCCCGTAGGTGAACCCTCCGTTTTATAGGTATTGACCTTATTTAAAAAAAAAATGACCCAATAATCTGTACCATATTGACAAACAATCGAATCTAGCCAAAAGCACCCAAAAGTTAGAGGCAATTTTGTGTTTTTTTTTATTGAGTAAATTTTGTCCTATTATGTTTCTGTCTAGGTGATCCCTCGATATTATATTGTAGTATCCATGCATATTTTTAATTTTAATATTGTACTTGATTTAGTCAGTTAAAAATCTAATCTAGGTAATTTTGCGTTATACCCCACCTTAGGCTCTTGTACATGCTCGTATGGATAGGAAGCCCGAAGTCGTCATATCCCACGTTCTCTGTGTAGACCCAGGTGCCTCCGAGCTGCGCAGCCTGCTCCAACACGTCCACTCGGCTCACGGAGGGGTCCACGATGAGGTGACGAGCGGCGCACAGGCCGGCTGCGCCCGCGCCAATCACGCATACTCGCGACATTGCTGGAAGAAGAAAGGAAAATTGTTAAATGGAACCTCTTTTTTTTCCTAACCTATATTGTACCACTTTTTTTTTGTCTTCAGATTAAAAATTCGTTTACGAATAAACCAGTCCGGGGAGGGCTAGGCAAAGGTCTCCCCCAACTTCCTCCACTTGTCCCTGTCTTTGGCAGTCTCCCACCACTCCTCATATAATTTACAAGATCGTCCCGCCAACGCTTTCTTGGCCGTTCCTGATGTCGCTGTCCTTCAGGTAACCAGGGTGTGCTGATGTTCGATAGAATATTTTTAATTTACAGACACAATAATACAACTAGTACATGTAGGTATTACGAGTAATAATAATACTAGGTGGACGTGACCTATTAGGTAATGCACTGTTCATAAGGCAGAGGGTACCGCTTAACATCAGGTGGGCCATCTGCTTGATCCGTCATTAATAGAATAACAAATAAATAAAAAAATAACGCTGGTAACGATCGAAAGGTAGCTCAACTGATCCAAATCACTACCAGACGGAAGCGTCCCTAAGATGCTGGTTAAGATTATTTAATTAAATAGTTACTTTAGTTGATCAGGAGTGTTTTTTCCGAAAATCCATTGAAAAACAAAAAGGTGTGTGTCAGCTCTGTCGCGCGACTGTGGAGTTTAATCTAGATGGAAAACATAATAGTCCAGTAACTTTGTCGTCTGAAAGTATGGGGTAGTATGCGTCAAATCCGGTAGTTCCGATTTTTTGCAGACTTGTTTATGATGTTGGCCTAATGAATAATCCAAGTTTTTGACCTCGAGCGCCGAACGCAACCTTATCAAAAAAAGGAAAAACCGCGAAAAAAACATTTTATTTTCCAATTTTGGCGATTATAACCCTTAAGGACTAGTTTTTGAGAAAACTTTCTTAGGAATTTTTTACTTCATTATTCGTAGCTTAGCTTAAACATCATCGTTCACACTTCTCACATCCCATCATAAAAGTACAGGGCTTCGATAGTATAATCAGGGTCAAAATTCAACCAAACAAAAAAAAAAAAAAAAAAATATAAACTTTGAAAGGCTTAATCTCAGAAAATATTGGGTCAACAGATAAAATTCTAGTATCATATTGTAGCAAATTTAGTCTACTTTAAAAAAGTTTCAATAAAGTTTTCTCAAAAACTAGTCCTTTAGGGTTATAATCGCAAAAATTTGAAAAAAAAAACCTTTTTTTTATTTTTGATAAGGTTGCGTTCGGCGATCGAGGTCAAAAACTTGGATTATTCATAAGGCCAACATCATAAACAAGTCTACAAAAAATCAGAACTATCAGATTTGACGCATACTGTGATGTATAAAGTTACTGGACTATAACGGACTTCACCTCGATTTAACGATTTCACTCCCCATTTATTTGCGTACCCGAATCTAACCCTATTTGTAACCTTACCCACAAACAGGCTTTAAGCCGTTACACCTCCTGCGTTCTGGAAAATAGTGAAATAGTACAGTGATTTGAAGAGATTCATCACACGTTTCACATTATAAGCCCTAGCCCTTGTTTTCCTCAAGAATCTAAGTGAGTTTTGTTTTACAAAATAATGTTTGGATTAAAAAAATGACACAATTGTCGAATGGTTGGAGCAGAATACAAATTTTCAGGTAATTCACAAATCAGTCTCGATTCAGCTGACTTTCAGTGATTAAATAATTATTAGCCTTCTGAGGACAATCACTACAGGAAAAAAAGCGGCCAAGTGCGAGTCGGACTCGCCCATGAAGGGTTCCGTAGTTGCTGCTAATATAAAAATTCTTGGATGGTTTATGATTTATGACGTATTCAAACACATTTTACCACTTGGAAGTGTCTCTCACGCAAACTATTCAGTTAAGAAAAAAAACATATTAGAAACCTCAATATCATTTTTGAAGACCTAGGTAAACATAGACACGTATGGGTTTGATGAAAAAAAAAATAAGAGTTCAGTTTGAAGTATGGGGAACCCCAAAAATTTATTGAGTTTTTTCTATATTTGTAAGAAAATCTTAATGCGGTTCACAGAATACATCTACTTACCAAGTTGCAACAGCATAGCTTTTAAAGTTTCGGAAATAAGTGGCTGTGACATACACGGACAGACAGACAGACAGACATGACGAATCCATAAACTGGCTAAAAACTCGTCAACTCATAGCTCTATGCATGTATATATACACCTCTTGACGACCTCTGTGGCGCGGCGGGCGAAGCTTGGCCTACAACGCAGGAGGTTGCGGGTTCGATTCCCGCCTCGGAACAAATATTTGTGCGATCGCAGATATTTGTTCAGGGTGTTCTGGGTATTTTCTATGTATAAAAAAAATATCTACCTATGTAATATATTGTATTAAGTATATCAGTTATCTAGTACCCATAACACAAGCTCTGCTTAGCTTGGGGCTAGATAATGTTGTGTGAACTGTCCAACATTATTTATTTATTTATTTATTTATTTATTGACGTAGTATAAAACAGCCCTTTCTTACTTGACGTAGGTTGCGGTCACGTTTTAGACGCGGTCATCGAAGATTTGTTTTAATGGTTGCAAAATGACATGACGTTGGTCGCTTTGTAGATCCAGTAATAATATTATTCAATATATAATTATAATGAACTTATAAATTTCCAGACCTCCGTGATAAGGGGTTACCATGGCCAAAGGAAAATTTAGAATCGTATGTTGTTTTTATACTGACGCAAAATGTTTACAGTTGCAGCCTATTTTAAATGATAATTTATTAAGATTAATCTTTAGTAGGTATTTATAATTCACGGATTGTCATATTATTGTAAGATTACATTATCAGTTAGATATATAACTATCTAGTTTTCTTCGTAAAGCTGTGGTCTCGTCTTTGATTAAACTTTGTATAATCTACTACAGTCCGCCCGCGGCTTCGCTCACGTTTTACCAGGTTAAAAAGCAGTATACCTTTTTTTTTATGTAATAAGGTGACAAACAAGCAGACGGCCCGCCTGATGTAAAGCAGTCACCGCCGCCTATGGACATCTGCAACACCCACGGTATTGCAAACGCGCTGCCTACCATTAAGAGCCCTATTGATATTTCTCTTGAATATACCCATATTGTAGCCCTGTGGGAAGATATCCAACGGGAGCTCATTCCACGCCTTGCAGGTGCGCGGGAGAAACGAGCGCGTGAAACGCACTGTGCGAGACCCTCCACGCATCCACAATGTGCGGGTGAGCTCGCTCACGATGGCGGGATGTGCGGTTATTATCCGATTATTCATAAATCATGTTAAATTAAAGAGGTTTTCATAAAAACCGTGATTTTGACATGAGTTAAGTGTCCCTTAAAATAAGTTTTGCTTGGGTAAAATAGACTAGGAACAACCATGAAAGCATCTGAGCTGGGGATATATACCGGCTAGCTTATTACGTATCTTGCGATAGCAATGCGATAGCAAGAATTGCGCGATTATCGCATCCAAATCGCAAATTCGTATTACGTATCAGCGATTCCTAATACGAATTTGCGATTTGGATGCGATAATCGCGCAATTTTTTGCTATCGCATTGCTATTGCAAGATACGTAATAAGCTAGCTGGTTGGTTGGATCATTGGATCCCAGCTAGCGAGATGGCCTGCAGGGGGGTAACCATGAGCTCTTTAGCGATTCAGTTCAAAAACTATTCAGTTGAAAATATCGGTTCGTCGTTGACGTTCCTCGTCGTTCAATAACTTGAATTACAGAAGTCTATAGACCAAAGTCAAAGTCAAAAGTCAAAGTCAAAGTCAAAGTCAAAGTCAAAAGTCAAAGTCAAAAGTATTTTATTCATTGAAATCACAAGGATCATTTTGCGCTTGTGCCCTCTACATTGTGCCTTTAAATACACTTGCGGACATCACGGAGCCGATATTTTGTACTGAATAGTTTTTGAACTGAATCGCTATAAGAGGTCATGGTTACCCCCCAGGTCTGTTTATAATCGAAGATCTAAAAGTGACTGTGGACCAATACCATAACTGTCCAGGCTAGCTTGCATAGAGGAGAATGCTGCTACTCGTACACAAATACAGGATTGTGTCATAAGGAAGCATAATAAAGGACACTTGTACGACGAACTACTATCTATTGAGGTACCTACCTATAAGCATGATAGCCTGTCATTCACTATCCATTTAGGACCTAGATATTACTAGGAATTAAAAGTTATAGGCTGTTGGAACATTAACTACCTTACATGCACTGTCATTACAGTCGATGTAACCTAAGCATAATATCTTGTATACTACCATGTTGGCAATCACTGCAAGACTCTCGAATTTTTCATATAACAATGTAAGCTATGCGGAAAAATTGGTACAATGGCAATGTTGAAACACCTAAATAAGAAACTTGTTTTTAAAGTACTGTAATGTAATAGCGTGATGCAAAATGGAGCGTTTAGATTATTGTACATATAAATGCACTAGTTTTGAGTGGAAAAGCACGAAACATCAAAATAGCTAAGCGTTTCGGTTCCACCTTTGTAATGCGAACAGCTAAGAAATGGAACAAGTTGCCGTCGTCTGTCTTTCCTGAAGAATAATATGGGTCTCTTCAAGGCTAGAGTGAATAGATGCCTTCTAGACCTTTGTGCTCCATCTTTGGCCACATCGTCACTTACCAACACGTGAGATCGTGGTCACACAAAGGTCTATCGTCTTTAAAAATAAAAAATAAAAAAAATGTAATTATAATTATTCTTGAAGGGTAAGTTAAGAGATTGGAGCCAAAAGCCCTAAAAGTAGTGTCTAACGTGGCCTTGTGTTGACACAGTGAGAGGGCTCTGTACGTGCCTTTCAATCAGCTGGCTCGGGTCATTGACCCCTGATATTATAGTCGTCTCCTAGATTGGTGTCGCTACTCTTAGCATTTGAACAATTCACTTACCTAAACGTAGGTATAGTATTATTAACCCCCCACGCAAAAACGACGGGGTGTTATAAGTTTGACGTGTGTGGGTGTGTGTGTATGTGTGTGTGTCTGCCTGTGACATCGTAGCTCCCGAACGGATGAACCGATTTCAATTTTTTTTTGTTTAAAAGGTGTTTGGTCGGTTTTTTTTGAACTTTTACAAAATTAATTACTTGTTTTACTGTACCTGTTAAGGCACGAAAGCACGAAATATTGGTGATAACATTTTGAAACACTTAATTTATAGCGTGCAACCCACAGTGAAAAGAGGCCCATTGAGGCTCTGCCTACCCCTTCGCGGAAAAAGGCGTGTGTCTACGATTTTTTTTTATTTTATACTACTTGGATGACGGAACAGGCCGATGGGCCTACCCGATGTTAAGCGGTAACCTCTGCCTATGAACAATGCATTACCTCATAGGTCACGTCCACCTAGGACGCACCCTATGTGCCATTGCACTGCGCCCGCCACCCTGAGACATAAAGATGAAAAGTCTCATGTGCCTGTAATTTCACCGGCACCCTTACCCTTCAAACCGGAACACAACAATGCGAGCACTACTGCTTTGCGGCAGAAATAAGTATGGTATGTATGTATGTATGTTTGTATAATAAAGAATTTGTTAAAAGAGATCGTAGTATCTATGCCTACTTATTATAATGTATAAATAATCTTAACCTTCTTAAAGTTTCATCATGCTACACAAACAACAAACTTAGATTTTAAAACTAACTGACGACCTCTGTGGCGCGGCGGGTAGCCGGCTGATATGCGAGAGGTTGCGGGTTCGATTCCCGCTCCGGAACAAATGTTTATAAGATCAGCAGATATTTGTTCCGGGTCGTTGTGGTAGCATGGTCCTCGTAGTTACATGGGGCCACGGGACACGGGGATCCTAGTGTGGGGTCAGAACTCAGGACTAGGCATTCCAAATATTCGAGAATTTTTGGTATTCGAATATTCGAATATTTTAGCAGCCCTATTCAAATAATTCGAATAATATTCGAATATTTCAGAAAAAATAAACAAAATTTATCGAATAATTGCAATCCATAGTCAGGAGGACTATGTATGTGACTGTTGGATGTTATGTTTGGTGTCACCGGTTCTGTTTTAGTCACACGTTAGGTCAGCCTGTACCTGGTACCTGGTACCGTTGGTACCTGTTGGAGGTATGGTGGCCCAGAAAAGGGCCGAGTGACCAATGGTGAAAGAACCAGTGTGGTGAATGGACTCAGTGCGCCCGTAGACGCTCCTTTCATGCACAATAAAATCTCTTTATATAATTCGTCCTTTTTACTTTTTACTTCATACTTTTTACTTTTTTGGGAATAATACATTAATAAAACATCAATTGACGAACTCTGTGGTGCGGCAGACACAGGAGTTTGCGGGTTCGATTCCCGGCTCTGAACAAATATTGGTGCGTTCTGCAGATATTTGTTCAGGGTGCTCTGAGTATTTATTCTATTTATAATAAAAAATATCTATGTAATGTATTGTATTAAGTATATCAATTACCTAGTACCCATAACACAAGCTCTGCTTAGCTTGGGGCTAGATAATGTTGTGTGAACTGTCCAGTATTATTAATTTATTAAATGTTGAAAAATAAGTGAGCTTTGCCTTTTTTTACGGAATGGAAAATAAACGTATGTTTCCCACTGGACTTTATCTAGGTATCTAGGTACCTAACTACTAAATATTTACTCCCTTTTTCGTGGAAATTTTCAGATTTCTTTTTACTGAAATTCCCTCAGAAAAACAAAAAATGTTTTGAGGCATTCTACAAAGAACACCAATTTGAATGAGCATATTTCTGAATAGCCAATGGCTTGGTACATTGGTGGTTTTTTGTGATTGGCCGTGAAATAGTTGCAACCCTCGGAATCCTGAAAATCTTATTTTAAAACCCATGCAAAATTTATAAATGTACTCACCCTTTTTACTTTGACCTAACTCCTACAAAATCAAACTAATACACAAGTTCAAAAAACTTCACAAAATGTCACTGGACTAACTTGAACTTCTAGTTTGCTTTGGAATAGGGGTAGGTAGGTGTTCTGTACAGCACGGTCCGTTGACGAATGACGCGCGACGCGGCTGCAGACGTATTTATCAGCGCAGACGATATTCGTAAACAACGCTAGATATTGCAGGATTTAAGTTAAAAACACGCGTAAAAGTTATCTGTAAGTAAGTACTTTATAAAATACTAGCGACTCGCCCCGGCTTCGCACGCTACCCCCGGTGAAAAACAGTCCCCCCCCCCCCCTCCGATATTTTATTACTTATTCTGCTATTCGGAGCGGAGAAGAATCCACCAAAAAAGAGATAACTAACATCGGTCCAGCCGATCTTGAGTTATAAGTGATGTAACTAACACGACTTTGTTTTATAAGATTGTTCCTCTTTTTCACGTCACGTCTATATTCCACGATGGTGCAACCCACTGTGAAAAGAGGCCTATTGTGGCTCTGCCTACCCCTTCGGGGAAAAAGGCGTGTGTCTATGTATGTATGTATGTATGTTCCTCTTTTTCGCTTTGAATCTCTTTCTTTGACGCAGACTTTCCAGGATCTTTTCCTGAAGTTTTTCAAAATTTTCATGACATTCAAAAGCTCGATACCTGTATATTATTCTTGAATATATAATGCAAATAATTATGTAAGCAATGGTGGCCATGAGCTCACCACTTATGACGTCTATATTCCACGATGGTGCACTGTGAAAAGAGGTCCATTGAGGCTCTGCCTACCCTTTCGAGGAAAAAGGCATGTATATGTAAATAAACCTCGTAGTTTTTATCGTTTAGTTACGGCATTTTTGTACAGTATAAACCACTTATGTCCAACTTTCGGCGCCACCATACAATTGAAAATCTATTACATATCAATTTTTGTTTTTCATTTACGGACATATAATTAAAAACGTACGGTAATATCCTCGTCTGATGGCTTATTTGAAGTTCATGCAATCAATGCTCGTGAAGTAAATGACACATGGACAGACAGACAGTGGCTAGGAGTGGAATACACTACCGTCGTCTGTCTTTCCTGAAAACTATAATCTGGGTCTCTTCAAGGCTAGAGTGAATAGGTGTCTTCTAGACCTTTGTGCTCCATCTTCGGCCGCATCGTCACTTACCAACAGGTGAGATTGGGGTCAAACAAAGGTCTATCATTGTTAAAAAAAAAAGACGCATGTATAACGAAATTAGTTTCCTTTTACGATATGTGGCTTTGGATGAAATAAAAAAAAATTGCAAAAGCTTTGGGATCTTACGGAAAATTCGAGAAAATCTCGGTGCTTTCATTTCTGACAGTATTTACTTACTAGTACTTGTAGAGCAGACTCATTTCTGAAACTAGGCCCCCAGTGGGCCCTTTTTGGGTGACGGGTGGGCTTCCAGAAAGCTCGCTGATGCCATCGCAGGCCTGCATGGGTGTCCTCGCTGTCCCGAGGTAGGTTTTTCTATCAAATTCAAATTCAATATCTTTATTTCAGGCTATTGAGAATTGCTCTAAACCACAGATAAAAGTAGCCGGTGAAATTACAGGCACATGAGACTTTCCATCTTTATGTCTCAGGGTGGCGGGTGCAGTGCAATGCTACATAGGGTGCGTCCTAGGTAGACGTGACCTATGAGGTAAAGCATTGTTAAAGGCAGAGGCACAGAATAAATATTAGTACAAGTAAGAGGTTACCGGTCTAAACCTTAACAATAAGCCCATAATAACATAAATACCTCAGAAACTAACATACATATAAAAAAATATTTATAACTTAATCTACTTAATACCACGTGTGATCCCCGACGCGTCGCGGCCCGGGGGATCACGTGACAGGCGGCCCTTGAACCGCCAGAACTTCACCCCTTTCGGCCAGAAGTCAGGGCTCAAGCACAGAATAAATATTAGTACAGTAGGTCTTCACACTATGGAAAGCCAAGCTGCCGCACTCCAGGAGTACATACGCTGGCGTCTGATTTCCTTCGAGACAACCTCTGCATAGGGGACTATGTAACACCCAGTGTAAATAGATGTTTGTTTAGGCCTGACAGCTAAATGGGGTTTACTCGAGCGTCGTAGAACCTTTTGGATTTTGACGATCAGATGGTAGAAAGAAAAATAAGGTTATTAGTGTACACCCTTTCACTGGTGGGTGAAGCGTCCATAGATATTCAAAAATGTAAAAAAAACACATGGCAATACTCGAGCGCGTCAGATTATGATAGTGTATATGCCCCACGCGTCTCTGATATCGGAGGTATGTTAATCTGCCGGTTTGCATGCTGGGGATGGCTGTACGGAAGGGTTGAAAACGGAAAAAAAAACGCGTCAGATATTTAGAGGACTGCCCGTGAACCCGGAAACGTGGGTTCCTATATTCAGGGCTTATATAACTATAGTGGAGGTACTACACAAGGTGCAAGGTATCACCCTCTATGTTAATCTGACGCGCTCGAGTAAATCCCAAAATCCCCTCTGGGCTATACTGTTATTACTACTATTTCAGTAGTAGTAGAGCTTTTTTGTGAAAGAGTTCTTCCGGGGAAGTACTAAAGCAGTAGTGCTCGCATTGCTGTGTTCCGGTTTGAAGGGTAAGGGTGCCGGTGAAATTACAGGCACATGAGACTTTTCATCTTTATGTCTCAGGGTGGCGGGCGCAGTCCAATGCCAGATAGGGCGCGTCCTAGATGGACGTGACCTATGTGTTAATGCAATGTTCATAGGCAGAGGTTACCGCTTAACACCAGGCGGGCCATCTGCATGTACAGTCATTCAAGAAGGACGTATAAAAAAAAAGAAAAAAAGAGAACAGTGACCCGAGACAATCCCGACGATCCGCCATAGCTTGTCACATTGCAGATTGAGGAGCTTACAGCATTTCCTTATCAATGCCCTAAATATCGGAATTCAAACCAAACAAACATGTCTTCAAAATGTGATACCATTACCACAGCTGAAACCATAGTCACTGCGATTCGAGTGAACTTGTGTGATGTAACACTAGCTACCAAAAACGTAAGAAAATCTGTTATTTTTGTAGCTCGTTTAAGTAGGTCACTGAAATACCAACGTAGGTACGATTATAGATAGTAAATACCTGGCTAGGTCATCATCATCATCAGCCTGCAGAAGTCCACTGCTGGACATAGGCCATCCCATAGAATGCCACGACGAACAGTCTTAAGCTGCCTTCATCCACCGCCTTCCTGGATCCTCTATTGTCGTTATTGTTTTGGTCCATTGAAAGGGGGGCATTCCTCTTTTGCGTCGTTTAGTTTGTGGTCGCCACTCGATAACCTATCTTCCTCAACAGTTATTGGTTCTGAGAGCTACGTATATGGCCTGCCCATAGCCACTTCAACTTCAACTGAGAGCTATGAAAGTAATCTAGGTTTTTGTTCGGATCTCTTCATTTCTAGACCTGGGTAGGTACTTAATACGGTAGAAGAGGGAGCCAAGTGCTTTTCATTCACATCAAGATATCAATTGCGTATTCATTATACGCCAATTGATTTCTTTATAGCTGGTTTCTGGCCTTGGATGTTTTTGTCTATAAAAAGTTTTTTTTTATTATATACTACTTAGAATAACGGAACAAGCAGATGGCCTACCTAATGATAAGCGGTACCCTCTGCCTATGAACACTGCATTATCACATAGGTCAAGTCCACCTAGGACGCGCCCTATGTGGCATTGCACTGCGCCCGCCACCCTGAGACAAAGATGAAAGTCTCATGTGCCTGTAATGCTGTCTCAACCGGAAATCTAATGCAAGATGGTGGGCAGGTATCAAAAACTACGAGTACCATGGTACCATAACACCCAGACCCGCAACAAATATTGGCAGATGATAGAAACATTTGTCCCGCAGCGGGAATCGAACCTTTCGCATCTCAGCCGGCTACTCACCCGACGCGCTACAGAGGTCTCAATGGTGTTTGTTGAAGAGGTCTGTGTCCAGCAGTGGACTAGTGTGGGACAATGATGATAAATTTTGATTGGTAGAGTCGGTGCGAAAATTGAACACTCAACAGTTATCAAAGTTACATTTTCAAAAATAGATCTGGAGAGAAGACCGTGGCATAATAAACTTCTTCCTTTCCTCCAGTGGATTTCGTAAAAGCCGACTAAGGGATTACTCCAGAGGATGGACAGTAGCATCCACCTGAGTTATCAACATCAATATTGCTATTACCTATTCGCCAGTAAAGCGGGGTAATTATGACCAATCCCTCCATTGCATTTTGGGAGAGGCCTAATCAACCTCATCCAACAGTGGACGTATAATATAAAGGTCTGATGATGATGTTGATGATGATCTAAAACTTGCAGTCGAGCTATAATTAAGAGACAATGTTGGAAAAAATACAAAATATCTATATTCTTCTATTTGCCCGCCATTTTCGAAATGAGACGTCTGCTTTTATTTTATTTTATTCAATTCAATCATTTATTTCTTGTAAGTGATTTACAAATATAGCAAAGGTAAATACACATTTTTACAATGTCTAAGTAAATAATAAAATACCATAACTTTTACTTATACCTACAGGTTTGTACGGAACCCTCGGTGCGTGATCCCACTCGCACTTGGCTGGTTTCTTTTATTTACCTTTAGATCCGTAAACGTAAGTTCTGTGACTGCTCTTTGTTTATTCATGGTCGCATAAACTTATAGGTAAGTATTAATTATTGTAGAGTTAGTTAGAAGTATGTAATTCTGAGAAAAAAACAATGTGAGAAAATGAATTACAGATGGAAAATTTATCAAAATCATTTTAAAACCATGCTGAGAGTTGAATAAATTGAGACTGAGTTGTGAAATGTTTTTTTTTCTTTATTTTGTGTCGCTCGGCTTAAGCATTTGTCATTTTAAGTATTTTGCAACGTTACAATCCTTCCGAGTCGTCAAAGTCACGGTCAAGCCATGTTTTAGGAAAACGGTGGCCGTTTACAAAAACGATGGTAGACAATTTCCACCAATTTGCAAAGCCACGCTTGCATTCTATTTCATTTCACTACACTTGTGCTCTATTAGACGAGCTACATTGGTTAAAATGCCACCATAATTACAGAAAGTAACTAAAAAAAAAGCGGCCATGTGCGTGTCGGACTCGCCCATGAAGGGTTCCGTAGCAGCAAGTAACAGAATATAAAAGTTCTTGGATGGATTACGATTAATGACGTATTAAAAAAAAACTACTTACTAGATCTCGTTCAAACCAATTTTGGTTGGAAGTTTACAAGGTAATGTATATTTTTTTTTTCAGTTTTACTATTCTCTTATTTTAGAAGTTATGGGGGAGGGACACACTTTTTACCACTTTGGAAGTGTCTCTCGCGCAAACTATTCAAGAAAAAAATTATATTAGAAACCTCAATATCATTTTTTAAGACCTATCCATAGAACCCCCATTTTTTAAGACCTATCCATAGAACCCCACGGTTCTAATTGATGTTTCTAATATTTTTTTTTTCTAAACTGAATTGTTTGCGCGAGAGACACTTCCACGTATATGTTTGATGAATTTTTTTTTGTTGAGTTCCAGTTCTAAGTATGGGGAACCCCAAAAATGTATTGTTTTTTTTCTAGTTTTGTGTAAAAATCTTAATGCGGTTCACAAAATACATCTACTTACCAAGTCTCAACAGCTTATCTCTTATAGTTTCGGAAAAAAGTGTCTGTGACATACACGGACAGACAGACAGACATGACGAATCTATAAGGGTTCCGTAATTTTTGGTTACGGAACCCTGAAAATGTGTATTTACTTTTGCTATATTTATAAATCACTTACTTACAAGAAATAAATGATTGAATTGAATTAAATAAAATAAAAGCAGGCGACGTCTCATTTCGAAAATGGCGGGCAAATAAAAGAATATAGATATTTTGTATTTTTTGCAACATTGTCTCTTAACTATAGATCGACTGCAAGTTTTCGGTCATCATCAACATCATCATCAGACCTTTATATTATACGTCCACTGTTGGATGAGGTTGATTAGGCCTCTCCCGAAATGCAATGGAGGGATTGGTCATAATTACCCCGCTTTACTGGCGAATAGGTAATAGCAGTATTGATGTTGATAACTCAGGTGGATGCTACTGTCCATCCCCTGGAGTAATCCCTTAGTCGGTTTTTACGAAATCCACTGGAGGAAAGGAAGAAGTTTATTATGCCACGGTCTTCTCTCCAGGTCTATTTTTGAAAATGTAACTTTGATAACTGTTGAGTGTTCAATTTTCGCACCGACTCTACCAATCAAAATTTATCATCATTGTCCCACACTAGTCCACTGCTGGACACAGACCTCTTCAACAAACACCATTGAGACCTCTGTAGCGCGTCGGGTGAGTAGCCGGCTGAGATGCGAAAGGTTCGATTCCCGCTGCGGGACAAATGTTTCTATCATCTGCCAATATTTGTTGCGGGTCTGGGTGTTATGGTGTGTGTATGTATCAGATACTACGAGTACCCCATGGTACTCGTAGTATCTGATACCTACCTACGACACAGGGAATCCTAGTGTGGTAATTGTGGTATCGGGACTATGTATGTGAAGTTATGTTTTGTTATTGAGCCCGGTGTTCGGCTTTTCTCATCCACTTTTGTCCGCCCCCTTTCTCATCGCTCGTAGTAAACTGGTCTATAAATACTTCTTACTACTCGTATAAATCATTTGTATTTGTGTAGTTTAATATTTTCTCTTGTATAAGGAATGCAATATATATCACACAACAACATGGGCATGATGATACGACGATGACGAAACTGCCCACCATCTTGCATTAGATTTCCGGTTGAGACAGCAATATAAACAGTACGTCCATCTCTTGCTACCGTTATACAACCTTCGCATGTGTTGTAGAAATGTGCGTTTTAATGGTTTATTGATATGTTTTCTATGCAATCTCACAGCTGACGCAATGGGGACAGTCTTGTAATCACTCCGTTAGAACGAGGTGACGACAGGTTCTGAGGCGCTTCATGAAGGTTACTGATGCTGTATTAGCAAAACAAATACGGTGTGTGGTTTACACTTGAAAAATAATAAACTAAGATACAAAAATATTTAATAATTCAAATAAAGATAAAAAAATAATTAATTAAAATACTATTGTAAAGATTAACTTTGACCAAAATTATTATTATTAAATGTTTTTGTATCTGTTTTTAACCCCTTAACTAAGGGGTGTTATAAGTTTGACGTGTGTGTGTGTCTGTCTGTCGCATCGTAGCTCCCGAACGGATGAACCATATCTTCCTAGGGATGAACCGATTTAGTTTTTTTTTTGTTTGAAGTTAAATTTGTCGGTAGTGTTCTTAGCTATGTTTGATCAAAATCGGTTCAGCCGTTTCATTGCGTTGAGGGTTTTTTAATTCTTACAAAATTAATTACTTGTGCTAAAACAGCATCAGAACTTTAAAATATAAGTGAAATATAAAAAAATTGGTCATTGTATCCGAAACTACTAGGAATACGGAATACTAACAATGCCCCGCGGTGTCCTGTGGGAATATCGGGATAAAAATGCCTATGTGTTATTCCGGGAGTCAAGCTATCTCCATTCCAAATTTCATCGAAATCCGTCGAGCCGTTTCAACGTGAAGGAGTAACAAACACACGCACACACTCACACACTCATAATTTCACTGATCTATATAGGTATATAAAACAAAGCCGTGTTAGTTACACCACTTATAACACAATGATGATTTGGCTGAAAATTGGTGGGGAGGTAGCTTAGAACCAGGAGAAGCACATAGGGGAGGGGGTTCACCGGGGGCTACACGTGCGAAGCCGGGGCAAATCGCAGCATTATCTAGCCAAGTAATTAATTTTTTTTAAATTAAAAAAAACCCTCAACGCTAAGCAGAGCTTGTGTTACGGTTACTAGATAACTGATACAATACATTACATAGGTATATTTTTTATTATAACATAGAAAATACCCAGAACACCTTAACAATATCAGCAGAGCGTAGGTACAAATATTTGTTCCGAAAAATATTACAAATATTTGAAATAACGACTCGATAATCGGGATACTGATTGCAAAACTTAGACAAACCTGTCTTAGGCCTCCGATCGTATCTACAAAGCGTAGGTACGCTTCGCTCATTCAATCGCGCGTATAATCGCGTAATAGGCCAACGAGCTCGAGCGACGTAGCGTACCTACGCGCGTAGCAATTCATCCAGCGCTGCACTAGTCGTTTGTATGTGTTCAGCATACGCTCGAGCGACATTCCTCGTCAGCGCGACGTAGCGTAACCTACGAGCGTAGCAATTCATTAGCGCTGCACTAGTCGTTCGTATGTGTTCAGCATACGATCGAGCGACGGTCCTTGTCAGCGCGACGTAGCGTACCTACGCGCGTAGCAATTCATCAGCGCTGCACTAGTCGTTTGTATATGTTCAGCTACGCTCGGCTGACGACATCCGGAGCAATTCCAGCCTTGGGCCCTCTCCTCTAGTAAATCATGATAAAGCGTCGATATTCACTTGTTTCATTGCTCATCGAGCAACTATTGTTCGATGTCATTGCTCGATAAAAAAAACAACGGACAAGCGCGAGGCTCGTGCCGCGTGCCCCTATGATTCTGACATAAAGTAGGTACGCAGACGGCGCGAGGTGCCGCCATTCGTAAAGTATTTAGAAATCGCCAGTGCCCTTTCGAGATTCAGTCACCTTACACTGATTACTTACTAATTTACCATTTTTTTCTACAAATTTCACCATACAGTGGTAAAAAAGATGAAATTCCACAATTTCCTTATTTACTCCTTTATTCCTTTTTTAGACTGTTTCGTTTATTTATGTCAGAATTCCAAAGGAGATGGGGTAAAAACACGAAGGTCTATTTTTTTTCATTTACTTAATAAGTTATCTTTAACAAATGTATCGCTTGAAATTAAAAACAACGGGAATAAAAAAATATAGAACCTTAAAACTTCACAAAAAACAAAAGGCGCCTGTTTAGCGAAGTCATTGATTACAGTAAAAGAGCAGGCGCTGTTACCTTACCTGTTATGTCCACGTGTTAAATTAACCCTCCATTTTTTTTATTTACGTACGAACTATATTCAATCAGATACATACTTAATAATTTTTAGTTACTTAGTTTTTTTTTTTTTTTTTGTATATTAGTTTCCTTTTTCTTTGTTGAGTTATAATTGCCATGTCCACACATGATTGCATGCTGTGTTCACTAGTATTAGAGTTTACACCGGAAATGCCAGTAAAACGAAGTACTGTAAGAAGTTGTTATGTGTATAACTCGAGTTGCGAACCAAATAAAAAAAAAAAAAACCTTCAAGTAAGTTACAGTAGGGGCCAGCTACAAATAAAATACTCAGACTACTTAGTATACAATTTCAGCAAAATCGGTTGGGAGGAAATGATTCAAAGTTTAGTTGCAAGATTTGTCCCAAACATACTAAATAACTGAAGATAAATAAACGCTTGTAGAAGTCAGAGTGACCTATATTAATGTCTGCATGGTCCACGCGTGGTCGTGATCCGGTACACCTCCACTGGCGGTTAGGAAGAGTCCGGTTCTGTCTGGTGGGCGCGCTGGCTTCGTGCAGAGGTTATCGCGGATTCACGTCCGAGCTGACCCATTTGGAGAGCGTTCGCTTCCCAAATACGAACAGATAGGTACGTATCTCTACCACGTTGCGTCACCGGTACCTACTTTGTTGTTAGGTTGGTCCTTGCTTCAGGTTACAGGCCAGCTTGAGGTTATTAATGGTGGCCTTGGTGACCAACAGTGAAAGAACTAGTGTGGTGAATGGATTTATTGCGCTTTACAGAGTCTCCATTCATGCACTCTTGTTCTGCGGAGTGGTCGTTATGTTGTACTGTTATTAGGTGCTGATGTTGCTTGTCTCACGATATCTCGCCATTTATTCCTATTCGTGGACATCCTAGCTAGTGCCTTCATGCACATTACATCCCGACAGTACCCATGTGAAGCCGGGCGAGTCACTAGTTAGTACCTAGTAGGTAGTTACTAGCGACTAAATATGTCTGTGAGCTTGTAGGGCTGTAAAAATATGAAGTTTGTATTGTAACACAATGAATTCAAAGGATGACATGAATCAATTCCTTAGCTCCGAGTAACCACTGGCACAGAATATATACAGTACCACTGGTTGATATTCGAGGAGAGTGAACAGATTTTAATTTAAAAAAAATAGATTGGTTACTTCGAGGTTGGTTAATTTAAATTAGAAGAAAATAAACATAAAATTTAGCAAGTTAGGGGATGAATTTATTTATTTACTTATGCCGTTTATTGTAAGATTTAAAAATATAGTCGTATCGTGTTTCTGATACAATGATCCCTCAGAATTATGATGTAGTGCTGTATGTCTTTTTTTTATTCTTAAGTGGATACCGCGACTTGCCAAACGTAGCGTGGGGCGCCCTCTGGCTAGGTGGAGCGATGACCTACGAAAGACGGCGGGCAGAAAGTGGATGAGAAGAGCCGAACACCGGGCTCAGTGGCGCGTATTGGGAGAGGCCTATAAGAAAGAAAGAAAGATAGAAAGAAAGAAAGAAAGAAAGAAAGAAAGAAAGAAAATTTATTTATTTTTCCCCACGACACAAAACTTACATAAAACATGAAAACAAAAACAAAAATCTACTAAGTAGGTACTACAAGATCAGTAAGATAGATCTGAAAAAAAAACTGTTATAAACTTTGTCCAGCAGTGAACCAGTGTGGGCTAATGATGATGATGATGATGATGTACTTAATTTAGTCACTTAAAAAGCAATCTACGATTTGTAATTTTGCGGCATGCTCCGCCTTAAGGCGCTATAGGTTCAACGAACATTTTTGTATGAGGCGAAGAAGGCGAGCGCACGCTCTGATACCGTGTTTTTATGTATAAAAAAAATCTATAAAAATGTCGTTCAAAGTTTTGTTTAATTTTGTTGATGAATTCACTAACTCAAATAATAAATAACATGTAACCAAATGTTTCAAAAATTAAAATGTGAGAGAAGTGAGTGAAAAATAGCTTTTAAATTTTAAAAAGGAGGTATCTTTGTTATTTTTTTTATCGAGTGAAGTAATTCAAATATGCAATTATCGACAGAGCTTACTTATTTGAGCCTTTCGGGGTCGAGACCCTGGGCCCGTGGGGTTCCGGGGCCCTTCGCGTTTTCAAAATTATTTCAGGGCATCTGGTCGAAGCGACGCGTGACCCGAGAGCTGGCTCTTATCTGGCTCAACGCATTAGTATTGCCATTCAGCGTGGCAATGCAGCCAGCATCTTAGGGACGCTTCCGTCTGGTAGTGATTTGGATCAGTTGAGCTACCTTTAGATCGCTTGCAGCGGTCTTCCGGTGGCACAACTGTTTCATATGTATTTTGTACATACCTTGTATTATTCTTTCTGTAAATAAATGTATTCTATTCAAATATTGTATTGAATTATTGATTTCACTAGATAAAAAGCTCAAGAATATCATATATTTTTTTCTTTATAGAAAACTATGAAAATTCTTATCAAAAACTTTAAAATTCTAGAGACATTTGAGAGCCTATCGCGCCTTAACCGGGTTTTCCAGGAGCTGCAACCTTCATTTCACGGGCTTGGAACATCTAGGCCTGCAATGCTCTAAGGCTTGGAATGATATCGGTGTTGATCGTAACATGAGCGCAACTGTGGAATAAGCACGAAAAATTAACGTTAGCGAGAAGATAGGTAATGTCAAATATTGGCCAATGACATTGGTTAATATTTGACAGTCATAGTCATATCATTTATTCACCATAGGAACACTGGGAGCACTTGGTTTTGTTTAGGTACATACATATAAGCGGACCGAACATAGGCCTTGTCAGATTTCATTTTCGATTGAGTTAATTCTATGATAATGATAAAAATGATAAATGATAAATGATTTATTGCTGTTAAATCTAGGTGGTAACATTTGTTGGTGTTAAGGTCTTAATGTGCATCTCTAGTCTGCCATGTCTGGCCTACAACATTTTATACAAGCAAAAAACAAAATTAATTAAGAAATGTTAAAATATAATTATAAAAAGTACAAACAAATAATATGAAACTTAAATAACATTGAAATTGATAGAAATAAATTAGATTGTTTACCATTAAAATTTATCAATTAGAAATTCATTAATCGAGTAATAAACCTTTTCTTCCAATAGTTTCGCTAGTTTATTTTTAAAAGCATCAAAGCTGTTTTCGGTGCGTATTGACAAAGGAATCTTGTTGTAAAGGATAGGCGCCATGCCGAACACACTGTGCCGTAATAAGGCTGTTTTTCCCTCATGATTATGCAGGCGACCCTCCAGGCGACTGCCAACCGGGTACCGGTCAAACCGTTGATGATTCGTCCGGACAAAGATTGCCACTTCGTATATGTACAATTAGGCAAGTGTGAGGATTCTCCATTGCCTGAAAACACCCTTACACGTGTCTGTCTGTCTTAGACCAAACATTGATCGAATGCATCTCTTCTGTGCCTTAAAAACCTTAGTTTTATTGGTAGAATTGCCCCAAAATATAACTCCGTACCTCAGCAGCGAAGCAGTGTGCCCATAGTATGCTGCAAGTAAGGCCGTTAAGTTAGCGACTTTACTCAATTTATACAGCGCATATGAGTACTGGTACAGACGCTTGCAGACTGTATCTGTGTGTAATTTCCAATTCAATTTACTGTCTATTTGTAGTCCCAAGAACCGTGTAGAATCAATAAAATTTAATTTAACATTTGAGTATGTCCATATTTGGTAAAATGTTTAGTCTTTGCTTAAAGTCCATTAGGTATGTTTTAGTTAAATTAATGTGTAAGTTATTATATTCAAGCCAATTAATAATTAATGTTAATGTATTGTTGATCTCAGGTTCTATATTAGTCAAACGGTTATTAGTAAATAAAATCGTGCTATCGTCAGCAAATAATGTCATATAGTTATTAGTGATATTAGGAAGGTCATTAATATATATAATAAAAAGTAATGGTCCCAGTACACTTCCCTGGGGAACGCCATAACTTACTGTCCTAAGCTCTGAAGTATACGTTGTATCACAGAGTGTTCGCGGACATACTCTGGTTATTTGTGTAATTTGCTGCCTATTACTTAAATACGACTTAATAAGGTTATTGGCATTCCCTCTTACACCATATCTCTCCAGCTTGTCAAGAAGTATGTTATGGTCAACATGGTCAAATGCCTTAGTCATATCCATGTAGAGACCAATGGCAGTTTGCCTTTTATCAACGTTTGTCACTACTCTGTAAAGGAAGTCATAAACAGCCATATTAATTGACTTTTTCTTACGAAAGCCATATTGACGATCTGTGAACAGATTGTAGCATTCAAAAAAGTTACTTAGTTTACTGTAAATAACCTTCTCAAATATTTTAGATATTACCGGAATCAGAGCCACGTCAGCCAGTCTAAGTAGGTATAACTAGCTAAAAATCATACTAATTACACAAACAAAATACAATACAATACAATCTGTTTGTCTGTGATACAGGCAATTTTGTACCAAACAAACACAAACAAAACGAAACAAACAAATAGTATATCTCGGTGTAAATATTTTTTTTGGCGTTGGAATCTTATCCTTTTGCCATCTGCTATCGTCTCGCTAGCGTCTCGATAACGTTAAATATTCGTGCTTAGACCTCTGTACATTTTTTAAGAACAATATCTGTGTCTCCGCTATGTTACTGTCTTAATGACGGCCGCCGCTATCGCTGGACTCCCTCCTACAACACTGTTCTACCAAGTTTCTACTGGGCTGCCTGGGGTACAACTCGCTGGAGGTTAGACGGGCTAACGACCAAATCACTATGGTCTGCAAGATTTTCCGCGGCAGGATAGACGCTTTGGACTTGAGTAATGAGCTGTGTCGATTCTTTGTCCCGAATAATTATTGTGCAGCTCGGAAGCATAGGTTGTTCGCTGTACCGTTTTGTCGTACGGTGGCTCGAGCTTTTTCACCCGTACCGCGGGCCCGCGCTGCGCTCAATGCTCTCCTTGATGCTAGTCCTGAGTGTGATTTGTTTGCGGATGGCTGGACGAGGATTTTGTCGGAATGTTGTAGGTTCTGTGAGCGTGATGTATAGCTGTGTGTTTGATTTATATTATTTAATTGTAATTTTATTTTATTATCTTTGATTATTGTAATTGGTGGGTCCTGTTAATTAAATTAATTAAATTATAAATTATTAACACTACAAACTGCAATAATTTCCACTAATATATAAATAAATAAGGCTTGACAGTTCACACAACATTATCTAGCTCCAGCTAAGCAGAGTACATTACATAGATACTTCGACCAAAGTAAAATAAATTATTATTAATTCATTTTATTTACGTCGATGCATAGATAGACATTTTTGAATATACCTACATAGAAAATACCCAGAACACCCTGAACAACTACCTATCTGCAAATCGTACAAATATTTGTTCCGAGGCGGGAATCGAACCCGCAACCTCCTGCGTCGCAGGCGAACCTTCGCCCACCAAGGTCTTCAAACTAATGAAATATTTACCTGCACTCTGCGAGTCTCACCCATTGTGCTCCGAACATGTTGTGTAGAAATTAAATCCGACAATGTTTAATAAATACCGTATAATAATAGAATAGGAATACTTAATATAAAAAGGATTTGCAGTTTAAAATAAGAAACGGCCCAGTGAACAGTTTAAACAGTTTAGTTAATCCAGAGAAAATGGCCAAGTTATGGATAGTTTGGTTTTTAGTAATAACGCCAAATATTATTGTCAATGTAAGTTTTTGGATGAAACACAATAGAACCCCCTACTCATCATCATCATCATCCACAGCCTGACTTCACCCACTACTGCGTATAGGCCTCTCTTTGCCTGTGCCATTCCTTCCGGTCCCGTGCCAGTGTCATCCAGGTCCGACCGCGACGCATGCGATATCGTCTGCCCATCTCGCTGCTGGACGACCAACGTTTCTGTATACACGGTTCTTGGGCGCCATTGAGTTAGCGCCTTACTCCACCTATCGTCACCTCGTCTTGCCAGGTGTCCTGCCCAACTCCATTTTAGTTCCGTTATACGATTCCCAGTATCTTTGAGCTTCGTTCGATTGCGTATCTTGACGTTGGGAACACGGTCTATAAGCTTGACCCCCTACTCACTGATTTGTAAATATAACACTACTAACCACAGTCACTAAGCAAACCTCTCTATTTTGCCTGCCAACCATAGATATACAACTAACTCTACCTACATTCCAAACTCTGCACACAGAATAAGATAAGAAGTGTTTCTTGTCTCACCCCAATAACGTTCGATCCATCTTAGTATTTATATAGTTTCAACCCATTTTACTGTTCTATTCTTGTATTATCCGACACCTTGTATTAGCCATTACCACCACGCTTGGCAGACGGATTGTTGATCGCTGTATTGTTGTTAAATACTCTGGTGGATGATATTGCCCATCCCTTGGTGTAAACTTTTACTTAGTAGACTTTTACAATATCCAACAGGAGACACAGTGGTCGATACTTAGCCGGACACCCTACGGTGCCTAAGCACAGAATAAATATTAGTGCTAGATTTGTGTACACCTGTGTGTGGCACCTGCCACGGAGTATTTACAGGTGCCATCTTTCGGTGAACGAGCCGGACCGTTCACCGTAAGTTGGCACCTGACAGGCAGGTGACTGACCTGTGATGTGACTGTGATAATGATATAAGTATTGTTATAATACCTTGCCTAAGACATGTTTTCTCGCTACGCTGCTAATGCGTTTATTACATGGATGTTATGATTATGACTACCTATGTTGTATTTGTTGTTCCGAGGTTTATTCTATATTCAAGGAATCCAGGAAATCACTCGTAGTTCTCTTCTCGTCCATATTAACATTACACACTAGCGCAATCTGGCGTACGTCATGAGAACCACAGAATTAAGAAAGATGAAAGAAAAATGTAGCTTGCAATCGTTAGCATAGATGGCGCTTGCCCACGCAAATACTTCTTATCGTGTGCGAATCGAGAAATATGAAGAACGCTGGCATTTATTTACAGTCGTTGTCATTGTCATAAAACTATAACTGTCCAGAATCAAAACACGCGCAGCGCATGTCATTGTCAATTGTCAATGTCAAAGTTTGTTTTGGTTTTATTTGAGTGATTGATTTATTTGAAAAATGAGATACGATTGTAAACAACAACAAAATGTGTGTAATTTAATAGGTACTATGCAAAATTGATAAGATATATTACAGCACGTACTACACTAATCTAGGTCTGATAATATGCTGTAACAGATGTTATAATTTCCATTCCAACAATGGACACAGAAGATCCCAGAACCCCGCTTCTAGGTAAGATAAATGTTCCCTATTTAATTATACTAATTTTATTTAGAATTTAGAAAATTTAGGTATATAGATACCTAAAATAGATAGGTAGGTACTCAGCTTCTTTGATTTGTGTTCTAATAATGATTCCTTGACTTGATAATGTTAATCAATCTACGAACTAACGTTTCAAATCATTTAACTGGTTTTGGTCTTGGGTTGCTTCACAATGTTTCTAGATAATAGGAATGATTAGACTTTTCAGTCAGTAGAGTGTGGGTATTTATGGTGTCATGTTTTCTCTCAAAACGCACCCTCACTGTAAGCAGGTACCCATTTCCCCCACATGGGGGTAACAAGGGGTTCGTTTTATGTAAACAATCACCGACAACGGCCGGGGTAGAACCAATCGGTACCCCGTGACCCTTTCAAGTGTTTGTGCATCTCTAAACCACTCGTCAGATGATGAGTGTTTTGATGATGCATTAGCATTAAGGTGGAGGAAGGAATATCGATGGGTTTTTAGTCGGTATGCCGTTGGGTGCTAGCCAACGGAGAGCCTGACAGACCCCCTCAGTTCTCCCGTGCGTAATGCATTTTCCCATCATATAAAAAAAGAAAAAAGGTAGGTACCCATTGGAAACAAAACAGGACTTGTCAACATAGTGTATACTAAGGCGAGTTCAATTTATATGCTGCCTAATCATTCTCAGCTTGATTTTATACCTCATAGATAAAACCCTAGACATTTGTTTAAGTCTAGCTTCCACAAATATTAAAAGATAAAACAAGGATAAGGCTCTATAAGTAAAACTATATTTGTTAAATCTCATCTCGTGATAAAACGGCTGTAAAGATAAAAGATGTCTGTCTGTAACCTTTATTAGAATGTACTTATTTATTTAGAGATATTTCTGCATTGATTATCCTCAAAAAAAGATTACAGCTGCTAAGGAGTGGAATACACTACCGTTGTCTGTCTTTCCTGAAAACTATAATCTGGGTATCTTCAAGGCTAGAGAGATTACATGTCTTCTAGACCTTTTTGCACCATCTTCGGCCATATCGTCACTTACCAACAGGTGAGGTTGTGGCCAAACAAAGGACTATACATACATACATACATACATACATACATACATACATACATAGACACACGCCTTTTTCCCCAAAGGGGTAGGCAGAGCCACAATGGGCCTCTTTTCACAGTGGGTTGCACCATCGCGGAATATAGACGTGACAAGTGGTGAGCTCATCGCCGCCATTTCTTCCACGACTGACTTTTGCTAACTCTTTCTTCTAGTAATAATACATTCCATAATAAGTCCGTAATTACTAAGAAAGGACTATTTAGGTCAAAAAAACATAGTTATTCAAATAAGAACCACTGAAAGCCCTTTGTAGTAGAAAATATAGAATGGCTAAAATACCTGATTATGGTAAGATCATTAGATTAAATAATTAATCAAGTAATTAATTTTGTAAAAATTAAAAAAACCCTCAACGCAATGAAACGGCTGTACCGATTTTGATCAAACATACCTAAGAACACTCCCGACAAATTCACCTTTCAAACAAAAACTAAATAAACTAAATCGGTTCATCCGTTCGGGAGCTACGATGCCACAGACACACACAAACACACCCACACCCACACACACACACACACACACACACACACACACACACACACAAATACACGTCAAACTTATAACTCACCGTCGTTTTTGCGTCGGGGGTTAAAAATTAATACTTGGGTACTTAACTAATGTAATTGCAGCCCTAACCCTTCGACCAAAGTAAAATAAATGGACTGGCCTTACCCATACAAAACGTTCGTGAAAAATAAGACAATTCGGATTTAGGGTACGGTCAACAAATAAACTATCTATCTATCTATCTAGCCACTGCTGAGTAAAGGCCTCTTCTCTATAGCGCCACTCCTGGCGGTCTTGTAAATAAACTAGGTGAAATTAAATTATTGAACTTCTTAAAAACTGTATTTTTTGAATACTTAATACTTTAACAGATGCAATGTGTTTTCTAAAGTTATTTCAGTGGGTTTATAGTACAAAAAATCGCCGAAAAAAATGCAATTATTGAATGAAACTTTTACAAAAATACATGGTTCCCTTCTGTTTTATGTAGTTACGTATCTATTTTTCAGCTCTCAAACATACACAATATAAATCAATAGAAAAGCAAGTCCACCTAAGGTCTTCAGCTCAATCAATTTGTGAAAAATATATTTTTCATCACTCAATAAACTAAGAAAATATCATAAAAATCGTACGGAAACATAAATGTATAAAAATTCCAGTATTTAAGAAACTGCAGAGTGCAGTTTTAAGAATTTTGCACAATGTTTTTTTTTATACTACTTGGAATGACAGATCAAGAAGATGGCCCACCTGATGTTAAGTGGTACCCTCTGCCTATGAACAGTGCATTACCTCAGGTCACGTCCACCTACGACGCGCCCTATGTGGCATTCCACTGCGCCCGCCACCCTGAAACATAAAGATGAAAAGTCCCATGTGGCCGTAATTTCATCGGCACCCTTACCCTTCAAACCGGAACACAGCAATGCGAGCACTACTGCTTTGCGGCAGAAACAGGTATGGTGGTAGTACTTCCCCGGACGAACTCTTTCACAAAAAAGCTCTACTACTACTAACCGTTTTTTGGCGTATAGAATTCATTGTGTAGAAAATGATCAGAGCTAATACGGGAAAATGTATTCCACTTCCAAAAGTCGTCTATTCTTGCTCGTCTTATGACTTCTATCCATTTTTGTTTACTTTCGTTTTTTTTTTGGAAAGCTATAAGGTTAATTAACATGCCATTACATATAATATGCAATTACCTAAAGCGACGTGCTTAGCAATGTTTTGGCGTAAATAATGCAAATTACAATTCTAAATCAATACGATACCCCTTAGGCATCAGATTTTTTTGCAGTCTGTACCGGACCATCCGTCATGCGTGAAGTCTTGTCAAATATTTCGTCGCTGTAGTTGGAAAACTAAATAAGTAATAACAACAACAAAACCAACATCGCGAGAAAAACGCGATTTACTGTTTTATTGCGTCAAAAATGGCAATAACTTTTTTATCGTAACTAATTTTTCAGTCCGTGTTTTGATATGTTATAGATTGGTACTGTATCTATTTTCGAATTTAATGATAATACATTTTAGTTCTTTTGATTAAGAGAAAAAAATAAAAAAACGACTATGTATTTTTCCCTCGTCAAAGTTTTGAATAATTGAAATGATCTATTATTTACTTATTTGAATATGACAATCCTATCCATGGGTATAGATTTATATAATATTAAAATACATTATAAAATAAAACCAACTTATAATCATTTCTTTTTATCAAGACTGAATATTAGAAAACTACTGAAACGAGTAGTTCCTGTTTGATCTATTGAGATTGATCCATTGTCCTGTTTGATCCATTATGCCTATAATTTTGTTCCTGACTGATCCATTGTCCAATGGATCAATTTAAAATGATTATTTTAATTAGTTTTTTATTCCTGAATGATCCATTAATGATTTTTCAAAGAACTTTGGTACAGTCAAGCATCAAATATCTACTTGTATACAGTGTTATTATTAAGTATTTAAACAAAACGAACATTGATTCATTGATTTCGAATGAAAAATCTCAAATGAATACCACTCGAATTAAAAATCTCGAATGAATAATTGCGAACCAAAAATCTCGACTAAAAAATTTCGAATGAAAAATCTCGTACGAAAAATCTCGAATAAAAAATCTCAAACGAAACTTTGAAACGAGTTTTAAAGATACTACTTGGTAGAGTTAATTAAGACCTGAAATATCGATAAATAATACATGTCCAAACTAAAAGTAAGCTAATATAGATGTTTGTAAAAGATAATATAGATGCTTATATAATACATAACCAACACAATATTAGGGTTGTTACTGTTGGGTTACTTTGAGTGACTGATTTTGTTTTGTTTTCGAAGATTTAACGTGTTTAGTCATAAGGAGTTTTAAAGATACTACTTGGTAGAGTTGATTGGGACCTGAAATATCGGTAAATAATACATGTCCAAAGTAAAAGACATCTTTATCATCTTTATCACAAAATTGCAGCGCCCTAACGGGGCTCATGTACATAGGTACTACATTACTAACAGTAGAAATAAGACCATATACTAACAATATTGTAAGTAGGTACATGTAAGCAATAAATAAATACAATACAATACAATACAATACAAAAGTAAGCTAATATAGACGTTTGTAAAAGATAATGTAGATGCTTATATGATACATAACCAACACAGTATTAGGGTTATTACTGTTGGGACTTACTTTGAGTGACTGACTTTGTTTTGTTTTTAAAGATTTAACGTTTTTAGTCATAAGTAGTTTTAAAGATACGGGTTATAAGAGTTGATTGGGACCTGGAATATCAATAAATATTTTATCTCATGGACATAAATATTGTACGACCTGTGATTTAATGAGTGAGAGTAGTTACGTTATTTAGGTATTTAATTACAGTATTATATGTTGATTTTGACCAGGTATACTTAATATATGGTGAATATTTTTAGATTTATAATGGGTCTATCCCACCTGATCACGTGCAACCGATCTCGTCCCGTCTGATGACGCTAAAATGTCCAACTTGGCCCCAATTGCGCTAATTTTGAACGATAATACTAAAACAAAACAACAACCAAATTTGTTACGTTGTGCACGTTTTTGAATCGCGCTCATATTTTTTATTGGTAAACGATTTACTTTTTTTGTAGAAGATACGTTAGTGCAGCAATCTATCGTACTTAACTAAGTATGGATTGAGAGATCCTTGCTTGAATTGGTCTAAAACTCAGGCGATTCGAAAATTTCGGGAATGAGGACGAGGATGATGATAATGATAATGATGATGATCCCAACTACATATCCCTTTACTCTGCGTGGTGCGACATGCACTTAGGTGATTTGTATTACTTTGAAATGCATAGTGTCACGGTGCGGCCGTGGACAGGTAGGTAGTCTAGGTTTTAGGTTCCTATCCTACCTGATAGAAGAGCTAGGAGTAGGTAGAAAAACGATTAGGACATTTTTATACATATATTAAACTTAAAATGCTAACAATAAGGTCACTGAATGGATTGTTAAACTTAGAGTCTTTAGTATTATGCTGAAGGCAGAAGTGCAGGCAGAGGGCCAGAGTAGCAGGCAGAAGGCCAGACGGCTATGGGCCGGGGTATGATCAAGGGTCTCAATCTCAGCAGTAGAATAGGTCTCAAAAGGTCACGCTTGTAGAAAAGAACACTTGGACACACGCGTAGTACGGAACCCAAGAACAGGTGTGGACTCTCCACGGTACTGTCCTGTGAGCTGCAGATCGGAAGCACGTGGTCTAGGCGTCATGGTGAAGAGCGCGCCCCTTGTCTGCGAGGTGGCTCGTGGCAGGCTGGTAGCAGCAGGTAGGGCTGGAGACAGCTGGTAGACAGCAGGTAGCTGGTGAGTCCGGTTGGTGGCTGTGAAGCCACCAACCGTAAGGTTCGACCCGTAGAGTTGGACCCTGTAAAGATCACGTAGTTGTAGTGACAGGCTTGATTCTTCCCCCTGGTGTAACTTGGTTGAAAGTCGCCTCTAGGTGCCGCAGACGTGGCTCGCAGGGGTAGGCAGTACGTGGCTTTCAACCTTATTACACCGTAGGGTTTACAACAGAGATTAAGAACTAGTTAGTCAGAAGGATAGACATAGTAGGTGTCTTAGAGTACATTTAAGACGAACGCAGACGTCCCTAAGTGAACGTGCCTCAAGTTTGATGCTAATATAGTTTTACAACATTAAGAAAGATAAGAAGTACATCAGATTAAACAGTGCTAGTTAGAGTGTAGTATATTTAAACAAACTCACCAAAATTGGGCGTAGTGGGAGTATATAGAGAGGTATTATTGATTGCTCCGTCTAAGTGTGGAATGTCCTGTGCGTAGGACGCATGTCAATTTATAGGTGCATCTAGCGTAAATAGTTCCTATGTGTGCGTGAGATGTAACTGATGGCTGATGTCTGTGTGGGTTGTCCGTTAGTTTTTTGTCAACAAGCTACTTGTGTGAGTATGGAAGCTTCTAGAAGTTTTTATAATAATTTTGTAATGTTACAATAGTTGTAAATATTTTATAGGCAAAATTACGAAAATAGAGCATTTTCTTCCATTTTCTTTGTTTTCTTTATAAATGATCTCCCTAGTTAGAGTTATTATTGAACGAGTAAAGCGTGTTCTCTGAGTCAACTTAGAAGAATCGGCATTTGTATGTATGTATGTATGTATTTATGTATGTTTGTCCAAGCATAACTTTCAAACCGTTAATCCGATCTTCATGAAATTTGATTGAGGGGTAGATATTATTCTCTCATAGTTACAAAATTGCACGTATCACAGAAACATCTTGCAAGGAGTAAGACCTAAGATTTTTAATTCGAGAAATTTCGTTTGAGATTTTTAATTCTAGATGTATTATTTGAGATTTTTAATTCAAGATTTTTCATTAAAGATTTGAAGATCGAGATTTTTTTATTTGAGAAATTTCGTTCGAGATTTTTCATGCTGATAAATCATTCGAGATTTTTCGATCGACATTAATCATTCGAGATTTTGCATTATCGAGATTTTCCAATCGAGATATTTCATTATTGAAATATCTCTTTCATTTATTGTTATTATTTTTCTATTTATTTGAAATTTGTTTTATTTGAAATTAGATTTTTCATTCGTGATTTTTCATTAGTGATTTTGCGTTCGACATTTTAAATTAATTTTTCATTCACGATTTTTTATTCGAGATTTGTCTTTCTAGATATATCATTCGAGATTTTTCGTTCGAGATTTTTTATTCAAGAGTTTTCGTTGGACTTTTTTCATTCTATGTTTTTCATTAAATGTCGATGAATACATATACTTGGGCCAGTTAGCATCCTTCGAAAACAGGCAGGACAAGGAAATTGATCGCCGCATCGATAATGCCTGGAAGAGCTACTGGTCCATGAAAGAGCACATGAAGGGTGACCTTCCACTAACACTAAAGCGCCAACTCATCGACATGTGTATCCTGCCTGTCCTAACCTACGGTGCGCAGACATGGTCGCTGACCGAGTTACAGAAGTCCAGGCTCAAGATTTGCCAGAGAGCAATGGAACGCAGCATTCTCGGTCTTAAACGCATCGACCGAGTGCGGATCACCATGCTGCGTTCGATAACTGGCATTGCCGATGTGGGGAGCAGAACGGCAAGGCTCAAGTGGGAATAGGCTGGCCACGTCAAGTCAGATGCAAGAGGTGGGCGAGCGTAGTGACTCCTTGGGTGCCAGAAGATGGAAGGCGACGACGGGGCCGACCGAGAAGGCGTTGGCGGGACGATCTCGAAGCTCACGAGAAGGAGTGGTGGGAAACTGCCAAAGACCGGGATGTCTGAAATTTTTCGTACGAGATTTTTCATTCGAGATTTATCGTTCGACATTTTCATTAAAGGTTTTTCGTTCGAGATTTTTTGTTCGGCATTTTTCATTAAAGATTTTTCGTTAGAGATTTTTCACCAGAGATTTTTCATTAAAGATTTTTCGTTCGACATTTTTGATTAATTTTCCATTCACGATTTTTTATTCGAGACATATCATTCGAGATTTTTCGTTCTAGATTTTCCGTTCGAGATTTTCTTTCGAGATTTTTCATCAGAGATTTTACGTCCGAAATTTTTAATTAATTTTCCATTCACGATTTTTTATTTGAGATATATCATTCGAGATTTTTCGTTCGAGATTTTCCGTTCGAGATTTTCTTTCGAGATTTTTCATTCGAGATTTTTTGTTCGGCATTTTTCATTAAAGATTAATCGTTCGAGATTTTTCATTCGATATTTTTCGTCCGACATTTTTCACTCTAGATTTTTCATTTAAGATTTTTCGTTCGAGATTTTTAATTCGCGATTTTTCGTTCAACGTTATTCATTCTACATATTTCATAAAAAAAAATCATTAAAGATTTTTCGTTCAAGATTTTTCATTCGAGATTAATCGTTCGACATTTTTCATTAAAGATTTTTCAATCGAGATATTTAATTCGGGATTTTTAAATCGAGAGTTTTCTTTCTTGAATCGCTCGCGATTTTTCATAAAAACAATTTCATCAAAGTTTTTATTGGCCTACCTATAGATATTTATTATTTTTACGCCGACTGTACTTTACTAACAAAATCAACAAGGTATTCAACAGGAATTTGAAAACTGACTACAAATGTTAATGGATCAAACAGGACGATCAAGCTCCAATGGATCAATCTCAATGGATCATACAGGAACTACTCACTGAAACACCTACATTATTTTAGCAGACTTATAAATTCAAAGTAAGTGACATAACAAACTTATCATACGACTAATGCTTATAAAATCAACAAAATGAAAAAAAATTGTGGAACACAATAATTCTAAGTATCAAAAAGAAAAAGGTATGTCGACTAAAATTAAAACTATCTACGAGTATAAACTTGTGTCTGTTAACTTTCATTCAGAGTGGGGAACATTGAGATAATGTCCTGGGGCGTAGTCCTCCTTGTCGCTCGTCTTCTAGAGCAAGACGTGTCCATCGACATGTATGGGCCATCATAACCATGCAATAAAGTCGATTTCGCAAAATGTGTTAGTTATGTAGTTTTCCTACCACACGACGATTTATAAGTTTTTTATCAATTGATGAAAATTATATTACAAAACCTTTACTTACGAATTAAATGCGATGCCTGAAGCTTTATTTGTATTTCTTGTGTTGTTTGCACTTGCAGAAAAGCACAGGAAGGCATTGTATCACCAAGGTATCTAATTTTGGTATTTTTCAGCATAGCTGTCACTCGTTGCCGTGACAAAGACTGACTGAAGCGAAGTATACTAGCTAGGTCTGTTTAGAAGCTTCAAAACTATCGTTCCCTGAGGCCCGTCCATTCATTTTATTTACGTCGATGCCCTAACCCACGTAGAACCACCAAACATCAGTGGTGAAGTACTGCACATCCTTATTCTGCGTATTTTAGACCCTGACATCAAACAAAGAACTTGGTACTTGGTTGGTACAAATGATCAGTGTGTCATAGATAAAATCATCCTACATTGTAACTAGTCATATAACTTCATTAGCATGTATTTAATGTTAGTATACATTTTTTTATTATATACGCACATGTTTGTATGGGACTATGATAATCTGCTTGTAACAGAGCATTATTAACTATATGTAAATACATAATTTTACTATTTGTCTTATGTACAGTCTTGGTGACTGAAATCCGAGCCTGTTTGTGTTTTAAATGTAAATTTAACAAGGGATGTACATGAAAATATAGCTAGCCTTATATTATAAGCCGAGATACTGCAGCGCATCGAGCATGTTTTCAGAGGCGGGGGTAGTAGTAGAGCTTTTTTGTGAAAGAGTTCGTCCGGGGAAGTACTACCACCATACCTATTTCTGCCGCAAAGCAGTAGTGCTCGCATTGCTGTGTTCCGGTTTGAAGGATAAGGGTGCCGGTGAAATTACAGGCACATGAGACTTTTCATCTTTATGTCTCAGGGTGGCGGGCGCAGTGCAATGCCACATAGGGTGCGTCCTAGGTGGACGTGACCTATGAGGTAATGCACTGTTCATAGGCAGAGGTTACCGCTTAATATCAGGTGGGCCATCTGCTTGATTCCGTCATTCGAGCAAGTAGTATAAAAAAAGAAAAGAAAGATAGTACAATTTTTTGGCAGTTCGTATAATGTTTTTTGAATTTGACAATGTCGGTGACAGAAAAAAAATTGTATTTTTGTAGTTTTTAATTACTTGTTAAACTTTCATGCTTATCCTCTTTACTTTTCTGCTTGATCGAAATCAGTCCTTAAAAATAACCTCCATATCCCTCACTTTCGAGCCTTATCGCGAATTGGTGGTGAGTACTCGGCTGGATGCTGCTGCACATCCCTTGGTGTAATCGTTTAGTCGGCTTTTACGACATACACGGGAGAAGACGGAGAAATGTATTCTTAAGCCGGCCACGCCACGGTCAAATCCTTATCGGCTTGGAAACATATTGAATCGATAAATCAACTTCGATTAATCGTAATAAGTAATTTTGATTACTAACTTTTATATATTGATTGATTGAGTACCTAGATATTACGTTATTATTCGATATTAGTCAGGTTGGTAGGTACCTAGGATAGAATCGATAACGAATACTGTATACAGATACAGATAATTTATTGGTAATATGTTATTTTACAAGTCAAATAATGTTATAAGGTACAGAGGTACACAATTATTTTATTTATATAAAGAAAAAGAAAAAACAATTTATACGCTAAGTACAAACTTATTTAATTTATCTTCTACGAAGTCACTGACCGAATAGTAGGTAATTGGTATATTATAGCAAATAACGTATTCATATTATATATCAGACTATTTATCTGATTATATATCCTATATAATCGAGAATAAATATTTGTGTTTAGTTATAATATTTTTGTAGTCACGTTCTCGAAAACGGTTCTAACGATTTCCGTAAAACTTGCTTGCGTTGGGGTTTTTTAGGGCGAAAAATCGATCTAGCTATGTAGGTCTCATCTCTGGGAAATATTAGTTTTTCTGAGGAAAACGCTTTTTTCCATATTTAGGTTAAGCAATGACCTTAAAATTCATGTATCATATATTCTTCATATTTGTTAGTAAAATATACATATTATGTAGCATATTTTCTAGTTCCTAGATCAAATGGTAGTTAAAAAACTTGGTAACAAAATTTTGGAAATTTAAGCTAACTTTGACGTCGTCTCAAGACTTTATTTTACATTACATTGCTCTCAAAAAAAACACACATTTTTTTTTTTTTTTTTTTTTATACTACTTGAATGACGGAGTAAGCAGGTGGCCCACCTGATTTTAACCGGTAACCTCTGCCTATGAACAGTGCATTACCTCATAGGTCACGTCCGCCTAGGACGCCCCTATGTGGCATTGCACTGCGCCCGCCACCCTGAGACATAAAGATGAAAAGTCTCATGTGCCTTTAATTTCACCGACGCCCTTACCCTTCAAACCGGAACACAGCAATCAATCAATCAATCAATCAATCATTTATTTCTCGTAAGTGATTTACAAATAAATGGTAAATACACATTTTTACAATGCGAGCACTACTGCTTTGCGGCAGAAATAGGTATGGTGGTAGTACTTCCCCGGAAGAACTCTTTCACAAAAAAGCTCTACTACTACTACTATATTGTGGCAGGACAGATATTTTTTGGCAGCAATTTACATTAGCCATAAATGCCAATACCTCATAAAAATTTCAACATCATTTTTTATTATATATTTGGCTTTTGGTCAGTAACATATATAAATAGTGCAAATATGAAGACTGTACCTTCAACGGCTGCTAGACCCTTGTGACAGACGGACGGACGAACGCATGCGCGACGTGAGAACAATTATAGGGCTCCGTTTGGACCCTTTGGGTACGGAACCCTAAAAACAGGCTAGTTAACAACCTTTCTATACATTCAAGAAACTTAATTCTTAGATTTAATTAAAGCATTTTTATTGATAAGCAGATGTTTGGTAATATTAGTTTAGAAAGAAACCACTGTGACTTTCCAAAACTCTCACTTAAAGCACAGAATAAATAATAGTACCTACTTAAAGTGAATATTAATAAAAAGAAAGTTATTGTATAATGGTACAATATGGTATTATGTTATCTGTGATAACGGCCAGAATTATTGTGCTAAAATGCAAATTTATTTAGTTTCAATACGTTGTTGAAAATAAAAATGAAAGAAAACTGATTTCAAAGCTAAACGGGATTCATCCCCTTAATTCCTGTTTCTTTTGGAATATTTTAGGTCCTACAAAATTATACCTCAAGATGTAATTCAACTATTCCCTCAAAAAAACAGGTGGATGCAAATTTAGTCTGTTGTTGCTCGCACACTAGCCTGCATTCAAATGTATGTGCGATACTTGGCGGCGACTAGTCTCCAAGACTTGCAGGATACTTGAATCGCCTGTGCGTATCGTAATGGGAGAAGGGCTTAACTGCTGTAAATTCATTTTCAAGATTTGTCACTCACTAACAGGTAAAGTTAAATAAAAGCTTGTAAAAATCAAAATGAGTGCAGTCGTATCGTACATACATACATAAACTCACGCCTATTTCCCGGAGGGGTAGGCAGAAACCACGGATTTCCACTTGCTACGATCCTGACATGTATACCTCTTTTGCCTCATTCACTCTTATCACATTCTTCATACATGCTCGTCGGTTAAGGGTACTCTTGACCTGGCCTTTTCCAGAACGTCTCCGATCTCTCAAAATTTACGCTGAGGTCTTTGCCTTCCAACTGTCCCATTCACGCTCGTCTTATGTACCAGTTTCGTTAATCTACTATCGTCCATCCTTTCTAAATTCCCAAACCATCTAAGCATACCTTTCTCAACCCTAGTCACTTCGTCTTTCCCTTGCAACTGTCCTATTCAAGCTCGTCTTATGTAGGTACCCATTTTGTCAATCTATTATCGTCCATCGTTTCTTCACTACGTCTGCTTTTGTTGTATTTATCTCGCACTAATGACATCGGTCGCGCGCGATTGAAACATCGCACGCGCCTTGCCTTTATCACCCAGCGCATCGCATCTCGCTTTTTTCCAAGTCTTTAACTCAATACCGTGCGCTATCCTCCCTGTATCTGGTGTGTGCTCGCTCACTCATTACGTTGCTAACCATCGTGGGTGACACACGTTACTTTACCATTTCTAGTTAGCTCCTAAAATTGATCAACTTACGATGTTGTAGTAGTGTTTGAGCTGGTTTACTGTGAAGTTACATGAACATGATTGTAATGGAAGGTAAGTACCGTGCTTGGCGTTCTGCCATGCTCATAAATTCAGTTCAAGCGTACGGTCAGTTCTGTTAGTGGTTAAAAATATCAATCGAAGATACGAAGTCGCCTACTTCGTGTCATCACTTGGCAGACCTAGTGCATAAGTGAGTGCTAGGGGTTAGCTTGAGTGAGCGCACTTATTTCTGCCGCAAAGAAGTAGTGTTCGCATTTCTGTGTTCCGGTTTGAAGGGTATGGTTTCCGGTGAAATTACAGGCACATAAGACTTTTCATCTTTATGTCTCAGGGTGGCGGGCGCGGTGCAATGCCGCATAAGGCGCGTTCTTACCATATCTAACCGACCCACATTATTTGTGAAGTGCTACATTTGGGTACCATATCTTTTACTATTTCTAAAAACTGCTGTGATGGCTCCGTTGGTCGCTGCTGATGTTGTGATAACAGATATCACATCAGCACCACGGTTCTAATATATTAAGAAGCTTCGCTGAAAATAGGCGATTGTATAATAAAAAAACTGGTCAAGTGCGAGTCCAACTCGTGCACCGAGGGTTCCGTACAAACCTGTAGGTATATAAGTAAAAGTTATGGTATTTTTATTGCTAAATGAAATCATCCTGAGGAAAGGGGTAGTAAGTTTAAAATGATTAAAAATATTTTGATTATAATATGATGTAACTAAAAATTTATACTTTTCGAATTTTTTCCTTTATCTGTGCTATAAGACGTTGCTTCGTGTCAAATTTCAAGATTCTGAGTTCACGGGAAGTACCCTGTAGGTTTTGATTCCATTGCGAGTGTCGAAAATTTGCAGCATAAACGGCTGTATCTTTTGATTGCGTTGGCTTAGAAGTTTGATTTTTCGGCTCCAAGGGACAGTAGACCAGAGTATTTGATATGAATTTCAAAAAGAACGTTGACGGTCAAGCTTGTACAGGCGTTCCAGCGTTCTTTTTACATGACGCGTACTATAATTGTACATTATTTGTAGTAAACTAGATAGGCACTTATTCAATGCATAGGTATACATCTCTTAAATAAGTAGAAAAGTAAGTAATCTCTTAAAAACAATGCTGGAACGCCTGAAGAAGCTTGACCGCCAGCGTTCTTTTTACATGACGCGCATTATACCTCCACGCGTTCCTGAGAAAAAGGGCCTTGACAGGCAGACGGACAACAAAGTGATCTCATAACGGTTCCGTTTTAACTTTTGAGGTACGGAACCTAAAAATAAAAAATAAAATCTTGTCCAGTTCTAACAGATATCAGCAAGGTGTTCTTAAAATTATAAATCTCTCAATCTAAGTCTACTAACTTAGATATTGGTACCTTATAGCCCCGTAATATTTAAAGTCATTAAGAAATACTTGATTTCTGGGTATTAAACCATGTTGTTACTATAAGAATATCTTATAAGTTTACGATATTGGTAAAAATTTAGAATCGTTTGGCAGGAGGAGGAGGGGGAGATGGGGGGTGGTGGAGGGGGAGGGGTACCCCCTCACCCCTGGTACCAATCCCATAACAAGGTAACTTATAGTTTTCGAGAAAAAAAATAAAGAAAATTTTGAGGTTAAGTATGAGATTTTGGTAAAACTTTACAATCGTTTGGCAGGAGGAGGATGGGAGAGGGGGGGGGGGGGAGTGGGGGATTTGTACCCCCTCGCCCCTGGTACCACTCCTATGCAAAGGTAACTTACAGTTTTCGAGAAAAAAATAAAGTTTTTTTTTTGTTAAGTATGGATATTTTAAATGTCGGACTCCGGTATGTGCTCCCGCCAGTACTCTCGCGAGGTCGCCCTTGAGTGTCGCTTCACCCACTCGACCTTTGCTACGCTACGGAGGTCACCGGCTCGCTTCGCTCGCCAGCTCCCCCCTTCCCTCCGCTCGGCCTCGCGGGCTTGCTCCACTCAAGATCTCCCACGCGAGCTACTGGCTCCGCGTTTTTATATACACTCTAGGGTCGTGACGCACAGTGCCACGTGGAGTCGGGGTGCTCCGTATCGGGTCTGCCACTCTTTTCGGACCTAACCAACTATTGTCGGGGTGCTCTGTGTCGAGTCACACAGTCAGTCAACAATAAAAAATCCATAATTTATAACATTAATTAATTCCTCAAAAGGATCTCTCTTATTTCTTTCAACATCCCTTCTCTACAGATAGAGGTACCTACTCATAAATTAAATCATTAATATTATTATTTTACGTTCCGATTTTGTAAAATTTTCTTTATTATTTTTCTTTAAAAGCACAAGTTTCCTGGACAAGGGGGCCGAGGCTGGAATTTCCTGCACCCTCCCTGCAAGTTGGCGATGACTTCCGTAACATCTGACACTTCCAATTCAAAAATTTCATACTTAACCTCAAAAATTTCTTTATTTTTTTTCTCGAAAACTATAAGTTACCTTGTAATGGGACTGGTACCAGGGGCAAAGGGGTACCCCTCCCCTTCCTCTCCCCTTACTCCCACCCTCCTCCTCCTGCCAAACGATTCTAAACCCAACCCGTGGTATGATACACTACCGTCGTATGTCTTTCCTGAAAACTATAATCTGGGTCTCTTCAAGGCTAGAGTGAATAGGTGCCTTCTAGACCTATGTGCTTCATCTTCGGCCACATCGTCACTTACCAACAGGTGAGATCGTGGTCAAACAAGGATCTATTGACAACGTTTTGCAGGTCATGCGGAGCCCAGCCGGGTGCGGCGCGTGGCAGCTCGACTCTGCAGCGTGCAGTCCTGGAAGAGACGGCTGCCGATCACGATATGGCTGCCGAAGTACAGCTTGGAGTTCATGCTGCGAGATGCTATAGCTGGTAAGGACCTATAGCATAATAAGCCAGGTCATTTACTGGGGAAAAATGCATTCTGTACTCTCATGGCTATAAGGTTCATAAGTTTTTCCAGGACCTTCAAAATTTATGTCGGATGTGAAGTTGTATTACTCTGCGGCATCTGAAGCCCAATTCTCGTAATAAAAAATAGTCAAATTAAAGTTCGGATCATGTTACGATCTAGTGTCGATGTCACAAACGTCAAAAATGGTATTCTGCTCACCTGACAATACAACGCGGAATGTGATTATATCGAAATGTGACTGTAACTAGAATGTTTCAAAGTTCTGAGAATTCTCTCTTTCACTCTTTACAATTATTATATAGCACTATCCTACTCTAATATATGGTCGCAAGAACCGAAAGTAGATTATATTGTTGTTATGAGGGAGCAGAATACCAATTTCTCAGTCAATTTACAATACAATCTCGTTTCGGTCAATGTTGGCAGTGTTGGTTATAAAATAACCACCTAACCTAGTTGGACGTGACCTATTAGGTAATGCACTGTTCATAGGCAGAGGTTACCGCTTAACATCAGGTAGGCCATCTGCTCGTTCCGTCATTCAAGTAGTATAAAAAAAAAAGTATATAATAGTTTTTTTATTTGTAACAACACAGATTTAAACACAAGTAATTAATTTTTAAAAATTAAAAAAACCATTAACGCAACGAAACTGCATTTTCATCAAACATAGCTAAGAACACTCCCGACAAATTCACCTTTCAAACAAAAAATAAATAAATAGAAATCGGTTCATTCCTTTCGGGAGCTAAGATGCCACAGACTAATACACTAACACACACACACACACATACACGCACAGACACGTTAAACTTATAACACCCCGTCCTTATTTCGTCGGGTGTTAAAAAAGGCGTAATCGTTTTCAATAAAACAGCCCGGACAATACTTCAATTTACTTCAAATTTCTATGTCGCCATTGTAATGATATTGTACATTTATAATGTACACTAATAAAAAAAAAAAAACGCCATCCAAGCACATTTTGCTAGTCTCTGCTCCCTTTACTATAGGTGTGTTATAAGATTAAAGGGCTCAGAAGATTAAAGGGCTCAGAAGATTAAAGGGCTCAGAAGATTAAAGGGCTCAGAAGATTAAAGGGCTCAGAAGATTAAAGGGCTCAGAAGATTAAAGGGCTCAGAAGATTAAAGGGCTCAGAAGATTAAAGGGCTCAGAAGATTAAAGGGCTCAGAAGATTAAAGGGCTCAGAAGATTAAAGGGCTCAGAAGATTAAAGGGCTCAGAAGATTAAAGGGCTCAGAAGATTAAAGGGCTCAGAAGATTAAAGGGCTCAGAAGATTAAAGGGCTCAGAAGATTAAAGGGCTCAGAAGATTAAAGGGCTCAGAAGATTAAAGGGCTCAGAAGATTAAAGGGCTCAGAAGATTAAAGGGCTCAGAAGATTAAAGGGCTCAGAAGATTAAAGGGCTCAGAAGATTAAAGGGCTCAGAAGATTAAAGGGCTCAGAAGATTAAAGGGCTCAGAAGATTAAAGGGCTCAGAAGCCCAATTCTCGTAATAAAAAATAGTCAAATTAATGTTCGGATCATATTACGATCTAGTGTCGATGTCACAAACGTCAAAAATGGCATTCTGCTCACCTGACAATACAACGCGGAATGTGATTATATCGAAATGTGACTGTAACTTGAATGTTTCAAAGTTTTGAGAATTCTCTCTTTCACTCTTTACAATTATTATATAGCACTATCGTACTTTAATATTTGGTCGCAAGATCGAAAGTAGATAATACTGTTGTTATGAGGGAGCAGGATACCAGTATTTCAGTCAATTCACAATACAGTCTCGATTCGGTCAACTTACAGTGTGCCTTTAAAATAAATAAGAGAATTGGGCTTCTGGTACATACTCGTAATGTTTACTTTAGAAGCAACGGCCAGTTTATTAGTCTGTATCATACCTAAATCGTTTGCCAGCTTTCTAGATGTATATGTTTCATGTTTTTGGAGATCGGTGCAGATAGATTCTGGTCGCGTGATCTATCCAATTGCAATTCTCTGTTACTGATAAGTAGGTACACTGCACCAAATAAATTGAAGGTCAAAGCCCAGTTGCTACTTGCTGATTGAGAGTCAAGTAGCTCCAAATGATTGGAACAAGTCTGACCAATACCGGTCGGTTATGTAACGAGATACATACCTATTACGTACGCGCATCATAATAATGATAACTGGTTGAACGAGTGCTTGGACTACACGATTGTGTGTTTTGACGACCTCTGGTGCGGCGGGCGAAGGTTCGCCTGCGACGCAGTTGGTTGCGGGCTCGATTCCCGCCACGGAACAAATATTTGTACGATCTGCAGATAATTTTTAAGGGTGTTTTGGGTATTTTCTATGTATAATAAAAAATAACTATCTATGTAATGTATTGTATTATGTATATCAGTTATCTAGTACCAATAACACGAGCTCTGCTTAGCTTGGGGCTAGATATTGTTGTGTGAACAGTTAAGCCGTCGTCTGTCTTTCCTGAAAACTATAATCTGAGTCTCTTCAAGGCTAGAGTGAATAGGTGCCTTCTAGACCTTTGTGCTTCATCTTCGGCCACATCGTCACTTACCAACAGGTGAGATCGAGGACAAAGGTATATCAATGTTAAAAAAAAATGCTGCTACTATGTATATCCAGCATGTAAGTACTACTTGCTACTTAGTAGTTTAAACACACGTGCTAGATGAGCAATTAACAGAATTTCAATTTGCCAGATAAAATATACGAAAATATGGAAAGAAAGAGCTTGCGCCAAACTTTTAACTTGTTCGAAAGATAGAATTGAAACTATCGTGGTTGGGAATCATATTAAAAGATAAACGGCTAATTACCACTATTATTCGTCACTTTGCTGACGTTTCGAGACTGAGTTCAGAAGCCTCTTCATCATGAGCACCGCCCGCGACCGCGTTCGACGGTGGACCAGCGAATACTGCGTGCAACCGCGCGCTCAGCTCGCTGGGACAGCGGCGGCGGCGGCGGCGGCGGTAGGTTCGTTGCGCGCGCGTCGAGAATTAGTTCATCTACGTCACTAGCACTACCTACGTCGTCGGTATAAGGCTGCGTACACACTGCACTCAAGAAGACACACTGATAAAGAGGCTTCTGAACTCAGTCTCGAAACGTCAGCAAAGTGACGAATAATAGTGGTAATTAGCCGTTTATCTTTTAATATGTTCGAAAGATATTAAATAGATAAATAAATAATGCTGGACATTTCACACAACATTATCTAGCCCCAAGCTAAAGCAGAGCTTATGTTATGGGTACTAGATAACTGATATACGAGGGGGGATCAAAAAGTAGTGAGAGTGAGATAGAATATAATGACTATTGATAACTTAATAATTTATTTTTCTACATAGTCTCAGAGTCTCTCTACACACAAAGTCCAGCGTATTTCCAAGGCTTCAATCCCTTTAAAAAAAAAGATTTGTCTTGGTCGTGCAAAAAGCACTCCACGGCATCCATCATCTCGTTATCGTCTTCGTACCTGTTTCCCCTTAAGTATTCTTTCAATTTGGGGAACAGATAAAAATAGCTAGGCGCCAGATCTGGTGAATAAGGGGGGTGGTCAACCAATTCGAAGTCAGCTTGCTGAATGGCAGCCATCGCCACTGCAGACCTGTGCGCGGGTGCGTTGTCGTGATGAAACAGCACGCCCCTTCGAAGTTTGCCTCTCCTTTTCTCTTTGATGGCATTTCTCAACTTGGGAATTAAAGCTGCATAATATTGGCCTGTAATAGTGGTTCCATGTTCCAGGTAATCAATCAACAATATCCCTTCTGAGTCCCAAAATATCGAGGCCATAACCTTGCCAGCCGATGGCCACGTCACGAAACTTCTTCTGGGTCGGTGATGCTGGCCGTTTCCATTGCAAAGATTGCTGTTTTGTCTCGGGATCAAAATGATGGCCCATGTTTCGTCCATTGTTACGAAACGAGACAAAATGTTTTCAGAATCTTCTTGTAACTTGTCCAACAATATCTTCGAAATGTCAAGTCGATTTTGTTTCTGACTGTCAGTTAACATTCTTTCGAGAACACGTTCCGACACGAAGCAAACAAATGACTACATTCAGAAAAAAACAAAAGAGAATAGATGTTTTTTTTTTTAAATTAATATTACAAATATGTATCTGAGCTATGCCTGCCAGTATTAATTTTTTTTCTTACCAAGGAGTATGTCGTTCTCACTACTTTTTGATCCCTCCTCGTACTAAATACAATACATTACATAGATAGATATTTTTTATTATACATATAAAATACCCAGAACACTCTGAACAAATATCTGCAGGTTGCTCAAATATTTGTTCCGAGGCGGGAATTGAACCCGCAACCTCCTGCGCCGCAGGCGAACCTTTGCCAGCCGCACCACAGAGGTGTATATTGTATAAACAGGGACCGCAGAAATACTCCATGACGAAAAAGTGTGGGGTGGGGGAAACCCATACCTAGTTAAATCAAATATCGACTCGCAATTCGATAGTCGGACAAACTTAGAAAAACTTGTACTAGGCGCTCTGGAATCAAATCTCCGTATCTGGTTCATCCTCCGGTCAATTGACTGCAGTTATAAGACGAAACAGAGATGACTAGGAATTAATTTGCATCAGACAGTTTATTTTTTGCGTTCCTAAGTTTTCAAGGTTCTCTCTATAATTTAAATAAGCGATTAATTTTATTTGTTGTCTTTTCCAGGGATCACTGTGGGTCTAACGTCCATACCTCAGGGTATCGCCTATGCGATGGTGGCAGGCCTACCGCCACAGGTGGGTAATGCATTCTAATAATCACACAGTAGGAAAAGAAAACTGGTTGCTCTGTACGTATGTACGTACAGTGGCGGTCGCAGGGGGGGGGGGGGGGGGGGGGGTTGGTCACGGGGGTCATGACCCCCCCCCCTAAAAGCATTCACGACATCTTGCAAAATCTCCTAAAACTAAAAAAAGCTACAAAAAGCAGAATTTTTTTCGCGGCTCGCTACGCTCGCGTTTATATGTTCTAGTAATCGCTATCTTTATTAGGTACTGCACTTTGCTCGAGCTATAAAAACAGAATTTTCGCGGATCGCTCCGCTCGCCGTTATATGTTCTGGTATTGGATTTCTTTGTTACTGTACTTTCCTCGAGCTAAATACACAGAATTTTTCGCGGCTCGCTCCGCTCGCCGTTATATGTTCTAACAATTGCTATCTTTATTGCAGGACTTCCTTCGAGCAAAAAATACAAAAAATTCGCTATATGTTCTGATAATGGATATCTTTATTACTGCACTCTCCTCGAGCTAAATACACAGAATGTTTCGCGGCTCGCTCCGCTCGCCGTTATATGTTCTCACACTTGCTATCTTCATTACTGCACTTTCCTCGAACAAAAAATACAAAAAATTCGCTATATGTTCTCATAATGGATATCTTTATTAGTACTTTCTCCTCGAGCTAAATACACAGATTTTTTCGCGTCTCGCTCTGCTCGCCGTTATATGTTCTAACAATTGCTATCTTTATTGCAGCACTTCCTTCGAGCAAAAAATACAAAAAATTCGCTATATCTTCTGATAATGGATATCTTTATTACTGCACTCTCCTCGAGTTAAATGTACAGAAATTTTCGCGGCTCTCTCCGCTCGCCGTTGTATGTTCTCTTTAGTACTTCTCCTCGAGCTAAAAATATAGAATTTGTATATCGCGATCGATAGGTCGCGTTGGAACAGGAGTATATAAGACAATTCAAAGTGATCCTTGTGATTTCAATGAATAAAGTAAGTATTTTTGATTTTTGTACTAGAGCCAAGATGACCCCCCCCCCCCCCCCCCCCCCCCCAAAATCTTGAGCTGCGACCGCGCCTGTGTACGTATGCATGTGTGTTTGTACGTACGTGTGTTTGTCCGTTGATGCAATCTTGATGAAACTTGGTAGGTAGGTTATGTGAATATAACATAACATAACACCCAACAGTCATATACCTAGTCACACAAAAGAGGGCCATTGAGGCTCTGCCTACCCCTTTGGGGAAAAGGCGTGTGTCTATGTATGTATATATGTATTATTCAAATGTTGCTCAGGGGCCTTAGTACGAGTTTGGATAGTTCTCGAAACTATATGTAGTTTCGTTTCCTTCCGTACATGTACTTGTAGCGCCCCTAGCGGATACGAGGAGAAAACTAAGGATGCTGTCAGAAAATGTATTGAAGGAAACGAAACTTCATATAGTTTCGAATAATAAAATTCTCGTACTAAGCCCCCAGAATGAGGGGTTTTCACGGCCGTTTCACATCATGCTTAAACCCTTGAAAATAGATGGCGCCAGCTCTGTACTTAACTATAATTTTCACTAGAAACGGGATATTTACCATGATTTTTGAGTTTTATATGTTCCCGATATTTCGGCACAGTTGCATGCGCCATGATCACGGGAGAACTGACTAAAGTCTTTGCGAGTAGATGTTATTGGCAGATATATCGATCTACCCTCTTTCTCACTCTTTTATTACGAACGATACCACTACCATCGGTTTCATTGTCACAATTCACACCAACTCGACACACAACACTAACGGTGTCCGGACGCGTAGCAATTCCTCTTGTGACGAATGAAACCAATGTCTAGTGTTCCGTATTGACTTACGTAATAACTTAACACTCGCTTGTCGCAGAATACTCGCGGATCCCGGAATGTCACTGCGTGATTTAATCCGCACGCACAGAGGTATTAGGTCTGCGTCACGACACTTCACTAAGAAATTCACAGACTCACGCAGGCACTCACACTTTTTCCGCAAGCGTTCTAGTTCTTTCACCACTATGACGAAATCCGGCCCGTACCGGTTCGCGATATAACTTTTGAAACTATCATGGTTATGTACATAATTTTCACTAGAAACGGGATATTTACCATGATTTTTGAGTTTTATATGTTCCCGATATTTCGGCACAGTTGCATGCGCCATGACCACGGGAGAACTGACTAAAGTCTTTGCGAGTAGATGTTATTGGCAGATATATCGATCTACCCTCTTTCTCACTCTTTTATTACGAACGATACCACTACCATCGGTTTCATTGTCACAATTCACACCAACTCGACACACAACACTAACGGTGTCCGGACGCGTAGCAATTCCTCTTGTGACGAATGAAACCAATGTCTAGTGTTCCGTATTGACTTACGTAATAACTTAACACTCGCTTGTCGCAGAATACTCGCGGATCCCGGAATGTCACTGCGTGATTTAATCCGCACGCACAGAGGTATTAGGTCTGCGTCACGACACTTCACTAAGAAATTCACAGACTCACGCAGGCACTCACACTTTTTCCGCAAGCGTTCTAGTTCTTTCACCACTATGACGAAATCCGGCCCGTACCGGTTCGCGATATAACTTTTGAAACTATCATGGTTATGTACATAATTTTCACTAGAAACGGGATATTTACCATGATTTTTATCGGGAACATATAAAACTCAAAAATCATGGTAAATATCCCGTTTCTAGTGAAAATTATGTACATAACCATGATAGTTTCAAAAGTTATACTGTACTTAACTGTCAAAATAAAGTGAGATGTCAAAGTCAACAACGTAGTGATATATTTTCGTGGTATTTTGTTACTATCACACAAAATCACAGACAATGCATTTGTTAATTTTGGCAACCACATTTGAGTCAGCGCCATCTATCGAGCCAAATCGAACTAGATTTTTTTAAATTCGAAAATTAAAAGCCCTCATTGCTGTTTGTTTCTTACTAAAGTGTCTTGTCCCTAGGTAGGTCTCTACTCCAGCATATTCCCCGGCTTAGTGTACGCGCTATTCGGCAGCTGCAAAGACGTGACCGTGGGCCCGACCGCCATACTGGCCGCTCTGTTGGCGAAATATGTCGCTAAATCCGCTGACTTCGCCTATCTCGCGTCCTTTTTGTCGGGATGCTTTATTCTGCTGCTGGGAGTTTTACAACTTGGTAAGTGTACTGAGTATAGCTTGTCTAAACACATGCACCATTCCTCGTATCGAGATAACGAAACATTGGTGTACGTACATTTGTGTAAATTTGAATTGAAATGAATTTTAACTACTTGAAGATTAATCCTGACTTTATGAATCTAAAGTTTTTTTTAAAATATAATTTGGACTAGGTTATTTTTAACCACCGACGCAAAAACGAGGGGGTGTTATAAGTTTGACGTGTCTCTGTGTGTGTGTGTGTGTCTGTGTGTGTAGGTGTGGGTGTGTGTGGGTGAGTGAGTGTGTGTGTGTGTGCGTGTGTGTCTATCTGTCCCATCGTAGCTCCCGAACGGATGAACAGATTTCGTTTTTTTTTTGTTTGGAAGGGGTATTTGTCGGGTGTGTTCGTAGCTTTGTTTGATCAAAATCGGTTCAGCCGTTCATCGTTGAGGGTTTTTTAATTCTTACAAAATTAATTACTTTTTGTTTGCTTCGTTTGCTCAGATACTACAATATTGTAGGTAATTGATTAGTGGCATTATTCATGAATTGATTGGTATTTGTTATATGCAATGTATGTAATAGAGACGTACCTATTTTAAAATATTTGTATGATTGTGAAGCCAGAACATGTGCTCCTCACTACAACATGAGGCCTGCCACATGGCAGGATACATATCCTACCATGTTCTAGCAAATAAACTGATTTCAAAACATTTAATTCGACGACCTCTGTGGCGCGGCGGGCTAAGGTTCGCCTGCGACGCAGGAGGTTGCGGGTTCGATTCCCTTCTCGGAACAAATATTTGTGCGATCTGCAGATATTTGTTCAGGGTGTTATGGGTATTTTCTATGTATAATTAAAAATATCTATCTATTTAATGTATTGTAGTGATTTGGATCAGTTGAGCTAAATTAAAACGCTAGCAGTGGTATTCAGGTAGCAAAACTGTTTCATATGTATTTTGATGTATTGTTTTAAGTATATCAGTTATCTAGTACCCATAACACAAGCTCTGCTTAGCTTGGGGCTAGATAATGTTGTGTGGACTGTCCAGTAATATTATATTTATTTATTTATTGTTACCAGGATTCCTGCTAGACTTCATATCGAAGCCAGTGATAAGCGGCTTCACGACCGCCGCAGCGCTGCAGATCAGCGCTTCACAGCTCAAATCCCTGTTTAGGATAAAAGGTACAGGATTTTTGTCGATTTTATATCTTACTAGCGACTCGCCCCGGCTTCGTACGGGTAGCCCCCTCCTCCCCCCACTATGTGCTTCTCCTGGTTCTAAGCTACCTCCCCACCAATTTTCAGCCAAATCGATTCACCCGTTCTTGAGTTATAAGTGGTGTTACCAACACGACGATATATATATATATCTATATACAGTGGTGGCCATATAATTAAGAACGCTGATATAAAGGGAAGATTTTTTCCAACTAAGATGCAAAACTAATTGTATGCATTTGTTTTTATTTCTCTCGGTATCGTAAAACATTTCCATATTACCACTGTATTCATTGATACACATGATTGGCTAAAAATCAATAGGCAAGCTTTTTACACTACTTTTAAACAAAGTATTCCTTATTACTGGCTGGTCACGTAATTAAGAACGCTAAGTAGTTTATACCTTTATTCAAATTTAAATAGAGAACACTCAGTCGATTTGTTACTGTTTGTATAATTTTGGCGCCATTACGTGCTGTAAAAGATTAAAGGTGATTGCTTCTTTAGAAAAAACAATGGGAAAAAATAAAAGTTGTTATAAATCTACAAGGGAAGTAATAATAAAACTTCGCCGGAAGAATTGGTCTTATAAAAAGATAGCCGACCATCTGCAATGTTCAAAAACGATGGTTTTCCACGCTGTAAAGCATTTTGCTACGTATCAAACTACTTCGAATGTTCCACGTGTACCTAAACAGAGAAAAACAACTCCTCGAGATGACCGAAACATCGTTCGTATGGCAAAACAAAATCCTTTTAATGGGTCCAATGAGCTTAGAAAAGAATATTTTGGTGAAAACAACCCTTCAGCAATCTCAGCACGCACTATTCGAAGACGTTTGGTAGAAGAAAAATTGCACGGTAGGATAGCAAGAAAGGTACCCATGTTAAAACTTTGCCACAGGCAAGCCCGGCTTGCATTTACGAGAAAGTATGAAAACTGGACTGTGCAACAGTGGAAAAATGTACTTTTTTCTGACGAGACGAAAATAAACAGAGTATGTTCTGATGGAAAACGATATGTATGACGTCCCCCGAATACAGCATTCGACCCAAAGTACACGAAAGTTACATTAAAGCACGGTGGTGGAAATGTGAAAATTTGGGGTTGCTTTTCTGGACATGGTGTAGAACCTGTAAAGTTGATAGAAGGTAACATGGATCAGTTCCAATACAAAAATATACTGGAAGAAACAATGTTACCATACGCTGAAGACGTTCTACCGGTCATTTGGACATTCCAGCATGACAATGATCCAAAGCACACTGCACGCACCGTAAAGGAATTTCTTACAGCGCAATTAGTTTCTGTCTTAGACTGGCCTGCTAACAGTCCAGATCTAAACCCAATAGAGAATCTGTGGTTTGAAGTAAAGAAAAAGGTTTCAAATACAAAGTGTGGAAATTTAAGAGAGCTGTATGACGTTTTTTTAGAAGAATGGAACTCTATTTCTCTTGCGAAATGTCAAAAATTAATAGAGTCAATGCCTCGCCGGTGTAAAGCTGTAATTAAAAGCCGTGGATATGCTATTAACTATTAATTTTAGTTAAATATTTATTAAATTTCTTTTTATGTTTCCTGTGCTACATAATATTGTGATTTTTACATCTAAGTGTCATACAAAACAATTCCCGAGCAGTTAAATAAATCGTTCTTAATTATTTGTCCAGTTTCAGTACTATTTGAATGTGTTACTTTGATAAAATCAATAAAATGTGCAAAAAATAGTAAGCGATTTCATACTTTATTCTTCAGTCAGGTTGCTCTATTAATGTGACTATTATATAACATAACTAGTTGCTTCTCAGAAGGTACACATCTCTGTGTATGATACGATTTAAATAAAAAACTTCTAGAACTTCAAATCGTTCTTAATTATATGACCACAACTGTATATATATATATATATAGATTAGCATCATACACTATGTTTTGACTTTTGACTCCGTGACGCATCCACCTGGATCCGGCGGAAGATCAGCGTTGTGTAATTCTTTAAGGTGGTTTCTTTCGCTTGTGGCGCGAAATTCAATTTTTTCGTGTATGTTGCTCATCACAGCTCATCAACACTTCTTCAGATAGCAAAAACTATGTTGCCGGTAATTATATGACCTAACACACAAGTTTTAATTTATTGTATCACATAAATATCATTAGTTTAGCTACGATTGTGCTTCAGTGGTATTTACAGTGTTTTTTTGTTTCAAGCACATTCATAGCCAAACTAATGATATTTATGTGATACTTGAAATTAAAACTTGTGTGTTAGGTCATATAATTACCGGCAACATTGTTTTCGCTATCTGAAGAAGTGTTGATGAGCTGTGATGAGCAAAAAACACGAAAAAAATTGATTTTCGCGCCACAAGCGAAAGAAACCACCTTAAGCAACATCATGCTGAGTCGGACTCCAATTTGTGACGTCACTGCGTGGATGGCACTGAGAGACACTTAATTAATTGTAGGTAAGATAGATAAGATATACTTAGTCTTTGCCTTTGTTTCTGGTTTTTATCTATGTTTTATCTTTTTTATTTTATTTTGCTTTTTATTTGTCGAGTGTCATTCCGCGTGTGCCGTTCCAAATTAATATTTTTTCTTTCTTTCTTTCTTTCTTTCTTTATACATGTCAAAGTTACGATGTTTGTATATTAATGAACAAGCAGTGCCCCGCGGTTTCACCCGCGTAAGTCGCGATCCCGTGGGAATATCGGGATAAAAATGTGCCTATGTGTTATTCCGGGAGTCCAGTTATCTGCATTCCAAATTTCATCCAAATCCATCCAGTAGTTTTAACGTGAAAGAGTAACAAACATCCATCCATCCATACTTACAAACATTCGCGTTTATAATATTAGTAGGATAGGATCACGCCGAAACGACTGTACCGATTTCAACCAAATTTTGGCACACAGATTATGACCTGGACTGAGCTAATGCGTTTTTTTATCCTGTTTAAATTTGAACGAAGCCACAGGCGGACACTAGTAATTATTAAATTAAGTTAATAAAACTTCCGATGATGATGATCACATTAGTTGTTAAAACTGTGAGCTGATCAAAATAAGCCTTAACACTGACTGTTTGGGCTCAATTATTAATCATCAAGGAGTTCCGTTGTCCACCTTCATCAGGTCGCTGTCATCATAATATTGTGTTGTCATCAGAACTTCACAGGTATGCAGCAATTTTGAAGTTCGTTGTTTCATCATAGAGTCTTAAAATTTGAAAGACATCTGAACTTCTGTTCAATGCGTTCAGGGTGCTGGTGGGGCGGCCTCGTTTCTGCAGTGCCTCTGGCATGTTTGCGGAAAGCAGAGTTGATGGCTTTCATAGCATCATGCGCAAGAGGTGTGCGTTAATGAGGGGAAGGGTCCGTGGAAGCCCGAACAGCATCGTGAACGCGTTGTCGGACAGGTGGGACTGTCCTATAGCAAACCACTGGATGCGCCAGCATGTTGGGCTTGCTAAAAATGTTGTTTTTTTTTTATTGTAAATGTGCCTCCCTTTATTCCTTTTGCGACTAACAAAATATGGTCAGAGTCTGAAAAAAAAAGAAAAAAAAGAGTCGTTTCAAAGATACACTGCATAGAGGCAAAAATAAAATCTAAATTATTTGGGCTTTAGGTTACCAACTTTTATGTAAATGCATGTTTTTGTGTGTTTTTTGCATTATGCTGAGCACGGACTCTTTTTAACAGCACTATACACGGCACAGTTTTAGCATGTAAATTGTACTGTGAATGGTTTTAATCAAAAAAAAAATACTCTACTTAAATACATTTATAAAACTATTTTTAAAAGTATTTTATTGAGTGTTAAACCATACTTTCAGGATCTTCAGGCGATACGTTCATCGGCGCCTTGATAAACTTCTTCAAGAACATAAAGACGGTGCAGCTGTGGGACACGATGCTGGGCATCGCATCCATCGTCTCATTAATACTGTTGAAGGTCAGTCTACAATACAATTTCATTTCTATATCTTTCATATTACAATGTACGCAGAATTCATGGTCTGGGGATCGATTTTTGAGTGTCATCGAGTGACTAATAGTCAGCAAAATGACTATTAGTCACCGATTTCCAAAAGTTCGTATTTTTGGAAGTCACCGTTGACTAAAATTATCATACTATGATATCAATACGAGTGCCACTACCCACTCGATTTGAAATCATTCCGTGACTATTTTTGGCACTGACATTTATGAATTATATTTACTCAATTTTACTCTTTATCTTATGGCGTTCCTATTCCACCCACAAATAATATTTATCATCTATGCTCCGAACGTAGTACACTATTTTGTCTGTGGAGAGAACCATGAGAGAACAAATGTTCGCTTTTATTGTTAAATTACTTTTCAATTATCCATTGTAAATGTTATTGAACTGTCCACGGACCTGACAAGTCCTCGTGGTGGGACTGCGTGGACAGGTTCTAGGCCGCGATACGCGGCGCTTCAGCCAAAACAAACTTTCGGTTTGGCCCAACCTCTGCCTACCGTTAATGTCATAAAATATAATGGTGAATATGTTACTCACGGTTTTTTTTTCCGGCCAATGTCCAAGTGTCCATTCAGCGTAGTTACTAAGATCTGTTCACTTACGCTGAAACAAAACGGATTAGATGGAGCTCCAATAGCCCTCAGCGGGGCCACGACGCGCAATTCCGCCGGCCAACCACTAATCACATAAATATCACAACTTCGGTGGTATTCCAAACTGCACCTCCCGGGAGGCTTTCAAAATTTCAAATCACTCGCTCGATGAGGTGGATACCACTTGATTGATTCTATTTTCCAAAAACCAAAATCCAAGATACGTGTTCAATCGACCCAAAGACTTCAACTTCTTGTTTTTATGGCGCCGCGCTTGCTTTTTGCTACGACTCTGCCAGTGTCAACGTCAAGGAGTGCCGTAAACTTCAAAAAATTATTTAAATAATTAAAAATATGATCGGTTCTGTAAACGCTGAATCTTTTAGATTTAGCATCAAAATGATTTTGCTAAAACAAAAAGACAAAACAATATGAAAAGCATAATGATTATGGCAAAATAAATATTATATACAAATATATGTTTACATGAATATATACCTGCATATTTTTATAACTTAATTCCATTAATTTTTACAAATTTACAGAGTAAAAAGTTTATTAAGGGGGAAAAGGTTAGGGATAATAGAATTTTGAAAGAAGAAGGACGAAGGATTTCAGGGGGGAGGAGGTCATAGAGGGAGCATTGCAAAGACAAACCAAGACGACTTTTTTTTATTACCAAAAACTCACAGAGAGTATCTGTCAATGTCAAAACCCACAGAGTACAAAATGTCTCGGCTCCATGGTTCCATGGGGACGGCCCCGTGAGATTTGACCCGAAATCCAAAATTAATAATCAAGATCAAAGAAGAAGAAAAGAAGAAGATCCAAGTTAATCTAGATTCCTTTTAACTATTCGTTTCTACATATTTTCTAACAAAGACGAGGTTTATCATATTACTGTAAAAACTATCTGTGACTTTGTGAACTGTTATAATACTGTACTCGGTGTACGGCTATAATCATGAAGTTATAGGATTTACCTATAACTTCATGGTTATAATAAACTAAGTGAGTGGAACAGACAATTTAAGGCGGATGCTCACGCTTGTGGGCGCGAAATTCAAATTTTTGGTGTTTTTTGCCCATTACAGCTCATCAACACTTCTTGAGATAGCAAAAGTTGAGTCCGCGAGAACTAGGAGACCTAACACACATGTTTTCATTGATAGTATCTCATAAATATCATCAGTTTAGCTATGATACCTATGTACAATGATATTTATGTGATACTATAAATAAAAAATTGTGTGTTGGTCATATAATTACCGGCAACATAGTTTTCGCTATCAGAAGAAGTGTTGATGAGCTGTGATGAGCAAAAAACACGAAAAAAATTGAATTTCGCGCCACAAGCTAAAGCAACCACTTTAACATTGAATGCTAAGATAAATGGTGTTGACCCGTCTCCATCCACCGACTTCTTTCGACTACAGTGTTTGTTTATTTGCTGTTTCAGCGCGCTGTGCTCCCAGTGCGAGAGACAGACACGGCGCTGCGTGGGCGCGTGTCGCGCGCGCTGCAGTACGTGATCCGCGCACGGAACGCTCTGGTCGTGTTCTTCGGCGCTTTACTTGCGTACTGTCTGCACCTGAAGGGGCTCACACCGTTCGCTTTGACGGGTAAGAGCCTAGAACCTTTATAGACCCAACTGAGTATCCTTGCGATTTTAGTTCCTTGAATATTTAAACTCACCACGTCACATCGTCACTTACCAACAGGTGAGATCGTGTCAAACAAATGCTAAAAAAAAAAAGAAAAAAAAAGAGAACTGGCGTCCGCAGTCGGCTTTGTTCGTGAAGTAGTAAAATAAAACTTTTATTTTACTAATTTTTACATTAAAATGCAACTACACTAATACAATTTCTCGACCTCTGTGGCGCGGCTGCCGAACGCTCGCCTGCGACACAGGAGGTTGCGGGTTCGATTCCCGCCTCGGAACATATATTTGTGCGATCTGCAGATGTTTGTTCAGGGTGTTCTGGGTAATTTCTGTATAATAAAAAATATCTATCTATGTAGTGTATTGCATTAAGTATATCAGTTAACTAATACCCATAACACAAGCTCTGCTTAGCTTGGGGCTAGATAATGTTGTGTGAACTGTCCAGCATTCTTTATTTATTTATATTATTTATGTAATTTTCAGGTAAAATAGAGGGCGGGCTACCTCACTTCGGGCCGCCGCCATTCAGCACCACCGTCGCGAACAGCACCGTATCATTCAGCGGCATGCTGGCCGAGTTCGGGCCCGAGGGGCTCGTGATGCCGCTGGTGGCCATCCTGGAGAGCATCGCCATCGCCAAGGCATTCGGTAACTCCACCGACCAGACCCTTTATTGCGTAATTCCAAACCTACTGTCAGAGTACTCAAATCGAACACCAGTGTTCATGCCAGACTACCATCTCGAGGAATTGCCGAAGGATGTTTTCGATGTCCAGTGACGTCAGACTGAGCTTTGGTTTTGGAACGAATGACACTAATCACTGGGCTTGAAACTGGCCTAGGAAGATGGACTAAAGCATGGTACTAAGGCTAAAAACGAAACGGTATCGATTATACCAGTCTCATTCTTTTATATGAATGTATTCATATGTTGGAATGAGACAAGCATATATCTATCTGTTTTTATTTGTGTAACTCGTATCAGGCAAAATGTCAAATTACTACTATATTCATGGTAACAATCTAGGAAGATGTATATGCATGGTGCCAATATTCAGGGTACGGAACGGAAAAACGACTGCCGTGTGACAATATATTTGTTTCTCTCAAACATAGGATAGCAAGCTATCTTCTAGGATAGGAGTAAGAAGGAACACTCTATGCTATTTGAGCACTCACTCCATACTTTTATACCTCCATGAAACTGGCTCATGGTGGGACGTCACAGGTTTGCCGCTGTCAAGTAGTTACACAATACGAAACTGACAGAAAAGTGTCCAAACTGGACTATAAATTTAAAATTTGAAGTTTTACCGATGTTCAGAGGAGTTCAATTGAATTGCGCAACTACCCCACCACTGTCATATTGTCTAGTCGGTGTCTATTACCAGTTTGCTGTTCATTGCGCTGCGTGTTTTAGCTTCTTTTAAAGAGCAGTAATATTTAAAGCTCGCAGCGCAATGAATAGCAAACTGGACATCGAAATCGAACTTCAGTCCTTTACACAAGATGGCCGCTGAATCAGATCCACGCACCTTTCCCATCCTCTGTAACCTTTTTTTAGCAAATATATGAATGAAGTGTGCCGTGTTTTATCCGGCCTGAGAATAGACCCCTCCGTCTCCTCCCGTGGATGTCGTAAAAGCCGACTAAGGGATTACCCGGACTTGTTGATTAGATTCGTTGGTATAAGATTTGTCCTGGCTGCTAGCTTATTATGCATTGTATTGACGACCTCTGTGGCGCGGCGGGCGTAGGTTGGCCTACGACATAGGAGGTCGCAGGTTCGATTCCCGCCTCGGATCAAATATTTGTACGATCTGCAGATATTTGTTCAGGGTGTTCTGGGTATTTTTAAGTATGTAATTTATCTAGTACCCATAACACAAGCTCTGCTTAACTTTAGTCATCTTTAGTATGTTATGAGCGAACGGCGAAAGTGGTGGGGTTGATTGCGCATGTGCACATTCTCGCATTCGCTATACAGACCCAAAAAAATACTACTGCGCATTGAAGGTCAGCGCTCATAACTCGTTGCGCGACGTATACCTACTAGTGGAGCTTTTTTGTGAAAGAGTTCGTCCGGGGAAGTGCTACCACCATACCTGCCGCAAAGCAGTAGTGCTCACATTGCTGTGTTCCGGTTTGAAGGGTATAGGTGGCGATGAAATTACAGGCACACGAGACTTTTCATCTTTATGTCTCAGGGTGGCGGGCGCAGTGCAATGCCGCATAGGGCGCGTCCTAGGTGAACGTGACCTATGAGGTAATGCACTGTTCATAGGCAGAGGATGGAATTGATAAAACTATACCTAATTTAGATCATATTGCTAGCCCCCATTCAAATTTAAAAAAATGGGAACGGTACGGGTGGGGTGTTTTCTTTTCTCAAATTATGAGATGTCATGAAGCCACGCTTCATTTTGACGTAGCAAAAACACCCCTCCCGTACCGCTCCCATACTTCAGGGTCTGACTCAGTTAAGCGCTAGACCCGTACTGTCGCCTCACGCGGCGCGGGGCGTGCCCCAACAGTCTCAAGTCAAAGTCAAAGTCAAATTCAAAAAGTATTTTATTCATTGAAATCATAAGGATCATTTTGAATCGTCTTAAAAAATAAATTTACATTTACTCCTGTTCCAACGTAACCAGTAACTGCTAAAGAACAGCGAGTCTGGTTATAATGTCAGTAGGATGTTTCCAGCCGGCAGCGCGCCAGTGGACGGCACTCAAGAGATGATAGCTATAGGCGCCGTGAACCTGCTGTCCTCGTTCTGTCAGAGCATGCCGGCCACCGGCTCGTTCACTCGCACCGCGCTCAACCACGACAGCGGCGTCATCACACCCGCCGGCTCCATCTTTAAAGGTAATGTACACTCAGACAGCACAGAGGTCTCAGCCTGAGTTATGATAGCTATAGGCGCCGTGAACCTGCTGTCCTCGTTCTGTCAGAGCATGCCGGCCACCGGCTCGTTCACTCGCACCGCGCTCAACCACGCCAGCGGCGTCATCACACCCGCCGGCTCCATCTTTAAAGGTAATGTACACTCAGACAGCACAGAGGTCTCAGCCTGAGTTATGATAGCTATAGGCGCCGTGAACCTGCTGTCCTCGTTCTGTCACAGCATGCCGGCCATCGGCTCGTTCACTCGCACCGCGCTGATCTGATGATGGAGATGGAAGGTGGACAACGGAATGTATGTTTGTCCGGGTGGAATCTTGCATCTGAATTTTAAAGCAGTTAGTTATCCAAAACCGATTGAGATGATATTTTTAAATACCTATTCAGTTCCGATGACAATGCAATATTATGGTGACAGCGAGCTGATTTGATGATGGAGACGAAAGGTGGACAACGGAACTCCTCGGTGGATAATAGTAGACTGGCCGTGTTTAGGCTCATTTTGATCAGCACACGGATACGATCACAAATTTTCACAAAAAAACTCTGTGCTTCGGAGGGCACGTTAAGCTGTCGGTCCCGGCTGTTATTGATTAATAGCAGTCGATAAGCCATGTCAGAGGCCCTCGGGCGGCTTGACAAACTCTGACACCAGAGGCCAGCACTACCTCATACGAAACGACGACAAAAAAACTTATTATTAGTTTAAATCAATGTAGAGAAAGGCATTAACAAATGGCTTGTGTTTAAACACCGCCCAAAAATTTACCTATTGTTACCAAAATGGATAAATGATCACCAAATTACGTTTCCTAAAATATTATGAAATATATCAATTCTTTCATATTATTGACTGCCATAAAAATAATATATGGACGCCTTTAAAATACACTTTAGACTAAATATTATATATTTAACCTAACCTAACCTAACAGAATTTGGTGAACGTTAATCCATTTTAGGAACCAAAAATAATATTTACATATCTCATATTCGGTAAGTAGGTCCTTATTACCCCCAAATGGGCCTTGTAGGTGACCAATTAGCGCTCTAGGGTAATAATGTAGCTAGAAAAGCCCTAGGGCGGTAAGTAATTAAAAAAAAAAAAACTTCACTCTTTAAAAAAGTTCGCGTACATCTAACCATCATACTGGCAATAGACATCATGCATTCAGCCCAATGACAAAAGAGGTCGCTTCGCTATTCAGCCTTGTCTTCGTATGAGTATAATAGTCATCAATTTTAAATATCGAGCGGCGAAGCTCAATTTAAATTTTGAAAAAAATAATTTAAAAAAAGATGAAAAAAGGCGGGATAATAAAATGTTTTATTCTTGTAATGCCGGTTTTTTTCTACTTACCTCACAATCGAGATGTAAAGCAGAGTAGTTAGCTCGGGTGTGCGCATCAATGGCACCCTCGAACTATAGGCGCACGAGCGCAGCGAGGGCGCCTAAATATCTCGGGCTGCAATTGATGCCTTACAGCCCTTGGCTACTAATCTACTATTGGTGACCGTCTAAATTATACCCTTAACAAATCTCTGTAATTTTTTAATCTTTTAATTTACTGAAAGCTTTGTGTGTAGCTAGCCTGGTGCTGTTAGCGGTGACTCTCATGTCGGGAGCTTTCTTCTACATCCCGCGCGCGACGCTCGCCGGCGTCATCATGGTGGCGATGGCGTCCATAATTGAAGTGTCCATCGTTCCCACCCTCTGGAGGAATACCAGTAAGTATTATTAACAAGTGACAGGTTTTAATCTTGGATAGATAGATAGAAAACACTTTATTGCACAACACAGAAAATAAGCTATTTAAAAATTAATGTTAAACTAAACACGGAAGTACAATGGGCGGTCTCGCTATAAGCGATCTCTTCCAGACAACCTTGGGGTGGACTGGAATTATTTGAACGACACTGGGTGTGCTACATGCGGTGGGGTTTTGGCCTTAGTGCGTCCCACAATTTCTTTATCTTGCCTGTCTGTCTGGAGGATACGATTATCATAATATTAAAAATGTTTTAGAATTGGAGCTGGTGGTATACTTGGTAACGGTGGTCACAGGCACGTGCGCAGGCCTGGAGTACGGCATCCTGTGCGGCGCGAGCCTCGACGCGCTGCGCGTGCTGGCGCGCGCCGCGTGCCCGCCGCTACACACAGAGCACTTCAAGGTAACACCGGCACGTCCCTGCAGTACGGCATCCTGTGCGGCGCGAGCCTCGACGCGCTACGCGTGCCGCCGCGCGCCGCGTACCTGCCGCTACACACAGAGCTCTTCAAGGTAACACCGGCACGTGCCTGCAGTACGGCATCCTGTGCGGCGCGAGCCTCGACGCGCTACGCGTGCCGCCGCGCGCCGCGTACCCGCCGCTACACACAGAGCACTTCAAGGTAACACCGGCACGTCCCTGCAGTACGGCATCCTGTGCGGCGCGAGCCTCGACGCGCGACGCGTGCCGCCGCGCGCCGCGTACCCGCCGCTACACACAGAGCTCTTCAAGGTAACACCGGCACGTGCCTGCAGTACGGCATCCTGTGCGGCGCGAGCCTCGACGCGCTACGCGTGCCGCCGCGCGCCGCGTACCCGCCGCTACACACAGAGCACTTCAAGGTAACACCAGCACGTCCCTGCAGTACGGCATCCTGTGCGGCGCGAGCCTCGACGCGCTACGCGTGCCGCCGCGCGCCGCGTACCCGCCGCTACACACAGAGCTCTTCAAGGTAACACCGGCACGTGCCTGCAGTACGGCATCCTGTGCGGCGCGAGCCTCGACGCGCTGCGTGTGCTGGTTTTTGGTAAAACAGTACCTACTCCTAGCTCGTTTCAAAGATTTCATGGGAACTTGTTACGACGCTGTGTTAAAATTTTGAAGTCGTTGCGTTACATGCTCGCTCACTTACAGTAAAGGTTACAAACTTGATGTTAATAGAGTAATTACTTGAGGATGTAATCTTAATAAATCATAGACTAGAAATGCGATTGGTGAAACTTTTCTTAATAGATTTATTTTTTGAAATTGGCCCTCCTAAAGCCTGTTTTAGGTCCCTCCTTCGACTAGAGAAAATATTAAGCATATTTTTTTATACTATTCAGTAGGTAATCACATTACTTAGAATAATTATAGATAATTTATTTTTATATTTGCTACTTTAGAAGCAAAACGAAGTTTTATCATTTGTCGCTTACGTCGGTTACTTCCGAGCGTCAGAAATCTATACCTCATCTCTTCCCAGGTTCAAGTGAGCAATAGCGCTGTCACTGTCTTGCAGCTATTGTTTTCTTGCTAGACTCCGCCCATTCGGTATTTTGACATATCGTCTATGTTGACTGCAGCGCCATCTATGCATCAACAATCAAACCACGAAGACAAATTAATTTATGTCCACCTAACTACACAAGCAAATAGTTCCTATTATCGTCGTGGTGCGGCGCTGTTCTGCATCTATATAAGCTAAGCTCCGCACTGTCGCGGTCTCTTTTTATCATCTTGAGGTCACTTGTGACGCACCGCTATTTAATTATATTCTTTTACTAGCTGGAGCCCCGCGCATCGTGCAGGTTCTAGAACATTCAGAAATTTATCGAAGGTTTTCGATCTTTTTCAAACATTTTTCGAGGTTTTTGAACTTTTTAAAATTTCTCGAAGGTTCTCAACTTTTGGAAATTTCTTGAAAGTTCTCGAACTTTTTCAAACCTTTCTGGAGGTTCTCGAACCTTCTACAATTGCCTTGAACTTTCCAGAACCTCCCCGAAGTTTTCGAACTTCCTCGAACCTTCTAGAAGTTTTGGTTGAGTTTCAGGTCAAGTTAACCTCATTCTAAACAGTTTTTCTCTTAACCTTATCCGCGCAGCCCAAAAACCAAACCTTCTTCATGGATTGGAGGGTTGGGGCTACCCTACGGTCAAACCTTTTTTGGGCTACATTGGTTCGTTTTTGAGTTTTATCGGAACATACCGACATGCGACATACCAACTTTCTTTTATAATATATATATTGATTTCAAAGCTGGCTGTTACTTCTTGCTCCCAATTTTACACCTTAATGGATGTTCGCAGGTGGGCAATCAAGACTGCGTGAGTATAACTCTGGTGGGCGCGCTGAGCTACGCGGCCGCGTCGCGCGTGCAGCGCGCGCTGCGCTCGGGCGCGCGTGTGCTCGTGCTGGACGGCGCGCACGTCGCGCACATCGACTTGGGAGTCGCCGAGGTCTGTACACCATCATTGATTATTTATAAGTACTAATAATAATATTATAAAGAGGAAATATTTAGTAGTAGTAGAGCTTTTTTGTGAAAGAGTTCGTCCGTGGAAGTACTACCTACCAACAGACCTATTTCTGCCGCAAAGCAGCAGTGCTCGCATTGCTGTGTTCCGGGTTGAAGGGTATGGGTGCCGGTGAAATTACAGGCACATGAGACTTATCATCTTTATGTCTCAGGGTGGCGGGCGCAGTGCAATGCCACATAGGGCGCGTCCTAGGTGGACGTGACCTATGAGGTAATGCGTTGTTAAAGGCAGAGGTTACCGCTTAACATCAGGTGAGCCATAAGATTGTTCCGTCATTCACAAAGGTAACAAAAATATGCTAATGATGTTGATGTCGTACATCTGTGTGCAGAATTTGGTGTCAGCCATCCAGGAGATGGAACAGGATGGCCGGAGGTGCCTGCTGTGGAACTTCGCGGAGCGGCAGCGGAGACTTCTGGAGGACATCAGCCCTGAGATGGAGGGCAAGTTCGTCAGCGGCGTCAGCATCGACCAGCTTGTCCTAGGTAAGTGGTGCAGGACCCTCGACGGCCGCCGTGGCGCGCCGGGCGAGTGGCCGACTGAGATGCGAAAGGTGCTGGTTTAACTGCCGATACGGGACAAAAGTTTGCATTTTCATGAACAATCTGACACTTAACACAACTTTTGACAGTTAATTTTGGAGTTAGGTAAAATTGGTTGGTAAATTAGTTCCGCAATACCTGAAGACTAAAGTCTTCAATCAGTGCGTCCTACCAGTAATGACCTGTGGTGCCGAGACGTGGACACTCACGGTAGGGCTAATCCACCAGTTCAAGGTTGTACAGCGAGCTATGGAAAGGGCTATGCTCTGAGTTTCTGTGAAAGATAACATCCGAAATGAGATTATCCGACAGAGAACTAAAGTCATTGACATAGCCCACCAGATTAGCAAGCTGAAGTGGCAATGGGATGGTCATTTATGCCGAAGAACCGACAACCGTTTGTAAGCGAGTTCTGGAGTGGAGACCGCGTCTTGGCAAACGTAGCGTGGGGCGCCCTCTTGCTAGGTGGAACGATAACCTACGAAAGGCGGCGGCAGAAAGTGGATGAGAAGAGCCGAACACCGGGCTCAGTGGCGCGTATTGGGAGAGTCCTATGTCCAGCAGTGGACTAGTGTGGGCTGATGATGGTTGGTAAAACCGGTCCGCCAGTATAATAATATGCATTTGGAGGTCGAGGTTTGCAAGGCATTATCTCAAAAACGGGCTTATCGATTGTAGTAAGATTTTGACAAACGATTTGTATGACTTTAAGGATGGTGCTTAGTTTGTTTTATCGCCACTAATCACTAGAGGGCGCCACTATAGAACCTAAATAATGACATCATTATTAATGTAAATATTTGTTTCAGGTTTGGAGCTGTCCCGATGATGCAAACAGCTATTTAGATATAATTTTAAGCCAAATATAATAATAAGATTATTATCTACCTTAATGTGATAATATACATTCCACTTATATATTATAAGTAGGTATGGACAATTCAATTGTCAAACATTAGTTTTTTTTTGAATGAAAAGTATTTTGTATAATACAAGCTTTTTATATATACTTATATACTTTTTTTTATATTCCACGATGTTGAATCATACTATGAAAAGAGGCCCATTGAGGCTCTGCCTACCCCTTCGGGGAAAAAGGCGTGAGCCTATGCTTAATTAAGCTTTTATGAAATTAGGCTTTCGTCTATCAGAACCGTGACCTGATTAAAGTGAGATTAAACATAACAAGTCTATGTTTATCCGTCCAGGAGTTACACTGTCCAGCTTTCGACTCCAGCATCAGATCAGCTCGAGGGTGTCATAATATTGTAAGACCTCCGGCACTACCGACATACGCAAATCAACTCAATCAAACATCGGAAAGTTGTCAAACCTCATGAAAACAATAAAAAAATGATAATTTTTAGACCATTGTTAAACTAGGGGGCTGCCTGGTTTAAGAAAAACAAGAGATAGGCTTTGACATTTTTGACATAAAATCGAACTATCTAGCTCTAGAGTTAACTTCGGAAAACCAACCATCTGCCTTTGTATTAAAGTTGTATATAACTTAAATACCGCTACAAACCTAGACTACGTAGTTTGGGTTTAAACCAGGACTAATTTAGTTGTTTGTAATATAAGGCCCAAGTTCTCTTTTATACAGTTTCTGTTATTATAACTGATAGTTACAGGCAACCTTTCGCTAGGGCTATGTTCAAATGTCGAAATGCTGACGCGCGTTTTTAAATCGCGCGTCTAGACATTCATCGTTCATATGAATGCGCGTTAGAAAGCGGTACCGCCGCGTTCGGAGAAAAAATCCCTAGACGCCGGCAAACGTGCGGTGACGCGCATTTAGAAATACAGGCAATGTCAGTGTAGGGTTCTGTGGGCCAAGCACGAATAATGAACGTTATGGAGACGCCATTGGCACGATTGCAAATGTCAAATATTACCAAATCAAAATATTAAGATTTCTAGTCTCTCTGAAGTTATTTGCCAATATTTGATACCTATTGAATATCGTCTTGCTAGCGTCTCGCTAAAAATTCGTGCTTGCCCCACAGTTGACCGCGCGTTTGCGTCGCAAACAAAGGTTATACCTTTTTTGTTTGCTATAGTCACATACTGGTAGCGATTTGAAGTTGCATTATCTAAAGCTAAAGCTAACTAAACGTATCGCCATCCTTTTCTTTTGTATATAAAAAGCAAAGGACCGTGATTGTATTTTTAGCTTTAACTTTAGAGATACAATCTAAAATCGCTACCAATACCTACAGATATATTGTCATTTTGCGAAAAAATAATTAATCCATTATTCGATCATTTCCTATGCTCAACCGCGGACTGAGCTACTTCGAGCTTCTTGCAATGTTTACGCGCCGCGCGTTACCGCTCCTGAACTCCTGCCAATGAGGGCTTTTCATTTTCGAATTTAAAAAAAGTAGTTGTATTTGGCTCGATAGATGGCGCTAACTCAAATGTGCTTGTCAAAATTAACAAATACATTGTCTGTGCTTTTGTGTGATATTAACAAAATACCACGAAAATATATCACTACGTTGTTGACTTTGACATTTCACTGTATTTTGACAGTTAAGTACAGAGCTGGCGCCATCTATTTTCAAGGGTGATGTGAAACGGCCGTGAAAACCCCTCATTTCCTACCAACGCGCGTTGACGCACGTCACGGCGCGTTATAATACATCTGAATTTGCCTCACAGTGCTATTAAAAGACGCGGATTATACTTGGAATAGTTACGCCGTGTTTTGTCTCCTTCGTTCGAATTTGAAACTGCCTGTAAATGCAAAAAACAAACGACTGTAGCTGCTCCAAATGTAATACACTTCTGGACACATCTATTGGCCCACCTTGCATTTTCAGTTTCGTTTAGTCCTAGCTATAAATTTATATTAGGTCGAGCAAAAAGTTTTTATACAGTTTTGAACCAGGCACATTCATAATTTTATACTATGGTCTTTTTTTAAATTTCGAACTCAGAATTTAAAGTAACAATAGACAATTTGGAGCCTGTTCGTTGATATCAAACAATCGAATACTAAGAAAACTTGATTTTATTGGTTTACTTGGATTTAATTCTTGAAAGTGTGATTTTTTTCTTTGGTTTTGCAACAAACATTACTTATTCTTAACATTAAGGTGAGATTCTATCAATAATCTATGGATACTTCGCCTGAAGTCGCCGCCCAAGCTGTGGCACTTATCCAGGCCGGACACAGCCAAATAAATGTGAGTGCTCAACTTAATTTAAGTCGATCTGCGGTCCGAAATGTTTATCGGAGGTACCTAGAGACTGGCGGCTTTGTTCGCCGCCAAGGAAGGCCACGATCTCGGGTCACAACTGAAAGGCAGGATCGATTCATCGTGACGACCAGCTTGAGAAATCGTCACCTTACCTCCATTGAGATACAAAACCAACTTCGCGACTTCCACAGAGTATCTGTGAGCGCTCGAACTGTTCGGAGAAGGTTAAAAGAACGCGATATGGTACCACACAAGCCAGCTAATGGCCCCAAACTAACGCGAGCCCACCGAACAGCGCGTCTTCATTTCGCGCGCACTCATTTAAATTGGACTCAGCAGCATTGGAGCCGTGTTCTCTTTTCTGATGAGTCTAAAATTGCGTTACATGGCAATGATGGAAGGAAGAAGGTCTACCGACGTAAGGGATAGCGTTTTGCACAATGCTGCTTTGAAGAGAGGGTTGCTTATGGCGGTGGCTCATGGACTGTCTGGGGCGGTATATCCGCGAGCGGCAAAACTCAACTTGAGGTTATTACGGGACCACGGCTGCCAACATTAAATGCTGAAAGGTACATTCGTGAGTGCTTAGAACTTCACGTGATGCCATACGTGGACCATGTGGGCCCAAATTTCCTTTTTATGCATGATAATGCAAGAGCCCATACGGCCGGCATAGTCACGGAATATCTTCGGGATGTGAACATCACAGTTATGGACTGGCCAGCCAGAAGCCCAGACATGAACCCGATTGAGCACATGTGGGACGAGCTAAAAAGACGTGTTAGGGCTCGTCAGCCAGTTGCCCAGACGATGCAGGAGTTGAAAACTGCCATAGAAGAGGAATGGGAGATGATCCCTCAAAATTTCATAGAGCGGTTGATAAACTCTATGCCTAATCGTATGAGAGCTGTCGTAGATGCCCATGGAGGCAACACGCGTTATTAAATTAATCCTTTATTTGATAAAACATGTTTTTTAATCAAAAATCAACTGCCTTCATCAAGGCGCATACCCGACTTGTTAGGCGTAGCTCCATGTTGTGTGGTATTCTGATACGATCGAAAAAGATGGTAAAATGTATCAGGTTTAAAACTGCATCAATAGTTTTTGTTCAATCTAGCAATCATATTAAAGTAGGGGCCATAGAAACCTTAACTCTAAGGTGGGCCAATAGATGTGTCCAGAAGTGTAGTTTTATAGCACGGTTACTGTCTATGAACTGAGATTTGGAAACTGTTACGTTATGGCGTATAATAATTATCATTATGTTACCACTTACCAGTAAGATTGTTTTTTTTTGATAACTTATAATAAATGTTTATTATTGTTCTTGGTAGTTATTTTAATTCATTTACATCCCTAAGTGACCCCCCATTCCCCAAAGAGGACTGTTGACGACGACTGTAGCGCGTCGTGCGAGATGAGAGAGGTTCTTCCCGCTACGGAGAATGTTTGCATGTTTTTATTTTTTTATCTGCAATCTGCTGTTTTGCCATAATCAGATGAACATTTATTGTTTTTTTTCTATTTACGTGTAAAAATCTTAATGCGCTTCACAGAATACATCTACTTACCAAGTTTCACAGCATAGTTCTTATAGTTTCGGAAAAAAGTGGCTGTGACATACGGACGGACAGACAGACAGACATGACGAATCCATTAGGGTTCCGTTTTTTGCCATTTTGCTACGGAACCCTAAAAACTGGTCAAACAGCATAACATATTCTACAATCGACACAACATTGAGGGGTCTATACTTCGGCCGGAATCACCACAGAAATATGACTTAAATATTCACAATTATTTTTTGAAACTATCATGGCTATGTACATAATAAATAAATTAAAAAAAAAAAAAAAAAAAAAGGTAAATATCCCGTTTCTAGTGAAAATTATTCACAATTAATTCACACAATACCGTGTTTCCATTAAAATGTTTGTTTGTTGAACATTTAGGTACCCAAAGGGCCCGCCCGTCTGTTTACAAATACTTAGGAGCTGATCCAAGCGATTTATTCAAAATCGTTAGCCGGCGCAATGTATTTAGGTGGTGGTGCGTTTGAATTGACTAGTAACTGGGTCTAGTTACTTACCGAAGTCTCAATTAATGTTTTGAATATTTGAAAGAAAAAAAAATTGCTGAATAATTTGAAGTTACTGCCCGTGCGAAGCCGGGGGTGGGTCGGTAGTATGTCCATAAAAAAATATCTAACTGATGGTGAACACCTCAACAATATCAGTTGCGTCATTTCGTGGTTTGGAGGAGTTAGTGGATATACAGACAGACGACGCGGAAAACGAATTTGTTTTATACTAAGTGAGGAACGAATAAACCGTTACGAACATCAGTTATTTTCTAGCTTAAGCGTATAGTATTATTTTATCTGTGCTTAAGCCCAGCACATGTAAGTACGTTAGACAACCTTAGGTACAACCGAGCGAGAAATTGAACGGGAAAGGTAGATAGGCGCGGCGCTTGTATCCATAACTTAGTAGGTAAACACTTGACAAATACCCACAGTTCGCTTGCTTGGACGGTTGTCTACGTACGCAGTTCTTGTTTTATAATCAACTCGTGTCCGCCTGCGGCTTCGCACGCGTTTTACCAGGATATAAAGTAGCTTATAGTTCAATCCGGGTAATAATATATTCGTATACCACATTTTATCTAAATAGGTTCAGCTGTTTCGGCGTGATTGAGTAACAAACATACAAACATCGTAACTTTGATATTTATGATATTAGTGGGATTAGTGTATCTACCTACCTGACTATAATATATAATAATCAGTGCTACAGATATTCATGTATTTAGATGTGTGAGCGGTAAGTTTTTGGCAAGGCTGAGGCTTTGTAGATATATTAAAAACATCCGAGGTTTTATATTCTAGAACTATCTTACCTAGAAATTGTTTAAAAACATCTACTTACTTTTTCAATAGGTATCTACAAAATTTAAAATTCCGTATTCAACATTGCATTCAAAATTAAGTATTCAACATTGCATTCAAAATTAAGTATTCAACATTGCATTCAAAATTCTTCACGAAAATACCCTACCACCGCTCTCAAAGTTGAGTTTTATTTATATTGTTCGAGCTACTGGACTTACAGTGAGATGACAGACATTTTTAATACAAACAACTGCCCCAATCTAAACGCTCCATTCCCTAAAACCCAGTTAAAATTCAACAATCTAAGCCCTCCTGAGTAATGGCAGCCATCTATATCTAAACAAACAAACGAATCAACGACGATTAGTGACTGTTTAATGTAATTTGCGAGTGCCTCGATGGATTTGACAGTCGATGAAAGACCCCAGATTTATTTATAAGGGGGGAGAACGGAAGGGAATAATTATATCAGTAAGTATTGATTTAGGTACCTGAAATCTAATATCCTTGCTGTATGAAACTCGAGAGATTTTGAATCAAAATAGGAATGTGGGTACCCAATGATTTTCTGTTTCACATCAGCCAGCACAGTACCTACCTACCTACATATGGGAGTCAGTAGGTAGGTACCTATGTATCTTATGAAATGATGTATTGACCTAGCTGTCCAATCCATCACGTAGGGTCTTGTTTTATGTTTAAGTTTAAAACCCTATGGGCTTTTTTTGTTTTGTTTACAATGTATTATTTTTTATTTCGATAAAATGTGTGTGTGTGCTAAAAATTAAATCTTTCTTTATTTCTTTCTGACTATTTACGACGTGACTTCAACATGAATGCATATTCATATCATTTTTAATTTCTTACTAGGTAGGTAGATGGAATGCCCACAACTTCGTCAGTTTGTTTGGACTATTTAATTCAAACTTCAATACCCGACTGTACCTAACTACTTAGGGTTGAATTGCGGGAATTCCTTTGCACTAGCAATCCTAGACCACGAAAGGAATGTTAAATTTCAGGTCTCTAAAGCGGCTGTTACACAGGGAGAGTTTCTCGCACGCGAGCGGCAAAATACTTATTATTTCCTAGAAAAAATCGCCGCTTGCGTGCGAGAAACTCTCCTTTTGTAACAGCCGCTTAAGACTTACGGTATAGGCTCTGCGTTGATAGTCTGTCTGAGTTAGATAGGTGTGTCAGTCAGTCACGCAACGATTTTATAAATAGGTATTTATTGGACTTAATGAACGAACGGTGTTAAACAGTACCTAACCCCTGCCTATTAAAACTGCAATACCTTCGTGTCATTATACTGCTGCCGCCATCCTGAGACAGATGAAAGTCAGTACTACTTGCTTTGCGGCAGAAATAGGTACGGTGGAAGTAATTCCCAGGCCGAACTCTAAAAAAAACTCTAATACCACTACCAAAGAAAGCAATAAGGTGAACTAATTTAACCACCACCTTTAAGCTGTGTTTTTTTTTTTACTTCTTGAATGACGGAACAAGCAGATGGCCCACCTGATGTTAAGCTGTAACCTCAGCCTATGAACAGTGCATTACCACATAGGTCAGGTCCACCTAGGACGTGCCCTATGTGGCATTGCACTGCGCCCACCACCCTGAGACATAAAGATGAAATTTTCATCTTTTGCCGGTGAAATTAAAGGCACATGAGACTTTTAAAGTGTCATGTGCCTTTAATTTCACCGGCAACCATACTCTTCAAACCGGAACATAGTAATGCGAGCACTACTGCATTGCGGCAGAAATAGGTATGGTGGTAGTACTTCCCCGGACGAACTATTTTATAAAAAAGCTCTACTACTACTAAACTAGTCGTAAGTAGTTGTACAATTTATGTAAGTGTTATCTGACACTTATATACTTACGCCTTCGTCCGCGTGAAGATTTTTCCATACATATTGAACACCCCAGTTTTCAGCTTTTCGGCTTATATTTTTTATTCCTGACAATAAAATAAGGCTTTTTTTAACCTAGTAAATTAAGGTGGGTACGTAAGCAGCTAGCCTTCACAATCTTATAAACAACGTAGAACGTAGATAAGTCAAATATTCAAGACGTATCATCCCGTACACCAGTCACGTATCTCCGTAATTCACATCGTGCGCCGAACAACTCCGCATGAGGGCTGCGGTGGGCCCAGTCGGGCGGAAGACGACGGAATTGGGCCGATTGTCTTCTAAAATATATATATATATATTCATAAGAAGCACAATTAGGTACCAAACTAGTCTTGCTAAGCTTAGACGCTGAATCTTGAAATTAAGACGTACAGATCCACCAACTTATATCTATAAATGAAATGTATGTAGATGATAGAAAAATGTACCGAAATGGTACCGTAAGTTGTTAAGTTGATAACTTGGTGGATCTGTAAGTAGTCGTATTTTTGACGTAAGGCGAGGCATTGACAAACTATTATTTCGTATAAGTTCATATACGCTGAAAAAAGGCGATCAATTTAAAAAATTAAATAAAGAACTATGACACTACGATACGATTACCAAAATTGCTATCAGTGTAATCCAAGAAAAATTCGTTTCGGGACTTGGCGGTACACATGTCAAAACGTCCAATTGGTTTAATGGCTTGATAGTTAAAATATACAGTTGTTCCTATGAACAATTGTCTGAACGTACTTGTGTCAGAATGTACAGTTTGTCATAAAGTAATATTGATAGAAAGAAAGAATGTCAATATATACAGTTGGTCTAAAAGTTCTATTGATAATGCGAAAGGGTGTTAAAATGTACAAAAGGTTATAAGGTTTCATTGCTAGAATAAATGGATGTCAAAATGTACAACTGGGTCGTATGTCTTATAGCTCAATCGTCATAGATTTTTACGTCAGAAGGGGTCCTTAAAAAATATCCGTATTCAACGAAACTTTGGGATGTTATTTGTAGGTGTCCAGTAGTGCTATACCTAGTTCGAACAAAAAATACCCTGTGCTAACAGAGGGGGTTACCAAAAACCACAAAAATTTTGCACATTTTCAGTTTTTTCGAAATATTACGAAAATGGTTGATTTTAATGGTAAACTTTAAATAGGTAACTTTTATAAGATAAAAATTCCTACAATTTTTACATATCAAAATTATTTTTTCGCTACAGAACCACAAGGCTTCGAAAAAGTGCCTAAAATCAAAAAAAAAGTAGACGAAAAGGCCTGTTTTCAAACAACCACTACCTCCTCCTATTTTTCATTTCCTCATGTTTAAAGAAGAATAAAATTCAGTTAATTAGAATTAAATTAAGTTTTTATTTTTATTTTAAGAGACTGTTTATTTCCTTTTTCTCATTTCCTCATGTTTAAAGAAGAATAAAATTCAGTTAATGAGAATTAACTTCCTTTTTTTATATTTAGTGACTAATTGTTTGTTTATAAGAAGAGAATATTTAAATATATTTAGTTTTCAAATATATTTAGTATATAGTTTTATTTTATTTACTCGTATTTTACATTTTAGCAGAACTAATTATGCCTTGTGAAAAAACTCATTGTTATATTTCTTTCCTTTGACTGGACTTAAATCATGTTATTAATGGTGTTATTTAATAATCACGGCGAGAATATGTTTGGAAAACAGCATATCGAGATGCCAGAAGCAGGGTGTATCGTCGATTAAACTCGACTGACGCGCGCATCTACGGCTTAGTATTGTTACGCACCTTCAGCCGATCTCTTTCTATTTCTTTTTCGATTCCTTTCTTTTGACACGATTTAAACATTAATTCTTTGTAATATTTATACAATTTGTTACTGAAACGATGTGACAGTTAAACAATGTGTGAATATTTTATTTTGGCATTTACATAGTTTGACTTACATACATAATAAGGTTTTGGCATTTTGCCACTTAAACATTGATACCATTGTACATTGTACATTTTAACATTAAGGCGATTTGTCTTGTAGGACGTTTTGACATGTGTACTGCCAAGTCCCGAAACGGAAAAATTATGGTATACCTAATCACCCGACCGCGGAATGACGGGTTATTTACAGATGATATTTACTATGGAGTCATCTCGAAATCTCCTCTTTTTAGTGTATTTTCGTATGTGTAGTATACTAGTAGTTCTGCAAATAGTAGACCTCGCTAGCACATACTTGTATAAAACTATGCATCATGTCGATCCATAATTATCAAACAAAGAACACAAAAAAGGTTTATTTTAAGAAAAACTTACCTTATCACAATAACAAAAATAAATATCAAATTTCATTATTGCAGGGCTTATGATTTTCAAAATCTAATCTGTAACTACAATGCTGTGTTCCGGTTTGAAGGGTAAGGGTGCCGGTGAAATTACAGGCACATGAGACTTTTCATCTTTATGTCTCAGGGTGGCGGGCGCAGTGCAATGCCACATAGGGCGCGTCCTAGGTGGACGTGACCTATGAGGTAATGCACTGTTCATAGGCAGAGGTTACCGCTTAACATCAGGTGGGCCATCAGCTTGTTCCGTCATTCAAGTAGTATATAAAAAAAAAAAAAAACGCTTTTGATAACTCTCACGGTTTCAGACATCGCATAAGTGGCCCTGAAAAAAAAACTCAGCCGTATTCAAAATGATCCTTGTGAATTCTATGAATAAAATACATTTGACTTTGGCTTTGACTTTTGTTGTTCTTGCCGCGACCTTGCTCATATTCGAAAAGTTGAGTACAAATATATCTATTATCAAAATCCGCGTGCAAATGGCGCCGCAGAAATCTTCCCCCATTTTTTGGGGAAATACCCCTCAAATCAAAAATCACCGACTACTAAAAACACATGAAATTTGGAACCTGTGTCCATGAATAAATAATTTTACAAGTACCTGTGCGTCAAGTTTTGGCCAGATTTGTTGAACAATAGGACCTGTACGCGGGTACCAACATTATTTATTTTATTATTTATTTTATTTATTTATTTATTTTATTTTTTATTAAGTTTTTACAATGCCACTACAGTAAATAAAAACCAAAACGACAAAGAAAAACAGAACTTAAAGATAAACCTATACTTGCTAAGATATTTTACAGTTTCTATTGTGAATTTCGACGATGAAATCGTAAATAGAGTCCGCGCCACCACTGGAGTCCGACGGCCTTTTGAGGAACTAACGGATAATAGAGGTAGTTTAATAGTAAGTTTATAAGTATGATAAATAAATTAAAAAAAAAAAGTTTTATCTCCAGATTTGTTTCACACTAAAAATCTTTTTTTTTTTTTTTTATATACTACTTGATTGAGGTAACAAGCAGATGGCCCACCTGATGATTTCAGATTTTCGCTTTTGCACTTTTGCGCATAGAAACTAGCGCTCCAATCACCGGACTTCAGTCGTCGCGCGGACTCTAAATCAACATCGTCCTCCTTACATAATAAACATATACTAAATACACAGTACCTACACGTGAGCGACCCGCTTAGCTGCCCGTAGCACTATAGGCTACGCGAGTGCTACGCGAGTGCTACGCCATCCGTAGCTTTGCCATTGTTCCTGATTTGGACCGGTCAACCGATGCAATCCGATAAGCGATCACCATGTACTCGTAACATTATCATTGGTATCATTTGACGACCTCTGTGGAGCGGCGGGCGAACGTTCGCCTGCGACGCAGGAGGTTGCGGGTTCGATTCCCGCCTCGGAACAAATATTTGTGCGATCTGCAGATATTTGTTCCGGGTGTTCTGGGTATTTTCTATATATAATAAAAAATATCTATCTATTATGTAATATATTGTATTAAGTATATCAGTTGTCTAGTACCCATAACACAAGCTCTGCTTAGCTTGGGGCTAGACAATGTTGTGTGAACTGTCCAGAATTATTTATTTATTATTTATTTTATTTATTGGTACATCGAACATCCGCGAATAAAGATTGACCTAATTATAGATATTTTTTCTCCATTACTTCAACAAACACGAATAAATTTCCCATTTAATTATAGCAAAAGCCACATGTCTCTTGGTGCATGTCGCAGACATTATTTAGTGCACATTTAGCTAGCTCTGTTCCCGTACTGGGATGTAAATTTGTTACAATGTTGAAACAGTTTCCTAGTTTTGTCTTCTAGAGCACAATGTAAAAAAGTTACAGTGCCAAAACTACAAACCGCAGTTGACTCTCTGAGGTACGCTCGGCTATGCTCTTTTCAATGCCGCGTTGCTTAATTTTTTAAACCGTGTTGATGAGCTACTTGGTTTCTTAGGGTTCAAACAGTGGAGATCCTTGTTCTCGAGGCACAACACAGGCGCTACCCAACTAGTAAAAAGAAGGATCATCAAAAAAAAAAAAAAACTTTATTTCAGGCTTACTGAGAAATGCACAAAACCTAAACAGTAAGCCCATATCAACATAAATATCTCAGAAACTAACATAAACATAAAAAAAAACACTTTATTTATAACTTAATCTAACACACGTGTGATCGCCGATGCGTCGCGGCCCGGGGGATCACGTGACAGGCGTCCCTTGAACCGCCGGAACTTCACCCCTATCGGCCAGAAGTCAGGGCTCAAGTAAGTCATCACATTTTCCGGAGGGACCCTCACCATAAATGAGCTAAAGCTCACATTATGACGAGAGTCCAACTTCATGACCCTCAAACCCACTCCGGTTTTTTTTTTCCGCTTTTTTTTTTATAAAGCCAAGCCATGTTTATTGCTTGATTCTTCTAGGTCTGGTTGCGTTGGAACAGGAGTAAAGATAGTTTATAGGACTATTCAAAATGATTCTTGTGATTTTAATGAATAAAATCTATTTTACTTTAACTTTGAGTACATCATCCTCACATCATTATTTGACGACCTCTGTGGCGCGGCTGGCGAACGTTCGCCTGCGACGCAGGAGGTTGCGGGTTCGATTCCCGCCTCGGAAAAAATATTTGTGCGTTCTGCATATATTTGTTCAGGGTGTTCTGGGTGTTTTCTATGCATAATAAAAAATATCTATCTATGTAATGTATTATATTAAGTATATCAGTTATCTAGTACCCATAACACAAGCTCTGGCTTAGCTTGGGGCTAGATAATGTTGTGTGAACTTGTCCAGCATTATTTATTTATTTTATTTATTTATCATGCAGATAGAAACCGAAGGTAACAAGATTTTCTACCTATACCTATAAGTATACCCAAATTTGGAAATTAAAATCGTGAGTAGCGAATATGAGAGATTGACCCTGACTGACTGATTTAATAATGGGTGAGCAGATGCTCCTAATATTTATTCACTCATGCAAACTCATCCATGTGAGTACTAAAGCTAGGTTTGGTGCAGCTTATCCTAAGACAGGGACCTATTTGACCCCACACAACATACATCTACATCATACAACCTACCTTATACTACCAGTTTATATTGAATTTTATGTTTGTATACTTACCAATTGTCCTTAGTAATAAGTTTAATGTTTTTTGTTTTCATATGCGTACCCTCTTGCGGGGGCTTCAAAATTTTCCTTTCTTATTTTCTTTACTTGAGTCTGAAAAGTCCACCGCTGTATATGGGCCTCCCCCATAGAATGACGCCTCCATCCACCGACTTCCGGCGAATTGTAAAATATTGGTGCATCGGAAGGGGACCTTCCTACAATGCGTCGTCCGGTTCGTAGTTGACATTTGAGAACCTATTTTACGAGCTTTTATTTAACTTTTTAGTTAGTTAGAATATTAGTATGTAGTAGAGTATGAGTAGTAGAGCTTTTTTGTGAAAGGGTTCGTCCGCGGAAGTGCTACCCCCATACCTATTTCTGTCGCAAAGCAGTAGTGCTCGCATTGCTGTGTTCCGGTTTGAAGGCTAAGGGTGCCGGTGAACTTACAGGCACATGAGACTTTTTATCTTTATGTCTCAGGGTGGCGGGCGCAGTGCAATGCCACATAGGGCGCGTCATAGGTGGACGTTGTGTTGTGGGTGCGAGGTGCGAAAGTAAAAGATAGAACTCCAGATGATAACTGATTTATTTGGGTTAAATATGGGTCCTTTATATAGTAGGTTACATAGTTCCTTAAAGTAGGTATTACGTCATTATTTAGAATAAGGGTCAGCTTACATGGTGTCCCATTACAAGTAAACAATGGTCTCTAATTAATTACTCATATTAAAATACTTATCCTTATATGGAGTACACATGCCTTATATCATATTACAATCTACCTATTTGTTTATAGGTATTTAGGTACTTACGTTCTATCCCTACAACGTGACCTATGACGTAATGCACTGTTCATAGGCAGAGGTTACCGCATAACATCAGGTGGGCCATCTGCTTGTTCAGTCATTCAAGTAGAATAAAAAAAAAAGATTTTTAGCGTGGAACAAATCTGGAGATCAAAGTTTTTTTTTTTAAATTTATTTATCATACTTATAAACAGGTTAAAACACTTGCCATTGTTCGATTGAGCTGAAATTTGGCATACAGGTATGCCAAATTCCGACGACAATACAATATTATGGTGACAGCGAGCTGATATGACGGAAACCAAAGATGGACAACGGAACTCGTCGATGGTTAATATTGGACTGGCTGTGTTTACACTCATTTTGATCAGCACACGGTTCGAATCACTAATTTTATAAAAGCTTACATCGAAAAACATATTTTCGACAAAAAACTTATAGTGAGCTAAATGACCTGCCCACGTCAATGTGCTAATTCTGAGAGATGTGTTGATTCTACGGTTTTCCTTAATGTACAGTCGGAAACTCGTGTCGAGATGAATTACTGTCAGAGTTTTACTATCGAGTAAGTCTGGTTGCAGCGAACAACCTCCCAAGAAATTGGGTTGTAAACTTTGGGAGTTCTTTTACTGTTTGTTGGAAAAACAAATAGGTATCAACACATTATTTTATTGGTACCTTTAAGTACACTGTAACTGCAACTGTGACTCATTTTAACTCATTTAATTTTAGTAGTAGCAGAGCTTTTTTGTGAAAGAATTCGTCTAGGGAAGTACTACCACCATACCTATTTCTGCCACAAAGCAGTAATGATGGCATTGCTGTGTTCCGGTTTGAAGGGTATGGTTGCCGGTGAAATGACAGGCACATGAGACTTTTCATCTTTGTGTCTCAGGGTGGCCGGCGCAGTGCAATGCCACGTACGGCGCGTCGTAGATGGACGTGACCTATGTGGTAATGCACTGTTCATAGGCAGAAGGTACCGCTTATCATCAGAGCCTCGAGTCTGAAAATTTGACAGTTACACAGGTGTGTGATGTACACTACACGGATTTTAGTATGGATAAACCGAAGAGCGCCCCTAGCGGGCATTTTCCATACAAAAATCCATGTACATCCACCACACCGTGTAAATTGCTTGTCACATTTGCAGACTAGCCCCTCAGGTGGGCCATCTGCTTGTACCGTCACTCTAAGTAGTATAAAAAAAAAACTTGTTCAATGTAAATAATTGGCAAGCAAAACCATGTCTGTCAAGATAAGCCGGTAGAAAATGAAGCCTAACTGAAATGTAAAATTATTACGCTCCCAATTTCCTTCCATTCCACGTTTCACGTAGGTAGGTACTTACCTACTCATTGTGCAGTCGAATGGCGTTCGCTGAGCCGAGCAAACGCCGCTATCTAGCCGAGTGTGATAAATTCAGATTAGCGGCTAACTCTGTAGCATATGTTGACATGACATGCTTGTGCTTAGAACTTTCTTTGGATCTCAAATGTCAAAGGATCTCTTAAAGGGTTTCTTTGAGAAACGAAAGCGTCAAGAATAACGAAACGTGCAACATGCAGACATGAAAATAACAATAAACCAATGAAATAGAAATAACAAGTAATTAATTTTGTAATTTTTTTAAAAACCCCCAACGCAATGAAACGGCTGAACCGATTTTGATCAAACATAGCTAAGAACACTTCCGACAAATTCACCTTTCAAACAAAACAAATAATAATCTTAATCGGTTCATCCGTTCGGGAGCTACGATAGGACAGACAGACAGACACACACACACACACACAGACACGTCAAACTTATTATTATAACACCCCTTTGTTTTTACGTCGGGGGAAAAAAATCGTAAAACACAAATTCCAAAATGATTCCTTTATTTTATATGAAAAGCGAGACTGATATGAATTTTAATAAAATAAAATACAAATATGGATACACGCCATGTTATGGAAAACGTCAAAACAAAACGTCAAAACGTCCGAAACATCAACGCTGGTACCGATAAAATAATAGTTACTACGCTGGCTTCTCTTTGCTTACAAACGCGTGACGACACAAGCTAACGCCATGACACATGCGAGGGTTTAGACGTGAAATTCAAAGTTGGTTTAAAAAAAAAATATTTTACTATTAAGGAGGAAGCACTCGCTTGTGAAAAAAAAGGTTTTTTTGTTTAGGGTATTCGTAGCTAAACTGGTGATATTTATGAGATACTATCAATTAAAATACGTTAAGTCTCCTAGTTCTCGCGAATTCAACTTTCGCTATCTGAAGAAGTGTAGGTATCAAGGGTTGTAAAGAGCCGCCTTAAACGTTACTAATAACAGGGAGTAATACCACTTTTGTCGATTTAGCTGACCCGTAACTACATTTGGAAAAGTTTTTAAAATAATCATCATGCCTGCCTAAGGTTTATTATGGCTGTTAGGGAGGAGACAGTGTGAAAAACAATGAGAGTGCGTTTAACATACTTAGTTTATTGGATTCAATTAAACGCTGATTTGCTCAGAAACAAGAGTACTTACATACGTATGTATGTACATACATACATAGACACACGCCTTTTTCCCCGAAGGGGTAAGCAGAGCCTAAACGGGCCTCTTTTTACAGTGGGTTGCACCATCGTGGAATATAGACGTGACAAGCGGTGAGCTCATCGCCGCCATTGCTTCCCACGACTGACTCGGCTAACGCCTTCGTCCAGTAATAACACATTCCACAATAAGCTAGCAGCCAGGACTAATCTCATACCAACGAATCTTATTAATAAGTCCGGGTAATCCGTTAGTCGGCTTTTACGACATCCACGGGAGGAGACGGAGGGGTCTATTCTTAGACCGGAAACACCACGGACACAGTACTTGTGCAATTAATTTTCATTTCTTCCATAATTCACAGATAAAATAATAATATAACAGTATATAAACTTTGCGTTCGTCTAGATACTCATATGACAGCATTTCCCTGGCGCTTAGAGAATTAAAAATTGTTGTTGGCTGGATATATAATCAAAGCCCTGGCGTCCTTAAAAAATATCTTACCTACTATAAATAATAAACAAGAATAATAATAAATAAAATATATGGGAAAATGAAATGAGTGTCGATCAAATGGTGAATTCGCTATACTCTACACTCATGCCCATAATAGAGAAAAACACACCTCGTTGCACACCAAAAAGTGAACACTATCCTTCATGGTTTAGTGCGTCTTTGATCAAGTGTTCTAAGGAGAAGCTTAAATATCACAAGAGATTTAAACTTTACGGTAACCCGCGGGATAGAGAGACTGTTGAGATTCTTAGGTCAAGATACGATGGTATGGTCAAAGAATGTTATAAAGAGTTTAAAAATAATGCTGCTGATACAATGCGTACACACCCGAAACACATATGGTCGTATGTGAACAGCTTAAAACGTAATAGCGGTTCTATACCTAATGAGTTGCTGTTGGAAAACAAATCTGCTAACGGCGGGCAAGAAAAATGTGAGTTTTTTTCAGATTACTTCCAATCGGTTTATGACACAAGCAACACACAAGTTACGACCTCAAGTCAAGTAAAGTCAAATTTTCAACATGAGAACTTCTCCTCCTTTTTTGGCAGTTTATGTTTGAGAGAATCGGAGATAGTTGTAGCCCTAAAGAAGTTAGACCCAAACAAAGGTTCTGGTCTGGATAATATACCAAATGTGTTGCTAAAGAGGTGTGCTGAAAATCTATCAGGCCCTTTATGTGTTCTGTATAATAAGTCTCTTTTTGTGGGATGTTTCCCGGCCAAGTGGAAAATAGCACGGCTGACACCAATACACAAAAATGGTGATATAAATGTTGCATCGAATTACCGTCCAGTGTCTATTCTCCCAGCGCTCGGTAAAGTTTTTGAGTCAATTGTACAGCAAAAGATTTACTGGCACATTAAAGAGAAACTTCATCCCGAACAGCATGGGTTTTTACCCAAAAAATCTACGACTACTAATCTGGTTGGTTTTGTTAATGATGTCTCTCAAGCCGTGGATGATGGAGAAGAAGTCCATGCTATATATACAGATTTCAGCAAGGCGTTTGATTTGATCGATCACACCTTGCTGCTGAGAAAGATCTCAGAGATGGGTATTCACGGTTCATTGTTACGATGGTGCGAGTCATATCTGCAGAATCGGTCACAGCTTGTAAAAATACGTGGGTACACATCTCGAGTAAAAGAGATACCAACTGGTGTCCCCCAAGGATCGCACCTCGGTCCACTATTTTTTGTCATATTTATTAATGATCTTTCTCATGATCTTCGGTGTAGTTTTAAAATGTATGCTGACGACCTAAAGTTGTATATACGGGTTCGCGGTGGTGCTGATATAATAACCTTGCAACATGAATTGGACAGAGTTGATACCTGGTGTTCTGATAATAAAATGGTACTGAATATAAAGAAATGCTATCATATTAAGTTTACCAAAAAGCTAAAACCTTTTACTGCGACTTATTTGCTAAGGAACATTACATTAAATGAAGTTCAGAGTGTTAGAGACCTAGGAGTCACAGTTGACAGCTCGCTAAACTTCAGAGACCACTTGGACAAAACAATAAAAAAAGCTTCACAGCTGTCAGGTTTTGTTTCGAGGCAAATAAAGTCCTTTAAAGATCCGAGGGTTGTAATACCCATATACAATTGTATTGTTCGTAGTATTTTGGAATGTAATAGTTCCGTATGGTCTCCAGGCTATGCTGTTCACTCCGCAAGGTTGGAACGTATCCAGAAGAGGTTTTTATATCACATATCTTATGTTAATAATAATTGTAAGAAACTGCCTTCCTACGAACATAGGATGCAATTTTATGGCATGAAATCTCTTTGTGTTCGCCGTAAGGTGTCCGATGTTTTATTCTTGTATAAACTAATACATGGCTTCGTGGACTGTCCTGAAGTCTTAGCACACATTAATTTAGAGGTCCCCTGGCAAAGCAGCCGGCTAGCAAATAGAAAGTCTTTTAGGTTACCGCATTGTCGAACGAACGTCATGCAACATTCTCCATTGTACAGGATGTTTTCCTATTATAATGGAATCCGATCCTCCTATGATATTTTTTCAGGTTCTCTGGCCTCCGCAAAAGTGAACATTTATAAATTATTGACTGAATAATGTTTATTTAATAATTTTTAGTTACTTAGTTTTTATTTTTATTTTTGTATATTAGTTTCCTTTTTCTTTGTAGAGTTATAATTGCCATGTCCACACATGATTGCATGTTGTGTTCATTAGTATTAGAGTTTACACCGGAAATGCCAGAAAAACGAAGTACTGTAAGAAGTTGTTATGTGTATAACTCGAGTTGTGAACCAAAGATAAAAAAAAAAAAAAAAAAAAAAAAACAAGCAACGTTTTACTCACTGGGTAACATTTTATTCGCCTCTAAAGGTAAATTAAATAGCCTTTTGAGGCCTTTACAGAACCGGTCAGTCTCCTCAAACGGAAAAAGCTATTTTTCCGCTCAACAGAAAATCAACAAGTCATTGGGCATAAAATTCGGTAACCCACGAACGATCCCACAATGCGAAAAAGGCCTTTGCTCCGAATTTCAGGTAGTAAAATTTGGTAACTTGAAATAGCATTCGTCAGTAGTTTTGCTCACGCTATTCCAGGATAAAAAAGATCCTATGTGTTAATCTAGGTCGTATTCTATCTCTGTACAAAATTTCATCGAACTTGGTTTGGAGTAAAATAAAAGACTTTTTCAACACTTGCTCATAAAGTGGCTCTAATTTCACCGCAATTAGGCACATAATGGCACATGTAATCAAACTGTGACTTTTTCATTGCTATTATACACTAGTGAGTTATAGAGACAGTTGAGCATTTACACAGAGTGTGTATTTCTATATTTTTTTTCAGAAGTGTGTTGAAAAACATCACGTGTGTATTGATGATTACCGTCCTCGGTTCTCTTAAGACTCTCACCCAACGGCTCGGTTCTCAATGGCACCTCAGCGGTAGGTAATCATCAACATTACACACTTGTACCATAATGTACTATAATAATACAGATTAGGATAGGGGATACGCCAAATGTACATATTATTATAAAGTATTTAAGCAGATGTAAAAACCATAGAAAGAACCGACAGACTATATCCTAACTGACTTTTAAAATCAGTCTAAAACAACAACACATCTATAAAATCTACTCGCAAAGACTTTAGTTAGTTCTCCCGTGATCATGGCGCATGCAACTGTGCCGAAATATCGGGAACATATAAAACTCAAAAATCATGGTAAATATCCCGTTTCTAGTGAAAATTATGTACATAACCATGATAGTTTCAAAAGTTATAGTCTAAAACAAGTAATTAATTTTGTAAAAATTTAAAAAGCAATGAAACGGCTGAACCGATTTTGATCAAATATAGCTAAGAACACTTCAGACAAATTCACCTTTCAAACAAAAAAAAAAACGACATCGGTTTTTTTTTATTTATTTTTATTTTGATAGACCTTTGTATGACCACGATCTCACCTGCTGGTAAGTGACGATGTGGCCGAAGATGGAGCACAAAGGTCAACTAAGGTCACAAAGGGGTTAACTAGTTGACCTACAATTTCAGTTTGTAGTATGCATATCCCCGTTTTGATTGCAGGTTTTCTGTTCTGCCAAACACATCGAGCACGGTACGGAGGCCTGCAATGCTCTAAGGCCAGACATGATCAAATGAAATCATTATGACAAACATTATGACTTAAATAAGAATTCAAGTATTGAGTACTTAATCATAACCACAATCATTTACTTGCAAGAATGTAGGTATAATAGATGTTACAAATTATGTTAAAAAGTAATTAATTTAGTAAACCGATTTTGAACAAACATAGCTAAGAACACTCCCGACAAATTCACCTTTCAAAGAAAACTAAATTGGTTCATCCGTTCGGCAGCTACGATGCCACAGATATACACACACACACAGACACGTCAAACGAATAAATAAATAATGCTGGACAGTTCACACAACATTATCTAGCCCCTAGCTAAGCGGAGCTTGTGTTATGGGTACTAGATAACTGATATACTTAATACAATATATTACATAGATAGATATTTTTTATTATACATAGAAAATACCCAGAACACCCTAAACAAATATCTGCGATCGCACAAATATTTGTTTATAACACCCCGTCGTTTTTGCGTCGGGGGTTTAAAATAGGAATGGCCTTTTACAGTCTGCCACATAAAGGTGTGAAAAATTAAAAACTAATGTCATTATTGTAGCTAATCTAATAAATAAAATAAAATCTTAAAAGCTACGAGATAACTAAAATGGATGTAGTAGAATGTATACAGAAATAGTGTTAAAATCAAATAAAAGAGAAACATTGAATGTCAGATTTTACAATCCATAAACTCCTTAATGTTTTATTTATCCATCAACCAATTTATCAATTTCCATTTAATTACATTTATTGGCGCAGGGTCCTTAAAATTAAGTAAAATGGTGATGAACTAAAATATTTAAAAGCTGGGCATCAAACAAATATCTACTTATTTAGAACTGGATCCTGCCTAATTAATATCCTTCTTTTCTCAACAGAAGAAAATCTATAAGGGTTAACTGTGTCCAAGCTACGTGCCATCTTCAAATAAAATGCTAGCAAGAGTTAGAGGTAGGTAGGAAGCTTTCTACTGTTGATAAAAACATCGAACATCTTCCTGAAAATAGTACAACTGTCACTCAACACCTTTGTCACCTGTTCACAGAAAATATCGCAAAGAAAGCAGTGTCTGGTCCAATTACATAGTACAGTGGGTCTAGTGATTGATGGCTCGGACCCTGCCCGGGGCGACGTCACGCCATCTGTCGGCTGGCGGCGATGTCGGGCCGGTGTCGGCCCGTCGGCCGTCCTTTCAAGAATCTTGTTAATTTTACTGATTTATGGGAATGTGGTTTAGCAGAGGTTATTTTCTTTTAGATAAATTGTTGGGAATTTATTTGGTTATTTTTTGCGTTGTGCGTGGGCTTTTGGATATGACATGGAGTTAGGTACTTATACAGGGTGTAACATAATATCCCTATAAGCCCGGGGAGGGGGTATTCTACACATAATGGCGAACAACTTTAGTTCTAGGACTTTTTAAAATTCAAAGTTTTTAATTCATGAAATGCCTTGGAAAAATCCTGAAATTCTGCGATAAATTCCTGAAACTCCTCCAGAAATGTACCTAACACAACGTGAGGCAGCCCTAAGTAAGGCACCATAACGTACCGTAACATCCTCATGCTGTGTTAGGAACATTTCTTGAGGAATTTCAGGATGTTTACGTGACATTTCATGAATTAAAAACTGCGAAATTTTAAAAGTCGTAGAACTAAAGTTATTCGCCTTGATGTGTAGAATACCCCCTCCCCGGGCTTATAGGGATATTATGTTACACCCTTTATAGCCTTATTTTTGTACACAATAAGTTAACAAATAGTTATCAAGGTATCTTTAGCTGAAAGCAGAGCATGGTGGGCTTCAGTAGTAGAGTTGGTCAGGGGAAGTACTACCAACCACCATATATCTACCTATTTCTGCCGCAAAGCAGTACCTAGTGTGAGCATAATCGAGGCACCACACAGGCGCTCCCCACATAGTAGTAAGAAGGATCATCAAAAGAAAAACAGACCGTGTTTGTTGCCTGATTCTTCTAGGTCTGGTTGCGTTGGAACAAGAGTAAATGTAAATTTATTTTTCAAGACTATTCAAAATGATCCTTGTGATTTCAATGAATAAAATACTTTTTACTTCGACTTTGACTTTGACATTACTGTGTTCTGTTTGGAAGGGTACCTATTGGGTGCCGGTGAAATTACAGGTACATGAGACTTTTCGTCTTTATATCTCAGGATGGCGAGCGCAATCAAACGTAGGGCGCGCCCTAGGTGCGGACGTGACCTGTGAGGTATTGTTACCGCTTGACATCAGGTTGGCCATCTACTTGTGTCTAGTGTGAGCATTGCTGTATTCTGGTTTGAAGGGTACCTATTGGGTGCCAGTGACACAATTACAGGTACATGAGACTTTTCGTCTTTATATCTCAGGATGGCGAGCGTAGTGCAATGAAACGTAGGGCGCGTCCTAGGTGCGGATGTGACCTGTGAGGTATTGTTACTGCTTAACGTCAGGTGGGGTCAACTGCTTGTTTCGTTATTAATTCAAATAAAAAATACTATTAGCTACCATCCAGTAGTTGGCCTATTATATAGGTTTTAACTTTAAACTCATTGCTAAAACTATACAAGCACCGAAAAATTGTTTTTCGAAATAATACGGCATCCAGTAGCAGTGGCGAGCTTTTTTGTGAAAGAGTTCGTCCGGGGAAGTACTACCACCATACCTATTTCTGCCGCAAAGCAGTAGTGCTCGCATTGCTGTGTTCCGGTTTGAAGGGTAAGGGTGCCGGTGAAATTACAGGCACATGAGACTTTTCATCTTTATGTCTCAGGGTGGCGGGCGCATTGCAATGCCACATAGGGTGCGTCCTAGGTGAACGTGTCCTATGAGGTAATGCACTGTTCATAGGTAGAGGTTACCGCTTAGCATCAGGTGGGCCATCTGCTTGTTCCGTCATTCATTAGTATAAAAAAAAAAAAAAAAAAAAAAACAGGCTACATAATCATAACTGTATGTAGCCATCTTTAGTCACTATAGTAAAAGTGACTTTATTCTGAAACTTAGGATAGGAAACACATAGTGTTCAGTACCAGGCCATCAAGCTGTACAATGACTTGCCTATTAGCTTCAAATCCATCTACAGCACTAAAATAATCTGAAGGAATTCTTGTTGAAAAGGTTCTGATTTTGTAGTGATAAACCCACATGTTTTTGAATTTTTGGTAATTTATATAGTAAGTAAGTATCTAATCTATTTTAATTTGACATGTTCTGTTTTGTTTTGACGTTGTTATTATGACTAGGTACAAGGTACTTGTAATTTAATCTGATGTTGTATGTTGTTGATAAGATTCGTTGGTATAAGATATGTCCTGGTTGCTGGATAATTGTAGAATGTGTTATTACTGGAAGAAAGTGTTAGGTGAGTCAGTCGTGGGAAGCAATGGCGGCGATGAGCTCACCACTTGTCACGTCTATATCCCACGATGGTGCAACCCACAGTGAAAAGAGGCCCATTGAGGCTCTGCCTACCCCTTCGGGGAAAGAGGCGTGTGTCTATGTATGTATGTATGTATGTTGTATGTTATTTTAGTGACATCTCTAATCGTGTACTCGCACCTATCTGACGCAAGTAGATGTATCGCAATATTTATAATAAATAAAATTATTATAAATATTGCGAAATAAATTAAAATGAAATCACCCCTCGTAAAAGGAACAACATGCAATATTAAAAGGTAAATAAATTATATAAGGATAATAAAAAAAATAAAAAAAATATACTACCTCTTACTAATCTTATGTACTAAGTCCTAACTGTGCGCCAGATGTACATCTTAAACATAATTCTAACTCAGCACAAAAGCGTAGATGTACATTATAACCTATCGGTAGGAAGAAGAAGAAAGGATAGAATTGCGATGGTTCCAAAGTGCAACACAACATCTGCACATCGCCAACACAACATCTGCACATCGCCAACAATTCTTTCTGGGACCATTTATGTACAATAAAGCCAGTAAATATATTCAGAACTTAGTAAAATTAAATAAGACTGAGTGTAAGAACTCATTGATTAAATGGTTGATGATTTTAAATTACAAGGAAACAGAAGAGTTGTTAAAAATAATAAAATAAAATAAAATAATTAGATTATAGTGGCATACTAAATATACGCACTTATTAATTCCCTCACATACATACACTCACCCTCACAACATACCCACATAGCACCCAGAAAAAACATCAATACTCAAGGAACCCTCTTCAGATAAAGACACATGTTCGCATCAATAACACTCATCTCACCCATTCATTCATAAGTTGTGTGATTGATTGATTTAATTTCAACCAACTAAATAATTGTTATTAAATGTTATTATGGTTAATAATTATTTATTTGTTATTTAAATGTATCCAAAGTTCAAAATTCATGAATTAGATTTGTTTTGATTAGTTTTTTTTTTTGTTTGATCATCATTTAATAAAGTTAGGTATTTTAATAGTTATGGCTACATAATACTAAGTCCCTGGAAGGTAAGCAGAACCTACAACACAAGTCGACTCGACTTAGTGTAGGTTCTGTCTAACATACTTTAATAATATACAAGCCATTAATTTATGATTTATTATTTGTAATTTATATAATTCGTATGTGCTTGAAATGAAAATAAATTACTATTCTATTCTATTCTATTCTATTCTATTCTATGATTAATAAAACTATCATTCTTTTTAATATAACATAATCTTCGTCATAAAGATTAAAAATTGTTAATAAATTAAAATCATTAATCATTAAATACATTATTAATCGAATAGTATAAAACATAGTTAATCCCGTAGATATATAATATTAAAAAAAAAAAAAAAAAAAAAAATTGACGACCTCTGTGGCGCGGCGGGCGAACGTCCGCCTGCGACGCAGGAGGTTGCGGGTTCGATCCCCACCTCGGAAAAAATATTTGTGCGATCTATACAGATATTTGTTCAGGGTGTTCTGGATATTTTCTATATATAATAAAAATATCTATCTATGTAATATATTGTATTAAGTATATCAGTTGTCTAGTACCCATAACACAAGCTCTGCTTAGCTTGGGGCTAGATAATGTTGTGTGAACTGTCCAGCATTATTTATTTTATTTATTTCTAAAATTAAATCCTTTGAATAAAATCCAGATAAAAATGGAATCCCACATAAAGTTATATTAGAAATATTTATACATAAGCAAGTTATAGGAATATATAATCTGACCCCCCCTATAAAACGAATATCTTGCAACATGCAACATGTGTACATAGATCCAATTAAATATATATATATATATCTATATATTTAGCTGAAAGTGTCATGCGGTTACCATAGTACTTACCTAAATGTATTGAATTTTCCTTCTATACCAAACTTTTTTATTTTTTCAATATCACCTTGATCCTTATTCCGCCAGCACCGACTGATAGTATCCGTGCCTTCATCTCTTGTCATATTTATTCGCGCCGTACACTTCCATCAATCTTATAGAGCGGTTACCTTATCCAAGCGCGGCACCGGAATACTAATCGGGCACTTGCTATCTTGGCGGTGACTTCCTGCCGTCTACAGTGTGCGAGAGATAAATGTCTACCAGTGTATGAAACTTCATAACGCTACCGTAAATACCTGTGTGTTGCTTATGCCATAAGACAATGAGACATGGCCGCTAACTATTCTCCTTATACACAAGCTCAAGATCACGGAACGGGTTTTATCAACAGCCTTTGGACGTGCACTGGACGATTCCGCCCCCAAAGAGTGAAATAGCGGATTTGCCCTAATCACCCGCTTGGCTGGTGGATTGGTGATCGCAGGTGGATGCTGCTGCACATTACCCTTAGTCCCTCTTAGTTGGCTTTTACGAAATAGATTGTTTCTTTATTGGGGGACACGTGGATACGTTTGCGAATTTGTGTAACGTTTCAGAGCTGTTTCTACGAATGGGGCCCAGCCGTATCATATTATTTCCATGGTTTATCCCTTGTTCACTATATTAATTAAATGTTATTACTTTTGAAACTATCATGGTTATGTAGGTACATTCTTTTCACTAACAACGGGATATTTACCATGATTATTGAGTTTTGTTTGTTTCCGATATTTCGGCACAGTTTGCGCCACTTAAGTTGTATCTATAAAGTACCTACATAAACAACACATCGGGTTTTTACACCCTGATAATTCGAGACTAGATAGATTGAATCACTTCCTAGAAGATTGTCCCATCTATCACTGTTTTAGTAGTACCGAAACTAAACCTAGACCACTGAAAAAGGGTTGAAGGATAGTCTATAGAGATACTTTGAGAGCAGTTTTATATATCAAGTTTTTATATGCCTAAACATTCGGTATATTTTATAATCGTCGTCGTTTCGTATGAGGTAGTACTGGCCTCTGGTGTCAGAGATTGTCAAGCCGCCCGAGGGCCTCTGACATGGCTTATCGACTGCTATTAATCAATAACAGCCGGGACCGACAGCTTAACGTGCCTTCCGAAGCACAGAGCGATGGAAATCCACACATAACTTAGAAAAGTCATTGGTGCGGAGCCTAGGATCGAACCCGGTATCGTTGGATTCTGAGTTGCACTATTGAACCGTTAGGCTACCATCGCTTGAATCGCTTATTTTATAATAATAAAGATAGATCATCCAACTCGATACTCAGACAAATTCTCAGCCATATTGTAGTTTTTGTTCTCAACATTGTTGACATTGAATTGTTCATACTCTATACGAAATGTGGTTTAGACCGCCTACCAGGTTAGGCGTAAGTAACTAACAACCTTTGGTATATTCGGCTTTAATACAAAAGCAGATGGCTTGTTTCGATAATCTTTTTTTTTTTTTTTTTTTATACCACCAATATAGCAAACAAGCTTACGGCCCACCTGTTGGTAAGCGGTTACCGTAGCCTATGAACGCCTGCAATACCAGAGGCATCACACGCGCGTGAAAAATTGTAGTAAATAGTAGTAAATTTAGTGATTAATTCTAGCTATATTAAGCTAAATATTGATTTGAAACATTAGTTTATCTAGTAAAATACACAAACCAATGTGTCAAGTTGACGAAACTTGTATGCAAGTGTCACATCACAATCGAGAACCTCCAACAAGCATTCGAAATAGTAGTAGGAAGTAAGTATGTAGTAAAGCTTTTTTGAGAAAGAGTTCGTCCGGGGAAGTACTACCACCATTCCTATTTATTAAAGCTTTTTTGTGAAAGAGTTCATCCGGGAAGCCACCATACCTATTTCTGCTTCAAAGCAGTAGTGCTCGCATTGCTGTGTTCCGGTTTGAAGGGTGCCGGTGAAATTACAGGCACATGAGACTTTTCATCTTTATGTCTCAGGGTGGCGGGCGCAGTGCAAGACCTATGAGGTAATGCACTGTTCATAGACAGAGGTTACCGCTTAACATCAGGTGGGCCATCTGCTTGTTCCATCATTCAAGTAGTATAAAAAAAAAGGAATACCAATTTGTAGACCATTGTAAAACTTGGGGGATGCCTAGTTTGAGAAAAACCAGAGATGGTCCTAGGTTTTGTAATTTTTAGGGGGGGAGGGGGGGGGGGCTGTTTTTCATCCTGCAACTACCCGTGCGAAGCCGGGACGAGTCGCTAGTACGGAATATTCAGGGAAGAAGCGAGATCCGACGCTCACTTGGCTGGTTTTATATTAGATATCCCTATATTTTTATAAACGGGTTTTTAATAAATAATCAAAATATAATAAATAAATAATCAGTTCAGTTCAAAATCACATCAACATAAGAGGGTTACAGTTCAAAATAATGTTAACAATCTGTGAATGTGTTTATGACACCATCTTTAACCCTTAAGCGTCGTAAAGGGTAGCGCACGCTCGGCGTCACGGCGGGGCCAGGGTTCTAAGCTGGTTATTAACTAATAATGTACACCAGGGTTTAGTTGCGGTTTCATATGCGAAAATTACACACCTACACATTATTTTATATGGGTAAAGGTTGTAGTTAGTTTGTAGTTAGGTTTTATGGAAACCTTAGGTTTCATACCCCCTTAATTACATAGACCTTAATTAAATAAGCAGAAAATAATTCTTATTACATACATACATAGATAAATAAATAAATAATAAATAATGCTGGACACAGTTCACACAACATTATCTAGCCTCAAGCTAAGCAGAGCTTGTGTTATGGGTACTAGATAACTGATATACTTAATACAATATAATACATACATAGATATTTTTTATTATACATAGAAAATACCCAGAACACCCTGAACGAATATCTGCGATCGCACAAATATTTGTTCCGAGGCGGGAATCGAACCCGCAACCTCCTGCGTCGCAGGCCAACCTTCGCACGCCGCGCCACAGAGGTCGTCATCGAAAGGTACGCCTTTTTCCCCGAAAGGGTAGGCAGAGCCTCATATGGGCCTCTTTTTACTATGGGTTGCACCATCGTGGGAAATAGACGTGACATGTAGTGAGCTCATCGCCGCCATTGTTTCCTACGACTGACTCTGCTTACGCTTTATTCCAGGAATAACATAAGCTAGCAAGCAGCCGGGACAAATCTTATACCAACGAATCTTACAATCAAGTCCGGGGAATCCCTTAGTCGGCTTTTACGACATCCACGGGAGGAGATGCAGGGCTCTATTCTTGGGCCCGACACACCACATTCTTATTGGGTAGAAAATAAAGCACAAGGACATACGTAAAAAAAAAAACTGTATTTAGTATTCCATTAAAATTGGACACGTAATGGGAACACATCATTGCACCCTAGATCCTGTTCATCCTGTGCTGATCATTATCAGATCCTGGACTCTGCGGGAGGAACCGTTTTTTTTTATACCACTTGGATGACGGAACAAGCAGATGGCCCACCTGATGGTAAGCGGTAACCTCTGCCTATATGAACAGTTCAGTTACAGTTTCAGTTTCAGTTATTCATTTCATTAACAATTATTTAAATCGTGTTTGAAAACAGTAATTTATACGCACTACACAATATTAACACATACAAATTGGAGAATCACAATAAAAAACACAACGAAAAATAACGAAAACAAATGACGACCTCTGTGGCGCGGCGGGCGAAGTTTCGCCTGCGACGCAGGAGGTTGCGGGTTCGATTCCCGCTTCGGAACAAATATATGTGCAGTCTGCAGATATTTGTTCAGGGTGTTCTGGGTATTATCTATGTATAATAAAAAAAAAAAAACTATCTATGTAATATATTGTATTAAGTATATCAGTTATCTAGTACCCATAACACAAGCTCTGGCTTAGCTTGGGGCTAGATAACGTTGTGTGAACTGTCCAGCTTCATTTATTTATTTTTATTTATTTAAATAAACATTAGATACCTACCAAACTACAAATCACGTTAATCACATTTCATGAAATCGACCACAGAGTAGAAACACCCTTTCAACAAAAGATTCCTTAGTTTAGATTTGATTCGGACTATTTATAGTTTTCATGGCAATCGGTAAAGCGTCAAATAACCTAACAGCCTGGTATCTGCAACAGTGTTTAACGACAGTGCATTACCTCATAGGTCACGTCCACCTAGGACGCGCCCTTTGTGGCATTACACTGCGCCCGCCACCCTGAGACATGAAGATGAAACGTCTCATGTGCCTGTAATTACACCGGCACCCTTACCCTTCAAACCGGAACACAGAAATGCGAGCACTACTGCTTTGCGGCAGAAATAGGTATGGTGGCAGTACTTTCCCGGACGAACTCTTTCACAAAAAAGCTCTACTACTACTCCTGTTGCTCCCGCATGTATGTCGTCTTAATTTTAAGTTTGAGCTCAAACTTGAGGATTCAGCTGTAGTAGTACCCTAGATCCTGTTCATCCTATTCTGGCCATCATCAGACCCTGGACATGAAAATGAACATTTGTAGCTCAAACTGCATATTGTACAAGCAAAATACCATGAGCTCTGTTCAACAAAATTGTTGCGAGCTGATTATCCAAGAAACGGCTGCATCAATTTCCACAAAACAAGAGGCCCATTGAGGCTCTGCCTACCCCTTGGAGATGCGTGTGTCTATGTATGTATGTATAATTAGCTAAGAAACATTTCGTAAACACCATCTATCATACAAAAAGCCGCATTGAAATAAGAACACCCGTTCCGGAGTTACCAGGCTACAAATAGACAGACACACATACAGACAGACACACTATGGCCACAAACTTATAACACCTCTCTTTTGAGTCGGACGTTAAAAATGACTTGTTTACTGAATTGGTCGCAACTATAAATACGCTAACTCAAAGCACAAAGTCGCGCAGCGGGCTATGGAGAGCGCAATGCCCGAAGTTTCAAGAGTTAAACCTGGTGGCTCAGCAGTAGTAGAGCTTTTTTGTGAAATAATTCGTCCGGGGAAGTACTACCACCATACCTATTTCTGCCGCAAAGCTGAAATACCCACTGTGTTCCGATTTAAAGGGTAAGGGTGCCGGTGAAATTACAGGCACATGAGACTTTTCATCTTTATGTCTCAGGGTGGCAGGCGCAGTGCAATGCCGCATAGGGTGCGTCCTAGGTGGACGTGACCTATATATGAGGTAATGCCCTGTTCATAGGCAGAGGGTACCACTTAACATCAGGTGGGCCATGAGCTTGATCCGTCAATCCAAGTAGCATAAAAAAACTGTTAAGTATTCATTAGAAAAGCATGAATAATCAAAGTTAGGTACTTACCTTACCTTAATAAATGACAAGCGTAAGTACCTAGGTACCTTTGATTTACAGCTATTCCGCTTACACAACTAACAGCTCTACGATAGCATTTGGAGAGACGTTATCTCACCTCGGCTTCTGACCGTCTGCCAACAACGTGCATACTCCACCAGGTTCAACTCTTCAACCTTATTCGCTTGCAATAAGGTTAAATTTTCACTTGGTAGAATGAAAACCTGTTTATTTTAGCCGTGGGATTTCGAACGGGTCTTGTAAATGATACTTTTTGGAGTAGTTAAACTTTTTGCAGCGTAAATACATTTTTTAAAGCTTATATAACATTTTGTATTTATTGTTAGGAGAGTAAGCATGAATAATAAATGCAAGCGAGACACTAGCAAGGTTTATAAATAAATAAAATTAAATACATTTATTTCGAGCAAAACTTATAGGTAGGCACACAATAAAAGCCTTACAAACTAATTGGATTGCTGGGCAGGTGTCGCTCGCAGCAGTGCCTTGTAAACGGGCATCCATCCTATACTAATTCCGCCGTAAGTTGGCACCTTCCATGGAGTATTTACAGGTGCCACCTTACGGGGAACGAGCCGGACTAAGTTGGCACCTGCCATGGAGTATTTACAGGTGCCAACTTACGGGGAACGAGCCGGACTAAGTTGGCACCTGCTATGGAGTATTTACGGGTGCCAACTTACGGTGAACGGTCTGTAGTGGTATTTGGTCACCCCGATATCATTGGTCAATATTTGACAGTGACTATCGTCTCGATAATTATTCGCTTACCCCCATAGACGTAGAAATTTCGCTGTACATACTAGATCTATGCTTAACCCACAGAATTTTTCCATCGACAATCAGTCGTTAGCTTAGAATAGAATTAGCTTAATTAGAAAAGAATAAGCTTAGCTTAGAATTTAAAAAAAGTTGTCATCGTTAGTAATCAGCGGTAGATCAGCTGATACTAAGCGGTAACCTCTGCAGGTACCGCCTAGGACATTACCTAAGGGGCATTAGGTACATCCACCACCTATATCTAGTGGTAAGTCTCCTGTGCCTGTAATTTCACGGGACACCGTTAAAACACACTGCAATGCTACGGCTGAAATATGGTATGGTTAGTACTTATCCGAACCAATTCTCTCACATACTAAATACTACCACAAAACAGCTGATGTTTATAGAATAGAATATAATATTCTTTATTGCACAAAACAAACAATGTACATAGGCGAACTTAATGCTAAGAAGCATTCTCTACCAGCTAACCTTTGTGTATTGTGGATACATTTTTGTAGGTGGTGCACAAAAAACGTAATACGCTGGGCTGGCGTCAGCGCTGGGTTGCCAACGCGGCCTAGCAAACGCTGAGTTGAGGACCCTTTTGTGGCTTACGTCAGGCACACACACAAATTGCCTTATTTTTATATCTGTGTAATTTGTTTTTGTTTTAGTTTTTTATTTTATGATGTTTGCTTTTGCGTGTTGCATGTGTGTGTCTTTGATTGTTTAGTCATAAATAAACGTTTCTTTCTTTCTTTTTCTTTCTTTCTAATAAGAAGAAAAAAGTCCTTTAAGTAAGTATAAGAATGTATAATATAAATAACAAATATATTAAAATTATTATTAATATATAATATCCACAATCACAGGCAATATTTTCAATAATATCTACATATTGTGTTTACATTCAAATTTACATAATAATACGTACATTTTTTGTGTTGTTGTTTCGTGCCATGTCCGTGCGTCAACCGAGGTCCGTGCTGAAAACCAACGCTGCAGTGTAGTACTGCAGCATTATGCTGAGCACGGACCCTTTTTGACAGCACTATACACGGCACAGTTTATATTGTAAATTTTTCCGTGTATGGTTTTTATCAAAATAAAGTTTTAGTTTACTTTAGTTTTAGTACTAATAAAATAAAATTTCAGTTTACTGTTAGTTTAAATACCTATATAATATAATTACATAAGTACTAAAATACATAATAGTAGGTATAATATGCATAAAAGTAAAGCTAAAGTAAAGCTAAGTGTTTTTTAAAATACATAATATAAATACATAATAGTAGTAAAATACATAATAGTAGGTATAATATGCATAAAAGTAAAGCTAAAGTAAAGCTAAGTGTTTTTTAAAATACATAATATAAATACATAATAGTAGTAAAATACATAATAGTAGGTATAATATGCATAAAAGTAAAGCTAAAGTAAAGCTAAGTGTTTTTTAAAATACATAATATAAATACATAATAGTACTAAAATACATAATAGTAGGTATAATATGCATAAAAGTAAAGCTAAAGTAAAGCTAAGTGTTTTTTAAAATACATAATATAAATACATAATAGTAGTAAAATACATAATAGTAGGTATAATATGCATAAAAGTAAAGCTAAAGTAAAGCTAAGTGTTTTTTAAAATACATAATATAAATACATAATAGTAGTAAAATACATAATAGTAGGTATAATATGCATAAAAGTAAAGCTAAAGTAAAGCTAAGTGTTTTTTAAAATACATAATATAAATACATAATAGTAGTAAAATACATAATAGTAGGTGTAATATGCATAAAAGTAAAGCTAAAGTAAAGCTAAGTGTTTTTTAAAATACATAATATAAATACATAATAGTAGTAAAATACATAATAGTAGGTATAATATGCATAAAAGTAAAGCTAAAGTAAAGCCAAGTGTTTTTTTTTTTTTTTTAATACTACTTGGATGACGGAACAAGCAAGAGGCCCACCTGATGTTAAGCGGTAACCTCTGCCTATGAACAGTGCATTACCTCATACCTCATAGGTCACGTCCACCTAGGACACACCCTATGTAGCATTGTACTGCGCCCGCCACCCTGAGACATAAAGATGAAAAGTCTCATGTGCCAGTAATTTCACCGGCACCCTTACCCTTCAAACCGGAACACAGCAATGCGAGCACTACTGCTTTGCGGCAGAAATAGGTATGGTGGCAGAACTTCCCCGGACGAACTCTTTCTCAAAAAAGCTCTACTACTACTAAGCTACTTGGATATTAAATTATCCATAGTTTATGTATAGTGTAGGTACCTACGACGAGTTTACTAAAGGAAGTTTAACTCAAGCTCTGGCAGCGACGTAGCCAATCACAGTCTTCTACTGGAATGCACTTCATCCATTGATAAAGCGAACCGGAAAAAATCGCTTTAAACTGGTTCGAACTAGCCTGGGGCGGCTGATATCGACGGGTGCCCGCTTAATTGAAAAACTCTCTGAAATCTTTTCAAGGCGGGACGATACGGCGCTCCGTCGGGATGGTGAACTGATTATGCTGTAATTCAGATGAGTAGCAGTTGACGAAATAATTGCGCCGTCTGGTTAGAGATTTTCTATGTACGTAGCTAAGTATATATTAAATAAATAATGCTGGACAGTTCACACAACATTAACCAGCCACAGCTAAGCAGAGCTTGTGTAATGAGTACTAGATAACTAATACTTAATACAATACATTACAAAGTAAGATATTTTTTATGATACATAAAAAATACCCAGAAAACCCTTAACAAATCGCACAAATATGTGTTCCAAGGCGAGAATCGAACCCGCAACCTCCTGCGTCGCAGGCGAACCTACGCCGCCGCGCTACAGAGGTATTGCATATTACTATGCATTAGTATTAACAAAAGCAAAGCGCCTTATTGAATGAGTACAACTCCTACCTATCAGGTTATGAATTAAGGTTGCGCCAACACAAGGCAGAAATCTTCACACAAAAAAAAAACCACCTCGCGCCGCACAAAAAAGCAGTTTTTATTGAATATCTCGAAAAATATAGATCAGTAATACAAAACCCCTCGGCTTTCTTGTATTGATTTTATTTATCAAAAGTACCCAATAACATACTCCATTTTAATAAACAATGGAATCTAGCCAACATTTTGAGGTAACTTAGTTTTTTTTTTCTATCGAGAAAATATTGTCTTATCGTGTTTCTGGTACAGTGATCCCTCGGAATTATAATGTATAAGTACTCGTGTCCATGCATATTTATAATTTGAATATTGTACTTGATTTAGTTAGTTAAAAATCTAATCTGAGATTGGTAATATTGCTTTATACCAAGTTTACCCACAATTTTAAATTTGTTTTTTTTTTAATTTGGCTTTTTTAATGATGTCCTTTTGTTTAAGTTGGATAGCTCACTTAGTTTTTCGGGATAATAATCGATTAGCCATCTAGCGGTGTGGAACATTTGCTATTTACAAAGGTATCTGAAATTCAATTCAATTCAATATGTTTATTGCAGACAACAATACATTATAATAAAAATAAAAATAAGTTAGTGTCCATATTTCGAGTAAAATCATGATTCAAAATAAAATTCAAAATAAAACCATAATCAAAAATAAAAATAAAAAAAGATGGAAAGATAAAAAATAAAAATAAAAATAAAACAAAAATTACAAATTAAAATTAATATCTTAAATAAGAAATTAAATAAAAATATAAAATTAAAATTAAAAATTAAAATTAAAAATTATTTTTTTTAAATTAAAATATTTTTTTTTTTTTAAATTAAAATTAAAAATTAAAATCGAAGTATTTATCGAACACTGGTCAAGAGAGCACAATATACGCTCTTGTCCAGTGTTCCATAAATAGACAGTCAGTGTCCAGCCTCTGTGCGATCAGGTGCAGGTAGCTGTTGGAGCTACAAAAAATAAAATAGAAATTGAAACACATCTGAATACCTCATTTACAAAAATCGTATCACACTGATGTTTTTTGTGAAATTTAAACCTCGTGTTGAGGAGGAAAGCCCTCCAAATAGCAATTTTTTTACCATGACCCTTTCGTCCAAATCATTATCATGGCTACCCAAATGGCATCCTTTTCCATTCCAAATAAAGCCTGCACGATTGTATTACAGCAATTTCCGCCACTCTATCATCGGGTGGCGATAAAAGCGAGCATTTCGCCATTTTACGGATTACCACCTAATAACAATTCCGAACGCTGGCTAACAGCATGGTTTTTGCTCTTTGTTTCATGTTAGGGTGGGGGTAAAGTGAGGGGAGTGAGGGGTAGCGGAGCGACAAGCGCTGGCCTAGTGGACGAGAACCTGACTACTGATTACAAAGTCATGGCGTTCTCTCAAATTTTGGAAAACGTCTTAAGGAAATAGGCTGGAATTAATTTTTAAACCCCGACGCAAATACGACGGGGTGTTATAAGTTTGACGTGTCTGTGTGTGTGTCTGTTTGTGTCTGTGTGTGCGTGTGTCTGTGTGTGTGTCTGTCTGTGGCATCGTAGCTCACGAACGGAAGTTTTTTTTTTAATTTGGTTTATGAATTAGTCTGTAGTGTTCTTAGCTATGTTTGATCAAAATCGGTTCAGCCGTTTCATTGCGTTACAAAATTAATTACTTGTTTACTACAGGTCTAGCGCTTAACTGAGTCAGTCCCTGAGGTATGGGAGCGGTACGGGAGGGGTATTTTCGTCTCTCAAATTATCAGATGACATGTGACATAATGACGAAGACGACGACAAAAACACCCTTCCCGTACCCCTCCCGTACCGCTCCCATACCTCAGGGACTGACTCAGTTAAGCGCTGTAGACGTCATGTGTTTGTCAGCCTGATCCTTTTCATGATTTCAATGTCCTCGAGGTAAGATCCTTTTTTCTTTTTCTTTTTTTCCGATGGGAAAATGCAATTACGCATGTCCCTCAACTCCAGAGGGAGAGTTGAGGGGGTCTGTCGGGCTCTCTGTTGGCTTGCACCAACAGCATACCGACTAAAAACCCACCGATACTCCCTCAATTCACCTTAGTGCCAGTGCGTCGTCAAACCACTCGTCATCAGACGATTCGTTTGACACCAGCACTTGACAGGGTCACAGATCCTTTTTTTTTTTTTTTTTTTTTTCTCGATGGGAAAATGCAGTTACGCATGTCCCTCAACTCCAGAGGGAGAGTTGAGGGGGTCTGTCGGGCTCTCTGTTGGCTTGCACCAACAGCATACCGACTAAAAACCCACCGATACTCCCTCAATTCACCTTAGTGCCAGTGCGTCGTCAAACCACTCGTCATCAGACGATTCGTTTGACAGCGCACCAGCACTTGACAGGGTCACGGGGTCCCGGTCGGATTCGACCGCGGCCCTGTCAGTGATCGTCCGCCTTAGGCGGACCCCTCGTTCCCAGACACTTGGGGAAGGATGTCCTGGAGTATTTAGGACATCCGTTGACGCAGGAGGCCGTTGCAATGCTAGGATGGGTCCCCTCAAACCCAAACCCTGCTGACCTCCATCGGGCGGAAGTTGATGGAGGAATATCCGCCGCCTTCTTCCGGTCCTCCGCCTGCGAAGTGGATCTGCTTGAGGGTCTTCCTCTCTGATCCGCTCCGATGTCTCCTTCCGCAAGATAACATCTTCGCAGAAGGTAACCATGGCATCCCAGGCTCTGTCGCTGTCGAGCATAGCGTTTACTACACTCGGCAACGAGAGGTCCTGTCCGACAATCATCTCTAGCGACAGGCGTTGTGGTGCCCAGGCACTGCACTCCTCTAAGGTGTGCTTTGCCGTATCCTCGGGGGCACCACAGTGCTGGCAGGCTTGATTTACCTCTCTCCTTGCAACTCTATGCAGATACCGCCCGAAACAACCATGCCCGGACAGCATCTGCGTCACTCTGAAAGTGAGAACACCGTGTTTACGATGCACCCACTCCCTCAGCACAGGGCGTATGGCGTTAATAGTCCACTGGCCGTACGGTGCGGACTCCAACTCTTCAGCCCATATGTTCAACGCCACATCCCTCGCCTGCTCTCTTGCATGGCGTACCTCCTGGGGAGCTAAGTGGAGTCCCTCTGACTGCTTCTCTTCTTTGTGCCAGTACACATCTGCCAGCACTTTGGCTTCTTTGTCCCACGGCATTGATCCCGCTAGCACACAAGCGGCCGCATGCGATACTGTGCGGTAGCCCCGTATGGCTCTTACAGCCATAATCCTTTGTGGCTTTCTCAGCAAAGCCCGATTACTGGCGGTCAAAGCGTCTGCCCACACAGGTGCACCATATAAGGCCATTGACCGAATAACTGACGCAAAAAGGCGGCGACAGGGCACACTTGGTCCTCCCAGGTTGGGCAGAAGCCGTGAAAGGGCTCCTGCTGCACTTTGTATCTTTGGTGCTAGCCGACAGAAGTGCTCAGAAAACTTCCAAGTACTGTCCAACCAGACCCAAGTACTTCATGCGGGTCGAAACTTTGACCCGCACGCCATCCACTAAAACGTAAGCACCAGCTGGCGGCCTACCACCTCTACCGTGGAACAAAAGAGCCTCGGTTTTTTCCACAGCCACTTTAAGACCCAGTGACTGGATGCGCCCGACTAGTATGGTGGAACCTACTGAGGCCAGATGAGCAACCTCTGCGTAGCTGCTTCCCCGGGCGATGAACAGTGTGTCATCTGCATAGCAGATAATGCTTGTTCGGGGAAGCAGCGTTCCACGTAGCACCCAGTTATAGCCGATGTTCCATAACAAGGGTCCCATCACTGACCCCTGTGGAACACCGGCCATCATGCGCCTGGCGCAGACCCTTCCTCTTTCATCGAGGTATAGAACCTCACGGCCCCTCAAGTAATCCCCCACCAGACGACGTAAATAAGGTGGTACCGCATGGTAGCGAAGTGCCTCCTCTATACTCTCGTAGGGTAGGCTGTTAAAAGCATTGGCGATATCTAGAGACACTGCCAAAGCACGCTCTCCCTGAGCTACCGCCTCCTGCGCAATCTTCTTGAGGCATAGTAACGCCCCTACTGTGGAGCGTCCAGATCTAAACCCATTCTGCTCCTCTGCCAAGTTTGGACCCACAAATGTCAGATGCTCAATGATGCGGGCAGCTACTACACGTTCGAATAGCTTGCCCATCTCGTCGAGCAAAATTATCGGCCTGTACCCGGAAGGAGAGTCCGGGGGCCGCCCCTCTTTTCTGAGGAGAACCAGGCGGCCATCTTTCCAAACTTTGGGGAATCGACCCTCTTCAAGACAAGATTCAAAAAGTGCAATGCATCGAGTTCCCAGGTGCTTCAGCGCGAGTGCCGCTACTCGGCCCGGTATGCCGTCTGGCCCTGGTGCTGTCTTTTTTTTCCGGAGGCTAAGAACTGCACCACAGAATTCCCTCTCGGTGATAGGAGGGATCTCCTGAGTGAAATGCTCTAATGGATCAGGCGGGGCCATACGCGGTGCGTCGTGTGGCGTGCAGGCAGGGAACAGACCACAGACAATGTTTTCGAGGAGCTGGGGCTGGAAAGACTCGGTAGGGGGTGCCTGGTTTGACAGTTTTTTCCGCACCATGCGGTAAGGACGTCCCCAGGGATCCCGATCAAGATCTTGGATGAAATTCTTCCAGGATTCAGACTTGGCCTGGAAAATGGCAACTTGCAGGGCCTTTTTGGTCTGACGGTATGTCTCATAAAAGGCGGTTGCCTCATTGATAGTGTGTGTACGCCTGCGTCGACACCGCGTGTATTCGCGACGGGAGGTCATGCAGGAGGACCGAAGGGCTGCAATTTCATCCGACCACCAATGCACTTGCTTCCTCTCTGACCTTTTCCTAGCGCGGGGCATGGCAAAGTCACACACTGCTGTCAGGGCCTCTTTTAACTGTTTTGCCCTCATGTCCACCCCACTGAAAGCTGTTGGGTCTGGACACCAGCTCTGCACAATGGCGGCTTCTTCCACGAGTTTTCTGTCCAGGCGCCCAAGCGACCAGCGCGGGAAAACTCCTGGATTGCCAGCTGACGGTCGGGACCCTTCAAGTCCAGAGGGGGATGTTATCTCAAACCTAATATACCGATGGTCCGAGAGCGTCTCCTCGTCCTCTATGACTTTCCAATTATGAGTGCGTGTAGCGATACCAGGAGTAGCGAAGGAAACGTCAACTATTGACCCACCGTGTTGTCTCACGCAGGTGTGAGCGGAACCCTGATTAAGGAGGACCAGACCTGCAGCTGTCGCCCAGTCCATCACTGCCTCGCCACGTCCATCTGTTCTAGGACAACCCCAGGCTACAGCCTTGGCATTTAAGTCCCCCAGAACCACAACCGGCGATGGGAACATCCTCCCAACAACACCATCGAGTTCACGAAGGTAAACCTCTAGCTCTACCAGACTCTTGTTAGGGGAGAAATACACACCAATGAGCGTAAATTCCCCCCATGTTCCAGCAACATAGCCCGGTCCCCTCTCCCTAACTGAGAGAGGAGGGGACCGGGCAGTATTAGGAGCAATGATAGTCACTAAGCCTTCCGTATCTCCGGCCCAGTTGGGACCATCAGGGACGGTGTATGGCTCGGCAGCAACAGCAATATTAATAGACCACTGCGCCAATGCCTGCGCCAGCAAGCTTTGGGCAGCGGCGCAGTGGTTCAAGTTCGTCTGGAGGAGGTTGTAATGTCGGAAACTAGACATACTAGTCCGACATCACAACCGCCTCATCTGTAGGGTCGAACTGGGGCCTAGGGGCCAGTTTGCCCTTAACAGTAGGAGGACCACACCTCCTGCTTCCCATCCTATGCTTAGCTGGGCGCTTTGCATCGTCACATACATCGCAGTGGGGTTCGGGCACCTTACAGATAGCGGCTTTGTGGCCCTCCTTTCCACAGCGGAAGCAAAGCTCACCGCGGTCTTTCTCTGATGGGCAGAGATGTCGGGTATGGCCAATGGCCATACATCGGAAGCACCGCATCGGGCGTGACTCCAGAACAGAAACTCGTGCGGAGCTCCAACCAACGAGGAGCCTGCCTCTCTCAGTCACCACTTTTGCCGCTACGGCAGGGCATTGCACGAGTGCAACACCACAGCCCCCGGGCCCCAACTTGATGTCCCCGACCTTAATACCGTCAAAAGAACAGCCAGCCTTGTTTGCAATTGCTGCAGCTATATCTTCCTTGCTGACGGAGTCGTCCAGCCCAGTGATACGCAGATCGACGCACTTCACAGGACGGACAACTTTGGCGCTATCAGCTAGAGCTAGGCGCAGTTTCTCTGCAAGCAAGTCCGCTTTTGCTCCACTAGTGGCTCCTGAAAGCTCCATTAATCTAGCTCCAGTCGCCGTTACCCTCGACCTAACCCCCTCAATACCAAGTTCGCCAAGGTTTATGGAGGCCTTGGCCTGGGTCATTACCTCCGCATAAGTGGTCCCTTTCTGCAAGGCCTCTGGCGATAGGGTGATTACCACTGCTGCTGACCGTGGGAGCCCAATTTTAGGCTTCTTCCGCTTGCGCTTATTAGGCTTAGGAGGTGCTACCAGCACCATCGACTTGCTGGGTGGTGGGAGGGCACTTGAAACAGAAGGAGCAGCAGGAGCCACTGCCTTTTTTTTACGAACTCTCTTAGACACAGTCGCCCAGCTCTCCAGATCGACAGTGGAAGGCGCCATGCTATGGCTGGTCCCAGCAACTTAAGACCCTGAAGCTTTGGGCACTGTTTCTGTGTTAGTCATGGACCCCACTAATGGTCCCATTGGCATATCCAAAGTAGATTCTGCCCTTACTTGGTGAACCGATGGGGTTGATTTTCTCTTTTTGTCTGCCGCCAATGGCGGCCGCAATGTTTTCGCCGGCAGAAGGCGTTCGTCCAGACCTGCTATGCGAGCATTCACCATTTCTCCTACGGAAATGGTGACCCGGCGGATTACTTCCTCGATGTCCACTGCTGTGGAAGGTGGAGGGGGCGGTGGAAGGGCAGCAGCCTTTTCACGCCTGTTCCGGTCCTCATAATCACGGCGTAGAGCACCCAACTCCGTTCGCAGATTGGCCAACTCCCGGCTAAGACGCTCGTTATCCAACCTGAGCCGTCTCGTCTCGTCATCGACATTTCGAGACATAAGGCTGTCGATGATGTCACGCATGGTGATAAGTGACTGATTGATGGCACTATGCACCGAACCCTTTAAATTTTTACTTTTGCGGGCCTGCTCCGTGATGTCTGCCACCTCCTCCAAGGCACGTTTCCACAGGTCATCGGCAGTCATTTTTTCCGTGTCTAGGTGGGCATAAATTTTCCTCTTGGCCTTCGGCTTTTCCGATTGTTCCTGAGCCGCTTCGTCACAATACCTGTTCGCATCAGGCTTCAGAAAGTCCTGTGAGGTAAGAACAGTCCTAGAACTGGTGCTCGGCACAGGATTACATCCTCGTCGCCCTCGATGAGAAGTGGATACTTTCGGTGCAATGTCTGAACGATTATCAGACAAGTACCGCTTACGGCGTCCTGATAAAATCATATCAGTTATGTCAGAGTCCGATACAGATGCTAATATCGGGCTCTGACGCGAGTTACTGATCTCCTCTGCCTTATAACTCTCGTCTCCCATAAAACTCTCCTGTCTGCTCTCTCCTTCTCCCCCAGAGTCTGACAGATCCCTCTCTCCTTCACTCTCCAAAAGAGAGAAGCGGTTAGTGCCCCCCCCAGAATACGAGGGGCAGCGTGCCGAAGCACGGGGGGATTCTCCGACCGTTGGATCGGTACCCCCCTGGGGTAGTTTATTTTTTCTATCCGCTTGTTCCATTTTGGTTTATTCCTTTATTAAAGAGGTGAGGTCCTCGGGGTGGCGCCCTCGCGGCCGGGTTCCCCCCGACCATATTGCGCATGTGAGCCCGGACATGCCACGCCCCTCCCCATCCACGACCTGGCCATGTGTGGGGCCTAGCAGAGCAGGTCCAGACTCACACGCACGATACTCCCCTCGCCGAGCGCCAAAAACAGGCAGCAACCACGTGAAGGATGACCATCAGACTTGCCTTGGGGATCTCAGCGACCCGCGCTCCTCCCAAGACCATTCGCCTCCTTGCCAACTCACTCTTGAGCGGGCAAGGAAGGCCTGCATTTATCCAAAACCGGAGTTAGGCCGCAGCAACTATTAATGGATAAACGCAGACCCGCCCAGGGTCACAGATCCTAAGGCAAGTGACTTTTATAACAGTTTTTAACCTCTGACTAAAAAGAGGGTATTAAGGGGTTATTGATTAAGTATTATAAGTTTGAGGTCATAGTGAGTTTTCTGTTTGTATGTGGCCTCATAGCTCCAGGACGTCTGCTCTGATTTCAATGCGGTTTTTTTGTATGACAGTTGATGTTTGCGAGGTGGTTCTTAGCTATGTCTTAGCTTTTCCGGGAGACAGGGCTTCCACTTTATCTGTGTTACTTTATTTGGTCAAATAAATGATTATGATTATATATATATATATATATTATATTATATATATATATATATTATATATATATTTGATGGAAATTGGTGCGACCGTTCCCAGGATCATCAGCTTGTAACAATTTGGTTGAAGGGAACTGAGGCATTTTGACAGCTAGAACATTCAGTTTTGGCTCAAATGCATGTTGTCGACTTTGCGTGGCGCAGCGGACGAGTAGCCGGCTGAGATTCAAGAGAATGTGGGTTCGATTGCCCAAATATTTGTTCCGCGTTTCAGTGTTGTGGTACCATGGTACTCGTAGTTCCTGATACCCACGACACAGGGATTCCTAGTCTGGAATCAGGCCTATGTATGTGACTGTTGGGTGTTATGTTATGTTTATCTCCGATGATATCAGGCTCCAGGGTCTGATGATGACCAGCATAGGATGGACAGGATCTAGGGTACTATTTTTTAAACCCCGACGCAAAAACGACGGGGTGTTATACGTTTGACGTATCTCTGTGTGTCTGTCTGTCTGTGGCATCGTAGCTCCCGAACGGATGAACAGATTTCGTTTTTTTTGTTTGAAAGGTGAATTTGTCAGCTATGTTTGATCAAAATCGGTTCAGCGGTTTCATTGCATTGAGGGTATTCATAGCAAAGCGCCTTATTGTATGAGTGCACCTGCTACCTATGGGTTATGAATTAAGGTTGCGCCAACACCAGGCAGAAATCTTCATACAAAAAAAACCACCTCGCGCCGCACGAGAAAGCAGTTTTTATTGAATATCTCGAAAAATTTAAATTTTTACAAAATTAATTACTTGTTTATTAGTTAAATTCTCTTGTACCTATTTCCATGTACAGAGGGGCTAGTCTGCAAAAATGTAACAAGCAACTTACACGGGCGTGAGGTGTACACTACACGGTTTTTTTTTGGACATAACTTCTTCAGTTTATATAATTATGGAAACCTAGAAGTGTTAAATTAACTCTACAGTCTAGTTTAGTGTTATTGAGTGTCACATTTAAGTTATGAGGTTTTTTTTAATAGGGCCTATTTCAGGTAAACCGCTAGCTCTTAAGCCTTCATTCCACGGAGAAACATGACAGTTAGCGCCTCGACCGTCTCGTTAGAAGCGGGTAATGCGATTTTAACTTTCGTTCTCGCAATGATAGGAGGCAATTGGTTCTATTAGAGAGTTTAGGGGAGTTAGTACAGTGCGCGTGAGCAGTAGCCCAACTCTAATAACACCCACATCCTCATGCATAGTCCTCATCCCGCAGTAGGAGATCTTAGAGTGGGATCGGAAAGTACGAGTACTTTTTTTTTTTTTTTTTTTTTAACTTGTATAGACCTTTGTTTGACCACGATCTCACCTGTTGGTAAGTGACTATGTGGCCGAAGATGGAGCACAAAGGTCTAGAAGGCACCTATTCACTCTGAAGATACCCATATTATAGTTTTCAGGAAAGACAGACGACGGTAGTTTATTCATGCATGCATGTTTGTTCTATGCATAATAAAAATATCTATCTATGTAATGTATTATATTAAGTATATCAGTTATCTAGTACCCATAACACAAGCTCTGGCTTAGCTTGGGGCTAGATAATGTTGTGTGAACTGTCCAGCATAATTTTTTTTTTATTTTTTTTTATTACACTCCTTAGCAGTTCGCATTATAAATGTAGAACTGAAATGTTTAGTACGAATAGAGGGTATACTATGATGGTGGTACCGAGGCGTGCGCCTGCTCGGCCTGCTACCTTAACCTACGTTGTCCCACTCCTGGGCAAAAGTCTCCCCCAAATTCTTCCACTTGTCTCTGTCCTTGGCAGTCTCCCACCACTCCTCAAAATTATCAAGATCGTCTCTCCAACGCTTTCTCGGCTGTCCCCGAGGTTGCCGTCCTTCAGGTATCCAGGGTGTGCTGATATTTGCCCACCTGTTGGGAAGCATTCGACTGACGTGTCCCACCCAATCCCATTTGAGCTTGGCTGTTTTGTATCCATGTCGGCAATACCAGTCAATGCATGGCTATTATTACCCACGATCGTGTGGCGCGGCGGGCGACGGTTTGCCTGCGACGCAGGAGGTTGCGGGTTCGATTTCTGCCTCGGAACAAATAATTGTACGATCTGCAGATGTTCAGGGTGTTCTGGGTATTATTATGTATAAAAAAAATATATCTATGTAATGTATTTTATTAAGTATATCAGTTATCTAGTACCCATAACACAAGCTCTGCTTAGCTTGGGGCTAGATAATGTTGTGTAAACTGTCCAGCATTATTTATTATTATTATTTATTATTATGTATCAATTTTAAATGTATTTGTTTATACCCTATAATAAGTATAATTGGTAAATGTATGCCGTTATAATTAAAGTAAATAAATAATAACTTAATAGTACCATACCACCCCAGACCCGGAATAAATATGTGTAGATCATGAATACTCGTACATTTGTCCCGCAGCGGGAACCGAACCCGCAGCCTGTGGGGTGTATTGTGCATTATCTCCTATCATTATCATGCATAATAATATAAGCAAATATACCATCATCTCCAACACTGGCACTTAAGGTATGTAGCACAAATGGACGTTTACCTACAAATTGTCGATTTATCAGCAACTTGCAGCGCCCCGCGGTTTCACCCGCGTAAGTCTCGATCCCCTAGGAATATCTGGATAAAAATGTGCCTTTGTGTTACTCCGTGAGTCCAGTTATCTTCATTCCAAATTTCATGCAAATCCATCCAGCCGTTTCAGCGTGAATAAGTAACAAACACTCTCACACACACAAACTTTCGCATTTTTAATATTAGTAGGATGTATTGATAACTATGGTCTATGGACGCAGTCTTTTGTACAAACTCAGAAAGTGGCTGATTGAGCAGTCGATTTATGACTTCAATGAATTTATTTCTATCCAATGTGTTTAATGTATTTCATTATGATGATGTTTTATTTAATGCTTTTTCATTTCTATTTTTTGCCAATGTTATTTGTACCTACTGACTAATTATTAACATGGAGTCGATAAAATAATCATATTTTATTATTATTACGATATAACTTTTTAATTTTATTGACATTTTTATTTGATTTATGTAGATAGATAGATAAAACGTTTATCTGTATCTCCAATCACACACGTACATTCAAAACTCTAATTACTAATTATGTTTTTATGTACTAATTATATTCTTTCTTATTATAATTATTTTTGACCTGTAACATTATTGTTATCAATAAATGAACTATGAACTATGGTTTGAGTAGCAATGTTATCCAACTAGGAATAATTAATGTAAGAAATATTTCAACATAATTTACGACTGTACTCTGTAAGTATAATGTTTGTTATACAACTAATATTATGAATGCGAAAGTTTGGATGTTTCGATGTTTGTTCATTGCTCAAATTGATTTTGATTCAGTTTGGCAGAGAGTTATTAGACTATTTATGAGAATATTTATCCGGATTGTCCACTTTCTGTCCCGGCAAATGCTTTTTTTCAATAAATATCAACCAATAAATAAAATTAAGTATAGTCTGGCCACGCTAACCCTGCAATGGAATAAATGGGCACCCCTTATAATATTTATACATGGTTTTTTTTTAAATACATCTATTAAAGTAGTACAAATTATTTAAATTTTACTAACCAAGTTTAAATAAAGGAGGAGGTTCTCAGTTCGTTTGTATTTTTTTGTGTGTATCCCTCGTTAGCTCCGCCAAGTTGTTAACCGATTTTAATGAATCTTTCGCTGGTGTGTGGATCCCGATGTGATCCCATATACATGTGTGGCCATATACATATGTGTCCCATATACATATGTAAGCTGTTAATACATTTTATTCCTGAGGAATTACTACTTTTCCTGTAAAACTTTAAGAAATAGTATTAATGAATTCAAGAGTTGGTTCTTAGTTTAGTTTTTGCAAAAATTATAGTATGCCTTTTGACTTTTTTATTTTACATAATCTATTATATCACATAATTTTGGGCAGCCCACCGGGATTTTTTTTAATACTCAAGCACCAGTTTATATTGTTTACAAAAAGATCGTCTCAAATTACAGCTTAGTAAAGCAAAGCAACACACTAGAGGATTGTAAACAATAAATCTATCAAAAAAAAACACAAGTGTCAAAGCCTGTTTTTGTAATACGGCGTAGTGACGCTACGAGGCGTAGCTTGAATGCCTACGCACGCATTCTAGCAGCTACGGTTGCAGCGTAGTGACGCTACGAGCCTCAGCTTGAACGCCTACGCACACACACCTACCACCTGTCACAAACTACCAGGATGCGAACACCACCGTCAACTGTCCCTACAGAGATAACCTACTGTTTATTCCTTTTTCTTTGCTAGTAATTGTTCGGTACTCATGCACAAGTAGTTTCTTTATTAGCGGTAATGGAGGGAAGTTTTTCTGTTGCGTGACGGGAGGCGTTTTCCTTTTGTGGAGAGCTGCCTTATTAGGGATGTTGAGGATAAAATAAATATTTTGGCATTACTATAACAATACGTGCTAGGTAAGAACATTATAATTGGCATAGAGTATTGTAATGGCGTATTTTCTGAGGAATACAGTCTTCAAACTCATTTTGAGTTGATCGCTTCTGCGTTCATTGAGAAACACTGCTTATTTATCACGCTAGGTGGCGCATAATCGCTGGTGTTGTTTCGTAGACAAACAAAGGTCTATCAATGTAAAAAAAAAAACTGACAAAAGTGGCCAGTATTATTTTTGTCAAAAATGGATATTTTAGTATGAGAAATAGACAAGACCACTAAATGTCAAGTACCAGCGATGGTGGCGCCATCTGAGATTAGTTTTGCCTGTGGCTCCCCAATGACTACACACACTACAGTGACCCACTACACAGCCGCATTTAAATTTGATTACTAGTTACTGCTTGTACTTTACCTCTTATTAAAATTTGTTTATTATTCAAACAAACACCTAAAACTTGTCAAATAGGAAACAGATGGCGTTGTTAACCAACTTAAAAAAAGGAGGAGGTTCTCATGTTTTTGTACCTATGTTTCATGCCCGTCATTAATTATGAACCGATTTGGATTTTTTTTATTTATTTGACAGGACATTTTTCCAAATTGGTCTAATTTTCATAAAAAATCCCTAGCTTTGAAGTCGGTTTTTTAGCAAAGAATTATTATGAAAAAATATCTTGTACCAAAACCCGTAACCAAAAACGTACTTTCAAGTTTGGCACAAAAAGTACCGAAATGCTCAAAGGAGGGTTAGGGTATAACTTATCTAATTAATTGCGTTCATTATCATAAAACAAAGGAAACCTTTAAAGGCTAGATTACTTAATAATTTCACCGCATTAAACGAAAGAGGAAATTAACTCATAATTAACGTTTAGGCAAGAAGCTCGCCCCGAGACATCAGACGGGAGATTCATTAACGGGTCCATACTTACCATCTTCTACTTTTTAGGGTTCCCTAAAATAAATCGATAGACTGATGACATTTTAACGGACGCGGTAAGACATGATACAAAGCAGACTGTACCTCTGTTTAAGTTTTCAATATTTTTAGTTTTTAGTAAAAAGTAGTTTTTCTGCCACCATTTGAACTTATGACTTGACAGAGACTCTTGATGTCTTGACTAATTTTATTACAATAATATGACACTAATGAAATTGCTTGGAACACTCCTCAGAAGCATTTAGAAAGGATGGACGATAGTAGATTGACGAAACGGGTAAATAAGACGAGCGTGAATGGGACAGTCGGAAGGGGAAGACTTCGGCGAACGTATTCAGACAAGATTGGAGACATTCTGGAAAAATACCAGGTCAAATAGCCTTAACCGACGAGCAGTCCATCCCAAGGTTGTCTGGAAGAGATCGCTCTCAGCGATAAGACCGCCCATTGTACTTCCATAGGTAGTTATTTCTCTGATTGTTTTTAATGTTTTTTTTTTTTTTTTTTTTTTTTTTTTTTACCTAAAATAGGCTTGCGTTTGGCTACATCTCACCTGATGGGAAGTGACGATGAGGCCTATTTAAGCACGCTCGCCTAGAAGATGCCTATTAACTCTTCGTTTGAAGACGCCCAAGTTGTATGATAAAGGGAACAAAGAAGCCGGAAGAGAGTTCCAGGCCTTTGATGTCCGCATGATGAAAGAGTTTGAGAAACGGTTTGTACGCGACGGTGGTATGTCAACAACAAAAGGGTGAAACGCCTCTCCACGTCTGGTCGTCAGGTGGCGGAATGGAGACGAGGGGATCAAATCGTGCAGCTCCTGAGCACACTCACCGAAGTGTATGCGGTAGAAAATACACAAACACGCAACTCTTCGACGATGCTCTAAGCCTTGTAACCTTTTCGCAACCAGTGCCTCGTCATTAATTATTTTTATTTTTGTGGTTTACAATAAAGTGTTATCCATCTATCTATCTACCATGTATGAAGAATGCGATGAATGAGAAAAGAGGTATGTCAGTGGTGATTATGCCAAATCTCTCCATTGTAGTTTATGGGGGACATGACGACTGATGATCATGATGATGATGATGTTATTTGACGACCTCTGTGGCACGGCGGGCGACGGTTAGCCTGCGACGCAGGAGGTTGCCGGTTCGATTCCCGCCTCGGACCAAATATTTGTGCGATCTGCAGATATTTGTTCAGGGTGTTCTGGGTATTTTATATGTATAGTAAAAGATATCGATCTATATAATTATTTTATTAAGTATATCAGTTATCTAGTACCCATAACACAAGCTCTGCTTAGTTTGGGGCTAGATAATATTGTGTGAACTGTCCAGCATTGTTTATTTATTTTTATTTGTCAGTAGTACGGAACGCACATCATCTAGACCTTTTCACATTTGCCATGATCCCATTCATGACCGGAAAGTACTAATTGTCTTTAAAAATATGCATTTTACTCCCGTTTCTCTACTAATTGTTGTTCCATTGTGGGAGCGTTGTGTTTGAGACCTTTTGTTTCGTGACTAATGAGATAAGTGACTTCCTGCTCTTGGGAGCTATTATTACACTTGATGCTGACTTGTTTTTACCCGCGGTGTAGCTTGGATTGTGATATAATCAAGCGCTACGGCGCCGTAGGCCGTAGCATGCCTTCGTAGCACCGGCCGTAGCACTTGCTGATTTACGAGTACCTACCAGTTTTTCGATGACATATTACGAAGTAAAAAAAAAAAAAAAAAAAAAAGAGTATAAAGTTTTTAAGGACTTTTTAATAAAAAATACTTGTTTATAAACAGATTTAGATAAATCTGCCAAATAGAAGTTATACGAATAAAATATTTTTTTATCAGATTATTCAAGAACTTGTTGGCGCTCTAAGAAGTCCAATAAATATTACTGGCTGAGATGCGAGAGATTGCGGGTTCGAATCCCGCCGCGGGACAAAAGTTTCTGCAAATATTTGTTCAGGGTCTGAGCAACAACAACTGGGTAACAATTTGGCTGAGGCATTTTGACAGCTAGATCATTCAGTTTTGGCTCAAATGCATGTTGACAACTTTACGTGGCGCAGCGGACGAGTAGCCGGCTGAGGTGCAAGAAGAATGTGGGTTCGATTACCAGTGCGGAACAAATGTTTGTATGATCTGTAAATATTTGTTCCGCGTCTCGGTGTTATGGTACTCGTAGTTCCTGATACCCACGACACAGGGAATCCTAATGTGGGATCAGGACTATGTATGTGACTGTGGGGTGTGTTATGTTATTATATCAATTTTGAAAATTACATCTTTGAATAGCGAGCCACGGAGGAAGAACCCATATTTTTAGCTAGTAACATAACATAGCATCCATTAGTTACATACATAGTTCTAATCACACACTAGGACTCCCTAGGTTGTGGGTATCAAGAACTACGAGTACCATGGTGCCACCACACCCAGATCCAGTGAGAATCGAACCTTCAACCTCTCGTATCACAGCCGGCTACTCGCCCGTCGCGCTACAGAGATCGTCAGTCCATCTTTATGTTATCTTTGTCTAGCCTATAATATACTAGTGGAATGCCCGTGACTTCGTTCGCGTTTTCCATTCAATGTTTTTCTATCCAAACGTCAGCACCTCTTAGGTCGTGTGTCTTCATTTCAGCATTCTGAGGGTTTTCTCAGACAGGTTTGACAGTGAGTATCTCAGCCACTGCTGTATGATCCATTTTAATAATAAACTAAATTATTTATTCTAGCCGCAATGACATTTCTAATTTTCTATTTTTCTGTTATTCAATTCAATTTATATTTAATTTTGGGCATATTAATTATTTCTTGATTATTTCTTCTTTGTATCAGAATGTTTAGAGTGATTAACCTAGGATAAGAAAACAACTAACACAATTATGATCCAATTGTTGATTGAAATAAATGAATTTATTAATTTATTTATTAAAGTAATGCCAAGTAGATTTTTGAAATTTGAGCATACCTTACTTTTAGAATTATTCTTATTATTAGTTTTCTTTATGTTAGTGTGTTGTATATAGTCGTTGTGAGTGGTTAGCCGTAACGCCAACAAGTGGTTCTGCCGGAAGACCAGCGTTGGTTGCTAGCTTGCTGTCAACCAACTCATGCTGAGGCAGAGCCATTTTGTTACTTGAGTTACACCTAGTACCTTCATATCTGTTTCTTCTTAGTTTAAAACGTGTTTCTGTGTAGCTCATGTATACAAATAAATATGTATTATTTTTTTTTTATTTTAGAGGGTAAATTTCAGAAATTGATTTCTCAGTGCGTCCCTAGACTATAAATAACAGGACTACGAAAAAACAGCAAAACGAAATGTACCCTATGTTTTTTTTTTTTTATACTACTGAATGACGGAACAGGCTGATGGCACACCTGATGTTAAGCGGTAACCTCTACCTATGAACAGTGCATTACCTCATAGGTCACGTCCACCTAGGACGCCCCTATATGGCATTGCACTGCGCCCGCCACCCTGAGACATAAGGATGAAAAGTCTCATGTGCCTGTAATTTCACCGGCACCCTTACCCTTTAAACCAGAACACAGCAATGCGAGCACTACTGCTTTGCGGCAGAAATAGGTATGGTGGTAGTACTTCCCCGGACGAACTCTTTCATAAAAAAGCTCTACTACTACTAAACTACTATGTATTTAGATTTTAATGACGGTGGAAATACAAATATATTGTTATTCATGAAAGTATTCCCCTAGTTATTCAAAAACAAACCGCCGTGTAGGCGTGTCTTATAACGAAGCCGCGGAGTAGTGACTACGCGTGCTCTATGGCGAGGCTTTGTTTAGAGCTCATTTGTTGGAATGACATGCGGCTGCCTCCGACGTGCGATCGTAAGCTCACACACAGCGGTTAGAGTGAGGCGTGCTAACGCGAGCACCGCTAGACAAAATATATAGGGGGGAAAAACACGCGAGGGATTGTCCTGGAGGCCAATTCTCGGATTGTAGAGATTATCTCTAAATTAGAGATAATTTCGAAGCATGAAAGTCTACAAAAAATGTCACGAAAATGTCACAATAACCATCCAATCGTATTCGATTTGAATGATTTTGGTCGACTTATGTCTTTTAGCGACATAACGAGAATAGCAAATTTAGTTTTTTTTCGACATTCGCCATCTTTTTTCGATATAATTATGTCGAATTCGACTTAATCTCTACAGCACGAGAATTGCCCTCCTGATCCTTAGAATATATAATAAACCAGAACCCGTGTAAAAACCCCTATGTGTTCTAAAAACTGTCACCACGCAAACTAGTCTCAATAAGAATAGTTTCACCTATAGTCTGTTTGTGGTCAATATTTAGCAGACATTTTTATATTATTTATTATTTTATTAGTGTAACACTTATTCATCATCATCCCTTGTTTAAGAGGCCTTTAATCGTCCACTACTAGACGAGGCTTCCCCCACATAATACAATGGGGGGGATTTTCCATAATCACTACGCTTGACAGGTTGATTGTCAGTGCTGAGTGCTGAGGTGGATGCTGCTGCCTAAACATACATGAATCACAATCCTTGTTCCCCGAAAGGACAGGCAGTGAGCAATGTACCTCTTTTCACCGTGGGGTGCAATCGTGGGAATATAGACTTGAGAAGTGGTGAGCTCAACGCTGCTATTTCTTCCCACGACTGACTCGGCTAATGATTTATTCTAGTAATAACACATGCCTGCGCCAATACCAGGCAGAAATCTTCATACAAAAAAAACGCCTCTTGCCGCTCGTAAATGCAGTTTTTATTGAATATCTTGTCAAATATAGATAATTTTACAAAACTCTAGAGTAAACCCTCGGCGTATTTATTTTTTACCCAATATTGTACACCATTTTAATAAACAATCCAATCTAGGCAAAAATTGACGTAACTTTGGTTTTTTTTCTATCGAGAAAATATTGTCCTATCGTGTTTCTGGTAACTGTACCAGAAACAAGACAGGACATTTTTTTTTTTTTTTTTTTTTTCAATTAAAAAATATCCTAGATTACTGAATCTGGATATTTTTTTATTGAATATTGTACTTGATTTAGTCAGTTAAAAAACTAATCTAAGATTGGTAATTTTGTGTTATACCCCACCTAAAGCTAGCTTTAGGTGGGGTATAACACAAAAGGACAAATTTAATCTAAGATTGGTAATTTTGTGTTATACCCCACCTAAAGCTAGCTTTAGGTGGGGTATAACAAGGAAAGCCAGGACAAATTTAATCTTTATCCCTTTGTATAATCGCTTAATCAGCTTTTACAACATCCACGGCAAGAAAGAAAGAAAGAAAAAGAAAATATTTTTATTTGTAACTCAATCAAAAACATAATAAAATAGAAGACAAAGCTAACAAATTTTTTCATTGAGTCACAAAATGGTCTCTGTCTCAGCATGAGCCAGTTGTAAACACAGAAAAGAAAAAATAAAAAGAAGAGATGGAAGGGTCTATTCTTAGGCCGGATACGTTACAGCAACTCTAATTTCTCTTTTAATTTTTTAGTAGTAGTAGAGCTTTTTTGTTAAAGAGTTCGTCCGGGGAAGTACTTCCACCATACCTATTTCTGCCGCAAAGCAGTAGTGCTCGCATTGCTGTGTTCCGGTTTGAAGGGTAAGGGTGCCGGTGAAATTACAGGCACATGAGACTTTTCATCTTTATGTCTCAGGGTGGCGGGCGCAGTGCAATGCCACATAGGGCGCGTCCTAGGTGGACGTGACCTTTGAGGTAATGCACTGTTCATAGGCAGAGGTTACCGCTTAACATCAGGTGGGCCTCTTGCTTGTTCCGTCATGCAAGTAGGATAAAAAAAAAAAAGTGACCTATGAGGTAATGCACCGTTCATAGGCATATGTATAATAAAAAATATCTATTTATGTAATGTATTGTATTATGTATATCAGTTACCTAGTACCCATAACACAAGCTCTAGCTTAGCTTGGGGCTAGATAATGTTGTGTGAACTTGTCCAGCATTATTTATTTATTTATTATTATTTATTATCAGGTGGGCCATATGCTTGTTCGGTCAATCTAGTAGTAAAAAAAAAAAAAAATTGCTTGCGGGAGTTACATAAGGGTGTTTGACCTACTTAAAGGTACATTACACAACCGAATTGTTCAGCAGTTCTGTAACATTCGCGTTATGAGACTGCACTCTAACCTGTGTTGTAAGTGTAATAAATCATGGACTCTTTGTCGGCTTCGCACGCAAAGCTGGAGACGTCTAAATCATGCCGCGACTAATTCACACTCAGAGCTACGGAACCCTTTGTTAGTTAAGGAAAGGATTGTTTTCATTACAAACTTCTCTATTCTTGAATATTAATCAAAAGTACCAATTGATGTGTTCAATATGAATATTAAAAAAAAGCGGCCAGGTGCGAATCGGACTCGCCCATGAAGGGTTCCGTAGCAGCAAGTAACACAATATAAACGTTCTTGGATGGATAACGACTTATGACGTATTAAAAAAAACTACTTACTAGGTCTCGTTCAAACCAATTTTGGTTGGAAGTTTACATGGTAATGTACAACATATATTTTTTTTAGTTTTGATTCTGTTATTTAAGAAGTTATGGGGGAGGGGACACACTTTTTACCACTTTGGAAGTGTCTCTCGTGCAAACTATTACGTTTAGTTTTTTTTTTATTAGAAACCTCAATATCATTATTGAAGACCTATCCATAGATAGTTTCAGTTCTAAGTATAGGGAACCCCCAAAATTTATTGTTTTTTTTCTATTTTTGTGTGAAAATCTTAACGCGGTTTACAGAATACATGTACCTACCAAGTTTCAACAGTATAGCTTTTATAGTTTCGGAAAAAAAAGGCTGTGACGTACACGGCCCGACAGACAGACAGGCAGACAGACAGACATGACGAATCCATAAGGGTTCCTTGTCTTTGACTACGGAACCCTAATAAATGGAGCGTGCCAGCTCCTCAGTTGGTTAGAAACATGATCCGAGAAAACACGGTCTGCTATTTCGAGTCTGACAGCAGATGATGTCTTTATCCATTTGATACCCCTAACACATTTTTACAATGTTTTTTTGTTGCTAAACTGATGATATTTATGATATACTATCAATTAAAACATTTGTTAAGTTTCCTAGTTCTCGCGAACTCAACTTTCGCTATCTGAAGAAGTGTTGATGAGCTGTAATGGGCAAAAAACATTAAAAAAAAAGAATCTCGCGCCGCAATCGTGAGCATTCACCCTAAACCATGGGAAGCATATACTTACATATACCAGGATCGCATAGAAAGTATAAATAAATGGTCTGTTATTTTTGTTTTGAAAGGTGTAATAATAATGTGCATTTAGACGTACATAAAAACAAAACAAATAAACAAACAAACAAGCGTAAAGACAAACAAAACAAACGCAAACGTAGTGTACGACACCCTCTGGCTAGGTGGAGCGACGACTTGCGCGGGGTGGCTGACAGAAACTGGATGAGGAGAGCCGAAAACCGGGCTCAGTGGCATGCCATGGCAGAGACCTATGTCCAGCAGTGGACTGCAGTAGGTTGATGATGATGATGATGATGATACGTACATACACATTACTCGTATAAATATCACAATTCTCACGTTATAATCAACAGCCGTTAAGATAAAACCGGAGCACTATGAAAAGCCAGAAGCAAAAAAAGCGCTTAAACCTAAAATCGTTTAAAGCAAAGAGCGTATAAGTGAAAAAAGCTTCCTGATATTAAAAGACACAACTCGCTTAAATTGGCTATTACGCAGAGTATAACGGGACAGGGGTGGACTTAGGGAGGCTAAAGGGGACATTTAGTAGATACACTGATTGTTTACTTTTGAATCACACTAGCAAAACCCAGGGGTACAGCACCAACTGGTAACTGTCCACTGCTAAACGATGACTCCCCTATAGAACGCTATGGAGATTTAGCCGTTTCATTGCGTTGAGGGTTTTTGAATTTTTATAAAATTATTTACTTGTATTTTACTTATTCTCTCATTAGGTTTTTCTTTCTTTTAGCAGTAGAGCTTTTTTGTGAAAGAGTTCGTCCGGGGAAGTACTACCACCATACCCATTTCTGCTGCAAAGCAGTAGTGCACGCATTGTTGTGTTCCGGTTTGAAGGGTAAGGGTGCCGGTGAAATTACAGGCACATGAGACTTTTCATATTTATGTCTCAGGGTGGCGGGCACGTTGCAATGCCACATAGGGTGCGTCCTAGGTGGACGTGTCCTATGAGGTAATGCACTGTTCATAGGCAGAGGTTACCGCTTAACATCAGGTGGGCCATCTACTTGTTCCGTCATTCAATAGTATAAAAAAAAAAACTATTAGGTAGGAATATAAATGCAAGACTATCTTAAATCCTTTTACGTCGTCCACCCATCGTTTCGGTGGATGACCTCTGATCTTCTGTTTGCCCACGATCTCCATTCAAGGATCCGTCTCGTCCAGCCAGCAGTCTCGACGTAAAAGGAAACGCAGGCCGTCACTGTATGGCGAAGGCAACTGATCGACTCGAGTGGAAGAAATTGCGAGAGGCATACGTCCAAAAATGGACATTTAATGGCTCATGGTGATGATGATGAAACAGGTAAATGCTGCTGTCCATCCACTGTGTAATAAGACATCCACGGGTGGAGACGGAGGAGTCTATTCTTAGGCTGGATACACCAAGCCACGCCCAGTGGTTAGATGATCGGTATTTATATCTAAAGTGGATTGGTTCAAATTTTAAAGGTAACGCACAAGCACAGATATCCAAAATGAAAGGAGAAAGATGGTGGCTCTCCAAAATACGACAGTATGAGTTAGTGAGTCAGTCAATCAAGCAAAAGTAGTCTTTTTTAATCTGATATTCTACTCTATTCTACGGTCAGCATGAATCGAAGCTAGAGTAAATTGTTATTACGAGGTAGCAGAATACTAATAATTTTCAGTCAATCCAGAGTACAGATTTAATTCGGTCAACTTTCAGTGTGGTTCTTAAATATCAAGAGAATTAGATCACTGATCCCAGACTAACCTGGATAGTCTTTATCTATTCTATTAAATTTTATCAATCGATCCAACAACAACAACTGCTACCTTTTATTTTTGCTCACACCACATCTAGCCTTAAGATTGCGCCAACCCCAGCCAGAAATCTTCTTACAAAAAAAACACCTCGTCCCGCACGAATAAGCAGTTTTTATTGAATATCTCTTAAAATATAAATAATTTTACAAAACCCTTATGGTAAACCCTTGGGTTGGTTGCACTGATTTTATTTATCTAATTTTTTACCCAATAATATGCTACATTTTAATAAACAATCTAATCTAGACAAAAGTTAGGGGTTGGGTTTAGAATAGTGCCGCACGAATTAAGGGGGGAGGGTGAGAGGGAGGGGTGGAGTGGGGTAGGGGACGCCCCTCCCTAGAGTGGGGATGTGCGGAAACTTATAGTTATGGTGAAAAAAAAAAAGAAGTTTTGAGGTTAAGTATGTATTTTTTAGTGAGGTTAAGTATGAAGTTTTATAATTTGACGTGTCGGACTCCAGTATGAGACTAAGAATCGACTCAGGGCATTCCGACATGAGTAGGTTAGGTTCAAAATAAGTAACCGAACCGACACGGAGCACCCTGACTCCACATGGTCTTGTGCGTCACGCCCCTAGAGTGTATATAAAAACGCGGAGCCAGTAGCCCGCGTGGGAGGTCTTGAGCGGAGCAAGCCCGTGAGGCCGAGTGGAGTGAAGGGGGGAGGTGGCGAGCGAAGCGAGCCGGCGACCTCCGTAGTGTAGCGAAGGTCGAATGGGTGAAGCGACACTCAGGAGCAACCTCGCGAGAGTACTGGCGAGAGCCCATACCGGAGTCCGACACTTCCAATTATATAACTTCATACTTAACCTCACAAAAAAAAACATACTTAACCTCAAAACTTCTTTATTTTTTTTCTCCAAAACTATAAGTTTCCGCACATCCGTGGGGATAGAGTGGTCTAGGGGGGGCTTCCCCTACGACCATAACCCCTACCCCCCACCCTCCCCCCTTAATTCGTGCGGCACGATTCTAAACAATACCCAAAGTTAGTTTTTGGTACAGTGATCCCTCGGAATTATAATGTAGTATCCATGTATATTTATAATTAGAATATTGCACTTGAATCTAAGATTGGTAATTTTGCGTTATACCCCACCTTAAGTCCAGCCCTGAAACTTGATAAGAATTAGGTACATACCTTCCAGCTAACTACTTAATAATTCCTATACTCAAATGTTTTGAAACTGAGAACCTTTTAGTTGAAATAGTTTAGCGAGTTTGTAAGTACCTACGGTTCGCGGTGTCATTTGTACATTTGGTTGTTGGTGTAAGTAGAGAGATATAAGTTCATTTTATAAAAAACCCTACACTATTTTCAGTTTTCATGCAAATAAAACCGTATTAAAATTGGAGCACCGATGGGAAATAACCAGGATGCGTTCAAAAGAGTTGGTGAGTCACACTAATATGTGACGCGCCGTGCTGGGAGCGGTCCCGCGCAGGTTGGCGAAGTCAAATAAACCGACGCATGTCATGGGTCCGGCAGTATACAAACGGATGCCTAAAAAAAGGCCATTTATTCTTTACACTAAACCAAAAAATAATACATAACAAAGGATAAAGGTATAAAAATAACATAGTTAATCTAACTTTTGAAACTATCATGGTTATGTACATCATTTTCACTAAAAACGAGATATTCTTTTTTTTTCTGCCAATAACATCTACTCGCTAAGACTTTAGTTAGTTCTCCCGTGATCATGGCGCATGCAACTGTGTCGAAATATCGGGAACATTTAAAACTAAAAATCATGGTAAATATCTCGTTTCTAGTGAAAATTATAGTTAGTCTAGCGTAAGAGAAAAGGTCGAGAACTCACCACGGTGTTTTGCAGCCTCGCCTTAGAATGCTGCTGTCGTCACAGCAGCTAAAATACTCGGAAGCTATACGCTATTCCCAAACAAAAGAGAAAATATATAACAATGATTGAAAAAAGCGGCCAAGTGCGAGTCGGACTCGCCAATGAAGGTTTCCGTAGCAGCAAGTAACATAATATAAAAGTTCTTGGATGGATTACGATTAATGACGTATTAAAAAAAAACTACTTACTAGATCTCGTTCAAACCAATTTTGAGTGAAAGTGTACATGGTAATGTACATCATATATTTATTGTAGTTTTATCATTCTCTTATTTTAGAAGTTATGGGGGGAACGCACACTTTTTACCACTTTGGAAGTGTCTCTCACGCAAACTATTCAGTTTAGAAAAAAATGATATTAAAAACCTCAATATCATTTTTGAAGACCTATCCATAAATACCCCACAAGTATAGGTTTGATGTTTTTTTTTTTTGAGTTTCAGTTCTAAGTATGCGGAACCCGAAAAATAATTGTTTTTTTTTAATTGTTGTGTAAAAATCTTAATGCGGTTCACAGAATACATCTACCTACCAAGTTTCAACAGAATTATAGCTCTTATAGTTTCGGAAAAAAAAGGCTGTGACATACACGGACAGACAGACAGACAGACAGACAGACAGACAGACAGACATGACGAATCCATAAGGGTTCCTTGTCTTTGACTACGGAACCCTAAAAACTACTAACTAGATCTTGTTCAAACCAATTTTGAGTGAAAGTTTACATTGTAATGTACATCATATATTTTTTTAGTTTTATCATTCTCTTATTTTAGAAGTTATGGGGGGGGGGGGGGGGGGGGGGGGACACACTCTTTTTACCACTTTGGAAGTGTCTCTCGCGCAAACTATTCAGTTTAGAAAAAAATGATATTTGAAACCTGAATATCATTTTTGAAGACCTATCCACACATAACCCACACGTATAGGCTTGATGAAAAAAAAAAAATTGAGTTTCAGTTCTAAGTATGGGGAACCCCAAAAATAATTGTTTTTTTTTTAAATTTTAGGTAAATATCTTAATGCGGTTTACAGAATACATCTACCTACCAAGTTGACTTTGACATACACGGACAGACAGACAGACAGACAGACATGACGAATCCATAAGTATTCCTTGTCTTTGACTACGGAACCCTAAAAACAAGGAACAGCAGGTCAAATGTCACTGAAGCTCCAAGTATCACCATATACAAGTTCAGGTTGAAGCGCTGGCTCATTGAGCCGACCTTCTACACATTCGATGAGTTCACAAGCCTAAAATTAATCTAAGTACCTAGGTAATCCAAGATATGACATGGTTTTTTGTATATTTGTGCTCTGAATTAAGCCTTACCTTGTGTGTGGTATTTCTTTTGTAGGTTTAGGCAGAAAATAACTTTGTTAATAGTAAAAGTAACGCTGTCGCTTACTCCTTGAACCATCACTGAAAGGCAAGAAGTTTGTAATGTCATTACCTACCCTCTTTGTGAGCCGTTTCTACGATATACTCTCGTATCACTCTCAAGTGACTGACGAGAGGGATCATTTTTAGTGACATAAATAACAAGACTGGGACTCATTTCTGTTAAGCCGGCTGTACACATTGGGCCAAGGTGTTGGGCCAACATGTTGGGCGAAAGTGATGCATCCCCAAGGTTGCTGTTTACACATTGGCTTACTGCATTGGCGCTTCGATGAAAGATGGACGTAGAAGTTCTTGCAGCCGCTGCTATTTATTTATACAGTGCATTTAATTATTACGTACTTGTGCACCAAAGTAGAGTGACTAGAAAGAAATGGCCCAAAAGAAGGTGGTGGATGGTGATTATTCATCGGAATAGAACGAAAAATTATTGTAAAACCTCATTGCTTGTCCACGCCGGCGCCGCCATCGCTAGGGAACGTAAATTTCACTCACGCGCAACGGTACTGTCTCCGCTGACGAGTAACAACGAACTGAACAAGACGCCAACGTGTGAAGGTGTGAACGCTGTTTGCGGAGCGCGCCACGATCCTTTTGGTTGGCACTATTCGGTTGGCCTGCCAATGTTGGCGCAAACTAGACCAATTAGCTTAGCATACCGCCAAGTACCTCTCTCCATATTGGCCCAACACGTTGGCCCAACGTCGAGGCCCAATGTATAAAGCGGGCTTTAGGGAAAGCGTAGGTAGCTTATATTCACAGTACAGTTCACACCAAATATAAATGCGTCTATGCAGTGCATTATTTAGCCTTTGTCCACCTTGCGTCGTATTTCTCAATGCTGAGGGTCGTGACCCCCTCCATGGATCACCTTCTGCCGGACGATGTTGCGCCAATGAGATCTGTTGCCAGCGAGCTGCACGGCTTCGTAGAGTTTTGAATCGAGAGTGATGCGGATCAGGAGGGCAATTCTCGGATTGTAGACATTATTTCTAAGTTAGAGATAATGTTGAAGCATGAATGTCTACAAAAAATGTCACGAAAATGTCACAATAACCATCAAATCGTATTCAATTTGAATGATTTTGGTCGACTTATGTCAATTTGTGACATCACGAGAATAGCAAATTAAGATTTTATTCGACATTCGCCATCTTTTTTCGACATGTCGAATTTGACATTATGTCGAATTCGACTTTATCTCTAAAGCACGAGAATTGCCCTCCTGGTCTGACCAACGTAACGGGGTACGGCCTCGTGGCCTCTTTTCCTCAATTTTGCCAGTGACATAAAGTGAGTGAGTTTAGCCTTTGTACCATGTTTTTATTTGACGGAATTTACAGTCATCATTAACATATAAGCCTACAGAAGTCCACTGCATAGGCACACATAGGCCTCCCCTATAGAATGCCGTGACTAGCGGCATCCATTCACTGTCTTCAAAACTTTTAAAATGTAGACGGTCCACCGAGCAGGGTTTCTTATTTATATCTGTTTTTTTTATTAATAAGCTGCATTATATATCTGGTACATTTATGTTACTATAGCTAGGCATTCACCATCAACAGTCTTTAGACGTTCACTCCTGGACGAGGCCTCCCCTATATAATGCAGTGGGGGTAATATCATATCACGCGGATCTGGGTCTCTTCAAGGCTGGAGTGAATAGGTGCCTTCTAGTCGTTTGTGCTCCATCTTCGGCCACATAGTCACTTACCAACAGGTGAGATCATGGTCAAACAAAAGTCTATCAATGTTTTACCAAAACATTTTTTTTTGGAGTTCTGTATCTTTTTTTTTTTTTATTCTACTATTTAAAATCTTTTTACATAATGTTTGCCATCAAATAGCATATACAAACCACAAAGGTTTGAGCCGCCGGGGTATTGCTTAGTAGACTGACGTTTGATGTCGATTACCAGTTTGCTGTTCATTGCGCAGTGTGTTTTAGCTTTTTTACAAGAACAGGAATATTTAAAGCACGCTGCGCAATGAATAGCAAACTAGACATCGAAATCAAGCGTTAGTCTACTACGCAATAACCCCACTGGTGCTACCTTGAGTCTATACATCAATTAGGTATATAAAGTAGGTAATTAATATAATAATTATTTTAATTTTTAACCATTTAGAATGTTCTATACGAGTACGTGATTGAGCAACCAAAAACCTCCTAGCAACCAAAAATTCCGTAAAAAACTTTAATTTGCACATTTACCATTCATTTAACATTGACAGAAATAATAATACAACTAATACAAGTACTTAATAAAAGTGGGGTAAATTTAGTAAATAATAATACAACTAATACAAGTACTTAATAAAAGTGGGGTAAATTTAGTAAATAATAATACAACTAATACAAGTACTTAATAAAAGTGGGGTAAACTTAGTAAATAATAATACAACGAATACAAGTACTTAATAAAAGTGGGGTAAATTGAGTAAATAATAATACAACTAATACAAGTACTTAATAAAAGTGGGGTAAATTTAGTAAATAATAATACAACTAATACAAGTACTTAATAAAAGTGGGGTAAACTTAGTAAATAATAATACAACGAATACAAGTACTTAATAAAAGTGGGGTAAATTTAGTAAATAATAATACAACTAATACAAGTACTTAATAAAAGTGGGGTAAATTTAGTAAATAATAATACAACTAATACAAGTACTTAATAAAAGTGGGGTAAATTTAGTAAATAATAATACAACTAATACAAGTACTTAATAAAAGTGGGGTAAACTTAGTAAATAATAATACAACGAATACAAGTACTTAATAAAAGTGGGGTAAATTTAGTAAATAATAATTCAACTAATACAAGTACTTAATAAAAGTGGGGTAAATTTAGTAAATAATAATACAACTAATACAAGTACTTAATTAAAGTGGGGTAAATTTAGTAAATAAATAAATGCTTCTTATACTATACTGCTTAAAAAATGATGTTTCAACTTAACCTTTATATTTTTAGCAGTTAAAATCTACAATCTGAGAATGTACTAACGGAACCATTATAGGATCACTTTCTTTTCATATGTCTGTCTGTCTGCCAGGACCCCTTTTTCATATGAACGGTTATAGATATCAACCTGAAATTTATACCAATATAAGGTACCTGCGTGAATCGCAACAAAGAGTGGGGTATAAATAATTTTAAATAATTATAAATTTATACAAATTTTCTATGTATAATAAAAAATATCTATCTATGTAATGTATTATATCTAGTACCCATATCACAAGCTCTGCTTTGCTTGGGGCTAGAAAATGTTGTGTGAACTGTCTAGCATTAATTATTTATTATTTATTTATTCAATTAATAATTCTGAAATATGAAATGCTAGGAGGTTTTGTGATACAAATAAAGAAAAAAGTCAAAATTCCTTAATTTTGACTTTCTTACCCGTAGAATGAATAGATGCAGTAAAAAGAAAAAAAAAGTACTTCAAAAAGGGCTCTGTCAATTTCGAAATAATTTAAGTCGCGCTCGCACTTGCCCCTTTTAGTAACATTTTATTTTTTATTTTACTTTCGTTAACAACGTTACTCAGGTGGATGCTGCTGCCCATTCCCTAGTGTAATCCCTTAGTCAGCTTTTACAACATCCACGGGACTACAATATATATGAAGTAGGCAATTACAATATTAATAACACGGAAAAGGAATCTTCCTTGTAATTTCCCCGTCACCATGAACACCCGGTAAACAGGCAGTTACATCCATACTCTCAATTTGTATTTAATTAGGTAAGTGCCGTCATTCCTTCTCCATTATCTTTTGTATGACTTCGTTCAGAGACCGCCACTCTATATAACCATCACTCCAAAGGAATAAGGTCGCTTTTCGAGTATATTGGGTGTAAAGGGAAGCTGGTAGAAAGTTTGTTCATTATATCGGCATTAAGATTCGGATGCCACACACAAGTTACTATCGCTAAGTAACCATCTTTGTGATGTTATCGAATTCGATGGAAATACTCGGACTCCTATCTTGAGTGCAATAATCACACGTAATTAACTTTGTAAAAATAACGACCTCTGTGGCGCGGCTAGCGATGGTTCGCCTGTGACGCAGGAGGCTGCGGGTTCTATTCCCGCCTCGGAACAAATATTTGTGCGATCTGCAGATATTTGTTTAGGGTGTTCTGGGTGTTTTCTATATATGCATAATAAAAAATATCTATGTTATGTATTGTATTAAGTATATCAGTTATCTAGTACCCATAACACAAGCTCTGGCTTAGCTTGGGGCTAGATAACGTTGTGTGAACTTGTCCAGCATTTTTTTTATTTTTTTTATTTTTAAAAAACCCTCAACGCAATGAAACGGCTGAACCAATTTTATAAATAAATAAATAAATAATGCTGGACAGTTTACACAACATTGTCTAGCCCCAAGCTAAGCAGAGCTTGTGGTTATGGGTACTAGACAACTGATATACTTAATACAATATATTACATAGATAGATATTTTTTATTATATATAGAAAACACCCAGAACACCCTGAACAAATATCTGCAGATCGCACAAATATTTGTTCCGAGGCGGGAATCGAACCCGCAACCTCCTGCGTCGCAGGCGAACGTTCGCCCGCCGCGTCACAGAGGTCGTCGGTTTTGATCAAACATAGCTAAGAACACTCCCGACAAATTCAACTTTAAAAAAAGAAAAAGAAAAATGAAATCGGTTCATCCGTTCGGGAGCTACGATGCCACAGACAGACACACAGACACGTCAAACTTATAACACCCCATCGCTTTTGCGTCGGGGGTTAAAAAGTAGCAATGATCGACGGTTGAAATCTGCCATTTTTGAAAGAAACGTCGTCATTTTTCATTTTATTACATTTTAATGTGTTTTTTCGAGTTATTTCGTGTAATTTTAGTGGCATTTTAACCGGTGTAACTTGGATAAATGGCACATGTGTGATGTAGTGAAATTTGAGTGTATTGCGAGTCTTTTCGAAATGGTGGATTTTTTCCTGTAAAAACTCAGTTTTTCTGCCACAATTTAAACTGGGTTAGGACTAGACGGAGACTCTTAACGACTTGACTATTAAACTATAATAATTATATCACTTGACATTGGCTAAATTGTTGCAAATAATGCACAGAAGCCATTACATAAGCTAAGAAGAAGAAGTAGCAATGATGACATTATTCAATTAGAATTTTGAAACTGGAACAAATGGCGCATCGACATAAAATGAAGTCTCATATCCTTCAAACTGGAATACACGGCGTTGCGGCAGAAATAGTGGTAGTACTTACAGGAACAAAGACATTTTAGGTCGTAGAAAGTCGTGTATAGAGGCATCTCAAACCGTTCGTCAGGGCATTCTATGGGCGAGGCCTATATGTAAGGCTGCGTTTCCATTGACGCGGAGCTGTGCGGAGATGAGCGGAGAATAGCGGTGAAAAGTGGTAAGTGTTTCCACTGAAGCAGAGAGGAGAGGAGCGGAGCGGAGCGGAGCGGAGAGGAGAGGAGCGGAGCGGAGTGGAGCTAACTTTGGAATTGCGCAATTTTGAGCTCAGTTTGTCTCCATTTTTCAGAAAGAGCATATGTCATGTTGTCGCTTAAAAAGAAAAAAAGCAATCCTTTTATATCTTTCTTTTAGCTCTCCTAGTTACCCTCCGCAACGCACCGCCCCGCTGTCCTCCGCTCCGCATCACCTCGCTACGCACCGCCCCGCTGTCCTCCGCTCCGCATCACCTCGCTTATTTTATATGAATATCCGTTCAGCTCTGCCCCGCTCCGCTCGTGCTGTTTCCATTGAAGCGGGGCAGAGATTTCGAGCATAGTGATTGGTCAATTCATGCACCGCTAAGCACCGCTCCGCCCAACTCCGCGTCAATGGAAACGCAGCCTAAAGTTATTAAATGAAGTGATATATTATGTTAGTTTCCAAGGTATTATTTACCTATGTTGCTATGGGCTTATGATTTGGTTTTAGTGCATTTCTAAATAACCCTGAAATAAAGATTTTGAATTTTAACTAACCCCCGACGCAAAAACGGCGGGGTGTTATAAGTTTGACGTGTCTGTGTGTGTGAGTGTGTGTGTTTGTGTGTGTCTGTCTGTCACATCGTAGATCCCGAACGGATGAACCGATTTCGTTTTTTTTTTGTTTGAAAGGTGAATTTGTCGGGATTGTTCTTAGCTATGTTTGATCAAAATCGGCTCAGCCGTTTCATTGAGTTGAGGTTTTTTTTTAATTTTTATAAAATTAATTACTTGTTTTATTTTGTATGTCAAACATTATACTTCAACAGGATGTCAGCTTTAGTGCATTTCAACAAGAAAATCCTTGCACAACCAGTTCACAGATTTAATTTACCGCGGCTTGTAGTGAGTAGATACTGGCTTCAACACTTTATGTTTGTTTCTTCCGAGAGCAGGAAATGAAGGAAACGGAGTATAAGCTGCAAAGCCAAGGAGATCCGGTTTGCCTTCTTAAAGTATACCTCCTATATGTAGGTATACTAGAAGTTGTACAGTCACCGACATGAGCTGATTTAGAAAGGTTTTTAACTGATTTTAGTAGAAGAAATCATAAAAAAATTACTGAAGTGTTCTAGCAGAAAAATTTAAACTTTGTCAAGATTTTAGCTTATATCCTACTATAATATCACACTAATATTATAAAAGCGGAAGTTTGTGAGTGTGTTAGTGTGTGCGTTAGTGTGTGCGTGTGTTTGTTACTTCTTCACTCTGAAACGGCTGGACGGATTTAGATGATATTTGGAATGGCGATACTTGACTCCCGGAATAACACCTAGGAACATTTTTATCCCGATATTCCCACGGGATCGAGACTTACGCGGGTGAAACCGCGGGGCGCAGCTAGTATATTATAAATACAAAAGATTGTGTGTGTGTTAGTGTGTGCGTTAGTGTGTGCGTGTGTTTGTTACTTCTTCACTCTGAATCGGCTGGACGGATTTGGATAAAATTTGGAAAGGAGATAACTGGACTCCTGGAATAACACATAAGCACATTTTTATCCCGATATTCCCACGGGATCGAGACTTACGATGGTGAAACCGCGGGGCGCAGCTAGTAATATTATAAATGCGAAAGTTTGTGAGTGTGTGAGTGTGTGCGTGTGTTTGTTACTTCTTCAGGCTGAAACGGATAGACGAATTTGGATGAAATTTGGAATGCTGATAGCTTGACTCCCGGAATCACACACACACATACGCATATTTTTATTCTGATACTCTCACGGGATCGAGACCTAGGCGGGTAACGCCGCGGGGCGCTGCTAGTTTATTATAAAGAGGTATAGATGAGTTTTAGATTTAGGAGGCAAAGTCTAGAACAATGAGCCGATTCAGAAAATTCTTTCACTAACAGGATGCTGCATTATTCCTGAGAAATAGGCTATGTTTTCTTAGATGAAAAAAAAAACAGGCTTACTGAGAAATGCACTAAACCTAACCAGTAAGCCCATATCAACATAAATACCTTAAAAACTAACAAACACATAAAAAACACTTTAAATTGATTCTTAACGAGAACCTCAAAAACTATTCGTTACATTAAATCTCAAATGATGGACTATTGATCGGCAATTTATTAATTAACTGACAGGAATTGATAAGTAGAAAACGTTTGAAGGGCAAGGGTGAAATTACAAGCACATGAAACTTTTCACCTTTATGTCTCAGGGTGGCGGGTGCAGTGCAATGCCGCATAGGGTGCGTCCTAGGTGGACGTGACCTATGAGGTAATGCACTGTTCATAGGCAGAGGTTACCGCTTAACATCAGGTGGGCCATCTGCTTGTTCCATCATTCAAGTCGCATAAAAAAAAAAAAAAAAAAAAAACCGTAGATCATTGTCGATCTGTAAGCCCAGGTTATGTGCCTTGTCGACACACTCAATGGGTTCCCCCATAAGCATAAAACTGCCAGTTGAGGGTTTTAGATTTGCTAATTTGTATCAAATCCAGCTAATTAGCTTGGTAGCTAATTGATATCAGGTGGGATATTTTTTTATTTATTTTTATTTATTTTTTTATATTACTTGGATGACGGAACAAGCAAGAGGCCCACCTGATGTTAAGCGGTAACCTCTGCCTATGAACAGTGCATTACCTCATAGGTCACGTCCACCAAGGACGCACCCTATGTGGCATTGCACTGCGCCCGCCACCCTGAGACATAAAGATGAAAAGTCTCATGTGCCTGTAATTTCACCGGCACCCTTACCCTTCAAACCGGAACACAGCAATGCGAGCACTACTGCTTTGCGGCAGAAATAGGTATGGTGGTAGTACTTCCCCGGACGAACTCTTTCACAAAAAAGCTCTACTACTACTACTACTATTTTCTTGTTCCGTCATGCAAGTAGTAAAAAAAAATAGAGGCCTCGTCCAACAGTGGACGTCTAACGCCCTGAATGGCCCCGATGATGTCGATGATACAAACTTACACTCTTCAAGTCTTTGCCCACATTATATATTTTTTTTTTTTTAATACTTCTTTGATGACTGAACTAGTAAGAGGCCCACCTGATGTTACCTACACCGACTACCCTGCTTGCATAGCATGTTATTTATTACCCAATATCGCGCTCAGGTCGCGCTGTGGTGTGTCCGGCCTAAGAATAGACCCCTCCATCTCCTCCCGTGGATGTCGTAAAAGCCGACTAAGGGATTACCCGGACTTGTTGATAAGATTTGTCCTGGCTGGTAGCTTATTATGGAATGTGTCATTACTGAAAGAAAGCGTTAGCTGAGTCAGTCGTGGGAAGCAATGGCGGCGATGAGCTCACCACTTGTCACGTCTATATTCCACGATGGTGCAACCCACTGTGAAAAGAGGCCTATTGTGGCTCTGCCTACCCCTTCAGGGAAAAAGGCGTGTGTCTATGTATGTATTTATCGCGCTCAGAAACGTTCCATAGAGGTGCGATTGTTTCTTGTTTGTCTAGTGAACTTTCAATTACGATTCGAGAATCGATAGTAGGTACTTATCAAGGGCGGGATCGTGCCGCGGCATACTAAATGATCATACTTGAGAAAGGCGAAGCAAAAATATCATATTTTAACCGACTTTATAAAATGAAGGAGGCTATCACTTCGTCGATCTGCTAATGAGCGGAATATTTTTTTTTTTTTTGATTGTGCTTGAATGACGGATCACGCAGATGGCCCACCTGATGTTAAGCGGTAACGTCTGCCTATAAACATATGCATATATGCATATATTTTTTTTAGTTTTATCATTCTCTTATTTTAGAAGTTACTGGGGGGGGGGGGGGGGGACTTTTTACCACTTTGGAAGTGTCTCTCGCGCAAACTATTCAGTTTAGAAAAAAAATATTAGAAACCTGAACATCATTTTTGTAGACCTAACACGTATAGGTTTGATCAAAATTTTTTTTTTGAGTTTCAGTTCTAAGTATGGGGAACCCCAAAAATAATTGTTTTTTTTTCAATTTTTGTATAAAAATCTTAATGCAGTTCACAGAATACATCTACCTACCAAGTTTCAACAGTATAGCGCTTATAGTTTCGAAAAAAAAGGCTGTGACATACACGGACAGACAGACAGACATGACGAATCCATAAGGGTTCCTTGTCTTTGACTACGGAACCCTAAAAAAACGCCTAAAGTGCAAGAGCACTTATAGTGTAGGCTGCTTGACTTAATTACGATGTTGGATGTTTGTTTATTTGTTAATCAATCACTCCAAAACGGCTGAACCGATTTAATGAAATTTAGTACAAACATAGATTATGACCTGGATTGAGCTACAGGCTACTTTCAATCCTGGTAAAACGCGAGCACAGCCGCGGGTAGATGCTAGTGTTACATAAAAGCTTCTTATAAACAAAGGCAGCTGGCAGGATCTAGTTTTTCTAAGAAATCTGTGCTGGGCCTTAAGGACATGGAAATATTATAAAAATATATTTCCTTTTCATTCCCTTCCTCGAAGCACTAATTGGTTTATATTTTTCTTTAGGTAATTGAAGCAAGATGCTTCCAAAGTAATATTTTTCGTGCGTATTGTAAATTATTATGAGACCTTGGGGATATTCGGATATTATGAAGGTCACAAGCAGTCGGTGGATGGAAGCGGCTCAAGACTGCTTATCATGGCATTCTTTAGGAAAGGTCTCCAGCAGTGGACTTCTATAGGATGATGTTGATGATGGTGCTATCACCATCAGATTCGTTATCAGTTTTTATGATTAGGGCACATAAAGGACATAAATAATAATAAATAAATAAATAATGCTGGACAGTTTACACAACTTTATCTAGCCCCAAGCTAAGCAGAACTTGTTGAACGAGCGAAGCGAGTTCTCTGAGTAAACTTGGAAGAATCAGCGTTTGTATGTATGTATGTATGTATGTATGTATGTTTGTCCGAGCATAACTTGCGAACCGTTAATCCGATCTTTATAAAATTTGATTGTAGGGTAGATAGTATTGGTACAATTAATTGGTAAGGTTATGAGCTATATTGGTCGGTGAGAATATCAGATCAAATGGGGTGTCATATGAAAGCCCCTCGTTTCGACATTTCAAAACTATTTTTTATAATTATTGAACTGACTTGGTTTTTGAGATATAAAAAAACAAAAAAAAAAAAAAAAAAAAAAAAAAAAAAAATGTAAAAACCAAAACCTCTAGGGTACTTCCACTAATCCTAAAACGCTGAAATTCGGTGTGTTTGTAGCTTTTATGACACAAATACTGGGAAAAGTCTAAAATATAAAACTATAACCAGTTTATCTGATTACAGTCTCAATATAAAACTCAGAACAACGCCCCTGCATTATTATTCGATCCCGCCCCTACTCTGTTCCTGCCTTTAAATTGTTTTTCATTATTTATTAAACCCTGTGGCTTGCGGCTTGGTTTGGTTGAAATTAGAATTGCACGTTTGTAAATGATCTATGGCGGTGATCTTGGTTTTTCTACGGATTCATATCTGATTCTATCACGTAGATAATGTTAAAGAACTCCCTTTTCTGCATTCGAACTCTAATAGGTCGGTCCACATAGTGAAACTCGTAGTATAGCTCTTTCCATAGCCCACTGTGCAATTTTGAGCTAGTGTATGTGGCCAATAGTTAGCGAACACGGTAAGTCATCACTGGCACGAACTGATGATGACTTACGTCTTTAGGCTCTGGGGATCGATTTTTGAGAGTCACTGAGAGAAGTCACGAATGACAAAATGTCATCGATGAATTTGAAATCACTTTTAACCAAATGTCGTATTTTTGAGAGTAATACTCTGTCTACCAACTTGAATAGGAATAGGAAAGCAATAAGATAAAGAGTAAAATTGAGTAAATACTATTCATAAATGTCAGTGCCAAAAAGAGAATTTTAGTCACCAGTGACTTCTAAAAATACGAACTTTTGGAAATCGGTGACTAATAGTCAGTTTGCTGACTATCAGTCACTTGATGACACTCAAAAATCGATCCCCTGCTCAGCTATAAGTGACGAGAAGATATTATGGCGTAGTTTCTCGAACGCTGCCCATCCGTGTCGGATTCGTCGGCTGACCCCTTTTACAAGTTGGACTACCTAGTTGAATCGATTGGCCCAAGTAGACACATTGGTCAACGATTTCGATGCTATCGCCAAGACTTTATTAATACTATGTATTATTAATCTTTGTGTCTTTTTTAAATGAAACTATTTTTAATCCCCGACGCAAAAACGACGGGGTGTTATAAGTTTGACGTGCTTGTGTGTGTGTGTGTGTGTGTGTGTCTGTCTGTGGCATTGTAGCTCACGAACGGATAACATATTTCGTTTGTGAATTCGAAGGTGAATTTGTAGGGAGTGTTCTTAGCTATGTTTGATCAAAATCGGTTCAGCCGTTTAATTGCGTTGTTTTTTTAATTTTTACAAAATGAATAATTACTTGTTGCTTCACTATTCTTTGTCGCATCTTATTGCGTCCATAAAGGGAGTGTTAATAAGCAGAGAATAAAGCCTGGGCCACCTATCAGTGGGATTGATACGGCTCCACAAAGGACATCGGCACACGGGGTCGCTCAAAGAGCTCAGTGATGCATATGTACCAACAAGGCTTTTAGCTTTTACGTAATTAATCCGAATGTCGTGTCTCGTCGAGTCAACGTTGTTAGCCGCATATCGCTTTTGTGACGTCACGTCACGTTGCACTACTTCGTAGTGCTTTTGTGACGTCCTTGCCAATCACGTGATGGGAGTTTAGAGGGATCTGGTGAAATCATTTTGGTGGTTTTACGGTTAGCTAAAAGGTATCAGTAGTACAGAAACCTTGATGGATTAAACTCCTTATTTTAAAAAAATATTCAATTTACCTAATTGAATCCAATATTTAACTTGCTTACACACAAACTGTGCTTCATATAATACTAGCAACTCGCCCCGGCTTCGCACGGGTAGCCACCAGTTAATCCCCCCCCTCCTACCCCTCCCGTCTATGTCTATATTTTGTCTTAGTTGACAAAACGTATTGAATGGAAATTGTGGAAATAAAACACATATAACTCTGAAAAGAAACAATGGAGATAATAAAAATAACACATTGTTTGATGGAACTTGAAGACTTGGATGATAGTGGGCATCGTCACGTGACTCTGTGATCTAAATCACCATCCACCGGCGACAAAGACTTGGATGATAGTGGGCATCGTCACGTGACTCTGTGATCTAAATCACCATCCACCGGCGACAAAGACCTGGATGATAGTGGGCATCGTCACGTGACTCTGTGATCTAAATCACCATCCACCGGCGACAAAGACTTGGATGATAGTGGGCATCGTCACGTGACTCTGTGATCTAAATCACCATCCACCGGCGACAAAGACTTGGATGATAGTGGGCATCGTCACGTGACTCTGTGATCTAAATCACCATCCACCGGCGACAAAGACTTGGATGATAGTGGGCATCGTCACGTGACTCTGTGATCTAAATCACCATCCACCGGCGACAAAGACTTGGATGATAGTGGGCATCGTCACGTGACTCTGTGATCTAAATCACCATCCACCGGCGACAAAGACTTGGATGATAGTGGGCATCGTCACGTGACTCTGTGATCTAAATCACCATCCACCGGCGACAAAGACTTGGATGATAGTGGGCATCGTCACGTGACTCTGTGATCTAAATCACCATCCACCGGCGACAAAGACTTGGATGATAGTGGGCATCGTCACGTGACTCTGTGATCTAAATCACCATCCACCGGCGACAAAGACTTGGATGATAGTGGGCATCGTCACGTGACTCTGTGATCTAAATCACCATCCACCGGCGACAAAGACTTGGATGATAGTGGGCATCGTCACGTGACTCTGTGATCTAAATCACCATCCACCGGCGACAAAGACTTGGATGATAGTGGGCATCGTCACGTGACTCTGTGATCTAAATCACCATCCACCGGCGACAAAGACTTGGATGATAGTGGGCATCGTCACGTGACTCTGTGATCTAAATCACCATCCACCGGCGACAAAGACTTGGATGATAGTGGGCATCGTCACGTGACTCTGTGATCTAAATCACCATCCACCGGCGACAAAGACTTGGATGATAGTGGGCATCGTCACGTGACTCTGTGATCTAAATCACCATCCACCGGCGACAAAGACTTGGATGATAGTGGGCATCGTCACGTGACTCTGTGATCTAAATCACCATCCACCGGCGACAAAGACTTGGATGATAGTGGGCATCGTCACGTGACTCTGTGATCTAAATTACCATCCACCGGCGACAAAGACTTGGATGATAGTGGGCATCGTCACGTGACTCTGTGATCTAAATCACCATCCACCGGCGACAAAGGCCTTTGAGAGTATATACACTATATCGCGGCTGTCGTCTAGACAAAGAGATTGTCATGAGGAGCATGTGAAATACACTGTAAAAATAACACTTAATTAGTTATGTAAAAATTAAAAAAAACCGTCATCGCAATGAAACGGCTGAACAGATTTTGATCAAACAAAGCTAAGAAAACTCCCGACAAATATACTTTAAAAAAAAACATAAAAAAACGGTTCATCCGTTCGGGAGCTACGATGGGACAGACAAACACACACAGATACATACACAGATACACACTCAGGCACACACACAGACATGTCAAACTTATAACACCCTGTCGTTTTTACGTCGGGGGTTAATTAAGCTGGGTCAAAAACAGTGGGCCTAGTCTAGGTTTGCTATTCGGACTATAGACAACCGAATTTCCTAGGGATAACGGATACAAACCTTAGCCTAGGCCCTCAGGACTGGAGGATACTTCTAAAACAGGCTAGGACGTGTAAATATGGTTCAAAGCTTTTGCAATACCTATAGATAGTCAGATAGTCAGTCATTTAATCATACAAAAGGTACAAGTCAAACAAATAATTTTCACAAAATGAGTCAACAAGTACACGTCGTACTTAAAACAAAAATCAAAATAACAAATATACAATAAACAAAAAACATGTCACATCTAGGAATACCTAGGTAATTAGATTAATTTGAGGCTAGTGAACATACATATTGAGTATATATGTAGTAGTTCATACAAGTTCTATTTGCCTCTCTTCCAATATCATTTATTGCAAAGAAACATTCTAATTCATTAGCGAATGTTTCAGAATGCTGAAATAAATTGGAAAAGTATTTTCGTTTTATGAAAAATGATTCGACTAAATAAGGCTTCATTCTTGAAGGTACTTACACGAATTATACTCCATCGAATACTATTTATTTTTTCGCGATTTAAACAAAATTCTCAGTGAGTATGGGCTTATTATAAGTAGCAATGAACTAAAGAATTACCTCTATCTACCTCTATTATCAGAAAATAAGCATAGAAAATAACATGAGAGCACCATTTAGAATCGCTCTGAAAAATCACGAAAAATATTAAGGTCTCAAATTAGGATTGTGTCAGCGGTTCGCCACGATCCTTGGATAAAATCCGGCCGGCCGGATGCCCGGATCCGGTCCCGGATAAGGCGTAATAGACAAACCCGATTACAGATTTCCCTCGGCGACGGTCCCGATCAACCGACCTAGGGGATCTCGAACTTAAATCGAGTTAAATGTTTGCCCCCGAAGGATTACGAACAACAAGATTCGATTCAATTTTATTGCAAACAATATTGTGAGAGAGAAGTCACTTTGATGAGTTTGATACAAGTTGTCTACTTGTAAATATATCTATTGTATTTTAATTGCTAGACATTATGACATCAAAACAAGGAAAACTAGTGGATTATAAATAAGTATTTTTGTAAAATACCTGTCAGTATCTTATCAACCCATGTCATTCCTTCCTTTATACCCAATCAAGCAAATCTCTCAAGCCGACTGACTTGAACGAATCAAGCTGACACCAGTCATCGACTCATTCAACACTCTAGAGAATGAACGACGCATCTTTTAAAAAGCTGTCAAAAATCACCACTGACTTCAAAGCCGTTGACCCGAGCAGAGCATCTAAGCAAGCCAAATTTTAGGAAGAACCGGGGGCCCCCATCAAAATTGAAGGAACAAGCTACCAGCATACTCACATAAGTCTCTTCAGCGCATCAAAATTGTGAGTCCCAAAACCTTTCCATCTGATTTTCATATTCAAGGTACTAACATGTCATAATCAAAACGTAAATTATACAGTCCAAACAGCTAACAAAAACAATACCTGAGGTGTTTCCGATAAAATACAAAAAGAGCCGCTTCAAAAAAAAATTTTAAAGATTCCTTTAGGGCAGGCAACGCATTGGCAATACCCCTGGTGTTGCAGATGTCAATAGGCGACGGTAACCGCTTACCATCAGGCGGGCCGTACGCCAGTTGAACGAGCCATTACATTAAAAAAAAAAAAAAAAAAAAAACAATACAAGCTTTTATAAAATCAGAACCGTGTGCTGATTGAAATGAGCCGTTCCGTTCCGTCTCAATCAACTGAACAGCTCGCTGTCACTATAATATTATATTGCCATCAGAACTTGATAGTAAGGCAAACCAGCTCAATCGGTTGAGGTTAACTGTTTCAAAATTCAGTTTCAAGATTTGTCCTACACTAACTCTACTTAAAAACAATACATCAAGATGATGAAGGTTGCCACTTGTGGAGATTTCAATGGACGCTTAAAAAGCCCATGGGGACTCTGCCCATCTCTCAGAGAAACGCGTATTATACGACGAGTCAAGTGTCTCCCTCTCAAGATCAGCCTTCCCTAGGTGAGTAGGTACTTATGAAATAGGATTATTTTGCAATTGAATTTATTGAGCAAACTCAATGATAATAAGTATACATAAAATGTGATTTGAATAGATGGCATTCGATCTGCGATTTTGTCACCCCGTCTCTAGAGGTTTTATAAAAGTTTTACGCGTCGTAAACCCATAGTAAACACCGCGGGTGACATGAAAAACCCATGCTTATTCGAAAGTGGGGATTTACTCGTGGTTGCCTTTTGTGCCAGATATAATAAAAAAGGGACGGACAATCTTCTATACGTCACATCCGAGACTGAGGACAGTTTTAGTGAGATTTGTCTGAGATCATTCAGATTTTAGGCTGAGAAAATTAACGTTTAAAGCTCAAATCAAGTCTGAAGGTTTGTTGAAACAAACGTCTATTCCAACCTGTTCTATTGAGTAGTTCTGTTGGAAGAACTACTGGGTTTTTTACCATTAGTTCTGTTTACAGAACAAATGGAAAATGAATTCCCAGTAGTTCTGTTCACGAATCATGTGATTCAAAACGACTTCTTCACCATGCAATAGCATTACAGAAGGATGGGACTATGTTAAAACCCAAGGGCTGGATTTTAGCGAAAGGTGCGGTGCGACTTGGATAAGTTAATGATGTATACGAGTATTCAATGGTCACATTTGAACCAAGAGAGTCTACAAACAAACTTTAAACACGTATTGTGATAAACACAAGTGTTGATATTTTTTGAAACTATCATGGTTTTGTATATCGGGAACATATAAAACTCAAAAATCATGGTAAATATCCCGTTTCTAGTGAAAATTACAAGTGTTGATGTTGACTCAATTATCCAATAGAGATGAGATATTGCATATAGGTTCCAACTGTGGTGACGGCGAACTGATCCTCGGACCTCGGTGATATAAAGTAGCTTAACCGTGTTTGAATCATTATGACGAGCTCGCTGTATCAATTACAATTCATCACCATCACCATTATACGGAAGGCAAATTGTTTGAGAAGTTACAAAGACTGAAAAGTAGAAACTCGTGTCGGAACCAAAGAACTGAAAACAAATTTGACAGACAAGGGATCTCGCAAAAAGGTTCCGTCAAGAAATTACAACTCAAACAAGGAACTTTGAAATGTTTGTACTAATTATAATTATTCTCTTTTTCTTTTATCTTCCCTTAATTAAAATTAAATAGACCTTTTGCCATAAATTTTTTTGAGTGGCATAACATTATCATTGTTTTATATTATGTCCCTTTGAAGTTGTAGGACTTTTTTTTTTTTTTTTTTATACTACTTGGATGACGGAACTAGCAATTGGCGCACCTGATGTTAAGCGGTAACCTCTGCCTATGAACAGTGCATTACCTCATAGGTCACGTCCACCAAGGACGCACCCTATGTGGCATTGCACTGCGCCCGCCACCCTGAGACATAAAGATGAAAAGTCTCATGTGCCTGTAATTTCACCGGCACCCTTACCCTTCAAACCGGAACACAGCAATGCGAGCACTACTGCTTTGCGGCAGAAATAGGTATGGTGGTAGTACTTCCCCGGACGAACTCTTGCAGTTGTAGGACTTGCGAACTTCCTCACGATATCATCTTTCACTTGTTCGAAAGATAGATAGATAGATTAACACTTTATTGTACACCAAAAAATAATAATAATAAACACAATAATACTAGGATTAACGAAATTAAATTAAAGTGCAATGGGCGGCCTATCGCTGAAACCGATTTCTTTCAGGCAACCTTTGGATGGACAGTAATGAGTGAAGTAATAACGAACGACGGTGCACAGAGTAAAATAAATAAATAATAACAACAATAATAATGATAGATGAATAAGAAAACGTTTACATAATTCGAATACATAATATACTATAGTAAAATACACTACTACATAGCGATGAAGTTAAATACTACATTATGTGCCCTACTATTTCTACCAATAAGCTTAAAACGTGGACAGGTCCGACAGATAATGATTTTTGAGCTTTAGCTTGAATGTGTGCAGGGAAGATGCTTGTCTGATTTCCACCGGCAAAGCATTCCACAGACGCACAGCTTTGACTGTGAAATAATTCCCATAAAAGGAACTGCTGTGCATATAGGCATTCTGAGCGAAATTTTTTCGAAAGCTCGAAGACTAGAAAAAAAAATACAACTAATTGAAGCCTACGGTTCCCCTGCAAAATAAATCAGTTGTAGAAAAACGTGATTTCTTCAAGTGGCATTTGTTCTGCAACCTGGATCACCTGCAAGCTCCATCCATTCGATACACTCTAATACCTCATTATCATATAAGACTATTGAAGTCTACTGTTGGGCATAGGTCTCCACATAGAAAGTCACGACGAACAAGCCTTGAGCTGCCTCCATCCACCTACTTTTTTTTTTTTTTTTTTTTTTTTTTAACATTGATAGACCTTTGTTTGACCACGATCTCACGTGTTGGTAAGTGACGATGTGGCCGAAGATGAAGCACAAAGGTCTAGAAGGCACCTATTCACTCTTGACTTGAAGAGACCCAGATTATAGTTTTCAGGAAGGACAGACGACGGTAGTGTATTCCACTCAGCAGTTCGCATTATAAAGGTAGAACTGAAACGTTTTGTGCGAATAGAAGGTATACCAATGAGGTAAGGATGGTACTGAGCCGTACGCCTGCTCGTCCTATGATGAAAAGGAGATGGTGGGATCAGATCGTGCAGTTCCTGGGAGCATTCACCGAAATGTAACCTATAGAAGATCGCAAGGCATGCAACCTTACGGCGGTGCTCGAGACTCTGGATCTTACTTCTATAATGTCGTTGGTCCATCGAGAGCTTCCTCTTCTCTCTTCCTCTTCTGCATTGTCTGATTTGTGGTCGCCACTCGAGAACCTTTATTCCTTATCGGTTATCAGTCCTGTAAGTTATTATTTAGTCTGCCCATTGGCACTGCAACTTGCTAATTCTGAGAGCTATGGCAGTGATATTGATCCTTCTTACACGTACGCAGTTTATGCATACCTACACAAGATGCCTACATGCGTACAAAATGTTATATCAGAAGCCCAATTCTCGTAATAAAAAACAGTCAAATTAAAGTTCGGATCATGTTACGATCTAGTGTCGAAGTCACAAACGTCAAAAATGGTATTCTGCTCACCTGACAATACAACGCGGAATGTGATTATATCGAAATGTGACTGTAACTTGAATGTTTCAAAGTTCTGAGAATTCTCTCTTTCACTCTTTACAATTATTATATAGCACTATCCTACTCTAATATATGGTCGCAAGAACCGAAAGTAGATTATATTGTTATTATGAGGGAGCAGTATACCAATTTCTCAGTCAATTTACAATACAATATCGTTTCGGTCAACTTGCAGCGTGGTTATAAAATAATTAAGAGAATTGGGCTTCTGATATTTGTTCAAGGTTAGCGCTGTTGCGCGAGGATAAAAATGGTGTCTACATCATTCAAAGCGTAGAGTAAGAATTACCCAAATTCATTGTTTACGACTACATTTATTTTCTTGTTCCGCGTAAAAAAACACTTCCTTCAGAACCACTTTTGTACAAAATCATATAAATAAAAAATCAGTACCTTCTTGGAATCATACACAATGTTGTTTTCGTAAGGTTCCTAATTTATTTCGTTATCTTCATATTCAAAGATATTTTGAAGTTTATTGCTGCGAGTACCAGAGCCGAGTAGGTACTTTGTTTATGCTTGGATGCGACAGCTACAACATGAACATAACCACAGATAAAGTAAAACTATACCTACTAGTATAACTTAACCATGTTCATAAAGCCCGTGTTACACAGGTGAAGTGGTTAAGCACAGTGAGTAAGCACAGTGGTGTTAACTGATCGGTCAGTGGCGACTAAACTTATCGTGGAAGCTGCCTTGCCAGTGGAGCCAAATATAATCGTTTTCAATTTCTTGAACAGTGTCAGACCAAGCGCGCCTTCTCAACCCCACGCTGCACTCGAGCCGTCACTTGGCGTAGATGTAAATAGTTAAATTTGTATAGGTACGTGCGATTTTGCGCATAATACTTTATTTCGCGACGTTGCTTTGTCCATCTTGACGAAGAAATGCCACTTTACTGGCTTTAGTGTAAACAGTGACTTGTCCAGGTGCTCACCAATCGCCTCTGTACATGTACTCGCCACTTGTACTCGTCACTTCGCTAAACACTTCACTAATGTAAACGGGGTCTTAGACCCAGTATAATCGGCAGGGCTGTTAAAGATAACAAGCTAGAATTGACGAAAGGTCTTCGGAAGCTGGTGATACTGGGAACCACGATTTAAATCTCGAATTAGTGAATTTACAACGTCAATCTTCAAGAGCTCTATTGAATTCAGTTAAATATGAGCTCATCAAGGTAACTGAAGGGGCCGTATAGGTGATAACCATCCGGTACGGAGGCCTGCGTTGCTCGATGCTTCAATCATCGATGAAGATGATCAAAATCACTAACTACAAAACACAATTGAGTTATTAAAGCGAAATTATTAATGAGCATGTTTTTCAAAAGCTACATAACTTAACCACATACATAGTCCTGATCCCACAATAAGATTCTCAGTGTCGTGTGTACCAGGAACTACGAGTACCATAACACCCAGACCCGGAATTTGCAGATCTTGCAAACATTTGTGCAAGACCTCTGTGGCGCGGCTGGCGATGGTTCGCCTGCGACGCAGGAGGTTGCGGGTTCGATTCCCGCCTCGCAACAAATATTTGTGCGATCGCAGATATTTGTTCAGGGTGTTCTGGGTGTTTTCTATGTATTATAAAAAATATCTATCTATATAATATATTGTATTAAGTATATCAGTTAACTAGTACCCATAACAGAAGCCCTGGCTTAGCTTGGGGCTAGATAATGTTGTGTGAACTTGTCCAGCATTATTTATTATTTATTATTATTTATTTATTTGTTCCACAACATTGAGTTTTTGTATTGCTTTTTCACATAGAGTTAAACTTATTGATTAGGTAATAGATCGAACAGGGAAGAGCCTCAACTTATATTCAGTTGACTTCATGCATGATGGTACCTAAATTAGTTTTGAATAGAGTTATGTTTTAGAGCTGTGTGTATATATGATTTATGTGTTAAATACAATTGCATGTCCAAAATGGATTCAATGTGTGACACCTATTCTAAAATAATTAAAATAAGACCTACTATGTACCATAATTGTTGCAATAAAGATTTTGAATTATGAATTAGAGCTATTTTGAATATTTTTTTATGTTTTATGTACAAAATTGATTGCCTACTTTTAATTAAAAAATTGATAAAGTTGAAGGTAGAATAAACGAATAGACAAACATATACCATAGCAAAACATTTACCTCAAGCAACCCCTAATCATTCTGCCCCGTTTAATACAAGGCCACTCGATAGACCTATATTAAAATAGAGAGTGATTTTACAACAAAGCTGTTGTAAAGATTATTTTGTAATTTTCAGCATGTCAACGGAAAAATGCTTAATGTCTTATCGAGGCCAACTTCTATTATTTATTTAGAAGCTTAAAAGCAATTCTAAGTAAACTCTCATCCCTGAAAGGCCACAATATTCGATAGACATAACTAGGACAAGGCCCTCGTCAGAACGGATCGTCTAGTGAAATTGTTGGCTTAATCTTAATTATTAAAAAGGCTTCGGAAGGAAAAACAATTTTTTTTTATCAACGATCAGCTTGTGATGCGATCTGTGAATGTTACATACCTACCTCATATAAAAGAGTGATTTAGGCTAAAATTTGTTATTTTTAAGGAAATAAAATCGGATATACGGTCAAACAAGTAATTAATTTTGTAAAAATTTAAAAAACTCTCAACGCAATGAAACGGCTGAACCGATTTTGATCAAACATAGCTAAGAACACTCCCGATAAATTAACCTTTCAAACAAACCAAAAAACGGTTCATCCGTTCGGGAGCTACGATGGGACAGACACACACACACACACACACACTCACACACAAACACACACAGACACGTCAAACTTATAACACCCCTTCGTTTTTGCGTCGGGGGTTAAATAAGAAAAGAGAACAAACACGGCTCGGCTATATTTGATGATCCTTCTTACTACTAGCTCTTTGCGAAACATTCTATTACTATCCTACCCAGTAATTTTATACGTTGGTGTCCATAAATCAAGCATAACAGTTCATCGAATGATGCCTATGATGATGAAGCGATGGTAGCCTAACGGTTCAATAGTGCAACTCAGAATCCAACGATACCGGGTTTGATCCTAGGCTCCACACCAATGACTTTTCTAAGTTATGTGTGGATTTCCATCGCTCTGTGCTTCGGAGGGCACGTTAAGCTGTCGGTCCCGGCTGTTATTGATTAATAGCAGTCGATAAGCCATGTCAGAAGCCCTCGGGCGGCTTGACAAACTCTGACACCAGAGGCCAGCACTACCTCATACGAAACGACGAAACGACGACGATCGATTGAAAAAAGTAATCAGGGGACAGCCATACCCAAGATTTCTTGGAAAGCTCAAGATAAGTGTCACGTACATAGTTTTCTTTGAATTGGGCGATTTCTGCGAGTGTGATTTCGACACCGGGGGTCTTTTTCAGTTGTTTTGTGAGGAAAAATATAATGTTAACATGACGACACTTTTGTAGGTAGCTTGTAACTTATTTTTATAGGCTAGGGTTAGGAAAACACACTGAACTCTGGCTTAACCAAATAATTACACTTTTAATAAAAATATCAAAAAGCACCACTCTTTCATTTGGGATGGTGTTTCAAACCATTCACTCTTTACTACGACTGTACGTACTTCACTAACATTGTTCAATAATTATCACTCTCAGGTCACTTGATTGATTCGCACTAAAAGCCAATTTACGACTGCCTGTTTTTTTTTAATGGACATTTAAGGTGGGGTGCTACGCAAAATTACCAATCTTAGATTAGATTTTTAAATGACTAAATCAAGTACAATATTCAAATTAAAAATATACTTTCATTATAATACTGAAGGATCACCCAGACAGAAATACGACAGGACAACATTTTCTTGATAAAAAAAACACAAAGTTACCTGTAACTTTTGGCTAGATTAGATTGTTTGTCAATATGGTACAGATTATTGGGTCAAAGATTAGATACATCAAATCAATACAATAAAACGGAGGGTTCACAACGTTTTTTTTTTAAATTATCTATATTTCACGAGATATTCAATAAAAACCGCTTTTTCGAGCGGCGCGTGGCGTTTTTTTTTGTATGAAGATTTCTGCCTGGCGGGAGCGCAGTCTGAATGCAGCAGATCTCCCCGAATATTAGGTCAGCTGCATTAAAAGTCATGACCATCTGATTGTCATGACTGGTTTACCGAGCTTTTGGCAAGTGCAGATGGCGCTCAACCGGTTAAAATTAGGTTGGGGCAACACGAACACCACTTAGGTACGGACTTCAGTTTGGGCTGTTTTGCCAGGATGGGTATCGGGAAAAATGCACCGGAACATGCTTGTACCGGTTTAGGGTTAGGTACAGAAGGTACTAAGGAGGTTCGTCGAGCCCCGCCGGCGGGGTCGGTGTATTGAAGGATTTGGTAAATTCTGTGTCGTGACTGGATGACATCATCCATATCATCCTTATCACATAGATATCACTACCACATTAGCCACATCATCAGGATCACCAAGAACGTGTCCTAGTCTACGTAGGGACTACTGACTGCTCGTCGAGCGAACTCCGCTTATATACGTGATCAATATAAATCTAGAACGTTCTAGTACTATCGAGCAATTACTAGAACTCACTCGAACCATCCAGAAAGGACAGATGTATACAAGCGTCCTGCTCATTAGACCGACTTTGTTTTATATATATAGATTATGTAATTATACATAATCTATATATATAAAACAAAGTCGTGTTGGTTACACCAATTATAACTCAAGAACGGTTGAACCGATATGGCTGAAAATTGGTGGGGAGGTAGCTTAGAACCAGGAGAAACACATAGGGGGGAGGGGGCTGTATTTCACCGGTGGCTACCCGTGCGAAGCCGGGGCGAGTCGCTAGTAATCTATAAACTAGTGCGTCAACAAGTCAACAGAGGCTCGAATTGAGTTTTACTCTAATCGGTCATCGTAACACTATCATTTTTAGGGTTCCGTAGTCAAAGACAAGGAACCCTTATAGATTCGTCATGTCTGTCTGTCTGTCTGTCTGTCTGTCCGTGTATGTCACAGCCTTTTTTTTCCGAAACTATAAGAGCTATACTGTTGAAACTTAGTAGGTAGATGTATTCTGTGAACAGCATTAAGATTTTTACACAAAAATTGAAAAAAAAAACTATTATTTTTGAGGTTCCCCATACTTAGAACTGAAACTCAATTTTTTTTTCATTAAACCTATAGGTGTATGGATAGGTCTTTAAAAATCATGTTGAGGTTTCTAATATAATTTTTTTCTAAACTGAATAGTTTGCACGAGAGACACTTCCAACGTGGTAAAAAGTGTGTACCCCCTCCATAACATCTAAAATAAGAGAATGATAAAACTAAAAAAAATATATGATGTACAATAATTTTTGTCCATGTAAACTTTCACTCAAAATTGGTAGATCTAGTAAGTAGTTTTTTTTAATACGTCATTAATCGTAATCCATCCAAGAACTTTTATATTATGTTACTTGCTGCTACGGAACCCTTCATGGGCGAGTCCGACTCGCACTTTGCCGCTTTTTTGTGAATTAAATCACGGTTCATACTTTTTAGGCAGTGCTTTTATGGATTGTTTATTTTTACTCTGCGTTAGCGATCGTGGTAGAAGATTTAATGGAAAGATAAATAAAAGAATGAAGTTTACCAGTAAATACTTTGTTTTAAACCAACAAACAGAAGTCAATCCAATTCAAACCATTATCTTAAAACATTAAACTAACAATAAGTTATATTGAAATCTAAGCAGTTGAAATTAGTTCAAGTTATGTTCTCGTTGTGAAATAGAAGAAATAATATAACTATCTTACAGAGCTTTTACTAAACAACGCTAAAATTTGAACTAATCTCTAATTGAATCGAGAGTTGAGCATATATTTTTAGACAGATTTCAATTCGCTTGTGATTCAGATTGTGATTAGGTCTGGAATGCGGGCACTATACAGACATGAATATGAGTCAATGGCACGCAAGTTGTGGAATGATCTCCCTGCTGAAGTTTTCCCTAGCGACTACAGTATGGGGTTCTTCAAAAGGGGTGTTTGGAAATTTTTAAAGGGTTGGCAACGCGCGTGTGATGCCTCTGGTATTCATAGGCTACGGTAACCGCTTACCGGTGGGCCGTAAACTTGCTTGGTACCTTGGTAGTATAAAAAAAAAAAAAAAAAAAGCGTTGTTCAATTAAGCTTAAAGCCAGAGATAGTACATTTATTTACACAAAGAATAATACAAGGTATGTACAAAATACATATGAAACAGTTGTGCCACCTGAAGACCGCTGCAAGCGATCTAAAGGTAGCTCGACTGATCCAAATCACTACCAGACGATAGTTCAATTAAATTGATGCCAATGTTCACCAACACACATAAACATGTTTATTGCGTTTCCAAAATATACTATAATTTAAAAATAATGATGAAATCTCCTTATAGGTAAAAAATACTTGTCATAGGAGATTTCGCTCTTGTTTAGAAATTAAAATTTAATTAATTAATTTAGTCTAATTTTATGGTTCGATCCATATGAAAGCCTAGGCAAGCATCGGTCATGATGAGTGATGATTGATAATGCATTCAAACATCTGTGAAAAATATTGGTGAACTTGAGCCTGAGGCACAGAATATTATTGACCGAGCGAGCAAACCTTGCAACAACAACTGCATCTGTCCAGATGTATACAGATGTAACAGAGCCCCTCCGTATGACACTCTGTAATATGTTTTTTTTTTTTCTTTTTATCGATGTCTTATCGGCTGAATCTTACGTGTAATTTCACTAGTCTTTTTTATTAATAACATTATCACATAATATTTACAATTTTTAACGATGCAATTGCTGATTTTTCTTTAAATGTTGGTAACATTGATCATTTTACAGTCTGTTCTGTTTTGTCGTTGTTTGACTTGTTTGTTTGACTTTCGAGTAGGTAATGTGTTCATTGACATTTTAATTTAAAAATTTCTGGTTTTTTAATTCACAATCTCTATTTGCTTTTTTCATTGACATTCCTGTATTTTAAATGTAAGTCTGTAAGTTAAATTTATTTAAGTGATAGGTAATCCAAGTATATCTACCGTGTTTTATATTGTCTGCATGTTTTCAGTACCTTTAGTATAAAGAGAATTGTTTTTTGACATGTCTAAGTGCATATATTGTGAATATAGATAAATAAATAAATGAAATGAAATGAAACGACTCCACTTTACCTGTATGTCTCACTTTTTTACCGCCTCTTGGATCCGAATAGTAGCAACCTCTCGACCGGTTTAGCTCATAATCTAACCTACAATTGTACCAATACCTATCTACCAAATTTTATGAAGTAAGTTACTCTCAGACAAACAAACATAGCAACATGCAAACGCCGATTCTACTAGGTTGACTCATCAAAAACATAAGTTAATAATCGAAATGAAAACTACTGTCACACAAAATACGGGGGCTGGTTCTGTCAGATACGGAAACGGGATCAGCAAAACTCATTTCAAGTTGACAGCTGAGATCCTGGATCGTATATATGCGTTGTTTATTTCGGTGTCTTTGACTTTTCAATTTATGTACCTCTCTCGTTGGGTTGACAGGGAAAAACCAGGAAATTTATGTCAGAAGGTACTACGATAGTGCTACGCATATGCTACGGCGTAGCAATTATTGTTACCACGCGAGTGCCAATATCTTTCCATAGAGGCAAGGGTTTCTCAAATTCAGGTTTTTCCTTTTATTTGTATCTAAAAGGCTCCTAGCATTGCTTTCTACATTGTGGGGTCACTGGTATTCAAATATACATGAGATCATAGATTTTTTTATTCAACGAAAATGGACTCTCATGATCGGAATAATAAAGTTTGATTTACGATATTAAACGTAAATTGATATTAAGTTTCAACAAAATATTCTTATAAAAGTAATTTATTTGTAATAATTAAAAATACCCCTTCACGCAATGAAACGGCTGAACCGATTTTGATCAAACATAGCTAAGAACAGTAACGACAAATTCACGTTTCAAAAAAAAAAAACACTAAGTCGGTTCATCCATTCGGGAGCTACGATGCAACAGACAGACACACACACCCAGACACACACACAGACACACAGACATGTCAAACTTATAACACCCCGTCGTTTTTGCGTCGTAGGTTAAAACACATCTAGATTACTTATTTTTGGGTTGCTTACATAATATCTAGTGACTAACTGGATTTTCTGCATACATGTCGCAGCCAACTGTTAGAATCTCACAGGGAATCCTAGTGTAGGATCAGGACTATGTATGTGACTGTTGAGTGTTATTTAATGTTATGAATAAACAATTCTAGGACCTTGAGAAAATAGCTATATTATTACTAACGTGAGAATATAATCCCCAGATAGGTGTTTTAAAACTATTTTACTAGCCTTTCTACATACAAATCTGATTTAAAAACAAATCAATTAAATGGCTAACTGTCCAGTCAAACAGCTGGAACGGGCTAGCCATCCAATTAAACGGCTGATTCAACCAGTTGGCAGCGACATGCGTATTGAAATAATGCCAAATAATGTTAGTAGTAGTAGAGCTTTTTTGTGAAAGAGTTCGTCCTGGGAAGTACTACCACCATACCTATTTCTGCCGCAAAGCAGTAGTGCTCGCATTGCTGTGTTACGGTTTGAAGGGTGAGGGTACCGGTGAAATTACAGGCACATGAGAGTTTTCATCTTTATGTCTCAAGGTGGCGGGCGCAGGGAAATGCCACATAGGGCGCGTCCTAGGTGGACGTGACCTATGAGGTAACGCACTGTTCATAGGCAGAGGTTACCGCTTAACATCAGGTGGGCCATCAGCTTGTTCCGTCATTCAAGTAGCATACAAAAAAAAAACCTTCTTTCCAAATTTAAATATGTAAATAATGCTACTAGCTTGAAATAATGACTAGTACGTAATGTATAAAGACATTAGACTTCCCAACTCTAGGTCAATGGTCCAAGTAGGTCGTTGTGACCTTCGTAAGCCAAATGAGCAGGGTTCCGCTCCATTTCCAGTGATCGGCTTAATTACATACTTCCTTGGGATTACCGGACACCTTCCTCAAGATTTGTGGACTCTGGCCTGGGGCTTACGGGTTTATTGGCAGCTTGCACCCTGACTTGTGATACTACTATTGAGGATAGTTTGAGATAAGATCTGATGGAATAAAGCGTTCATTGCGTAAACTGTTGTTGATTCATCAACATTTTAGACTGATGCAATCAAAGGCAGGGATTTGGATCAAATTGGAAATACAAAAATTTAGAGTCAGACTCCAAATAATAAATAAAAAACAATAAAAAATCTTTATTGACATGGTACATAATATGTTACTGAATCCATAGGCTCCCAAACTAGTTTAAAAACTGTATATCAGGAGCCAGTGGCTTCTCCCACCTTATACCACAGTTAATTATGTCCTAAGCAAACTAAAAAAAAAACAATAAAAAGAAAAAACTAAAACTAAAAAGCCAAAACAAAAAAACAAAACAAAATAACAGGACAATACCCCATCCTATGCATGCACTAACACAGCGCCCAAATGCTTGACTCTAAAAAATTAGAATTTAAGTTTTGAATATTCACAGATCTCTGAAACGAAAAATGGTTTTCACACACCCGCACCAACGACACCCCATACCATGGAATACAAAAAAAGTATCCCAAAAAAGTTATTGATATGTATACACATGCCAAATTACAGCTTTCTAGTACTAAGAGTTTCTGAGATAAGCCGCGGACAGACATATAGACAGACGGACTACAGAACCCTCAAAATGTTATTTTGCTTTTAGTCCACTATTTATATTTCAAGTATCTAAGAGCATTTACAAGGCTAACAGTGTCAAATAGTCGAACAAAATTTGACAGTTGAGTGACACTTCGATAAGAACTACCTACTCAAATAATGGGTTGTATGGATACTAGCAGTGCCCCGCGGTTTCACCCGCGTAAGTCTCGATCCCGTGGAATATCGGGATAAAAATGTGCTTATGTGTTAATCCGGGAGTTTAGTTATCTCCATTACAAATTTCTTGCAAATCCGTCTAGCCGTTTCAGCGTGAAGAAGTAACAAACACACTCACACATAAACTTCCGCATTAATAATATTAGTGTGACTAGCAACGCCCCATGGTTTCACCCGCGTAAGTCTCGATCCCGTGGGAATATCGGGATAAAAATGTGCTTATGTGTTATTCCGGGAGTCCAGTTATCTCCGTTACAAATTTCATGCAAATCCGTCTAGCCGTTTCAGCGAGAAGAAGTAACAAACACACTCCCACACAAACTTTCGCCTTAAGGTATAATATTAGTGTGTATGTGATGTGATTAGTAGGATAGTAGGATTTCTAGGATACGGCTGTTAGTCTCAAATTGTTTCATCAAGGTGTACACGTATTTACGGCATTCTTATTTAATCGTCTTGGTGGTTTTTCTGTGGAATCGTTTAGCAAAACCAAGAACTAGTTTTTTAAGCCCTACTGTGATCTAAATTTCACACTCAAATATAAATCTTATGTAATGTACGTGGATCTTAGCTAATGCCGGCGCAGTATTTCACGACTACCCGCGCTTGGGCGTTTTTATTGCGCCGAGTCAGGCGATTTGTGTCACTTCAAATCGGCTTGCAATGCAAAATGAACTTTATCAAGCTGGCTCTGGATTCAATATGATGACGAATGCCAGCATTTTGAGTCACGAAAATGTTGAGTGTACGCTCTCTTGTATATTAAGCCCTGACCAAAACAGGCGTGTCATAAGTTTGAAGTGTTTTATAATAAATACATTACACAATACACTCAGTGTATCTGTGTATCTATCTGTGGCTTCGCAGCTCCCAAACGGATGAACCGAGATTGATTTAGTTTTTTTGATGTGTAATATCTTTTTTCTCGCTTACCAGCTCGCATTTTAACGAGAGGTTAATAGCGTGCGTATTTGTACTTCCAGCAAATAAAATGAATGGACGGGCCTTAGGGAACGATAGTTTTGAAGCTTCTAAACAGACCTAGCTAGTACACTTCGCTTCAGTCAGTCTTTGTCACGGCAACGAGTGCCAGCTATGCTGAAAAATACCAAAATTAGATACCTTGGTGATACAATGCCTTCCTGTGCTTTTCTGCAAGTGCAAACAACACAAGAAATACAAATAAAGCTTCAGGCATCGCATTTCATTCGTAAGTAAAGGTTTTGTAATATAATTTTCATCAATTGATAAAAAACTTATAAATTGTCGTGTAGTAGGAAAACTACATAAGTAACACATTTTGCGAAATCGACTTTATTGCATGGTTATGATGGTCCATACATGTCGATGGACACGTCTTGCTCTAGAGGACGAGCGACAAGGAGGACTACGCCCCAGGACATTATCTCAATGTTCCCCACTCTGAATGAAAGTTAACAGACACAAGTTTATACTCGTAGATAGTTTTAATTTTAGTCGACATACCTTTTTCTTTTTGATACTTAGAATTATTGTGTTCCACAAATTTATTTCATTTTGTTGATTTTATAAGCAATAGTCGTATGATAAGTTTGTTATGTCACTTACTTTGAATTTAAAAGTCTGCTAAAATAATGTAGGTGTTTCAGTATTTTTCTAATATTCAGTCTTGATAAAAAGAAATGATTATGAAGACGACCTCTGTGGCGCGGCGGGCGAACGTTCGCCTGCGACGCAGGAGGTTGCGGGTTCGATTCCCGCCTCGGAACAAATACTTGTGCGATCCGCAGATATTTGTTCAGGGTGTTCTGGGTATTTTCTATATATAATAAAAAATATCTATCTATGTTGATATTGTATTAAGTGTATCAGTTGTCTAGTACCCATAACACAAGCTCTGCTTAGCTTGGGGCTAGATAATGTTGTGTGAACTGTCCAGATATATTTATTTATTTATTTATTATTATAAGTTGGTTTTATTATAAAATTTATTTTAATATTATTTAAATCTATACCCATGGATAGGATTGTCATATTCAAATAAGTAAATAATAGATCATTTCATGATTTCACTATTAAGGGAAAATTAAATAATGGCACTTATCATTAGCTTTTTGTACCTCAGTGGAGATCATTGACGTGGAATGCCATATAGGGCGCGTCCTAGGTGGACGTGACCTGAGGTAATGCACTGTTCATAGGCAGAGGGTACCACTTAACATCAGGTGGGCCATCTTCTTGATCTGTCATTCCAAGTAGTATAAAAAAACTCATTGTGCAAAAGTCTTAAAACTGCACTCTGCAGTTTCTTAAATACTGGAATTTTTATACATTTATGTTTCCGTACGATTTTTATGATATTTTCTTAGTTTATTGAGTGATGCAAAATATATTTTTCACAAATTGATTGAGCTGAAGACCTTAGTTGGACTTGCTTTTCTATTGATTTATATTGTGTATGTTTGAGAGCTGAAAAATAGATACGTAACTACATAAAACAGAAGGGAACCATGTATTTTTGTAAAAGCTTCATTCAATAATTGCATTTTTTTCGGCGATTTTTTGTACTATAAACCTACTGAAATAACTTTAGAAAACACATTGCATCTGTTAAAGTATTAAGTATTTTAAAAAATACAGTTTTTAAGAAGTTCAATAATTTAATTTCACCTAGTTTATTTACAAGACCGCCAGGAGTGGCGCTATAGAGAAGAGGCCTTTACTCAGCAGTGGCTGGATAGATAGATAGATAGTTTATTTGTTGACCGTACCCTAAATCAGAATTGTCTTATTTTTCACGGACGTTTTGTATGGGTAAGGCCAGTCCATTTATTTTACTTTGGTCGAAGCTTCCAGCCATGTTAGTTAGTTGTATGTTAGTTTTATTTTTCGTTGTTTCTCTGTGTGTGTGTGTGTGTGTCTTTTAGTGTGCAATATTGTTTGTTAACTCATGTTGTTGATACAAATAAATGTTATTTCTTTCTTTCTTTCTTTCTTTCTTTCTTTCTTTCCATGTTGCTTATTACCAAAGAGGTGATATGTCAGATGTCATGTGATTAACATTAGGCTCGCTCGTTATTTTTATTTGAAAGTTGACTTGATCGGGATGTACAGTGTTAATTGGTGCTGCTGTTTCCAGGAACAGCAGGTCGCAGTATTTTCTTGAAAGGAACTCAAGCATTTGCATGGACTGAAAGCCGATAGCACAATTTATTTTTACCTGTGGCGACATCTAGCCATAAATAGGGTAATTGACTTTGTGAACTCAAAATTTCACGTGTGTTCCGTCATAAGTATTTAGTTAATAAAATTAACTAGTTTCAAATTGAATTGTGCTGACACCATAGATTTAGTAGCGAAAAAATTCTACGTCTATGGCTGACACACGCTAACTGTGACTTTTCATTACCTAAGGTCACTCCTACTGGGGTATAGTGAGATTGAACGGGATGTAACGCATCGGATCAACTCAGGGTGTATGAAATGGCAAGGTCACAGCAACAACATGTAACCCACGGATGCCACTCAAGTTGAAGGGTAAAATTTATAAATCCGTAATAAGACCTGACTTTATGTATGGATTGGAATGCTGGGCCATGACGAAGATGGATGAAAGAAGATTGCATGCAGCAGATAATGTTGAGATGGATGTGTGGAGGAACAAGGATGTATAAAATAAGGAATGAGTATAATAAGAGGAAGTTTGAAAGTTGCACCAGTGACTGAAAAGTAGAAAAGAAATCGTTTAGCTTGGTATGGGCATGTTATGAGGAGTATGAAACGCATGTAACTAAGAAAGTTATGAATATGAATGTTAGTGGATGGAAAGGAAGATGGAGACCTAAGAAAAGATATATAGATTGCGTGAGAGATGATATGAATGAGAAGGGAGTGTATGATGAGGTGACGGCTGACAGGGGAGAGTGGAAGAAAAAGACGTACTGCGCCAACCCCAAATAAATTGAGAAATGGGCAAGACAATGATGACACGCTAACTGTGACAGATTCATATATTTTTTATTCAGAGCATTGAGGTATTTTATGTCAGTGGTTTCCTGAATTCCGGAGTGAGACTCTGTACGTAATGTTAGTACTACTATATCTGCTGTTGCTGTTTTAGAGGAACGATTCAGGACACTTAAAAATGCCTGATGCTCTTGGAATGAGAGGAAGCTTAAATAAATTGGAAATCTGAATTGAACTACATTAACTCAAGAAGCTACATAAAAACACCCTGTTTCTCGTTTTATTTCGAATACATTTTAGATTTCCTAAACAGAACGAAATTGTGAAGCAATTTTTGAATCACTAGTTTTTTGTTTCTACTTCGACAATATTGTCGATACGAATAAAGATGCCATAATTTTGTTACGATTTTCATTGCAAAAATAGACTTTTACAAACCGACACATATAAGAATGATTTTACAGTTGGTTTTAAACTTACTTACTTACTTACGTTGGGTTTTACGCCAATTATTTAAGGTACGATTGTGCGGGGGGGGGGGGGGGGGGGGACACGAAGTGTTGCGGAGGCGGTGCGGCGCCGGAGCGGCGTCGCTGCGTCGTCTCACATATTAATATCTGTGGCATGTCACACGAGCGGTGCGGCGCCGCAGCCCGCCGATACGGTGAAATCTTTGCGTTGCGTTGCCGCAACGCATCGTGTGTCCCCGGCCTTTCGCTTGTGGTGCGAAATTCAAATTTTATTGTTTTTCATTAGCAACTGATTCTACGGAAACTATTTTTGATTGATAATCCCACTAATACCATATTTGCCAAAATTTGGATGTTTGTTACTCAATCACGGTAAAAAGGCTGAACCGATTTCGGTGAAATTTAATACACCGATAGATTACGACCTGTTTTGAGCTATAGGCTAGTATATATTCTTACTTTTTACTTTTTATTTGTTTTTACTTCTTATAACAAGAGCGAAGCCACGGGTGGACACTAGTGTCTCCTTAATAACATATTTGTTTAGCTACGAAAAGTCAAAGATCAAAAAAAAAATTAAGGACATTCGTTGCTAAACTATTGATATTAATGAGACATTATTCATCAAAAAATGTCGATCTCAAAAAGTGTTGATGAGCTGTGACACAATACAATTTTAATTTTACCCGAAAAGCGAAAAGTATTCATTCTATCATGTTAAAAAAACTCGTACCGCCGGACCACCTGATTTGAACCCACGGCTTTGAATTTCCATCCCTTTGACTAACTTTCATTTACTTGTCATTGAATAAACGTAGGAAATTGCCGAAGGAACTGCTTCAATAAACAACAATAATTCCCTTCCCTTAGCGATGTATTTAAATTTTCAAAGACATTAATCTAATCCTGGACACAAAGGAGTCGCTTTGAAGCCATTTATAACAATAACGGGATAAGGTAAATTTAAGGTATTTACGGATTTTATTACACAAAATAAGGCGAGATAAAACGGTGCTTTTATGTTTATGTTAACTACTCTATATACAGTATAGAATACGCCTTTTCTGATAACTATAATGTGTAGTTTTTGTAACAGATACAAATTGAAGGTATTCCTAAGCACTTCGTTTGCCAAAAATAATACTACCATCTGTTATCGTTTGCATTCGCATGTGTTGTCATGTACATCACCTACTAAGGAGGTAGCAAACTCCAATATTATAAGGACTCCTTTATTACTGAGTAAGCACGAACATTTTGTAGCCTATGTACACATAACACATTGTTTTGAAACTCGTTCTGCTTGCTATCGACGGGTTATGGCTGAAAATCAGTGTTTTTGCTTCTTGAGCAAAATATCTCGCTGAGCCATGGCTTTTTTGACGTACTGCAGCACACACAGACATTTTACTTGGATTTTGTATATATTATTGTTTGTTTTTATTAGTATTCTGTATTTTATATTTGATAAAAAACAGATATTGATTTTTGATATTTGTTCAGGGTGTTCTGGGTGTTTTCTATGTATAATAAAAATATATATCTATGTAATATATTGTATTAAGTATATCAGTTATCTAGTACCTATAACACAAGCTCTGCTTAGCTTGGGGCTAGATAATGTTGTGTAAACTTGTCCAGCATTATTTATTTAATTTATTGTTTATTTTTACTTGTGCACTGTACAATTTGTTGTAATTTGTATGTGTGTGTCTAAAGTTGCAAATAGAGACTTTATCTATCTTTATCTATCTACTGTTCAAGCCTTGAACTGCAAGATAAGAATGAAAAGGTGTCTTCTAGGCCTTCGTGCATCAACTTCAGCCGTAACGTTATTCATCAACATTAAGATGTAGTCAAAAAAACAGCGACTATTTCTGTCGTTTGAAGCACGGGACAAATACAAGAGGCGTTGGGCAGAGGTGGGGCGTGGGCGCGGCGCCACTTTGATATTTCATACTAAATGTATAGAACAGGTGGTGCAAACATTACGTGGTGCAAACAGATAGAAAAGAAAGAAAAAAAAAGAAAAGAAGAAAGAATGTACCTATATTTATTTATATACATGAGCTACACAGAAACACTTATTAAACTAAGAAGAAACAGATATGAAGGTACTTGGTGTAACTCAAGTAACAAAATGTCTCTCTAAAGGTGTGCCACGCCCCGGGACCTCTTGTATTTGTCCCGTACCTGGCATCGACTACGTTTCTTGGTAACAGACATTGAACGTATTTCTGTCAAATTCAAATTATAAATCGATTGTCTCCTTAGAAATCTGAAGTAAAGAGAAGTGGTGTTCCGGGATGTTTTGTATTGAACCCATGGAGGTATAATAGTAATGGAGTGAGTGCTAAAAATAGCATAGAGTGTTCCTTCTTACTCCTATCCTAGAAGATAGCTAACTATAATATGTTAGAGAGAAACAAATATATTGTCACACGACAGTCGTCTTTCCGTTCCGTACCCTGAATATTGGCACCATGCATATACATCTCCCTAGATTGTTACCATGAATGTACTAGTAATTTGACATTTGGCCTGGTACGACTTACACAAATAAGAACAGATAGATTTATGCTTGTCTCATTCCAACACATTAATACATTCATAGAAAAGAATGAGACTGGTATAATCGCTAACGTTTAGTTTTTAGCCTTAGTTCCATGCCTTTAGTCCATCTTCCTAGATTGAATCCGATGTCACCGTTATTTGGACCATTACTTTTTATACTTACTGACACACTTGAATTTACTTGAATTATTTCAATTTCTTCTGTTAACTGATTCTTTTTACATCAATTTTTGCAAACTATCATTGCAAAAGGCATAAAGCCACTAACTGGAAGAAATCACGGCACCAAGCTGTTTTCCGTCTTTAATTTACTTTCTCCTCATTATAAACTTAGTGGAAAATAACTGAAAAGTCATCTTTGATATTTTATCATAAAATTCTGTTTGATTTAATAATTTAACTTCGTAAATACTACACAATAAATCTACTTGACCGCAAGTGAAAAAGTTTGAGCATCTTGCTCATACTCTGGCGACACGCGTCACGCCTCCTTACCAATTCTTTTTACTTAAGGTTTCTATGATTATCACACAGAAGATCTTAGGAATTTCGATTAGAGAACCGCATTGCTGGTTACCTAATCCAGTACTGGTATAGGTCAATGTGTTTCATGATAGCTGTGCAGCTATTAATTCAGTGTACATCGCATCGCAGTGAACTCACCGCCGTCGTTCAATTAATGTAAACTAGTATGGGATGTATGAGGCGGCAGAGTATATCTAATGTACAGGGTTCATAATGATATACCTACTGCTTTTTACATGCCACAAAATTAAAACCACGTGAAAGCTATAAGCTGCTGTGGTATCCAGCCTAAGAATATATCCCTCCGTCGCCTCCTATGGATGTAGTAAATCCGACTAAGGGATTATACCTGGGGATGGACAGCAGCATCCACCTGTGTTAATCACAAATGTAATAATTCATATTGTATTTTTTTTTATTATTCGTGCCATGTTCATTATTTAACGAGGTCCGTCCAATAAGCGCCGCAGTTTACTGAACCCTGCACCAATATGTTGAGCACGGATCTTTTTGGCCAGCACTATAATATTTGCTGTCAAAAAAGGCACAGTTTATAACTTACCGTGCTACTATAATCTCCAAATTATCCTTGGAATAGTGGTTGTACACAGTGTTTCGACTTTTGCATTGAAAAAAGTTTCAAATTCAATGGGGAGATACTGCTTATTTATCACGCTAGGTGGCGCATAATCGCTGGTGTTGTTTCGTAGCCAAACAAAGGTCTACCAATGTTAAAAAAAAAATCTGTCAAAAGTGGACAGTATTAGTTATATCAAAAATGGATAATTTTAGTATGAGAAAAAACAAGACCACTAAATGACAAGCACCAGCGATGGTGGCGCCACCTGAGATTAGTTTTGCCTGTGGCTCCCCATTGAAAGAGACATAACATGGTGTAATTATTCAAGTATTACCCAAAATTAGGTCCGATCGACTGTTTTCGATTGCGCAGAAAAGCGTAGACTGATATCCGACAGTAGCCGAACGTATAGTTATAGGTCTAACCCCCTGTATAGCTCTGTCCCGCTCACATTTTGACGACCTCTGTGGCGCGGCTGGCGATGGTTCGCCTGCGACGCAGGAGGTTGCGGGTTCGATTCCCGCCTCGGAACAAATATTTGTGCGTTCTGTAGATATTTGTTCAGGGTGTTCTGGGTGTTTTCTATGTGTAATAAAAAATATCTATCTATGTATTGTATTATATTAAGTATATCAGTTATCTAGTACCCATAACACAAGCTCTGGCTTAGCTTGGGGCTAGATAATGTTGTGTGAACTTGTCCAGTATTATAAAATTATTATTATAAAAACATCTAAGAGTAGACTGGATGAACAAGATGCAGCGATTTTGCCGCGGAATCGATTAACCAATAACAGCGCAAGATTTTAGCGCGCGATTGCTATTGGTAGAAAGATGGTTCTCGCGCTATAGCAATTGGTCTTCGGCGCAGGTACATCGAGGCGACTTATATTTTGAGTAAAACTGTTATATTTTGGGTAATAGTAGCACGGCTAGTATGTAAATTGTGCCATGTATGGTTTCAACAAGATGACAAGTTTTATCCGTCCATTGCTGATTGATTATTGAACACATTTGAAGGACTAGAGTCTGAACCGGCAGTGTATCGAACTCATTTAGCATCGTTCGAACTTTCAAGTGCTATATTTTGGCATTGATAGGGAATGCTAAGTCCGTCGTAGAGTTCTTAGAAAGTCTTTGATCTGTGTGTTGTCGATGCCGTGATTCTATACTTGCCAGAACGACATGCCAGAGTTGATTTACTGGCTTTCAAATTGTCCTATGTCAGTAGGTGGTGGTTGTAGGTTAGATGATGACGATGGATTCTTGCATCTATTATGTATTTTGGATTTGGGTGGATTACATGGCTACAGAATGCCCCGTGGTATGCACAAAGCTGTGTCCAATTTACTTAGCCACTACAGTATGGGGTTCTTCAAAAGGGGTGTTCGGAAATTTTTAAAGGGTCGGCAACGCGCGTGTGATGCCTCTGGTATTGCAGGCGTTCATAGGCTACGGTAACCGCTTACCAACAGGTGGGCCGTATCCTAGTTTGCTACTGTGGTAGAACAAAAAAAAAACTTGAAACTCAAGACTTCCGTGGTAAGGAAGGTAAGTGGTAATATGGGAAATGGTGGCTGAGGAGTTTGATTCCCATTTGTACTATACATGCTTGAGAAGTGGGTTTTCATTACCGGCGTTACAAAATGGTGGACTAGCATCCGTTGGAGGTTTTTCTCGCGTTGTAACAAGATAAAAAATATAGCCGATCCATGTCATAATAAATAAATTAATAAATAAATTAATAATACTGGACAGTTCACATAACATTATCTAGCCCCAAGTTAAGTAGAGCTTGTGTTATGGGTACTAGATAACTGATAAATACATACTATATTGTTCCTAATTTCCGACACGATTTTTAATTGTGTGTGAATAAATGAAATGAATGAATGATATACTTAATACAATACATTACCCAGAACACCCTGAACAAACATCTGCAGATTGTACAAATATTTGTTCCGTGGCGGCAATCGAACCCGCAACCTCCTGCGTCGCAGGCGAACCTTCGCCCGCCGCACCACAGAGGACGTCAATCTATCTATATGTAGCTAAATTCGTCGAAATCGGTTTAGCCTGTACAGCGTGATGGGGAATCACACAAACATCCAGTTACATCACGTAATTTACCATAGTACCTACTTTACACGTCTCCGCTCCGCTATGGTCGATAGTGGCCCTAATTTTTGACTTGTTGGGTAGATATGCCAAAATAATTGCAGCTGTGTGTGCATAATAACAATAATAGAGGACCTCCCCCTATTCCCCAAGTCGGTACTGACGAAATATGCCACAAGCTCTAAGATGGGGAACACTATGACTGAATTTAACCAATATATTCCGAATGCCATTGTTTTTAGTTTGCTTGTTATGTTATGCTTTGTCCCGTTTTATCTCCATACAAATGAGCAGGACAACTATATAAACAGCTATAATTTCTCCGCTATGGCCGTTACGGACTAATGGCCCAATTATTCCGAACAAACAAGAGCAAACATTTTTGTGATGTTGGTAGTTAGATAAGAGTATTATGTGTGGGCGGTGTTTTTTCTGTCTTTTTGAGGATACTGTGCTTTTTAATACTTTGTTTAATTACTTATTAATATATCTACTAACTTGAAGTAGTTTTTTTTTTTTTTTTTTTATACTACTAGAATGACGGAACAAGCAAATGGCCCACCTGATGTTAAGCGGTAACCTCTGCCTACGAACAGTGCATTACCTTATAGATTACGTCCACCTAGGACGCAACCTATGTGGCATTGCACCGCGCCCGCCACCCTGAGACATAAAGATGAAAAGTCTCATGTGCCTGTAATTTCACCGGCACCCTTACCCTTCAAACCGGAACACAGCAATGCGAGCACTACTGCTTTGCGGCAGTTTTTTTTTTTTTTTTTTTTTTTATACTACTAGAATGACGGAACAAGCAAATGGCCCACCTGATGTTAAGCGGTAACCTCTGCCTATGAACAGTGCATTACCTCATAGGTCACGACCACCTAGGACGCGCCCTATCTGGCATTGCACTGCGACCCCTGAGACATAAAGATGAAAAGTCTCATGTGCCTGTAATTTCACCGGCACCCTTACCCTTCAAACCGGAACACAGCAATGCGAGCACTACTGCTTTGCGGCAGAAATAGGTGTGGTGGTAGTACTTCCCCGGACGAACTCTTTCACAAAAAAGCTCTACTACTACTACCACCAGACTACTAGTATCAGACCTTGGTGTATTTATTATTAAGTTTTTATTAAAAAAACCTAAGTGGTCTCCATAATTATTATTACTATTACAGCACTATTTCAAATATGCAGTAAAAAAACTAGATGTTAAGTATTCGGTACAAAATCAATATGTGTAATTTTGGTTTCTTGTTCGAATGGAGTTAAAAAGTTATTAACATTTATTTGATTTCTTGACAAAATCCGACGAAATTTATGGACATAATACTCGTGCTCGAGATACTCGTGCGTGTGTCAGAGCAAGATTAACTTGGTAGTACACTGTTCACATATTACCAGACTGATATTTGGGATACATACCAATTCAATTACCATCTGAGACTGGGATATTTACCATGATTTTTACTTGGTAGTAATCTATGGCGCATGTGCTATTAAAAAGTTTTGACCAATTGTTCCCATTTTTATGGATATTCCTGAATATTGTTATTTGGTTACTTTTTATGGATATTCCTAAATATTGTTATTTGGTTACTTTTTATGGATATTCCTAAATATTGTTATTTGGTTACTTTTTATGGATATTCCTAAATATTGTTATTTGGTTACTTTTTATGGATATTCCTAAATATTGTTATTTGGTTACTTTTTATGGATATTCCTGAATATTGTTATTTGGTTACTTTTTATGGATATTCCTGAATATTGTTATTTGGTTACTTTTTATGGATATTCCTGAATATTGTTATTTGGTTACTTTTTATGGATATTCCTGAATATTGTTATTTGGTAACTTTTTTGCGTAGATTGAATCTTTATCGAATATTGAGTAGTAGTAGAGCTTTTTTGTGAAAGAGTTCGTCCGGGGAAGTACTACCACCATACCTATTTCTGCCGCAAAGCAGTAGTGCTCGCATTGCTGTGTTCCGGTTTGAAGGGTGCCGCTGAAATTACAGGCACATGAGACTTTACATCTTTATGTCTCAGGGTGGCGGGCGCAGTGCAATGCCACATAGGGCGCGTCCTAGGTGGACGTGACCTATAAGGTAATGCACTGTTCATAGGCAGAGGTTACCGCTTAACATCAGGCGGGCCATCAGCTTGTTCCGTCATTCAAGTAGTTTAAAAAAAAAAAAAGATTATCCAGGTTTTTTTTAATGGTATATTTGGTATAGTGGTGTATACGAAAAATTACAGCGTAGTCAAACTTAGAAAAACCTCTTGTGGGTTAAAAACGACGCTGCCTAAAGAATTTTGTGCGTACTTTCGATCCGTTAGAGAATTCACTTCATATCCGGAGGCTTTGAGGAAATTGCATTTTGTGTCAATATGTTGGATCTGGTCACGTAGGTCATAAGAGCCTTACAAGCCGGGAGTAAAACTAGCTTTTCAATTGTGGAGACATTAATGTACAGCATGATATTGTACGCCCTGGAGGGCAATGCTCGGATTGTAGAGATTATCTCTAAATTAGAGATAATGTCGAAGCATGAATGTCTACTAAAAATGTCACGAAAATGTTACAATAACCATCAAATCTTATTCGATTTGAATGATTTTGGTCGACTTATGTCTATTTGTGACATCACGATAATAGCAAATTAGGATTTTATTCGACATTCGCCATCTTTTTTCGACATATGTCGAATTCGACTAATCTCTAAAGCACGAGAATTGCCTTCCTGATATTGTAAAGCCTGATATTTTGTAATCCGATCATTGGAAGTCATAGTCACAAATTTAAGGGTGTGCAATACTGGGCTGTAGAATATCGGCCGTACAATATTGAAAAATGGTGATAATGTCTCACCTGATATTGTACAGCCTGTTTTTCGTGACCACATTGTGATGGCCCAAAAGTATACCTAGTCCCGAAGGAATCGTCAAACCTCGTTTGCACTGTACAACTATTTGACCAACTTGAGTAGGTTAGGTTCAAAATGAGTGGCTGATTTGACACAGAGCATTTCGAATGCACATAGTGCGTCATGCTCCTAGAGTGTATACAAAAAGCTCGGAACAAGAAACTCGCGTGCAAGGTCAGCTCTATGTCCGTCTCAGACAGGGTGCCGCGGGCGACGCCGCGCCAGCTGAAGTGCGGGTGCAGGAGCGCCGACGTGCGCTCGTTGAATTCTTGCCATTCACGCCATTGCGCCAGACCTCGAAGACTGGCTGGGAAGGAAGCATGGGAACGTCACCTATAGACTTACCCAGGTACTCACCGGGCACGGATGCTTCGGTGAGTATCTCAGTAGGATCGGACGCGAACCGACACCACAATGCCACCATTGTGGGTAGGACTTGGATCCCGCGCTGCCTGTCCCCCAGTAAAGGGGGTGTGCGGTAGCCCCTGCCGAGCAGGAGCCTTTTCGGGTCCGCGGGTGGTAGGAGTGAGGGCTCTGGCTGCCTGTATGCGGATCCCGGGAAGGCAGCGACAACTTGTGGCAAGTAGTTGCTGTGAGCACCAGCGAGGGTGTTGGTTGACTTTGGAAGTCATGCCCGGGACTGTGCTCTACAGGCAAATGCGAGAGGGGCACCGGTGCGTTCCGTATGGAGATCCCGGAGCCCCTTGACATGCATCGAGGCCGGCCACCGGGGTGTTTTTAGTGAGTCCACGAGTCCGTGAACCTCACATAACCCTACCATACCCTCAATGTGGTAGGGTACCTGTTAGCAGATTTTCACCTCGTCACAAAAAAAAAAAAAAAAGAAGGGGCAACCACGCAAGAGTTATAGAGAGAGCCCATCACAAAAAAAAAAACAGCACTGACCCCTTCTCTAAGACACTCGCACATTAAAACAAGGTATCGTTTAGATAGATACTGGTGGCTTCGAAAAATCAGGGTGTACAAAATCAGGCCGTACAATATCATCACGTAAAGAAAATGCACAGCCAATTTTGTAAAAGACTTTTTGCAGAGGATGATATTTGGTTGACGGGTTCGTTGAAAACCATGTTTCCATTTGTGTGGAACTACAACAGTAGTGGAAGCTAATAGAACATAGCGCGTAGAACTCAGGGATAGCGTAGCTACCTGTTAGTGAATGTGTTTTTGGAATCGGATCAGTAGTTCCGGAGAGATAGTTTGTTTACATATATATATATATATATATATATTACATCTAAACAAACTCGCAAACAAACTTAACCTCTTTATAATGTAAGTATGGATTAGCTGAATAAAAACTTCCGATACCATTGAACGAAATAGTAATTGTACGATTGGCCATCGACCGTCCTACTGGGCTACCACGGCTTTCAACTTTGTAACAAATTAGGAAAAGTCGTAAGATATTATCTCTCAAAATGTTACGAGGTATAAAATTATTACAGCGTGAGTAATGTAGAGAGGTCGGTAACGAAGCGAGACGGGGACGGTTTGACTCCTTTTCGGGACAGGATGAACGAATACACTGGAGCTTCCTAGTAAAGTTGATTCTTTAAACTAGAAGCTTAGCTTGTCTGATTCTTCTTAGGTTCGGTCCCAAGAAACAAGCAAAAGCTTCGTGTTTAAAATGGATCTTAATCTAGTTAGAGTACGCGTGAGAAAATCTTATTTCCTTCAACTCATCGTTTTGTCTTGGTCTCATTAGACTGTACCATTCGTGGGAAGAATACTAATAAATATAATAAACCATACTGGACAGCACTCAGCGATAATTCAGCTTGATATAGGTAATTTTTTTTTTAAGAATCTGTTATTTATGTTAAAAAACATTCAAATATACAAATACGCGAGCGTAGCTGGGGGTGGAAGCTTATAACACAATAATATAACTTAAAATAACACCCAACAGTCACATACATACTCTTGATCCCACACTGGGATTCCTGTGTAGTGGGTATCAGGAACCACGAGTACTACGAGTATTACACCCAGGCCTGGAACAAATATTTTCAGACCATACAAACATTTCTCCCGCAGTGGGAATCGAACCAGCAACCTTTCGCGTCTCAGCCGGCTACTCGCCGCCGCGCTACAGAGGTGTTTAAAAAACATACGAACACACAAATACGCGAGCGTAGCTGGGTGTGGGAGCTAATGAAACATACCCTATGTTACTCGTTGATATTATAGTTTTCCTTAGGTGATTTTTTTTTTAAATCAGGTAGGTATTTATGAATATATCCATTACAAACAAAAAGTTTACTTTGTTTTTAATCCCACTATCCCATCCGACTAATATTATAAATGCGAAAGTATAGATGTTTGTTCCTTAATCACGCCGAAACGAATGACACGATTTCGATAAAATTTGTACATAGATAGATTATGACCTGGATTAAAAATAATAAAAAATAAAAGATAAAAAAAAAAAAAAAAAAACTGTTTATATAGTTTTTTTTTTTTTTTAAGTAAAAAATATCTATCTATGTAATATATTGTGTTAAGTGTATCAGTTATCTAGTACCCATAACACAAGCTCTGCTTAGCTTGGGGCTAGATAATGTTGTGTGAACTGTCCAGAATTATTTATTTATTATTTATTATTATTATTTATTATTATTATTATTGAGCTATTGGCTATTGTTCATCCAGGAAAACAACCCAAAAAGGGGTAACGGAGGTCGAAAAACTGCCGCAGATCCCGATTTGTGAATCTAAGTCGGAGCTAGGATTTTTCTCTCAGAATACGACGTTCACCACTTTGCCTAAGTATCCATGAAATGTTGCCCAAGAATGAATGTTTCACTTTTTGCCTATATAACATAGACCTCTTGCAAAGGGAAAATTTATCTTAGAGTTGGTTCTCCAAATAACTAAGCATAAAATATCTGTTTACAAAAATACATACCATATTTTGGTTTCTGAATCAATCTTTTTATAGTGGTTTCAAACTTTATAAATAATCTACTTTGTCTGTTGTCATCACAAAGCCCTGCTATAAATTGTTTGAAATCATTTCTATAATATGAACAATAATAAAAAAAAAAAAAAAAAAAAAAAAACAGGCTTACTGGTAAATGTACAAACACCTATAAATAAGTAGCAACATAAATACCTTAAAACAAACATACATATAAAAAACACTTTAGACTTGCACATTTTTAGACGGCGACGCATGACGCACCTGCGCGGTGTCTAGTGTCAGGCGTCCGAATGAACTTGACACCTCTCGGCCAGGACTCTCCATTCATGAAGGCCGATAGACGGTCATTCGGCACCCTCACCTTAGAGGAAATAAAATTTACGTCATGGCGAGACTCCAACTGCTCGACCCTCATGGTTAGCCCTGTCTTTGCATGAAATATTCTACCACCGCTTCGGGCTTCACAGCGTAATGAAAGAGGGGGCTTTATTTTATGATTTTAATATACAATTAAAATTATAATTAATATAATAATTAATATATTATAATTAATATAATTTAACATACAATTAATATATAATTATATACAATTTTAATATACAATAAAATTAAGTGCTAGTGGCTCGTATTAGACCGCGGTGCACATATTTTGAACAAGTTAATTAATATCTTTTCTAGAAAATATACTCAAAATAAATGCAGCCAAGTGCATGTCGGGCAACACTCATTGTAGGTTTCTGTAGTTTCCCGTCACAATATGCGGACTAACAAAAGGTTTTCGTGTTTAAGGGGCTAGTCTGTGAAAACCCTTGAAAAGTGGTGTTTTGAAAAGCCTAGAACTTTCCAAATTTAGCTTTATTCTTAACAATATTTAGATCAGAAGAAAGAACACTTCAGGCTGAATAAAAATACGTTGGGGTTTTCTAAAGTTATTTCTAGATTTTGTGTAAATTGAAAAACTACCTACCCATTTTCACGAAATTGATCAAAATAGAGCATCTACATATGAGCCTAAATCTACGGAATTACAGCTATTTCTGAGAAATAAAACACTTTAGTATCATGTCTATACACATAGTTTTAAAAGTACGTTGGGGTTTTTAATCTTTTCATATAAAAGATGTGTAAAAACACGAAAACATTTTCAATTCGCCGTATCTACACGATTTCTACGCCATTTTCTGTCATTCCGTGGTTATCCACGGCGCTGGAAGGAAGGCCCTCGTTCACTTTTTTATTCACAGGTGAAAACGGACAACCGGTTACTTCGATATATCATTACAAAAACTTGTATTATTTTACTGAAAATTGTTGGTTTTCGTTGTTATAATTGTAATTCGGGTAATAAGAAACCAATGCAAATTCTTATTTATTTGAGGTTTGTGAAAATTTACCGGACTGACATGGTTTGACAGTTTAATCATACAGTCGTGAACACAAACCAATTCTAGAGATTCACCAACTTATCTGCAGAATGAAATGTATGTTGCTGATAGAAAAATGTAGGTAAATGGTTCTAGAGATAAGTTGGTGGATCTATACTTATAACATTGCAGGCCTCCGTAGTCGCTCGATGCAATTCTACGGTAGCATACTCACGAAGGAGTTTATATTGTGACCAAAAGAGTTTCGCTTAGCGATTTTCCTTAGAATATGCCTAGCTCTTTATACTAAGTGATTATCGTTTTTTTACAAAAATGTACTTGCTTATTTCCCGACTTACTAGTGAGAAACGGTATGTTTTTTTATTTTTTATTTATACTATCATTCAATTTTTATCTATGTTTGACTGTTTGTTACTAATAATAATACTGGTACTTCAAATTTTGATATCGAAACAATAAATAAATAAATAATGCTGGACAGTTCGCACAACATTATCTAGCCCCAAGCTAAGCAGAGCTTGTGTTATGGGTACTAGATAACTGATATACTAAATACAATATATTACATAGATAGATACTTTGCTGATACAATGCTGCTATTCAAAAAATCTCCATTAAAGTCTATGCTTTATTGGAGGCGGAAGATGAATAAACTGGTAAAGTGCGAGTCGGACTCGCGTGTAGAGTGCTCCGTACAAGTATGCTACCATATAAATAACTCTGTCAACATAGTAACAACTAGACCAATGGAACTTAGTATAGTCCTCGATAAGTCCTCGGTGAAACGTAGCCACACATTTTGTACATATTTTCTCTTCACGAATATTTTCGTTTCCCGTCGGAATTTAAAAACGTCTAGCACAAAGTAATTAATTTTGTAAAAATTTAAATAACCTCCAACGTTGAACGGCTGGACTGATTTTGATCAAACAAAGCTAAGAAAACTCCCCACAAAAACAATTAAAAAAAAAAAAAAACGGTTGATCCTTTCGGGAGCTACGATGGGACAGACACACAGACACGCCAAACTTATAACACCCTCTTCGTTTTTCGTCAGGGGTTAAAAATAAACGAATTCAGATTTTGGGTACCTACTAATTTTGGACGAAATTTATAATATAAAATACAAGCTAGGTATAGGTACCTACTGTCACCAGTGACTTAATTTGGACGCGTTATATTATTTGTAGTAGGTACAACTATAATAACTGGGTTATCTGTGACATACTAGTTCCTCATAGATAATCCAGTTGATCAATATTAATTTTATTGTAAGTTAGGTATGAGGTATGAGGTTGACGTGTTTGTATGAGCTTGATCATGTAACAAAAATGTATCCTAAATATAATCACCGTAACATATTATACGGTGGATATCTGAACAATTTTTTTTTATTATGTGGTACTAAATACTACACATATGAATAGTAACATCATACATTACATATACGGTGCTTAAGACTAGTGTTGATATTCTTTATTGCACTTAACTACTTCTGAAAACAAAGGAATCGAATCTTATCATCGTCGCTTCTTATCGTCGTGCTTGTACTATTATTTATTCTGTGTCATCGTCTTGCTTAGTAAACGAAAACTGTACGAAAAAGTAATCGTAGACATTACAATCGCATTATATCGTAGTTTAGTAGTAGTAGAGTTTTTTTTTGTGAAAGAGTTCGTTCGGGAATGTACTACCAACCACAACTACTACCAGTAGTATTTCTGCCGCAAAGCACTAGTGCTTGTATTACTGTGTTTTAGTATGAAAGGTATAGTTGCCGGTAAATGCAGTGCAATGCCACAAGGGGTGGACGTGACATATGAGGTAATGGATTATTAAAGGCAGACGTTACCGCTCAAGATCAGGTGGGCCATCTGATTGTTCCACGTCATTCACGAAGATAAAAAGTGGGGGATTGGTGCCAGTCAGTCAGTGGGAGCTCAACAAACAGTGACTCACCAAAGCTGAAAAGTGGGTAGGTCGTGTGTGGTGAGTTATGCAAAGGCGATACTCGCGACGAAAAGTACGCATGTGAACGCTCTAGAAAATTCAAAATGGCTAATACAAAGTAAATAAGTACCCAAAAGAAAAGTTTCTTCCAACTACTTAGTTATACCTAGTAATTTTGAACAAACTGAGGTGTGTATAACCTTTTTCCTTACAAATATTAGCTGTTAACCTACAAACGACACATAGGCCAGTCATCTTAAACATTCCAGGTCGTAAAAAAATTGCAAAGTTCGCACAGCTCTATCGAAGTTGCAAACTTGGTTTTACACAATTGGTATTTATCCTAACAACATCCCAAAAAAACAGAACCATGCAACTTTTTGCGATCTTACACGATTTTAGTGTCTACGGTGACTGGCCTAACAAGACTGAAGGGGATTCTGAAAAAAAGGACTGGTTGCCTACAAGATAACAAAATCAGCAAATCAAATCTATGATTTTCAGGATTTTATAAATTGTGTCAATTCAAACAATACCTGTGTAAAGGTTCTGGAAACATGGGATTTTTATAATTATCGAGATCACGAATCACACACATGCTCCAGTTTTTTTACATCAAACGTACCTGAGAGAGATTTTGCTGTAAAAGTAGATAGGGAGGATTGAACCCCAAAATATAAACTAGTCACGGTGTTGAGTTAAAATCACAATATATTAACTAGTTTTTTTTAACACATTGTTTTCTAGAAGCCGTACCAAAAGTTATGGCAAGATGTATAACTGCAGAAATAAAAGAAGAAATCATAATTAGTGCTATTTATACCAGAAAGTAGTAGTAGTAGAGCTTTTTTGTGAAAGAGTTCGTCCGGGGAAGTACTACCACCATACCTATTTCTGCCGCAAAGTAGTAGTGCTCGCATTGCTGTGTTCCGGTTTGAAGGTGCCGGTGAAATTACAGGCACATGAGACTTTTCATCTTTATGTCGCAGGGTGGCGGGCGCATTGCAATGCCACATAGGGTGCGTCCTAGGTGAACGTGTCCTATGAGGTAATGCACTGTTCATAGGCAGAGGTTACCGCTTAACATCAGGTGGGCCATCTGCTTGTTCCGTCATTCATTAGTATAAAAAAAAATAAAAAAAAAAAAAAATAGGAGATACTTGTAGCAATATTTACCAACTTATAACTTCATCGTTAGGATGATTTAACTGACTGGTATAAAATAAGGTATACACCACTATTCCAAATACAACAAAAAAAACATGGATAGTCAGTATTCTATAAAGATTGACTCTATGCAAAAAAAAGGTACAAAATAACAATTTCCAAAAATAACCATAAAAAAAGCGGCCAAGTGTGAGTCAGACTCGCCCATGAAGGGTTCCGTAGCAGCAAGTAACATAATATAAAAGTTCTTGGATGGATTACGATTAATGACGTATTAAAAAAAAACTACTTACTAGATCTCATTCAAACCAATTTTGAGTGAATGTTTACATGGTAATGTACATCATATATTTTCTTTAGTTTTATAATTCTCTTATTTTAGAAGTTATGGGGGGGGGGGGCACACTTTTTACCACTTTGGAAGTGTCTCTCGCGCAAACTATTCAGTTTAGAAAAAATATATATTAGAAACCTCAACATCATTTGTGAAGACCTATCCACAGATAACCCACATTGATGAAAAAATAAATTTGAGTTTCAGTTCTAAGTATGGGGAACCCCAAAAATAATTGTTTTTTTTAAATTTTTGTGTAAAATTCTAAATGCGGTTCACAGAATACATCTACCTACCAAGTTTCAACAGTATAGCTCTTATAGTTTCGGAAAAAAAAGGCTGTGACATACACGGACAGACAGACAGACAGACAGACATGACGAAAGATTAAAGATAAAGATAAAGATAAAGATCAAGATAATTTATTTGCTTAAACATATGTACAAATTGATGGTATAAATATTAGTAGGACACAATATGAAAATCCAAAGGGAATCCATAAGGGTTCCTTGTCTTTGAGTATGGAACCCTAAAAATGGGAACATTTGGTCAAAACAATTTAATAGTGCATGCGCCATGGAAAGCTACCAAGTTATTATTTCGACGCGTCACGTGTCATCGTACAAAGTCAAAAACAAGTATTATATCCATAAATTTATTCGGATTTTGTCAAGAAAACAAAAGTTTAAATCTTTTTAATTCCATTCGAAAAAAAAACACTACGCAGATTAAATTTGTACCGAATATACTTGGAATAGTCATTTAATTTAAATTTAATTTGTGTTTAAAATTCAAAAATACAAAGAATGTTAAAAGGTATCTTACTAATATTAGGAACGTGAAAGTTTGTAAGTATGGATGGATGGAAGGATGGATGGATGGATGGATGTATCTTTGTTACTCTTTCACGTAAAAATTGCTTGATGGATTTGGATGAATCTTGGAACGGAGATAACTGGACTCCCGGAATAACATATAGGCACATTTTTATCCCGATATTCCCACGGAATCGAGACCTATGCGGAAAACACCGCAGGGCGCAGCAGCAATGCGAATACTTTTCATCCAATGTTTTATTTATCTTTGTTTCTGTGTGTGTGTGTGTGTGTGTGTGTGTGTGTGTGTGTATTTTTGTGTGGAATATTGTTTGTTGACTGTTACTACTACATCCATGTTGGTGACACAAATAAATGTTTTTCTTTCTTTCTTTCTTTCTTTTCAATGTACCAGGCGAGCAGCAGAATGCAGGAGTAATTTGGTAACCGAATATCCTATCCTAATTACTCTTTCACGTAAAAACTACGGGATGGATTTGGATGAAATTTGGAATAAAGATAACTAGACTCGCGAAATAACACAGGCACATTTTTATCCCGATATTCCCACGGGATCGAGACTTACGCGGGTGAAACTTACTTCACCAGCGTAAGTCTAATAATACTAGCTTTATAATACTCCGCTACTTAATAATCCTGCGCAGACGAAGTCGCAGGTTACAGCTAGTAAAATTATAAATTGAGTACTAAACAAAAATATAATACACAAATAAAAAGATTCAAACATTTACAAGAGAGCGCCAATGTTTAGGTGAATAAGGGTGGTGGGTGTTTAGGGTGTTAAGGTGGTTTTGGCGCTAGGCACTAAGCACTTATGCGAACTGAAATGCACTTTGTTGCGTCCCAGCAAGGTTCGTTATTTTTTTTTCACGATGTGAACCTTTTGTTCTTGCTATTATTTATTCTGTGGTCTTACTTACAGTTTTTTTTTTCTCCCAGCTCAATAAAGTGTATAACTGAGTTAGTAGTTATGTTACCGCACATAAGATTAGTAAATCTTGAGCATATTCCGTTTGTTGAACACCATAACAAAATCCCTAGACATGCGAACAGTAACTATGTTACATACGGCGCACATGCTTAGGTAAAGCACGTTCTAAAATAATGTTACACTAAACAAGTATTATTTACTAAATAATAAAAAAGCATTAATGTTATCACGATATAATAAACACAGTTTTAAAGGGAATGATCGTAGCGATCGTGCAGATCAAAATCATAACAGATAAATATTTACAAAGACATTGATCACTAATATAAGATAAAAAACTTTAGGCGCGAATATCTCGTAACAATATTTCTTGTAGTTACGGTTGTCGCAGACTACGTATTTGTACACTGATGGTAATAGCATAGCTCTCTCCATGCATAGCCCGCTGTGATACTTTGAGCTTTTGTGTGTGTGATAGTTAGCGATCACGTCTCAGTCACGTAAGTCATCTCTGGCAACACGCACTTATTAAGATGACTGAAATAAAGTCCTCGAGTGGCGACCAACAACCGGACGACGCAGTGTGGGAGGGGAACTTCCAATGTACCAAACTTTATAAAGGTCGCGGGAAGTCTGTGGACGGAGGCGGCTCAAGACCAGTCGTCGTGGCATTCTATGGAAATGTTATATTTCCAGCTGGGCGGATGATGATAATTAATAAAAATAAGGCAAGTAAATATAAACATGTTTGTTTTCCCCTAGGTAGGTACATACCTACTTATAACTCACTTTTTTATTTTTTTTTGTGTCTAGCTATTGCGGATCAAGAGATACAGCGTTTGTCAAAATCACTTTTTTTGTATGGGGGCCCGCTTTAATTTTTAATATTAATAGAATAACAAACAATACTTCCAAACTTTATGACCCTAATTAATAATAAATAATAATAATAATGTTGGACATTTCATTATCTAGCCCCAAGCTAAGCAGAGCTTGTGTTATGGGTACTAGATAATTGATATACTTAATACAATATAATACATAGATAGATATTTTTTATTATACACAGAAAATACCCAGAACACCTGAACAAATATCTGCGATCGCACAAATATTTGTTCCGAGGCGGGAATCGAACCCGCAACCTCCTGCGTCGCAGGCCAACCTTCGCCCGCCGCGCTACAGAGGTCTTCAACACAATATTATTTATTCTGTGGTTGTACATGGAAATTAGAATTTAGAAGCCGATAAATGTTTGAAAATGTCTTACTAGTCATGTCAAATGCAACGTCCTCGCCGCGCCGTTTTTTTATGCCAATTTGTGGTCAGTATGTTTCAATTACGTGAATTTCTTCCAACATAGTTTGTAGGTACCTATATAATTTATTTGTTCCTTTATCCGTCTTTCTGTACAAAATAACTCGAAAAACTGTTACTATTTTGACGAAATAGGATTAAATAATGTTACGAGTATAATATAATAACTTTTTTTTTTTTTAAATTAATAAATGGAATTAAAACAAGGTATGTACAAAAATACTTAAATATAGAAAAGAAAAGAAAAAAAGAAGCTAACACAATAAATTTGGTTCATAGGGCAAGGTGGCAAGAGCACTGGCTGCATTCCCACGTTGAATGGCCAAAGAAATTCTTTGCGCCAGGAAGGAGCCAGCCCTCTTGTCACCAGCGGCGTCGATGAGCATCGGTGATATTTTTTTAAAAAAGGTCTTAGTACTAGGGCCCCATGGTCCCAAAGTCTCTACACCAAGCGGCGCAAAAATGTAGTCATCGGAGAGGACTACATATTTGCGCCGCTTAGCATTTTCTGCTGCCTCCGCCGCGGCTCCAGCCTTGGTGATTGTTCCACTGAGATGAGAGGGGGCCAATGTGTCAACGCAAGTGACGTCCCACACTAGGGCTCGCCCCCGCTCCCAGGGAACCAAGGTCATACCGTCGGGCCTTTTGCCATCATTACGAAAATCAAATCACTGTATGAGCGTTTTTTTAAACAGCCCTACACGTGTAGGTTTTTTTTGTTTTTTATTTATGTCATACGCAATATATTTTACACGTTTAATTAGGTATAATATTGTACCTTAAAAACCTCCAAAGGTTGACTAGGTACAATCGCCAAAAAGTAGGCGCACATACACATTCAAATTAATATAAACAAACAAGGTAGGTATATTAGTGGATGAAAGTTAATGGAAAAAAAAACATCAGCAGGAAGTTTGGCAGAATAGTGAGTTTTGAGGCCGAGAAAATGATCTAATTTGGGCCCTGCTGGGAAAAATCCTGATTCCCAAGTTATTTTTCTGAGCAAGGTCCGTCGTTCAATACCGGTTTAAATTGGGTTGTATGGGTTTGTACGAGGTTTTAATTGATTCTTAAAGTTTAAGACTTGTATGCACTCTAGGGAGGTAGGGTAGGCTAAACCCTCTGTTTTTAGGAGTTGGAAGGGTTTTTTTAAAGGTTTGTAGGGCTTCTTAGGTTGTGAGAGTTTTCAGGGCGTTTTTGATTTAATTTTGTTTTTTTTGGTCCTGTATTTTTTGGTTATTTTTGTGGGTTTGTTCATTTCTTGCCCATGTTCATTTGCGATTCGGTTATGATGGTTTTTATATACTAACTTTGCACCCATATTGGTACAGTTATTGAAGTTGTTGACCACTTTGTCTATTTGGGGTAAAATAAAACGAATAAAACTGTTATAAAATATAACGAAACCTGAAGCACACAGCATAATATGTAAAACACAACATGTGCACAGAGATTTCTCAAGTATCCAGTAGTGGAACGCCTGGGACTTCGCCCGCGTGCAGTTTTTGCTATACAAACTTCAACATCCCGCTGCACCACTTTAGGGTGTGTATTTAGGAAATTCCTTTCTTAGTGCACCGCTATACCACAAAAGAAATGTACCTATGTGAATTTCAGGTCCTATGACCTAGGGTTTAGACTTCGCGTTGATAGTCAGTGACTGAGTCAGTCAGTCACGCAACGATTGTATAGGTGGTATACATTGATTTTATTTTCACATTTATCTGATTACGTACAGAACAAAAATTCAATGAAGTAATTGACAAAACAAGTAATGTGTTTTCTACACAATTGTACGGTTGAGAGGTTTGTTTACCTAATTAGTTCCAAATCCCACCGCAAGGTGGAGGTCACAGGTAATGGAATAGTGTCAAAACTCGATGTGTCATTTTCACAGACCACTCTCTTAACACAACTAACAACTTCATCTAAGTAATTTTCAATGGAAATTGTACGGAATTTCCTTTTTACTTCTCCAACTACATTTTATACGTTGTTCGACTATTACACGTCAAATTGTAAAGCCTACTGAAGCTGTGATAGTTTTCCTTTTATATACGTTGTAAAAAAAACATATATCCAAAAACAACCGTCAAATAGAGGGGTCCTTAACATCTATTCTACTATTTGTTCTACCAATAGAACATCTAGGAAAAATATTAAACATTTATTTTACTAATAGTACAAGCATGTAATAAAATTCCCAGTTGTTCTACCAATAGAACAAGTAGGAAAACAAATCCCAGTTGTTCTAATGTTCAAAACAGGAACAGAATTTTCGCGTGGTAAACGTAGCCTAAGAAACTTTAGTGTAGTATAAGAGTAGGTCCTTTAGAGCATCTCAGATTTGAAATGTATTTTTCAAAACAAACTTATAAGAAATGTTAATGATGATGAAGATGTAATTAGTAAGCAGAACCGTGAGCTGATCACAATTAGCCCAAACACAGCCAGACTACTATATTACCCATCGAGGAGTTCTGTTGTCCCCCTTCCGTCTCCATCACCAAATCGATCAGAGGCCCCAAGCGCGCTCTGAAACTAGCTGAATTCACGCAAGGGTTCAAACGTACAAAATAATGCAAACGGTTTTGGTTTTACATACATACATACATACATACATAGACACACGCCTTTTTCCCGAAGGGGTAGGCAGAGCCACAATAGGCCTCTTTTCACAGTGTGTTGCACCATCGTGGAATATAGACGTGACAAGTGGTGAGCTCATCGCCGCCATTGCTTCCCACGACTGACTCGGCTAACGCTTTCTTCCAGTAATAACACATTCCATAATAAGCTACCAGCCAGGACAAATCTTATACCAACCAATCTTATCAACAAGTCCGGGTAATCCCTTAGTCGGCTTTTACGACATCCACGGGAGGAGACGGAGGGGTCTATTCTTAGGCCGGACACACTTTTGATAATAATGTTTAAATTAGCGCAAATGAGGCCCAACTCGCTCTCATATCATTATATTGTCTTCCTAAACCAAGGTAAATGAAAAGTTTCAGAATCGGATAAGAAGTGTCTCAAAGAGAGCTTTTCAGATTTGATTCCAGACAATCAAACGGATTTGAAAGTGTATGAAAGTGAGTATGAATATGAGTGTGTATTTTGTTTGCGCACCGCCGTCTTTTAATTTTGTATTATCCTGTCCATCCAAAGGTTGTCTGGAAGAGATCGCTTTTAGCGATAAGACCGCCCATTGTACATTACTGTTATTGTTTTGGTTATTTTATCTTTTTTATTTTTTATATTTGGTGTGCAATAAAGTGTTAATCTATCTATCTATCTAAAGAAGAGTGTTTAAAAAGAATATGTTTTTTATACAACTTGGAATGACGGATCAAGTAGATGGCCCACCTGATGTTAAGCGGTACCTTCTGCCTATGAACAGTGTATTATCCCATAGGTCATGTCAACCTTTGTGGCATTGCATTGCGCCCGCCACCCTGAGACATAAAGATGAAAAGTCTCATGTGCCTTGAATTTCACACGGCAACCATACCCATCAATCTGGAACACAGTAATGTGAACACTACTGCTGTACGGCAGAAACAGGTATGGTGGTAGTACTTCCTCGGACGAACTCTCACAAAAAAGCTCTACTACTACAATTGTTAATGTTGCACTGTATTACCTAATCGTATCCTAAACATTATAAAACAAAAAAAGAAAAAAAAATGCAATCCTACCTAACATGCAATCGACACTAACGGTTATTTTACTTATAACTTGCTGTTATATGACACATTGAGATAACCCCTTGTTTTGCGGAGGTTAAAATAAAACGCGTTAACAGCATTCTAAGGAATTTAAATTAACGCCCTTATCACGTCTTTTACTATTTTCCTGCTATCGTTTTGTTGACCATTTAGAGGTTCTTCTTCATGAGCACCGACCGCAACCACGCTCGAAGGTCTTGTTTGAGATGGGAACTAGCTTGGCTTTGCCGCTCCGCACGCTCTACCTGGCTGGACAATTCAATTCAATTCAATACTTTTTATTTCAGACTTTACACAAATAATACGAAACATATTGTCACGGTGCAGCCGTGGACAGGTAGGTAGTCTAGGTTTTAGGTTCCTATCCTACCTGATAGAAGTGCTAGGGGTAGGTAGAAAAACGATTAGGACATTTTTATACATATATTAAACTTAAAATGCTAACAATAAGATCACTGAATAGATTGTTAAACTTAGAGTCTTTAGTGTTATGCTGAAGGCAGAAGTGCAGGCAGAGGGCCAGAGTAGCAGGCAGAAGGCCAGAGTAGCAGGCAGAAGGCCAGACGGCTATGGGCCGGGGTATGATCAAGGGTCTCAATCTCAGCAGTGGAATAGGTCTCAAAAGGTCACGCTTGTAGAAAAGAACACTTGGACACACGCGTAGTACGGAACCCAAGAACAGGTGTGGACTCTCCACGGTACTGTCCTGTGAGCTGTAGATCGGAAGCACGTGGTCTAGGCGTCATGGTGATGAGCGCGCCCCTTGTCTGCGAGGTGGCTCGTGGCAGGCTGGTAGCAGCAGGTAGGGCTGGAGACAGCTGGTAGACAGCAGGTAGCTGGTGAGTCCGGTTGGTGGCTGTGAAGCCACCAACCGTAAGGTTCGACCCGTAGAGTTGGACCCTGTAAAGATCACGTAGTTGTAGTGACAGGCTTGATTCTTCCCCCTGGTGTAACTTGGTTGAAAGTCGCCTCTAGGTGCCGCAGACGTGGCTCGCAGGGGTAGGCAGTACGTGGCTTTCAACCTTATTACACCGTAGGGTTTACAACAGAGATTAAGAACTAGTTAGTCAGAAGGACAGACATAGTAGTAGACAAGTGGACGTGCTTTAAGTGTGATGCTAGAATTTACAACATTAAGAAAAATAAAGATAAGAACATCAGATTATACAGTGCTAGCTAGAGCGTAATATATTTAAATAAACTCACCAAAATTGGGCGCAGTGTAGGAATATAGATGTGTTATTGATTGCTCCGTCTGAGTTTGGAATGTGCTTGGCGTAAGGGCGCCTACCTTTTTATAGGTGAGCCTAGTCGTCAATAACTTTCTATGTGTACGTGAGATGTAACCAACATGGCTGTGTGCATGTGTGAGTTGTCCGTTAGTTTTTTGTCAACAAGCTACTTGTGTGAGTATGGAAGCTTCTAGAAGTTTTTATAATAATTTTGTAATGTTACAGTATCGCCCCTCCCAGAGAAAGGGTTTTTCCTGATAAAACCCGCTAGATCTGCAACCTATCTCTTGATGACTCTACATTCATACTGTCTTTCATACTTCAATCTTTTATTCATCCCGCATTAGCCTCAAGTCATAGAAGGCTTAAGAAGCTACAACTAGAATATATTTACTTTGATGTGTAAATATACTCATATCAACAAGAGTTTTAGTTGTTAGTGTAGTAGAGGCTTTATCATTTAGAAGGGCAAGTGTTATTTAGTACTAGTCTGTATGTAAGTTAATGTTCTAATATAAATTCTAAGTGTCTCTATCATTGTAGAGTTGTTTAAGTTTAAGTTGTTAAGTGTAGATTAGTATTAATTTAGAGAAGCTGGCATTTTAGGCTTATTTTAGATGTTTGCCATAATCCGCATCCTAGTCAGAATTGGCTTGTTTAAAGAGTTTTGAAGCAATCCGCTCTGTTGTTAGAGGCTTATTTTTAAATGAGTTTTCACCGCTCATATTGCTTCTTAGAGTGTTCCAATAGGTTTAGTTTAAGTAATTATTAGTTAAAGTTAATTATTAAATATAACAGTTATGATAAGAAAATATTTAGTGTTAACTCTATAGTTCTATTTGTAGTTAAAGTTGTATGAGTATAAGATAAATTAAGAGTTGATTCTATGTTTCTATTTGTAGATGAAGTGGAAAAAAAAATTTTTTTTTTTGTAAGTGTTGACTCTATGTCTCTATGAGAAGTGAAAAGGAAAAAAAATTTTAGTGTAAGATCTATGTTACTAAAAATTATAAGTGTTTGCTCTATAAAAAAGATGTAGTGTAAGCTCTATAAAAAAATTTTTGTGATTGAGTAAGTGAGTGAGTTTTTGTAATAGTGACTGTTGTTTATGATACTGTATGTCGCTCTATGTGTTGGAGTTTCAGTTTAAAGGCTAATCGAGAAAAAAAAAAAATTAAGGAAGTTTAAAGTCATCCAAAAAAAATAAAAGTATTAAGTAAATGCAAGTTCTTAAATAGGTAAGTGTTTTCTATTATTAAGTCAAGTTTATTTTATTTTGTGTTTACTTGTCTTCATATTATTTATTGAATTTATCCTAATTGTTTATGTTTATTATTTTTATCAATGGGATTAAAAAAATATTTTTACAAAGTTATTTTTTTTTTGTACTGAACTTATGGTGACATCTGTTGAGAAAGTTTCTAAGTTATCTCTAGTTCATTATTACTAATATAGAGGGCCATAGCAATATTGTTTAACCGCCATCTGTTGGGAAGGTTTAGTATTAATGTCTTTAGTTTCCTGTTGGAAATCATAGATGGCAGTAATAGTATTTTTTAGTAGGTATGCGTATGCTTTCTAGTAAGCACCTGAGCTGTTGATTTTTTCACTGTAACAAGATATCATAGGGGTAGGCAGGAATATTTTAATTATCTGTTTGTATTAGTACTAATAGGGTTTGAATGTAGATGAATAGGTAGATAATAATTTGTGATTTTAAGTAATGATTAAAGATTTAAATAAATAGCATTAATTAATTTGTTTAAGTTTGATTTCTCATAAATATTTTAATTAATATTCTAACAATTTTGTTTCTGTTAAATAAGACACGCGTGAGTTGTTTACGAACTATGCATTCCTGACAGAAAATAAGGTAAGTAGGTCAGGCATGTTCGCTCAAGTACCTATTTGAATGTGTTTGTAATGAATAGTAAGATGTTTGGTAGGTAGGTATGTAGACAGCGTGTTGTTTGACAAACAGTTTATAGTAGGTAGTTTTCTGGAAGATTCTACCGGTCAACAGTGACGATGCCTGTGACGTAATGTGATGTTGTAGCCATCAACATATTGTATTTTGTTTTTCTAGTAGCTAGTTTTATAGCAGTTTTGTAGGTTTATAGATTATTAGTAGTAACATAGTTTGCTGGTTTTTAATGAGCTTTCAGAATTATAGATTTTAGATATAGATACTCATACATACTTAATATAGATATAGATACATAGTTAGTTATCTAGTTAGTTGTTTTTCTTAGATTTAATTCCTGCGTGAGGTTTGAAATGAGTATGTTATAAAATAGATTAATATAGGTAATAGTAAGCTAGCATTTAGTGATGGCTTTTTTTTATATCGGAGTCACGACCCGCTCCGTTTGTTCCACCGAAGGTTTAGTCCCTTGGGAGAAAAATGCAGATATCCCGCCAGAGATGTAGGGTCTCGGCAAGAAAGTAAAAGTATGGTTTATTAGGTACCATACAGCAATTATTTCGCAACATTATAGGTATGTTGACCGCTGTTGCGTTGGAAATAACTGTAGTTTTTATGATTAACATACTCAAGTCTACCTCACACATAGATGTAATAAACATTTATTAAGTAGGTAGTATAGTTTTATTTGGTTATAGTTTAGTCTTTAGAATGTAGGTAAAGTTATTTTCTAGTTCAAAGTTAACTAGGTTATAGGTAATAAGTCTTTAGTCGACCCACACTCACACGTAGGATTAGTTTTATCAAGTAGATAGTAGGTAGTTTAGTTTCTAGATTATTCGTTGGTAGGTACGTTCAAAGTAGTTTACAGTTTTATAGCTAGTTTAGGTAAAAGTATTTGTATAGATTACGAATTACGATTAGTGTAGATTAAAGTTACGTTTAGTTTAGTTATGATTTTAAGATTTTAGTGTATGCGTAGGTAGCTACGATGTAGATTTTACGTTTCTAGTTTCAAGTTTAGTTTTAGTAAAAGGAATATTATAGATTTTAAGTTAACCTTTAAGTTTACGTTTAGTTTAGTTTAGTTTTTAGGGAACTCGTAAGTAGGTACGATTTAGATTTTAAGTTATCATGTTTATTATAAGTATGTAAAAGAAGTATTTAAGGTCAGTGTTTCTCACACACACACACACGCACACGCGTTGATAGTATTAGTATTCTATAAGTAGGTAGATTGTTCTAGTGTTGTTTACTATTTCCAACATTCTAGTGTCAAGGTCAGTTGTAAGTCAAGCTTAGTGAATCAATGAAATTGCATGATAGATACATAGATAGATAGATTGTTAGTTAGGTAGATAAGTAGGCAAATATTATTCTTTATAGTGAATGAGTTTAATATCCTTTATGATAGTTTCTGTTCATATCTACTAGTTTGTAGACCACAGATGAACGTTTGAGTGAGATTCTACATTTTAGATATTTAGTTTCCATTGTTACGACGAACTAGCACTGTTTACGCAATAATGTAGGTAGGTACACAGAAATGGTTAGAATTACATAGTTACACACAGATAGGTATACACAGATAGATATAGCTGTAAAGAATTATACACAATTAGACAATAGATAGTAGTATACACGATTAGACAATAGATTATTAGCTTTGGTACAATAATAATTTCTAGTAGCTATTATTATGATACCGCCACGATGCAATAAAGGCGAGCTTACACCTCTGTTCTTGTAGGTAGGTTGTTCCGAGTTTTTACCAAGCGTTTGTAAATGACAAAAATAGGTATGAGACAATAGTTTGAGACTGAGATTGAGAATGAATAGGGCACCATTATCATGTTGATATGGGCCGGAATAGGTATAGTGAATATATCTCTTATGGTAGTAAAGAGAGAATTGTAAAGAGAGTTGGAAAGACAGTTTAAAAGAGAGTTGGGCGCCACTGTCACGGTGCAGCCGTGGACAGGTAGGTAGTCTAGGTTTTAGGTTCCTATCCTACCTGATAGAAGTGCTAGGGGTAGGTAGAAAAACGATTAGGACATTTTTATACATATATTAAACTTAAAATGCTAACAATAAGATCACTGAATAGATTGTTAAACTTAGAGTCTTTAGTGTTATGCTGAAGGCAGAAGTGCAGGCAGAGGGCCAGAGTAGCAGGCAGAAGGCCAGAGTAGCAGGCAGAAGGCCAGACGGCTATGGGCCGGGGTATGATCAAGGGTCTCAATCTCAGCAGTGGAATAGGTCTCAAAAGGTCACGCTTGTAGAAAAGAACACTTGGACACACGCGTAGTACGGAACCCAAGAACAGGTGTGGACTCTCCACGGTACTGTCCTGTGAGCTGTAGATCGGAAGCACGTGGTCTAGGCGTCATGGTGATGAGCGCGCCCCTTGTCTGCGAGGTGGCTCGTGGCAGGCTGGTAGCAGCAGGTAGGGCTGGAGACAGCTGGTAGACAGCAGGTAGCTGGTGAGTCCGGTTGGTGGCTGTGAAGCCACCAACCGTAAGGTTCGACCCGTAGAGTTGGACCCTGTAAAGATCACGTAGTTGTAGTGACAGGCTTGATTCTTCCCCCTGGTGTAACTTGGTTGAAAGTCGCCTCTAGGTGCCGCAGACGTGGCTCGCAGGGGTAGGCAGTACGTGGCTTTCAACCTTATTACACCGTAGGGTTTACAACAGAGATTAAGAACTAGTTAGTCAGAAGGACAGACATAGTAGTAGACAAGTGGACGTGCTTTAAGTGTGATGCTAGAATTTACAACATTAAGAAAAATAAAGATAAGAACATCAGATTATACAGTGCTAGCTAGAGCGTAATATATTTAAATAAACTCACCAAAATTGGGCGCAGTGTAGGAATATAGATGTGTTATTGATTGCTCCGTCTGAGTTTGGAATGTGCTTGGCGTAAGGGCGCCTACCTTTTTATAGGTGAGCCTAGTCGTCAATAACTTTCTATGTGTACGTGAGATGTAACCAACATGGCTGTGTGCATGTGTGAGTTGTCCGTTAGTTTTTTGTCAACAAGCTACTTGTGTGAGTATGGAAGCTTCTAGAAGTTTTTATAATAATTTTGTAATGTTACAATATGAGTCCATAGTTTGGTTTGGTTTGGTTTAGTTTCTGCACCTAGTTTAAGAACTTTGTACAATGTTCTGGCAAATAAATTATCTTATCTTATCTTATCTTATCTTATCTTAAAAATAAAAATGATTACTACACTAAGTTAATACTAAAATATACAACTCACCGTATGTCACAAGAGACACTGGATTAAGTAAACATGACATGCTCCCTTGTCCAGCGCTCCATGAAGACACAGTCCGTATCCAGCCTCCCCGCAATGAGTTGCAGGTAGCTGTTGGAGCCGTAACGCACACGGCGCATCAGGGACGCTGATCTTTTGCGCATTATCGCTGCAAAGCCATCAACTCTTGCGTCCGCAAACATTCCTGACGCACTGCAATAGCGCGGCAACCCCATCAACACCCTGAACGCATTATTGTACTGGACGCATTATTTTAGTAGTAGTAGAGCTTTTTTGTGAAAGAGTTCGTCCGGGGAAGTACTACCACCATACCTATTTCTGACGCAAAGCAGTAGTGCTCGCATTGCTGTGTTCCGGTTTGAAGGGTAAGGGTGCCGGTGAAATTACAGGCACATGAGACTTTTCATCTTTATGTCTCAGGGTGGCGGGCGCACTGCAATGCCACATAGGGTGCATCCTAGGTGGACGTGATCTATGAGGTAATGCACTGTTCATAGGCAGAGGTTACCGCTTAACATCAGGTGGGCCTCTTGCTTGATCCGTAATCAAAGTAGTATAAAAAAAAAAAAAAAAACGCGCAGGGCATCACACGATTTTTGCGTATGCTTTACCCATAGGATGCATACATAAAATGGGGCAGGCAGCGGGGGCGGTAGGGAAGGGTTCATCGTTGCTCGCGTCGACGATTTTGTGTCTTGAACTTTGTCGTTCATGTAGAACACCCACTAAGATCGGAAACATTACAGACAAGTTTCTCTCTATAGAACGTTACAAAGCAGCGAAGTATCAAGCTACATTTTCCTTTACAAAAACATCGTGTGTGTAGTGAACATAATTAACGAGCCTCATCCATCAATCCTCACACTCGATTTACCAACTTAATCAGATGACTCGGCAGGCGTCATGCCAGAACATCCGATGGAAGTATTTTTGTATCATGTCATGATATTGGACACGATAAAATCTGGTTAATTTTCTGATGGCTTCTATTTTTTATCTACACTCATATCGTAAAATCCAGATTATGAACTCAAAAATCTGGAAGCATACATAATGAGTCAACTAAAAAAAAAAACTAAAAAAACACACGACTTGGGGACCTTCTTTTTTTTTTTGAAGTCGGTTTATGACATATTTTGCCTGTAAAAGAAATAATAAATACCTTAAAGTAGGTATTGTTTTCGTAACAAAATAATGCTTTAAAATAAAATTTTCATGCAAAACTAATAATGGCAACCAACAGTCACATACATATTCCTAATCTCAAACTAGGATCCCCTGTGTCGTGGGTATCAGAAAAAACGAGTACCATGGTACAAAAACACCCAGCCCCGAAACTAATATTTGCAGACCATTTTCTCGTAATATACAAGCTTAGGTATTGAGCATGTTAAAGAAACATTTATTTTTTCTCTAACAAAAAAGGTCTTTAAACAATTGATTACACCTCGGTAGGGTACACAGACTGTAGACCTGTTTTGTGAGAGACTGGTGCCTGAGATAGGGTTAGGTTTGTGAAACCTGTATTACAGGTCACCAGGTGCGCTCACTCCACGGATTGTATAAGTCACCATGCCTTGTTCAACCTATATGAACTGTATAACTTTTGAAACTATCATGGTTATGTACATAATTTTCACTAGAAACGGGATATTTACCATGATTTTTGAGTTTTATATGTTCCCGATATTTCGGCACAGTTGCATGCGCCACACGCTTATCGGCTCATAAATATTTGGTAGTGTAGTGGGAAGGACCTTAAATTCTAGCCCTATGGTCGTGGGTTCATTATTACATATAAAACTCAAAAATCATGGTAAATATCCCGTTTCTAGTGAAAACTATATGAACTGATTTACATAAGACGTAACTGCGGGGAGTCTATACTATACCTAAGAATATAAAAATGAAAAATACACCTGAAGCAATAACAAACATTGCAGTGTAAGCGCATGATGAATAAAGAGTGTGCTTATTGTAAGTGTGTGTGTGTGTGTGTTTGAGTGTGTCTGTGTGTGTTGTGTGAGGATCTGGGAGGGTGTGTGCATGTGTGGGCGTGTATGTGCGTTTGTGCGTGCAGGTCAGTAAACTGTTTAAATATGTTAAATGTATCTACTTGGTGGTAATAATGAACCCACGACCATAGGGCTAGAATTTAAGGTCCTTCCAACTACACTACCAAATATTTATGAGCCGGTAACCGTGTAGCGCGTGGTAGACAGGCATTGCTGGTAGCCGGCTTCCATTAAAGTTGAACGGAGAACATATAGAACGACGACGTAGTCTAAATGTCCGGCGAGCATATGCATTTCATGCCGTCCAGTCAAACAGAGTGCAATAGTCCTGCATAAGACAAGTCCCTTCCATGTACTTGGCGGATGTCGTATCTGCTGAATGAAGGATTACTACAGCGGATGGGCAGCAGCATCCACCTGAGTATTCAAGACCAAAACTGCGAATACCAATCCGCCTGCCAAGCGTGGTGATTATGAAATGAAATCAAATGAAATGAAATCAGTTTATTTGTTAGAACATGGTAGTTTTTTTTTTTTTTTTTTTTAACATTGATAGACCTTTGTTTGACCACGATCTCACCTGTTGGTTAGTGACGATGTGGCCGAAGATGAAGCACAAAGGTCTAGAAGGCACCTATTCACTCTTGACTTGAAGAGACCCAGATTATAGTTTTCAGGAAAGACAGACGACGGTAGTGTATTCCACTCCTTAGCAGTTCGAATTATAAAGGTAGAACTGAAACGTTTTGTGCGAATAGAAGGTATACCAATGAGGTAAGGATGGTACTGAGCCGTACGCCTGCTCGTCCTATGATGAAAAGGAGATGGTGGGATCAGATCGTGCAGTACACATCACATCGTAGTATACATGGAAGGCCTTAAATTGTAGTGAGGAGCACATTTTCTTGCTTCACAAGCATGCAAATGTTTTAAAATATACGTCTCTATTACATACATTGGATAAAATAAATACTTAATCAATTCATTAATACTACTAATCAATTACAATATTGTAATAACTATACAAACAAAAATAACTTAGTTCAAATTATATTTAAAAAAAAATACTTTTAATTCACAAATAACAATACAGATATTAATTAATAATTAATTTAATTTAATTTACAATAGTCAAGACATTTTTCAAATTCAAAAATTCATCCACAGAATAAAAACACTTCTCTGTTAACCATTATGGCAAATTAGCCGTTAATTAGCATTGGTTAGCCGTAACGCCAACAAGTGGTTCTGCCGGAAGACCAGCGTTGGTTGCTAGCTTGCTGTCAACTACCTCATACTGAGGCAGAGCCATTTTGGTACTTCAGTTACACCTCGTACCGGGTTCTTCTTAGTTTAATACGTGTTTCTGTGTAGCTCATGTATACAAATAAATATATATATTTGCTATTCTATTTTTTTTTTTTTTTTTTTTTATATTTCTTAATGACGGAACAAGCAGATGGCCCACCTGATGTTAAGCGGTAACCTCTGCCTATGAACAGTGCATTACCTCATAGGTCACGTCCACCTAGGACGCGCCCTATGTGGCATTGCACTGCGCCCGCCACCCTGAGACATAAGGATGAAAAGTCTCATGTGCCTGTAATTTCACCGGCACCCTTACCCTTCAAACCGGAACACAGCAATGCGAGCACTACTGCTTTGCGGCAGAAATAGGTATGGTGGTAGTACTTCCCCGGACGAACTCTTTCACAAAAAAGCTCTACTACTACTAAATACTACTACTACTACTTTCAATGCAAAGAATATGGCCCCCCATTGCATTCAACGGGTGCTTTCAGCAGTGGACGTCTATGGGCTGATGATACGACGATAAGAGATGAAACCGAGGATATATATGAGAAATATCCAGTAGTAGCAGAATTCTAGCGTATGTAGGTACATACAGACATATGCTGCGTAATGATTCAGCATTGATAGACAATGCGAAATACGGTGATAAAAGACACAGCCTATCCGAATCAACCTTGAGTGTAGGCCTGTCACACATAATGCCAAAAAGAACGCTCTTGAGCCGCCTCCAACCACCGACTACCAACGTCGTCCGTCCATCGAAAATGTTCTCTATGGAAAGGGCCTTCCTACACTACCTATACGTAGTCTGGTTAAGCGGAATTTACGATAGATAAGAACTTATGAGCATTATCTATTTATGTTCGCAAATTAAGTTATCATGACTAAGTGCAAAGGTCTGAATTTATCGCTTTGGTAATTTTTGTGGGAATACCAACTAAAGACAACTTATTCATTACCTATTTAACATTTTTAAATTTCGTGGCCCTCTTTGCTTTCCTGACTGTCCGTGTATTACATACGGTTCAGTTTTCCCCCCTGAGGGGGATTCTAGTGGAATAAGTTTTTTTGTTAGATTCCACTTTTCCAACTTTTCCACTTATTTCTTTTGCTTATTCTCAAAAATCACTTATTCACATAAAACGTTATTTCGATGGCTAATGGAGTCGTAGATGGAGGCGGTTCAAGACTATTCATCGTGACATTTTAAGGGGACGCCTTTAGTCCATGTATGGATAATGGATGTATTTACTGCTGATGACGAAGACTTTGGGAATACCGAGTTTACAAGTTGCTCACTTTGTGACCCAAGAAACTTGTTAAGCGCGGCGCATATAGACCAATTCCATAATATTTGAATTGTTCGTACGACTTTGCGCGAACTTTTTTTGACAGGATGTTTATAAAATTGAAACTATCGTGGTTGGGTTTTTTTTTTTTTTTTTTTATACTACTTGGATGACGGATCAAGCAAGAGGCCCACCTGATGTTAAGCGGTAACCTCTGCCTATGAACAGTGCATTACCTCATAGATCACGTCCACCTAGGACACAACCTAGGAATCATTTTAAATAAACAATATTATAATTAATATTATACGGACGATGTAGGCAGTGACGTAGATGAATTAGTTTTCGACGGACGCGCAACGAACCTACCGCCGCCGCCGCCGCTGTTCCAGCGAGCGGAGCGTGCGGCTGCACGCAGTATTCGCCGGTCCACCGTCGAACGCGATCACAGGCGGTGCTCATGATGAAGAGGCTTCTGAATATAGTCTTGAAACGTCAGCAAAGCGACGAAATACAGTGATAAGAAGCCGTTATTTATTTATTTAATTTGCTGTATGTTTGTTTAGTTAAAATCTTGCAAGGTGAATTAGTATCATTTATCGGCATCAGCCTGCGCTGAAATTTTGAAAGAAAGAAAGAATGTGCTGTAGCATCACAACGCTGATCTTCCTCTGGAACCAAACTGCATACCTACCTGTCAAGTTCCGATGGCAATGCAATATTATGGTAATAGTGAGCTGATCTGATGATGGAAAGAGAATGTGTATAACGGAACTCCTCGATGGATAATAGTGCACTGGCCGTGTTTGGGCCCACTTTGATCAGCACACGGTTCCAATAACGAATATTTTTAAAACTTGTACTGAAAAATATAATTTCAACAATAAACTTGTAACAAATGTTTGTTAATTTATAATAATTATTATTATTACCTATTTAGTTCAGCCACAATAATCCATAGTACATTAAAAAGGTTTATCTCTAGGTCAAATCTTGCAAGCTGACAAGAACCACTTCTTGAACCTTCTTCTTCTTTTTTATCCGATTGAGCTGAAATTATGCTTACCTGTCAAGTTCCGATGACAATACAATGTTATGGTGACAGCGAGCTTTAACAAAATACCAAACGGTATTCCAGTTCGAAGATGAGAGTTAAGGTTGTCGCACATACGAGTATATCACCCTAGCATCGGATCGGCAACCCCTCGCCTCTCAACCGCGTCATAAACCAGTCGTCAACGTAACGCAGGCACACCACCTGAGCAGCTCAACATCGCTAAGGCGTCAACAGAACGGCGGCCCTGCCAGGCTCGGTAACGGCTTTTGAAGACATTTTGAGTTTTGAGACAGCACGGACCACAGACGTTCCACGCGCCATTCTCTCGGTGACCGCGAGTCCTAAGCTGGATGATGGTGATGGGTTTTCTCTAGCATCTTACTTTTGACTGCCTACCTGAGGCTTTTAAGTTGGTTTTCCTTTTTTCTTTGAATTAACTGCCACTTGTTCTCGAGGCACCACACAGGCGCTCCCCACCTAGTAGTAAGAAGGATCATCAAATAAAGCCGAGCCGTGTTTGTTGCCTGATTCTTTTAGGTTTGGTCACGTTGGAACACGAGTAAATTTATTTTATAAGACGATTAAAAATGACGCTTGTGATTTCAATGAATAAAATACTTTTGACTTTGACTTTGACTTTGAGTAGGCGTAGCCACGGTCGAGCGAGTCGACCACGAACCACATGCTGTCCCGGGGCGAGCAGACGCCAATTACTATGCTGATAAGTGTGCGTTGCAGTATGGAGTTAACTACAAAGAAGACTCGAATTGAGGCGATTTTGATCTCGTGTCACAACTATTGAGCTATGTGCGACAACCTTTAACTGGAATAACCAGAATTTGCGCGGCTGTTATCTGCTTTCCAGAAAGTAAACAAGTGCTTGGGTTGATAAATAGTATAAAATGAGAACTGGAAGGTAAATACGATCAGTTTATAATTCGACGAGCATTGTGTGAAGATGTTGCTGAATTTGAATAAAGTTTTATTTCTTGCTCATTTATGTGTTTTGTGTACGGGTAAGTAGCTACCACTTTCATCATCATAATCTTCATCAGACAGAAACAGCTGGAGCAGATTTCCACTCCTACAAAGAAAAAAAAAAAAAAAAAAAACTTATACTTTCTAAAAATCTGGGTGTCATCTTTGACAACCAGTTGTCCTGGTCTACCCACGTCAATGAGGTCAGCAGAAGGATTAACTTTACCTTTCATTCTCTCAAGCGCTTTCAGTGGTTCCTTCTGTTTTAAACTAAAGTCACTCTTGCTCAAACTCTTTTATTACCTCTTCTCGATTATGCTGATATCTGCTTCCTTGACTCCACGCAGGAACTTTTAAACAAACTCGAGCGTTTTCAAAACTTGTCCATCCGATTTATCTTTAGTTTGCGCAAGTTTGACCACGTATGCGAGTTCAAACTCCAATTGAAATGGCTCCCTATACGTCGTCGTCGTGATCTTCACGTTCTGACTTTTCTCTATAATGTTCTTCACAATCCTCTTTCACTTTCTTACCTCCGTGAGCGTTTCGATTTTCTTGTCCCTTGTGGTGTGCCTTGCAGGTCAATAATGTCTCTTCTTCTTAAGGTCCCTGCTCACTCTTCAAAACGTTATGGTGGGTCATTCACTGTTCACGCTGTAAGACTATGGAATGTTATCCCTCACGCAATCCGCGCCAGCCCTTCGCTTAACATTTTTAAAACAAAAGTAAAAGAGCACTATCACTCCTTGTAATTTAAGTTTATTGTAGGTTTATTTATCTATTTGTTTAAGTAGGTATATTTAGTAATGATGTAGGTACTTTATGTAAGTATATTTTACTTTTATTATTTAGCAGTGTATTTTAAAAGTTAGCTTGGTACTATGTATGTTTATAGGTTGTTTTATTTTTTCTGTTTTTTCCTGTATTTGTACATTCTTCCTGCCATCTTTATCATCTCTCTCTTGCCTTAAAGGTTTGCTGTCAGAAAACTCTCTAGGGTAAAGCTCGCCTTTGTACATATCTTTTGTTTTAATTTTATTTGTAATGTGTATTTCTGTGTACAATAAAAAATTATTAGAATTATATGAATTATAAGAATGTACCTAATGGGATTTGCCGGAGCCAGCTGGACCCACCACGAACCTCATTCATATTTTATTGTAAATCAATCTGGTTATCGAGTTAATTTTTTAGATTTTATGTGGAATTTTACGTGCCTCGGATTTTCGATTGTAATAACACATTTTTGGTAAACGTATCGCAGTGGTTAACGTAATCAGCTCCACATCAGCTCATATAATAATATATTGGACCTCTTTGCGCTCAAGGTCACGCCGTTTTCGTATTACTGGTATATAGTTTGGACATGTAGGTGTAATAATTACTGAACAGGTACATACAGTCGGTCGCGTCTTATTTTTAAACCCCGACGCAAAAACGACGTTATAAGTTTGACGTGTCTGTGTGTGTGTTTGTGTGTGTGTGTGTGTGTGTCTGTGTGTGTGTCTGTCTGTGGCATCATAGCTCCCGAACGGATGAACCGATTTCGATTTTTTTCGTTTTGTTTCAAAGGTGAATTTGTCGGGAGTGTTCTTAGCTATGTTTTATCAAAATCGGTTCAGCCGTTTCATTGCGTCGAGGGTTTTACAAAATTAATTACTTGTTTTTCCAGCTTTAGAAGCATAGCTGAAATTAGACAAAGCTATATATGTAATATGTATAGGTATGTGGCGCAAGTGATATGAGGGAATGATAAGGATCCTTTGGCTTGCCTACATGTAAAAAATGTTGTTCAACTGTTTTGTAGGGTTACGCAGAGATGGCTGGCCTGAGTACAACTACTACCCCGAGATTCATGGATGGATGAAGTTGCACATAGAACCAGTTGATTGGTTGGCTGCGAGGATGATTTGCCATATGGAAGGTAAGAAGCCATTATTGTAAAAAAACTTATCATGAATATTAGTTTGAATTATAGGCTAAAGGTGTCTATTTGATATACTAAAAATATAAACCTGTACACAAATATATGTTTCAAAAAGTTGCAAGCAATAAAAAGATATCGACGACCTCTGTGGCGGGGCGGGCGAACGTTCGCCTGCGACGCCGGAGGTTGCGGGTTCGATTTCCGCCTCGGAACAAATATTTGTGCGATCTGCAGATATTTGTTCAGGGTGTTCTGGGTATTTTCTATGTATAATAAAAATATCTATCGATGTTATATATATTGTATTAAGTATATCAGTTATCTAGTACCCATAACACAAGCTATGCTTAGCTTGGGGCTAGATAATGTTGTGTAAGCTGTCCAGCATTATTTATTATTATTATATGGCTTTTGCAAAGCGTTAACTCCGCACTGTCTGAATATATGCTATAAGAACAGGAACAACAAAACTTATACCCTAGGTGGGTTGTAATATGGTCGTATGACTCGTATTACCTACTACATAAGGAATCCTAGTGTGAGATCAGAGGCTGTAGACAAAGTAATATTCTATTATCGATATCGCTAGTAGAAAAGCCAACAATGTATAAATTGACGTAAGCTATCGACATGTCAAGTTGTATACGTTGTATTAAAAAAAAAAAAAAAAAAAAAAAAAAAAAAATGTAAATCCGTTATTGGCTTTAAGAATTATGTATTAGACTAAGTAATTATTATTTAAGAGCTGTGGATTTTGTGTAATAAATAAAATAAAATAAAATAAATAAATAAAATTACGACTGTAGAAAAGGAATCGCTTCGAAGCGAATGCCATTTGGCTGGGCCGGCAGTGCCCCAGTAGTTCTGAACGTATGTAGCAAAGCTCAAACGTTGATCTTTACTGCGTCTCGATTGATCAAGTTTAGCGACTGAGTCTGGATTGTCAGCGTCTGTCAATCCAGACGCTGACCAGGAATTGACACAACAAAACTTATACCCACCTACTTATAACTATGTGATATGATATTACCGACGACACAAACAAGGTGCACTAGTGTGGGATTGGACTACTCGTATGTATGTGTCGATTGTTTGTTATGTTAAGGGCATTTATTTTTGATTTGGATCAGTAGAGCTACCTTTAGATCGCTAGCAGCGGTCTTCAGATAGCGCAACTGTTTCATATGTGCATTTTCATTTTTACATACCTTGTTGTATTATTATTTCTAATTGTTTTAGACTCTGTAGTTTCTGATATAAAACCAAACGTGAAAATAATTAATTTAAGGGTTCTTTCGAAATTCCACGATGTCGAAACTGAGCATGCTTTTCTTTGTGACACAACTCCGAGGAAAAGTCTCTGAACTATTCTGTCCATTTTTTATATTTCAGGAGCATTCCTAACTTCACCCTGGACTGCAGAATTCACTTCTACCATAAATAAGCTGCAAAGGCCTCACAGCGAAGTATTTACAGAAGATGCTCTGCCAGCCTTGTATTCGGGAGTGCACACAACATTTGCTGAAGGAGCGTTCACCTATATAAAAGGTTAGATTCTTCGATAAAATAGTTCTGTATGTTTTATCGAAGGTCAGATTAAGGTTAGATTGCATCATTTTCTTCATTGTTCATTGATACAAGTTGACTAGTGTTGGCAGAGCAACGACCAATATTAACCGACCAACGCCGACGACCAATAGCGCGGCGGACCAAAACCCGGTTAATATGCGGGAGGTTCCTAGTTCGATTCCTGCTGCGAGACAAATGTTTGTTTGTTGTGCAAATTTTTAAAACCAGTTTTTTTTTAAATTCTTGAATGACAGAACGTGCGGATGGCCCGTCTGATGTTAAGAGGAAACCTCTCCTTTAACAATGCATTACCGCATTGGTCACGCCCATGTGGAATTGCACTGCACCCTTCCTTCTGAGACATAAAGATGAAAAGTCTCATGCGCCTGTAATTTCACCGGCTCCCTTCAACCAGAAAACAGCAACGCGAGCATTAATGCTTTGCGGCAGAAATAGGTATAATGGTAGTACTTCCCCGGACTAAGTTTGCAGGTTGAGCGCCATTTAACTTTGCATTTTGAGCGCCAGGTAACATTGCTGGTTGAGCGCTATCTTTTAAATCTATTCGAAAATTAACTTCTCCGCACGAAATCTTTCACAAAAAAACTCCACTACTACAATAAAAGGTAAAATAAAATAAAATATGGGTCTGGTTGTTGTGGTACCATGTTACTCAATTTTCCTGATACCCACGATAAAGGCGATACTACGGGAGAGCGTTTATAAAGACTCTAAGGATCCTAGTGTAGGATCAGGATAATTAATAATTAATAATTAATAATAAATAATAAATAATAAATAATAAATAATAAATAATAAATAATTAATAATAAATAATAAATAATAAATAATAAATAAATAAATATTAAATATTAAATATTTAATATTAACTTAAATTTAACTTTTAATATTAAATATTTAATATTAAATTATAATTATAAATTAATTATAATATTATTAATTAATTATGTATTAATTATATTATAATTAAATATAATTATGGTTCCTTGCTGGATAAAACTATTATTAATTGATTTATTTATTTATTTATTTATTATTTATTATTTATTATTTATTATTTATTATTTATTATTTATTATTTATTATTTATTATTTATTATTTATTATTTATTATTTATTATTTATTATTTATTATTTATTATTTATTATTTATTATTTATTATTTATTATTTATTATTTATTATTTATTATTTATTATTTATTATTTATTATTTATTATTTATTATTTATTATTTATTATTTATTATTTATTATTTATTATTTATTATTTATTATTTATTATTTATTATTTATTATTTATTATTTATTATTTATTATTTATTATTTATTATTTATTATTTATTATTTATTATTTATTATTTATTATTTATTATTTATTATTTATTATTTATTATTTATTATTTATTATTTATTATTTATTATTTATTATTTATTATTTATTATTTATTATTTATTATTTATTATTTATTATTTATTATTTATTATTTATTATTTATTATTTATTATTTATTATTTATTATTTATTATTTATTATTTATTATTTATTATTTATTATTTATTATTTATTATTTATTATTTATTATTTATTATTTATTATTTATTATTTATTATTTATTATTTATTATTTATTATTTATTATTTATTATTTATTATTTATTATCCTGATCCTACACTAGGATCCTTAGAGTCTTTATAAACGCTCTCTCGTAGTATCGCCTTTATCGTGGGTATCAGGAAAATTGAGTAACATGGTACCACAACAACCAGACCCATATTTTATTTTATTTTACCCTTTTTTGTAGTAGTGGAGTTTTTTGTGAAAGATTTCGTGCGGAGAAGTTAATTTTCGAATAGATTTAAAAGATAGCGCTTAATTAACCAATTAATTAATAATAGTTTTATCCAGCAAGGAACCATCGACTGAAAATATAATTAGTTTAATTTTTGCAGGAAAACCAGCTATATCGTTGCACCCTGGTGACTTGGTAGGGTTGGAGCGATGTGGAGTTTTTTTTGCAAATGGTACAACGGGTGATGTTGACTGCGATTGGCGATTACCTTATGTTTGCTACACACCTGCACATGAAACAGAATCTATAGAAGAAACTATAGAAGGAACTACAGAAGAACCTGAACAAGAACCTATAGAAGAACATATAGAAACAACTTCAGGAGGGATTATAGAAGAATCTATAGAAGCAACTACAGATGGAACTATAGAAAAAACTATAAACGGAAGTATAGAAGAACCTGAACAACAAACGGAACTAACAATGACACTAGCACCTGCACTGTCACTGACATTGTCACCTGATTGTGGGGAAAATAGTCTAGGTACCTACATCTTATTTAACCTCTGACTAAAGAGCGGTTTGACATTGTTGACGTTTTTTTCATTGAACGAGAGAAGCGAGTTCCTGAGTCAACTTGGAAGAATCGGCATTTGTATGTATGTTTCTCCGAGCTAACTTCCGTCCGATCTTCATGAAATTCAGGGTCGCTATTATTGTTGAAATTTGTTGGTAAGATTATGGTGACTTCAGTGGTGCGGCGGACGAGTGTCGGCTGATATTCGAGGGGTTGCGGGTTCGATTCCCGCTGCGAGGCAAATATTTATATGATCTGCAAATATTTGTTCAGGGTCTGGGTGTTGAACCATGGTACTCGTAGTTGCTGATACCCATGATAAAGGGAATCCTAGTGTACGATCAGGACTATGTATGTGACAGAGTTTTATGTTCTTTAAATCGGTTGCCGGAGGGCAGCTGAGATATTGGGTTCAAGTGCGTTAAAAAATAAAATAAATAGACAATCGTTGCAAATGGCTTGTCATTTGAATGGGCACTGCGAGGATATAATATTCAAACAATATTTTAGGTTAATTTTGGCATTTTAGTTTTGAAATATAAACGTAAATGTAAAAATATAAAGCCACTGGCTTCCGGTAATTCCACAATGCTGAAATTTGGTGTCTTATTATAGAATAAATTACAAAATTGATAAATTAGATTTTTTTTCATTGGTTCCGTAATTAAAACACGGCATTAAAAAAAACCTCGATAAAAATATATATGAAAAATCCTTGTTTCGCAAACGTTTTAAATGAGATCTCAGGAACTCTACAACAAAGAAAGAAAGAAAGAAAGAAAGGAATTTATTTTGACCAAAACTGCACACAGAATCAATAAAAAAACACATAATATGTAAGTACAGAGATGTGTACAGTACTGTCAAAAAAAAAAAAAACAATAAAACAAATAAACAAACACAAAACAAACAAACAAACAATATTTCAAGATAAGTTTTACTACAACAAGTAGGTAATAACTATTTCTTAAAACAGCAAAGGTAGATTATTTTTATAGTAATAATAATAAAAAAAAAAAAAAAAATTTTCGTTGCGCAAGTACCTTTCAGTCACTTTCTAACTTACCTGAAGTTTTCTAAGTTAGATAGTGATGGAAGTTGGCGGCTAGCTGCCTCAAGACGGAACATAGCCCTTATAGCAAACTGACGCCAGTTTTATATACGGGTGTATGTGTTTTACAGAGATAACACACACCCTGCTCTAAAACACTGACACAGACTAAGGAGTGATGAGCGTAGTTTGGATGCATTGTCTATGTGAGTGTGTGTATTTACGTGTAGTATGTACTAGTAGTTATTCTGTATTAATGCGCGTAGTTTTTGGCTTAACTTGTTTCGTACGTCGTTTTCTGTCTGAAACTCTCTATTTGTCCCATGAAAATCTATATATATATATAAAACAAAGTCGTGTTAGTTACACCACTTAAAACTCAGGAACGGGTGAACCGATTTGACTGAAAATTGGCAGGGAGGTAGCTTAGAATCAGGAGAAGCACATAAGGGGGGAGGGGGGGGGGGGGGGGGGGGGTTCACCGGGGGCTACCCGTTTGAAGCCGGGGACAGTCGCTAGTTTATAATAAATTGTAATTTTTTTTTTTTTCCTAAATCTTTACAAACTACTATGACGAACAACTTGAATGACGGAACAAGCAGATGGCTCACCTGATGTTAAGCGGTAACCTCTGCCTATAAACAGTGCATTACCTCATAAGTCACGTCCACCTAGGACGCGCCATATGTGGCATTGCACTGCGCCCGCCACCCTGAGACATAAAGATGAAAAGTCTCATGTGCCTGTAATTTCACCGGCACCCTATATTTGTCTGTATGAGTATGACTTCGCAAGCAGCAGTTCAATGAAGGCTTTTAATTTTCAATTTAAAAAGAAAAAAGTAGCAATTCGCTGTAAGATGGCTCCTGGCTTGGTTGGCAGCCAACCAAGGCAGGTGCCATCTTTCGGTGAACGAGCTATAGTTTCATCTAGCTCGATGGATGCGGTGACTGAACATAGACTGTCAAAAAGTCTTATTAATATTGTTTTTGTTTGGTTAAATAAACTCGACATCTGGCTTCGAACAAATAAATCAGTGCTCAAAATAATCTACCAAAACTAAGAGGCAATATTTCGACTAAATTTTTAATTCTAATACTGTGACGTAGACACATCAGCGAAAGCTGCTCGTCTATAAATTAATAATAATAATAATAATAAGTCCATGGTTAAAGTCACAATATCACAAAATCGACATTTCTTTTGAAACTGTACACATAGTTCAGCGTTTTTTTTTTACGTGAGTTTTTTAAGACTGCGCCAACGCTAGGCAGAAATCTTAATTAAAAAAAAAAAGCGGCCAAGTGCGAGTCGGACTCGCCCATGAACAAAATATAAAAGTTCTTGGATGGATGACGATTTATGACGTATTAAAAAAAAACTACTTACTAGATCTCATTCAAACCAATTTTCGTTGGAAGTTAATGTACATCATATTTTTTTTTGTTTTATCATTCTCTTATTTTAGAAGTTATGGGGGGGGGGGGGGGCACACTTTTTACCACTTTGGAAGTGTCTCTCGCGCAAACTATTCAGTTTAGAAAAAAAAAAATATTTGAAATCTCAATATAATTTTTGAAGACCTATCCATAGATACCCCATATGGGTGATGTTGATATGGGTATTATGAAAAAAAAAAAATATGAGTTTCAGTTCTAAGTATGGGGAACCCCAAAAATTTATTGTTTTTTTCTATGTTTGTTTGAAAATCTTATTACGGTTCACAGAATACATCTACTTACCAAGTTTCAATAGCATAGCTCTTATAGTTTCGGAAAAAAGTGGCTGTGACATATACGGACAGACAGATAGACAGACATGACGAATCTAGAAGGGTTCCGTAATTTTTGGTTACGGAACCCTAAAAACGCCACGCGCCGCTTGAAAAAGCGGTTTTTATTGAATATCTCGTGAAATATAGGTATTTTTTTTTAAAACTTCGTGGGTGAAGCCTCCTTTTTATTTTATTGATCTTATTTTTTAAATTTTTGACCCAATAATCTGTACGATATTGACAAACAATCTAATCTAGCCAAAATTTAGAGGTAACTTTTTTTTTTTATCGAGAACATTTATGTCCTCTCTTGTTTCTGTCTAGGTGATCCCTCGGTATTATAATGTAGTATGCATGCATATTTTTAATTTAAATATGGTACTTGATTTATTCAGTTAAAAATCTGATCTAAGATTGCTAATTTTGCGTGATACCCCACCTTAATTGAGGCAACTGTGTAACACCATTTAAACGATCCTTTTTTTGAATAAAAGTTGTTTTTTCCGGTGTTATCAGTTTTCAACACAGTTTTTAAAAGTATCGAGGCATTAATGAAGCTTCAATTTGAACTAAAATGTATAGTTTCGATGACATCAGACTGAAGTTCAGCGTCAGAGCCAGATGATGGCCAGCATACATTCGAGTAACCAAAAACTACCACATCTTTGTATACTGTAGGTACATTGATCCGCTATGACATCCGATTTGAAAGGATATTCGATGTGTAGGGAATAATACAGAGGTGATTACTTGTAAATTTACAAATAAGTAACGTACATACATACATAGATACACGCCTTTTTCTCCGAAGGGATAGGCAGCGCCTTAAAAAGACCTCTTTTCACCGTGAGTTGCGCCATCGTGTGAATATAGACGTGACAAGTGGCGAGCTCAACGCCGCCTTTGCTTCCCATGACTGAATCAGCTAACACTTTCTTCCAGTAATCTTTTCCATTAATCTTGAAAAAAAAAACCTTACTTGTATTTGATAGAATGTTTATGGATTTTGTACAGGATACGAGTTCTCCAAGAAAACCCGGCAATGTTACAAGTTTCACGCGCAGGCTGTACACACCTGGAATAGTGCGAAAACAGCTTGCGAGGAGGAGGGGGCTCACCTCGCCATCATAAACAGTGACGACGAGGCGCAAGTCCTTGTGAAACTATTTGAGAAAAACCCTCCTGAAAAGATACACGGTACACCATTCCCGGATACCGCAGCCATTGGATTCTTCTATGAAACGACTTCAGGTCGCTGGAAGACCATTCACGGTAAATGTTGTTGTTTGATTTCGAGTAAAATTCCACGGAGCTCCCTTCCTTGCAACTACGGAACCGAGAGATTTGTTCTCTGTGGGGTTTGACTTCGACAGATATACACTCTATGAGTTTTGATATAGAAGAAAAACGTAGTATTCTATTGGTCTTGGGTTTTTGATCGCAAATAGCTTGCGTTTTGTTTTTTGGATTTGGGAATTAAATTGAAATCGGGTCGTATCAAATCAATCGGGAGTGTTTTTTGGACCCTTGAGTGCCTCCTTGATTATTTGTTTTGTGATACGACTTTGGATGGACGAAGTTTGATTCGTGTGATTTTGTGATGACCTGTTGCCACGAGCGGAGAGCCTGACAAGGCTATTGGTGCACCACCTAACCCGTTTCGTTTCAGCTATTGCGAAAGGTACCAAGTAGCTAGCTGAACGGGAACCTGGACATTGGCTGGACAAACCGTGAGTACCTAGGATATTGATAGGAAAGTGCGTTGGTTCCACCTAGGTGGTGGGATTTGGTTAAAGCGCCGTGTATCGCGGCCTACCACCCTCCTCGCAGCCCTACCGGAGGGCTTGTCAGCTCGGGGAGGGTACAGTTGTAGAGTAATACTTAATTACCGATATATTTTTACTTCCTGCGCAAAATACCTAATCAAAATTACTAATTAAAACAATCATGGTATTAATGACGACCTCGCTAGCGCGTCGGGCGAGTATCCAGCTGAAATGCGAGAGGGTGCGGGTTCGATTTCCACTGCGGGACAAATGTTTATATGATCTGCAAATGTTTGTTCCGGCCAGCTTATTACGTATCTTGCAATAGCAATGCGATAGCGAGAATTGCGCGATGATCGCGCAATTTTCGCGCCATTTTTGTTATCGCATTGCTATTGCAAGATACGTAATAAGCTAGCGGGTCTGGATGTTATGGTACCATAGTACTCGTAGTTCCTGATACCCACGTCACAGGGAATCCTAGTGTGGGGTCAAGATTATGTATGTGACTGTTGGGTGTTGTGTTATGTTAATTAATAACCTAAGTATAGATACATCACCAATTTAAATTCAAACAACATGTCAATTAACAAATTAAAAAAATAGGTAATAAAATTAAGATTAAATGCTATAATATAACATGTCATTGGATTTTTGGAACAAAATCATCAACATTATAAAACGCCTTCTCGACCAGCCATTATTTGAATTTGGTTAATCATTCCTATGGTTTCAGTATTTGTGAACGTCCTGCTTGCAATCTCGGAATAAGTACTATTAATTCTTATTCCAGATGAGACCCTGGAATCGGCTGGATACTCTGCGTGGAAACCGAAGGCCCCGCATTCATTGGCAACATTTGGGTTCATATGCCGAGACGGTCTCCTTTACGGCTACGTTCCAGAAATTAGAGACGTACCATTCATCTGTGAAAAAAACCCCTCTAAACTGAAACCTGAACTGGAACCTGAACCTGAACCAGAATTGGAACCTGTTCCTGAATATGAAACAGAAACTAAAGAATCAACAGAAATATCTTATGATATACTTTATAGCGAACAAGAACTTTACCTTCTAGATGAATATGCAGAAGAATATGCAAACGATTATTCTAGTTAGTTCAGGTATTAAAAATTTGCGACTCATCCCAGCTTCGCACGGGTAGGTAGAGATGAAAAGCAGTCCCTCTACTACCCCCCAATCCCCACACTCCACACCTCGTAGCTGTAGACAACAAAATATTATTAAAGTTTAAATTGTATAATACCTATTATTAAAATATAAAAATCAAATTAATGGTTCATAAATTTCTATACAGAAAGAATAATATTACTAAGTAATACAAGTAGCTAAGTAAATTTTTTTAGATAAGTAATTAGTTTTTAAGATTGTACTGTTTGTTCTCATAAGAAAAAAAGAGAAAAAAAAACATGACGGCTAACCTAGTATTTAGACAAACTTGACATTGGTTTTAAGATACTAATAACCAAAATATATTAAGATCAGTTTGTATTATAAATAAATAAATAAATAATGCGAACTGCTAAGGAGTGGAATACACTACCGTCGTCTGTCTTTCCTGAAGACTATAATCTGGGTCTCTTCAAGGCTAGACTGAATAGGTGTCTTCTAGACCTTTGTGCTCCATCTTCAGCCACATCGTCAGTTACCGTGAGTTCGTGGTCAAACAAAGGGCTATAACTTTTTTTTAAATAAGAAATTAATGCGGCTGGTAATCCTACAATAGAAAAGATCCCAGTCTTTAAGTTACATAATCATTAATAGAACATTGACTTCCCTTTTATCTTTTTGGTCCGTGCTTCACTGCTGAGAATCTAACAGTGGTAACCGCATCAAAACCCGTTCAGTAGTTTTTGTGTAATGTACGAAATACCGAAAAAAACAGTTTATTTTTGTATCAGTATCCAACACCGCTGTTTTCTTTGGAATATCATCAATGTTCACTTTTTTTTAATAGTTTTTAATATACTTTGCTTCCCAATTTCCAGTTTATATTTATAGTTTAGTTTCATCAAAGAAAGCCCTTGAAAGAAAGAATTGTGTTAACCATCTGTTAATGCAATGAGGGGTTTTCGCGGAAGTTTCATATCATGCGATAATAGATGGCGCAGCTTTGAACCTGCTATCAGAATAAAGTGAAATGTCAAAGTCAACAACGTAGTGATATATTTTCGTGGTATAATGTTACTATCACACAAAAGCACAGACAATGCATATTTGTTAATTTTGACAAGCATACTTGAGTCAGCGCCATCTATCGAGCCAAATTGAACTACTTTTTTTTTAATTCGGTAGTGAAAAGCCCATGAAGTTATAGGATTTACCTATAACTTCATAGAAAAGCCCTTATTGCTGAAAGTAATTTCGCATTAAAACTTTTTGTTTAAATTAATATTGTAATCTAACTCAGACCTTAAATAACTCAACATCAGCAGCCTTAAGGGACTTATCCTGGGACTTGTAGTCATCGCGAAGCCAACGGCTACTGGAAACTATATGCATTTGAACTCGAACGGGTAGTCATCGGGGATGAGTTGTATAGGTACGCGGTATAAAAAACAGTTTCACCTGCACCAAATCCAGTCAGTCATATAAAGTCATTGACATAGCCCACCGGATTAGCAAGCTGAAGTGGCAATGGGCTGGTCATATATGCCGAAGAACCGACAACCGTTGGGGTAAGCGAGTTCTTGAGTGGAGACCGCGTCTTGGCAAACGTAACGTGGGGCGCCCTCTGGCTAGCTGGAAGACGACCTACGAAAGGCGGCGGGCAGAAAGTGGATGAGAAGAGCCGAACACTGGGCTCAGTGGCGTGTATTGGGAAAGGCATATGTCCAGCAGTGGACTAGTGTGGGCTGATGATGATGATGCCATCCAGTGAGAATCTCAGCTTCTGTTATATTTCATTGTCTCTTTATCGAAATATATTACACAAAATTACTCTTGCGTTCCAATAACACTTACGAGGAATCTTACTTCCCCAAAATTGTGCAATGGAACAGTAACTTTCAGTTTTTTGAAGTCGGGTTCCAACTTCGGGACCCCTCATAAGCATTTGGTGAAGTGGAACTGATGAAAAATACTATAGATAGATACCGGAACTCCTCAGTGATAAGTATTTCACGGGTGGCGATAAGGTTGACTTCCAGATATCCGTTGAGCTGAAATTTGGCAGACCTGTCAAGTTCCGATGACAAGACAATATTATAGTGAGAAAAAGCAGATCTAATGATGGAGACGGAAGATGGACAACGGAACTCCTGGATGGATCACAGTATTATTAATCAGGACTAGGTTTTTTTGAATACTTCTTGGATTGACGGATCAAGCAGATGGCCCACCTGATGTTAAGCGGTACCCTCTGCCTACGAACAGTGCATTGCCTTTTTTTTTTTTTTTTTTTTTTTTTATACTACTTGGATGACGGATCAAGCAAGAGGCCCACCTGATGTTAAGCGGTAACCTCTGCCTATGAACAGTGCATTACCTCATAGATCACGTCCACCTAGGTCACGGCATCCTATGTTGCATTGCACTGCGCCCGCCACCCTGAGACATAAAGATGAAAAGTCTCATGTGCCTGTAATTTCACCGGCACCCATACCCTTCAAACCGGAACACAGCAACATTAGGTACTCAGGATAGGTAGGTAGGATAGTGTACTCAGGGATAAAAATACTTGACTAAGATGCATCTTATCTCCTAGGTAGATAAATAAAATAAATATAAAATATCTTCTACTTACTTTTGTTCTCGAAGGACCTTTGTTTGAAAAATAAAATAATAACAATATTGAGTCTCCATAACGAAGCCACTCGGAAGCTCTCGGGGAGTCTTCATTTGCTGATTTTTTCATGCTCATTATGTTTCGTAAAATAAAGCAATTTTACACGCCAAGGAATCCACTTTGACGATAGAGAGATGTTTATTGAGAGCTTGAATAATGACGTATTTTGGCGAAGAGCTGTTTTTGTTATGGGACTTTAGGAATTGTTTTGAAAATGTTCACATGATATAATGTCCTAAAAGATTTAAAAATAAAATAGGATTATATCATACTATCAAGGTTGTCATCAATATATTATGATAGGTCATTAACCTGTTGTTATGGCATGACAGTCATTTTATTTAACTTGCAATGTATGTATGTATGTATGTCCGGGTGGAAAGTTATCCTCAACCGATTGAGATGATATTTTGCATACCTGTCAAGTGCCGATGACAATACAACATTATGGTGACAGCGAGCTGATTTGATGATAGATAGATAGATAGAAAATTAATTATCGCACAAGACAAAAAGAACAGCAGAACATAGGCGAACTTAATGCTAATTAGCATTTTCTTCCAGCTAGGCTTTGTGTAATATAGATGATGGAGACGGAAGGTAGACAACGGAACTCCTCGAGGGATAATAGTAGACTGGCCGTGTTTAGGCTCATTTTGATTAGAACACGGTTACGATCACTAATTTCATAAAAGCTTGTATTGAAAAATATAATTTTCACAAAAAAAACATTTTTTTTTTATATCTCAAGTTATTGGGCCTTAAAAAGCAAGCGCTTTACTTTTATATTCTAAGTTTCTGCGAGTGCGACGAAGGCGAGCATGTCCTGGTAGGGTCCACAGCGAGCCGGAACCGACGCCTGAACGCCAATACCCAACAGCCTGTGCAATATCGGAGCGTCAAAATTACTCAATGTAGCAAACAAATTGTGTACTTTTGTTCTATAAAAATAAAATAAAATAAAATACATTTATTTATATAAATAATTTAACAACTATTTAACTAATACAAGTATGTAAAACATTAAAATATAATGAAACAGTTGAGCTATCTAAGGACCGTTGCAAATGATCTAAAGGTAGCTCAACTGATCCAAATCACTACCAGATGGAAGCATCCCTAAGATGCTGGATGCATTGCCGCATGCCAAAATTTTACAAAATTGGCTGCTCTCTGTTACTTATATTGCTACAGATATGTAAAATTTTCAGTTCAGTTTAGTTATTTTTGCTGACCACTAGAAGCAGCTCAATTCGTTATTTTTTTGCAGATTAAATAAATTTTGGAGCTGACGAAAACCTCTATAATTAGCTGACCATTTTAATTTTAACCAACTAAAACAAAGAAGGTTTTGTGTTTGTTACCTCATAACTTTCTCAGTTACAAACCGATTTGGAAAAATCTTTTTTTATTTGAAAGGATACTTCTAGATTGGTCCCAGTTTTATCAAAATCTAGTTCTCTTAAATAGCATTTATGCGGTAACCAAAGACTCACAAAAACTCAGTCAAGGAACAAATAAATCAGTTGAAAATAAAGTTCCAGACTACAATGTTTTACCGAGCCGAGTACTAGGCGATCATAAATTGCAAGGCAGTGACAGCACCGCTTCGTCACTTACTTTCCTGCGGCTCTCGGTGTTATTTTTTATTACAATACTTCGCCCTCATATTTCTGAACTCCTGATAACGCAGGAAACTTGAAAAGTAATAAAATATCTGTTATGTCAGAGTTTTCTTAAGATATTGGTGTCCGCCATAAAGCGGTCGTAAACGGAGTGGAGGTGACGTTTACTGAAACAAACCAATGGGGAGCCACAGGCAAAACTAATCTCAGATGGCGCCACCATCGCTGGTGCTTGTCATGTAGTGGTCTTGCCTTTTTCTCATCAGAAGGGAAACGGTGTATACCTTTATTTTTACACTGAAATGCACTACACAGAGGCATGTTTTATACCAGACTATTATTTAATGTTTATTTACTAAAATGATCCATTGATATTTGACACTTTTGACAGTTTTTTTTAACATTGATAGACCTTTGTTTGGCTACGAAAAAACATCAGCGATTATGCGCCACCTAGCGTGAGTCAGCAGTGTGTCTGCCCATTGAAATAATCATTTTAAAATGATCCCTTGGAGACAGGATCGAGCGGGATCAAAATTATAGGTATAAGGGATCGAACAGGAACTACTCTTCATTTAACTGTCAGCGACGATAGTGAAGTTTTTTTTTAATCATGAATACAGTGAATTCAAATAAGTTAGAGTCTGTCAAGCCAACTCTATTGAAATATACACACATCAACACGGTCTAGGGATATTTTAAAAAAAGCGAATTACTATCAATGTGTTAATTATTTATGTGACATGTATATATTTAAAAGATACGTTATATTAATATTCTACCATTTTTTAATAATGGTTAAGGTTCGATTAAAATTTCAGGATTTTATGGAAAAAAAATGAAGCATAGACGGAAACCGTATATGAATTAACTTTTAATTTATGTGTAAAAACTGAAAAAAATTGAAAAATCATTTAATTTGTGTTTATAAACTTGAAGTTAGTAGTCTGAGAAAGCGCCCATGATGTTCATAACACATCGGCAACGATTCGGCATGCTCAGAACAAGGTTGTCAATGTCTTGATGCGGAATATTGTCCCATGTCCTTCTGAGGTGCGCAAAAAGTTGATCTTCTGTAGCCAGATTTTCAGGAACTTCCTTCAGAATTCTTCTTTGCAGCATATCCCACGCATGCTCAATGGGATTTCGATCTGGCGATTGAGCAGGCCAGTCTAAGGCCCTAACATTGTGTGTATGTAACCAAGCTGCTACCGTTCTCGCCGTGTGTGCCCGGGCATTGTCGTGCATGAGCAGGAAATCTTGCCCCATTTGTGTTCTGTGGGGCAAGATTACAGGCCCCAGCACCTGTTGGACGTATCGTTCTGTCGTCATATTGCCCCGCACCCAAACGAGATCCGTCCGTCCTCCAAGACGAATTCCTGCCCAAACCATAATTGTTCCTCCTTGGTATGGGTGAACTTCCTGAGGGTTCTGAAGACGGCTCCATCGTCCAGGAACTCGCCAAACACACGTCCTTCGTGAATCTGGATGGAAGCCGAACCTGGATTCATCCGTGAACAGCACATTGGACCATTGCTCACGGCCCCAGTCCACGTGGTTCCGAACCCATTCTAATCGTCGTCCACGATTGCCTCTCCGTAAAGGTGGGACCCGGAGTGGTCTACGACAGCGTAGATTGCTTTCATGCAGTCGGCTTCTTACAGTTTGGTCACTCACAAGCACTTGGTGTTCCACTCGCAGCCTTTGGACCAATTGAGTCGCCGTTGCATTTGGTTGAGCTCGCGCAGTAATTTGCAAAAATCGGTCTTGTCTGGGGGTAGTGATGCGACTTGGCCCCCGGTGCCTCTCCGCTACTTCACCTGTGGCACGATAGCGTGTCCACTATCTTGAAATTACATTTTGGTGGGTCCCTATGGCCTCAGCAACATTACGCTGAACAGACCCAGCTTCCAGCATTCCCACAGCCCGTAACATCTCCGCCCTCGTAAAATGTTTGCGTTGCATGGCTACAATACCTCAATTTTAACTTTATCTTTCGTTTCAAAATGAAAAAAATCTGTAACTAAACTTAACTCGTATTGTTTTCTAAATTTCGCACAAATGAAAATTCCCTCTCCTGCACATCAAGACATTTTTATGCCACCGAAACAAAATAATTTTCAAAAATTTGAATTTGTAATTAGTCTGAGATAAATTACAAACAAATCGGTGTATAAAAGATTCCAATGCGGACAGTACCTTTCGAGTTATTTAATTGAGTATGAAATATCCCTAGACCGTGTTGATGAGTGTAGTTATTTATATTTCAGTAGAGTTACAATACAATAATTATTGTGTAGATAGGAAATACTTACATTGTACTTTCCAGACATGCTAATACACTTAAGGCGCTATAGGTTCAAGTAGTTTCAATGAGCATTTTTGTATGAGGCGAAGAGGGCGGGCGCACGCTCTGATACCGTGTTTTTGTGTATACAAAATAATATAAAACAGTTCAAAATGTCATAAATTAACTTTTTATTTATTTTCAAAGACATGCGCGGTGCGCTTGTTGCGCTGCCGTCGCGACGCCCGGTGGCGGCCCAAGACTCAACAATTTTAAACACAGGTTACTAATTAAACCCCGCCCGGACGCTCCCAGGACGTCCTCTAAACTAAGACAAATCCGGGGAAACCCCGGAATACACAATAGAAGTGGAAAACACTACCGTCGTCTGTCTTTCCTGAAAACTATAATCTGGGTCTCTTCAAGGCTAAAGTGAATAGGTATAGACTTCTAGACTTATGTGCTTCATCTTCTGCCACATCGTCACTTACTAACAGGTGAAATCGTGCACAAACAGAAGTTTATAAAATGAAAAATAAAAAACCCGACGGATGGCAACCCTACTTCAACTCCCTCCATTAATATCTTGAAGCTCTATACTATACTATACTATACCACTACCACGCTACATTTCATCTTAGTCCAGTTAAGATGTACATCCGTGCTTGCTATTCATAGTGACTATACCGGTCAGACCCTTCCTTTACTAAGATATTGAGAAAAAACTGAAAAAAAAACTGCTTTTTTGGGCACACCGCTGAACACAGAACTTGGAAAATTGCAAATCTGGGTTTTTAATACTGGTTAAGGTCCTAACAACATATACAAAATTCAGCGTGACCGGAAGGTTAGCAAGCACGACCCCCTTTTCATGTTTAACTAGACTGGACTATCTATATTACAACACTCCGTCACATGACGGATGCAGTTAACTCAGTAACTAGTCTAGTAACTCGGCCTGAGTTTAATCCCTTTGGACATATTACGGGGTTCTGTACCACAATTTCTTTCTTTTTGTATAGGAACTTGCAAAAAGTTACCCTAAAATTTTCATAATTGCTTGAGTTACGAAGCTCTATAAATCCAGGGTCCTTTGAAGCTGTAATCGTACGATACCTCTCACGGATTCCCTTGCCGTACTAAAAAACTAAGTTGAACAAAGAATCATGGTGACTTTGGATTATAAATTTCGAGCTCAACTAAACGAATGCCATTAAATACATACATACATACATAGACACACGCCTTTTTCCCCGAAGGGGTAGGCAGAGCCCCGATGGGCCGCTTTTCACAGTGGGTCGCACCATCGTGGAATATAGACGTGACAAGTGGTGAGCTCATCGCCGCCATTGCTTCCCACGACTGACTCAACTAACGCTTTCTTCCAGTAATAACACATTCCTTAATAAGCTAGCAGCCAGGACAAATCTTATACCAATAAATCTTACTAACAAGTCCGGGTAAATAATTATATCTAATACTTTTAAAGCCTCATCAACTGTTTGTCTAAGCTAGATAAAAAATCAGAGGTATCAATCTGAGAATCAGCAATTATCATATATACTATCTATGGCGTTAACACTTTTGACCCGTCAATAACCCGTCAGTCAGTGCTCAGGCAGTGATAACCCATTAGTCAGTGCTCAGGCAGTGATAATCCGTCAGTCAGTGCTCAGGCAGTGATAACCCGTCAGTCAGTGCTCAGGCAGTGATAACCCGTCAATCAGTGCTCAGGCAGTGATAACCCGTCAGTCAGTGCTCAGGCAGTGATAACAGACTGTTGGCGTCCTGTAGACACTCTTTTTCTTCTTCTTCTTCTTCTTATAATGGCTTCTGAGGAGTGCTCCAAACAAATCAAGTGATTTTACAAGCGTCAACCGATTCCATCATTCATGTTAATGACATCGACAAAAATAGACATAACTGACTGACGGTTGAAATCAAATTATCCGGTTATTATTAAAGTTATTTTTCGAAATGATGGACTTTTTCCTGTAAAAACTCAGCTTTTCTGCCACTATTTAAATTGGGTTATGACTTGACGGAGACTCTCGACGAGTTGACTCTATAAATATAATTAATAATATCACTTGACATAAAATACATTTATTTACAGAAAGAATAATACAAGGTATGTACAAAATACATATGAAACAGTTGTGCTACCTGAAGACCGCTGCAAGCGATCTAAAGGTAGCTCAACTGATCCAAATCACTACCAGACGGAAGCGTCCCTAAGATGCTGGCTGCATTGCCACGCTGAATGGCAATACTTGACATTGGTTAAATTGTTTGGAGCACTCCTCAGATGTCAGATATGAAGAAGAAGAATAAGAAGTTTTTTTTCGACTTCTGTGGCACGGAAAGCGAGTAGCCGGCTGAGATGCGAGAGATAGTGGGTTCGATGTTTGAAATACTTCCTATTCCTTCAAAAAGTGAGTAGTCCTTTTAGCTGATATAAAACAAATAATTAAAATAAAATATAGTTAAAATCCCCCCATATAATAAACTTTTGTTTTTGCTAACATCTCTGTTAGTTTCTTTTGCGAAAGTATTTAAAAAGTACCTATATAGTATTTACATCTCTCATATTCGGTAAGTAGGTCCTTATTACCCCCAAATGGGGCTTGTAGGTGACCAATTAGCGCTCTAGGGTAATAATGTAGCTAGAAAAGCCCTAGGGCGGTAAGTAATTTAAAAAAAAACTTCACTCTTTAAAAAAGTTCGCGTACATCTAACCATCATACTGGCAATAGACATCATTTATTCAGCCCAATGACAAAAGAGGTCGCTTCGCTATTCAGCCTTGTCTTCGTATGAGTATAATAGTCATCAATTTTAAATATCGAACGGCGAAGGTCAATTTTGTTTTTGAAAAAAATTATTTTAAAAAAGATGAAAAAAGGCGGGAATAGAAAACTTTTACTTTAAATATTGTTTGTTTTTGGTTTTTTTTTATAATTAAGTGCTAATTAGGAAAAAAACATGAGTTCTGCAAGTGATGAAGATATAAGCTGCACTCCCGATTCAATGAAAATGGAAGCTGAAGCAGCAATTAACAATATTTTGCCTGAAAGTTCTAAAGAGAGATATTTGAAAACTTACGACGAGTTCATGAAGTGGCGAAAAGAAAAACGAGTAAAGTCTTTATCTGAGACTGTATTCTTAACATACTTTAGTGAACTATCAAAAAAGCTGCAGCCATCTAGTTTGTGGTGCATTAATTCCATTTTTATTAAATGTTTTATTCATGTAATGCTGGTTTTTTTCTACTTACCTCACAATCGAGATGTAAAGCAGAGTAGTTAGCTCGGGTGTAAGCATCAATGGCACCCTCGAACTATAGGCGCCCTCGCTGCGCTCGTGCGCCTAAATATCTCGGGCTGTAATTGATGCCTTACAGCCCTTGGCTACTAATCTACTATAAATTTTGTACGAACGTATGAAACCCTACGTTTGCGAGTCCGACTTGCACTTGGCCGGTGTTTTATATTTAACTAGTGGAATGCCCGCGACTTCGTCCGCGTGTACTTTTCCATACAAACTTAAACACCCCGCTGCACCCCCTTAGGGGTTGAATTTCTAGAATTCCTTTCTTAGTGCACCCCTAGGCCACAAAAGGAACGTATCCTGCAAATTTCAGGTCTCTAGGACTTATAGTTTAGGCTGTGCGTTGATAGTCAGTCAGTCAGTCAGTTAGACACGCAACGGTTTTATATATATTGATTATCTATATTCGAATTCAGTTGCGAGTGATCTAGCTGCTCACCTTAATTCTTTAAAATGAAATTTTCAGACGGCGAAATATATCCAGCCGTCTCTTAACTCTTTTAACAAGGCATTTCAAATTAGGCTCAAGTGTTAAAGCATTACGTAGACGAGAGCGATACAAGTGGCGCACCTCAGACGCAAATCTGCATATTTTTCAAAGGAATTGCAAAACATGTTTTTGTTAGACCAAGAACTACAACGCGGCGGGAATATGAAAATACACACGTGGCACTTGAGTGGAAGGCGTAGCGCGCATTTACGACTAAAACTAGTGTTATAAATACATCGACGTACCCACTCCTTTAACACTCATATTCACTCTTTAAAAGTTTGGAAAAGGTTCATGTACTTAATTTTCAAAAATCCTACAGCCGTCATCATCAGCTCTATTTAGACGTCCACTGCTGGTCGAGGCGTCCCCATAAAATACAGTTATTTACCATAATAAGGGGCTATTTACCCACCCCCTTGCATGGATGGCAGTTTGATGATCGCAGTATTCCTGTTGAGTGGTTGCATGCTGCTGCCCATCTCCAGGTGTAATCCCTTCGTCGGCTTTTAGGACATTCATGGTTGAGGTATTCACGGGACGGGTTGAATGGGTCTGTTCTTAGGCAGGATGCACCACGGATCCTACAAGAGACAATGTTTAATCTTACACCGCTTTGCACTTCGTATCAAGGATCTTCAAACAGCCTTCGTTTTAACATGTTTGCACCACTTTTTTAGTAGTAGTAGAGCTTTTTTGTGAAAGAGTTCGTCCGGGGAAGTACTACCACCATACCTATTTCTGCCGCAAAGCAGTAGTGCTTGCATTGCTGTGTTCCGGTTTGAAGGGTAAGGGTGCCGGTGAAATTACAGGCAAATGAGACTTTTCATCTTTACGTCTCAGGGTGGTGGGCGCAGTGCAATGCCACATAGGGCGCGTCCTAGGTGGACGTGACCTATTAGGTAATGCACCGTTCATAGGCAGAGGTTACCGCTTAACATCAAGTGGGCCTCTTGCTTGTTCCGTCATCCAAGTAGTATAATAAAAAAAAAAAAAAAAAAAAAACTTTCTTTGAGTTAAACACACTAGCTTTTCGGGGCTCACTCCGCTCGCCGTTTTATATCACCTAAGCTATTTACACCTTATACTTTTTAAGCAATGTATTATTGTAAATTAAAAAACAAAACCCTGGCTACGCCAATACATATCATGGTCATGGTAGAGGCCCTTTATTATAAAGTGCCCAGAGCCTCCAATAGATGATTGCAAGTTGATTACGATAGGCTTTGTCTTGTCAAAAGTGTCACTTCGCTTATTGAAGTCGCTGATTTACCGCGTTTATCGCATGTGCGCGGCCGTCCTTATGCCAGCCGGCCGCGTTTACCATGATTAACGTGGTATTTAGGACAATGTCCAGCTAAGTTATTGCCAGCTATTTGTTTTGGAGATAGCGCTTTTCAAAGCCTGTATTTGAGAAACATTCGCCTTGTTTTGTACGGAACGTTTCGTGTTCCATTGGAAAGCTGTTGCTTGTTGAATAGTTTAATTAATTTCATTATATTATGGTGAATGTCTCGAAAAAACGGTCCGTGAGTTCTAACTGTTCTGATTTTTGAATTGATAAAATCGGTTGGTTCTTCTAACAGTAAAGAAAAAACATTGCAAGGATTCAAAAATGTGGCAAATTATGTATAAAGTTGGGCGCAATGTGTTCTGTTGTGTTGTGTGTGTGTGTGTGTGTTTCCCAAATAAATAAATAACCAGAGTGGTGAAAGCACTGGTTATTTATTTATTTGGGTGCACCAACAATTTGTATAAGTGCATGGCATTCAAAGGAAAAAAATACTCAAAGGAATAGTCATCATCATTATCGGCCCGCAGTAGTCCACTGCTGGACATAGGCCTCTCCCAATACGCGCCCCTGCGCCTGGTGTTCGGCTCTTCTCATCCACTTTCTGCCGCCGCGTTTCGTAGGTCATCGCTCCACCTAGCCAGAGGGCGCCCCACGCTACATTTGCCAAGACGCGGTCTCCACTCAAGAATTCGCTTACCCCAGCGGTTGTCGGTTCTTCGGACCATTGCCACTTCAGCTTGCTAATCCGGTGGGCTATGTCAATGACTTTAGTTTTCTGTCGGATAATCTCAATCGGATTTTATCTTTCAGAGAAACTCCGAGCATAGCCCGTAAAGGAATAGTATAAAGCGAAGTAAGTGTAGTAGAAGTGAGCATAAAGGAATAGTTTTGTAAATCACTAACAAAAGTACTCAATATTTGCGATGAACATTTTTAGTTAGGAATTGGTACAGCAAATTTTGTGTACTAAGTATTTACTTAGTACACAAAATTATCCGGTTTTTATCCGTTATTACGGATAAAAACCACAGCTAAAAATTAGCTTACGGCTCCAACTAATATTACCAAAAGCTCCTGTCACAGCCACTCAATTCATCGAGATCAAGAAAAGACCAGTGATAGTCTAGACACTTCCTAGATAGATGACGGTATCATGGTCACTTTTAGCAGACAGCATAATTTCCTAGAGTACTTTTTTTTTATTATAAATGCAAACTATTCTGTGAAGCATTTTACTGAATATGAATACTAATGCTACTATCACTTTTATTATTATGATTTTATTACTACTACTTATTATAATGAATAATAAGTAGTAGGTACTTATGAATATAACAAAAGATCTTTAGACCAGCCTTCTTCAGTTTTTTTTTTTTTTTTTTTTTTTTTAAAATTAGATATCATCATCAGCATATAGCTTGTATCCAGCTTGTATGCTACAAGCCTTTCGCATAGAACTCCACGACGTTCGTTAATCGTTCGGTCTTTAGAGGATATGTTAACATTTTGGAGTCGTTGCGTTACATGCTGACACAGTAACAGTAAAGGTTACAAATTTGATGTTAATACTGTAATTACTTGAGGATATAATCTAAATAAATCATAGACAATAAACACGATTGGTGAAACTGTTAAAAGTTAAAATAAAAAAATAAAAAAATAGTGTTAAAATAGCAAATATAAAAATAAATTATCTTATATTAATCTAAGTAATGTGATTACTTACTGAACAGTATAAAAATTTACACTCATTATTTTCTCTAATCGAAAGAGGTACCTAAAACGGGTTTTAGGAGGGCCAATTTCAAAAATAAAGCTTTCGTTAAAGAAAGCTTTATTTTTAAATTTTTATACTTTTCAGTAAGTAATCACATTACTTAGATTAATATAAGATAATTTATTTTTATATTTGCTATTTTAGAAGCAAAACGAAGTTTTATCATGTGTCGCTTACCTTAGTTACTTTCGAGATGAATAACTCTAGACCTCATTTCTTAACGGGTTCAAGTGAGCAATAGCGCTGTCACTTTTTTACAGCTATTGTTTTCTTGCTAGACTCCGCCCATTCGGTATTTTAAATACCGCCTTAAACCGCCTCTATTCACCGACTTCCTACGATCTTGTAAATGTTGTAGGTCCATCGAGTGGGGCGTTCTACACAGCGCCATTCGGATCGAGGCCATTTTTTTTCGGAGATCACCATTTTTTTTTTAAATCTTTGCTAGGCCTTTGTTTGACCACAATCTCACCTGTTGGTAAGTGACGATGTGGCCGAAGATGAAGCACATAGGTCATGAAGGCACCTATTCACTCTAGCCTTGAAGAGACCCAGATTATAGAAAGAAAGAAAGAAATAAAATTTATTTATTTTACCACACGCACAACACACACATAAAACAAGAAGACAAAAACAAAAATCTACTAAGTATAGGTATTACAAGATCAAGATAAATAAAAACTGTTATAACCTGATTGGTAAGATGATAGGTTGTGTGTGTATTATAGTTTTCAGGAAAGACAGACGACGGTAGTGTATTCCACTCCTTAGCAGTTTGCATTCAACACACATTGCATTGGCATTGGCATTGTTCAGTTGCCACTTCAACTAGCAAACTCTGAAGATATTTTTTTTAAATCTAAGGTATTCTTGCCTTTGGCTACATATCACCTGATGTAAAGCGACGATGAGGCCTATTTAAGCACGCTCGCCTAGAAGATGCATATTCACTCTTCGTTTGAAGATGCCCAAGTTGTATGATAAAGGGAAAAAATAATAAAGAAGCCAGAAGAGAGTTCCACGCCTTTGCTTCCCGCATGATGAAAGAAACGGTGATTTTGGTTCTTCTGCTAAGTTCTTACCATAATTTGTATGCGTATAACTCACCATAAAGTGGAAGAACCTGTTTAGGAGTTGGTAGACCACTGAAGTAAGATCGCGAGAATACTTCGGATTTGCGTCAGCGCGATGCTACTAGCTCTTGCTACTCCATCAGCAATGTAGGTTCCAATAGTGGATCAAAGAGGCGAAATGTATCCAGGATCCCATGTGGAGCTTGATCGTAGATTCTACTGAATGGAGGGGCATTATCTAGCGATGTTTCTTTCAATACAAACATAATTATTAATAAATGCTCGACTTTTTCCGCCATCTTCGAAAAAAAAAAAAAAAATGTAAATGTTTTTATTTAATTTTTTTTATTGTAAATGTGTCTCTCTACTAACATTATCATAAGCGCGACTAACAAAATATGGACAATGTCTGAAATAAATAAATTGAATTGAATTGAATTGAAAAGAGACGTCTTTGACTTTTATTTAATTTCATTTTGTAGTGTTTTTTTGTGTAATTATGGTGGAATTTTAGCCATTGTGGCTCGTTCATGAGCACAAGTGTAGTGAAATTAAATGGAAGTGGATTGCGTGAAATTTCAAATTGGAGGAAATCAGTATTGTTTAAACTGTCGCGATCAGAACACATATTTATTAATATTTAATTATCATGGGTGCTTAACACGTGTTACCTTATTATTTATTTTCCCTACGTTTCGAATGTGTTGCAACAATCGTGGTCACGGGCTTACTAGAGTAGGTACATGGAGCTACCGTCAAGAAGCGATGGCAGCCGAAGGAACTACCCTCACTTGGTGGAAATTGTCTACCAATATTTTAATAAACCTGCCACCATTTTACTCAAACATGCGTTGACTGAGACTTTGATGACTTGGAAGGAGTGTAAAGTTGAAAATTATTTACATTTGAAATGGGCAAATAGACAAGAATTGCGAAGCCATTTATAAAAAAAAATTGTATTACTTTTAATTGGTCTCGTTACTCGTCACCTCCCGTCGGGAAATCAATCACAACAAGGGGAATAACCGGAACGACGCAGTAAATAAAGGGAAATCCCTAGCTTACGATAAAAAGAGATCGAATGTGACATTTAAATACCAATAAACTGAGGTCGTTAATGCTGCGGTCACACCGACCCATGCGCCAATATGTTCCCTGAAGTACAGTGAGGTACAACGTCAAATAATTACATCGAAATCCCTAAGCTCTATTGAAACTATTCAGCTTCAAACTCCTGTCTTTCGCAATTCCAAAGCAACTCCTTTACTGTTGGAATGCCTTACCTTTCTCAATAAGATATTCTCAATCTCTAGCTATATTTACTGCAAAGATGTACAATCACTACCTATCCTTGTCGTAAAGTGCTAGGTTATTATTACCTACATTATTATTTATCTCTTAAAGTATGTTGTATATGTATGTCTATCTACACTAATATTATAAAGAGGAAAGATTTGTACCTATTTTTGTATGTTTGTATGTTTGTATGTTTGTATGTTTGTAATGAATAGGCTAAAAAGTAATGGGCCGATTTAAAAAATTCTTTCACCATTGGAAAGCTACATTCACCCTGAGTGACATAGGCTACCAGGGGAGGGGATAGGAAAGGGGGCGGGGGGCTGTTTTTCATCCTGAAACGGGCCGATTTAAAAAATTCTTTCACCATTGGAAAGCTACATTCACCCTGAGTGACATAGGCTACCAGGGGAGGGGATAGGAAAGGGGGAGGGGGGGCTGTTTTTCATCCTGAAACTACCCGTGCGAAGCCGGGACGAGTCGCTAGTATATTATATTTTGTGATAGGTATTTAGATTTTGTAATAATATCTGTTTTTCCACGAAGGTGCAACCCACGGCGAAGAGGCCTTTTGAGGCTATTCCTATCCCTTCGAGGAAAAAGGCTTGTTTTTATGTGTTATTTTAAATAATATTAATAATTATTAGGGTTTAGTATATAATTATAGTTAGGTTTAGAAATATATTTATGTACGAAAATTCAATTTAGGTAAATAAGCAGGTAGGAATAAAGTTTAATTTTCTGTGCCAGCGCCTTCGTTCGAGCGCTACATTCATACCATCGGAAGTATTTTGTTATTTGTCAAAAACAAAATCAAAAGACGGCGGTGTGCCTTTTGATTTGGTTTTATCATGTCCATCCAAAGGTTGTCTGGAAGAGATTGCTTTTACCGTCGAGACCACCCATTGTACGTTAGGTGCTTATGTGGTTTTTGTTCTTTGCGCATTTTTCCGAAAGGTTGGTGCTATCAGCTATGTTGCTTATTACCAAGGAGGTGAGATGTCAGATATTACACATCATAATGTGACTACAGACCATTCACCGTGATGTCCCCTGCGTTATACTCTTAGTCTGTGTCTTAGTTGGTCTTAGTTGCCTTAGTTGAGTGCTCGGAATAAGAACTAAAGCATGGAACTAATGCTAAAAACGAAACGGTATCGATTATACTAGTCTCATTCTTTTATATGAATGTATTCATGTGTTGGAATGAGACAAGCATAAATCTATCTGTTCTTATTTGTGTTAGTCGTACCAGGCCAAATGTCAAATTACTAGTACATTCATGGTAACAATCTAGGGAGATGTATATGCATGATACCAAAATTCAGGGTACGGGACGGAAAAACGACTGTCGTGTGACAATATATTTGTTTCTCTCTAACATAGGATAGCAAGCTATCTTCTAGGATAGGAGTAAGAAGGAACACTCTATGCTATTTTAGCACTCAATCCATGTACTACTACGTTCATGGTTGGGTGCCAACTATAGAAAAAATAAATACTCCATGTCAGGGGATATCTTACTGTGAACCGTAAAGCGAGAATGTACTGTCTACGCTGTGAACGGTCTGTACTGTAAGGCTCACTCGTTTTTTTTTAAATTTGTTCCATATAGACCACAAAAACTCTAACCCCTCAAATGTTCATTGTAACAGTGTTCCAGATTTGTAAATTTAATCACACTTGCCGTTCACAGAACAAATAAATGATCGGAATCGTTGACATAAATCGGTTTCCAGACGAAATATGGCCGCGGCGTGGACAGACTGGACGGGAATAGGACATTTGAACTTGGATTTCAGAAATTATGTGTCGTTGCACGAGCGACTTTTAAATCTCCTATCTGTATTCAGCGTGACTGCTACAGAGCGTGATATTATGTGATATTTTTACTCCCGACGGAACGGACAATGTGTACTTATGCATTTAGGGTGAGAGGCAAGTGTGCAACCGAATTTTACCGGTTTGACCGATTTAGATACTGTTTTCTTTATATAAAAGATGATATTTGCAAAATGGTTCTTATGTTTGGGGGAAATTGGTGCAGCCAAGATCATCAGCTCGCAATATCCCCCGGATTGTTGGTAAGATTTGTTGGTATAAGATTAGTCCTGGCTGCTAGCTTATTATGGAGTATGTTGTGACCACTTTTTGCGTGTACATACGTTCATACATAGACACACGCCTTTTTTCCCGAAGGGAGGTAGACAGAGCCTCAATGGGCCACTCTTCACAGTGGGTTGCGTGTATTTTTTTTTTATTTGGGAAAATCGAGCGACTCTTGCACACTAGAAAGAAGCTTTGTTTCTTAAAGCTGGTATTTAAGACGCTTTGTTAAAACTTTGGATATTTTTTTTTATAAAATATTAAATTGTAGAATTATACAATTTATAAGAAAAAAATTGAGAATCATAGCATCCACTACAATCTTAGAGAATGAACAGAAAATTTCCTCAATAAGAGCTTAAAAACCAATATTTTTTCCATCTTTGACAAAAGGTAAAGCACCAATAGAAAATCCATCTCAAACACTATTCAGCCATCAGCTCATCAGGAGATTGATCCATTCTCAAAGGGACCCGTTGGGCCCAGCTGTGCGTTTACGGGCCACGGGCGAAGGGTATGTCGATTAATGAAGTGAACGATAGATCCGTATCATAAGCCTTTTAGTAAGGCAGGCCTTTGAAATCGATCTTCTAGGGATGTGATAATTTGAGTAAAACACATCGTCGTAATTGAAAGTGGGAATAAGTAAACTGAAAACAGAATACAGGATGAACGACGTAGGAAGCAGAATGTAAGGAATTAGAAGTAAAAAATTAAGAAGCTAGAAAACTAAGTAATATAAAATATATACCTTTTCACTCGAAACGGGATATTTACAATGATTATCGACTTTTGATTATTCCCGATATTTCAGCACAGTTGCATGCGCCATGTGCCATTGTGTTTCTAGTTAAAAGAAGGTGCATAACAATAATAAATAAATAAATAAATAATAAATAATGCTGGACAGTTCACACAACATTATCTAGCCCCAAGCTAAGCAGAACTTGTGGTATGGGTACTAGATAACTGATATACTTAATACAACATATTACATAGATAGATATTTTTTATTATACACAGAAAATACCCAGAATACCCTGAAAACATATCTGCGACCGCACAAATATTTGTTCCGAGGCGGTAATCGAACCCGCAACCTCCTGCGTCGCAAGGCCAAGCTTCGCCCGCCGCGCCACAGAGGTCGTCAAAACAATGATAGTTTCAAAAATAAAATTTATAGTTTATTTGCGTTTAATTAACCTACTAATATTCGAATTCATATTAAAACTAAGTTACATCTAAAAGATTTTTTTAACAAAACGAAAGATATTTTATTAAATACAATTAATATTTAAGAAAGTCAAACAAACGACTTCATTTTTTAAAATTAATCCCTATATTCAGTGTTATCTCCTAACTCCGAATCGATAAGAAGAGCTGTGGTTTAGATCATCAGCTCAAGAGCACGAGGTGATGACTCCCAGACGCAACATCTAAATAAACATGAACAAGTTATTAATGTTGTAAAAATAAAACAACCCTCAACGCAATAAAACGGCTGAACCGATTTTGATCAATCATAGCTAAGAACACTCCCGACAAATTCACATTTCAAACAAAAAAAAAAGTCGAAATCGGTTCATCCTTTCGGGAGAAGACAAGTGGACAGAAAAACACACACATACACATACACACAAACAGACACGTCAAACTTAGTCAGTAGTAGTAGAGCTTTTTTTGTGAAAGAGTTCGTCCGGGGAAGTACTACCACCATACCTATTTCTGCCGCAAAGCAGTAGTGCTCGCATTGCTGTGTTCCGGTTCGAAGGGTAAGGGTGCCGGTGAAATTACAGGCACATGAGACTTTTCATCTTTATGTCTCAGGGTGGCGGGCGCAGGGCAATGCCACATAGGGTGCGTCCTAGGTGGACGTGACCTATGAGGTAATGCACTGTTCATAGGCAAAGGTTACCGCTTATCATCAGGTGGGCCATCTGCTTGTACCGTCATTCAGTAGTATAAAAAAAAATAAAAAAAACTTATAACACCCCGTCGTTTTTGCGTCGGGGATTAAAAATAAACAAACTCACTGTACGTATTTTTTAAGCATATCCTAGGTATCTCTTAGATTTCATCATCAGATCCTGACTTGGTGAATACATGACCACCTCGGGAGAAAAAAAAGGAAAAAAAAATGATTAACAATTGACGCAAATATTGGTGAACATGTATAAAAATACATAAAGACGAACATAGAACCTCCTATTTTTCTGAAGACGTCTCCTTCGAAACTGCAGGCAAATTATTACCCAGACCACCCCAGACTAATGTAATTCAAACTCAGTCACGAGAAATCATGATTTTTACTTATTATTGGATTCAATCGTCTGTGTATCTCAGACTAGCTTTTCAAATGGATATTGGGTACTTGATATTGATATATTGGTTGAGATATTGGTATCCATCTAAGTATGAAACGCCAGTACAAAGATTACTAAGATTGAAGATCTGTGCCCCACTGTGTCCTAGATTAAAAGTTGCAATGCATGGCCGTCGGTATTAGACGGTTAAGTTATATAATTCTCTATCTCTTCTTCTTTGTCCTCGCTCATTCCCGTTACTCGGGGTCGGCTTTCCTAATCATGCGGCGCCATATATTTCGCTGGTTCGTGTCATCTTTGGTTAGGCCAAGTATTTTCATGTCATTCTGGACATTTGTCAACCATGTGGTTTGTGGGCTTACTCTTCCCCTCTTTTTAGTAGCAATGGAAAGGTACTTTTTCACTACGTGGTCTTCTGGTCTACGCATAACATGCCCGTACCATCTCAGCCTTGATTCTGATATTTTATCAATTATTGGGGCAACTTTGAAACTTCCTCTTATGTAGTTGTTCCGTACTTTGTCTTTTAGTGTAACTCCTCCTGCCCATCGCAACATTCTCATTTCTGTTGTGTGGAGTTTTTGTTCATGGGTATTTTTTGATGCCCTTACCTCACTACCATACAGTAATGCTGGTCTAACTGCTGTTTTATAGACCTTACCCTTGGTTCTTATAGGCATTTTTGCATCGCATAGTACTCCTGTTAGTGTACGCCATTTAATCCAACCAGATGTTGTTCTATGTTTTATGTCTGCTTCAATAGATCCGTCCTCTGAAATGACTGATCCCAGGTACTTAAAGGTATTCGTTCTTGGAAGGATTACGTTGTTAAGTTTGATCTCTGTATTTGACGGGGCATCGGGGTTGAAGTTACACATCATGTATTCAGTTTTTGTTCTACTGATGCGTAGACCGTTATCCTCGAGTGACTTTCTCCATTCTTCTAGGTTTTCCTGTACTTCTTGAATATTGTCTGATATGATGGCTACATCGTCCGCGTATAAAAGGTTCCATGGAGTTGGTTTTTGAATTTTTGCAGTTAGGTAGTTCATGATGACGTTAAACAGTAGGGGACTAAGGGCACTACCCTGGTGAACACCTACTCCGATATCAAAGAATTCTGATAATCCTGCTGCACTTCTAACACACGTCTGGACATTGTTGTACATGTCCACTACAATTCGAATGTAGCCTTCGGGGACACCATGTGCCCTGAGAGCTTGCCATATTATGTTCATATTAGGTACGCAGTCGAAGGCTTTTTCTAGGTCTATAAAAACCATCCATAGGTTCTGTTTGTTTTGTCGAGCTTTTTCCATCACTAGTCTAATCGCATGAATAGCTTCCGTTGTTCCTTTACCCGCTGTGAAGCCAAACTGATTTTCTTTTAGAGAAATAAGTTTTGTTAGGCGCTCGCTTAGGACTCTTTCCCAGATCTTAAGGGTGTGGGATGTAAGCTTTATGCCCCGGAAATTTCCGCAATCCCGCACATCTCCTTTATTTTTATAAAATGGTACTAGTACACTCTTCCTCCAAGCATCTGGCATTTCTACACTTTTCACGATGCTATTAAAGAGCTCAGCAAGCCATGTCTCACCTTCTACTTTCGCCATCTTCCATAATTCGGCAGGTATATCATCTGGGCCGCACGATTTATGATTATTCATTTTGGAAATGGCTCGTTTAACCTCTGCAGTGGTGATTTCATCGGTAGGTCCTTGCGTCTTAAGTTCCTTAAATTCAGACTGTCGTGGGTACTCTTCATTCAGTAGCGTTTTGTAGTACTCGTACCATCGTTTACAAATATCCCTATCAACAGTGAGTAGCGTGCCATTCCTGTCTTTTATGTACTTTGTAGTTTTAAAATCCTTTGTATTATTGTGTCTGTATTTTGCTATTTTAAATATTTCATTGTCCGTTGCTAGTTCCAACCGTTTATAAAGGTCCGACTCTGCTTTATCCTTCTCAATCGCAATAGTTCTTCTTGCTGTCTTTTTGGCTTTTATATAGTACTCTTTGTCTTTCTCTGAGCGAGTTTCCTGCCATATTTTGAACAAGCGTTTCTTTTCAGATACGGTGTCTTTGGTGTGATTGTTCCACCATTTGGTATCTTTTTCGTTATGCAAGGGCCCATTACTGATTCCTAGCATGTTTTTAGCTGCTGTAGTGCAGAGTTTTTAAAATTTTGACCAAACTAGTTTCGGAGAGTCATCTCGTGGAGGGTTTTCACATATATATTCGCTAATGGCTTGTCTAAAGTTTTTTCCCTTGTCTGAATTAAGTTCATGCCATTTGATTCTTTCCACATTTAATCTCTTCTTCTTGATTGTATGTTTAAGTTTTAGAGCTCCTAGTAATAATCTATGCTGGGAAGTAAGAGGTTCTCTTGGAATTACTTTGCAGTCTTTAAATTGTTTAAGGTTTTTCTTGTCAATCAAAATATAATCTATTTGGGTTTTCGCGTTACCACTCTTATAAGTGATAAGATGTTCTTCTTTCTTTTTAAAGTACGTATTCACTACTGCATATAATTCTCTATCTGTTGACATGAAAACAATTGATAGCCCAAGCATATTCAAAAGGGTATAAAAGCATTTGCTGGAAGGGTGCGATGACCTCATTCTAACTAATGGTAATACTGATAACAATATTTTAATTATTATTCTAACTTTTACTGAATGTTTATTTATATGACATTTTGAATACAATACTTAAGCTAGTACATATTGTATAACTTTTGAAACTATCATGGTTATGTACATAATTTTGACTAGAAACGGGATATTTACCATGATTTTTGAGTTTGCAATGTTCCCGATAATTACACACAGCAATGCGAGCACTACTGCTTTGCAAAGGTATGGTGGAAGTACTTGCCCGGAGGAAATCTTTCACAAAAAGTTCTACTACTACTACTAACCATACCTATTTCTGCCGTAAAGCAGTAGTGTTCAAATAACTGTGTTCCGGTTTGAAGGGTATGGGTGCCAGTGAAATTACAGACACATGAGACTTTTCATCTTTATGTCTCAGGGTGGTGGGCGCAGTGCAATGCCACATAAGGCACATGCTTGGTGGACGTGACCTATGAGGTAATGCACTGTTCACAGGCAGAGGGCACCGCTTAACATCAGGTGGGCCAACTGCATGACCCGTCATTACAAGCAAGTAGTATAAAAAAAATGTCGATGTGGGGAGCAGGACAGCAAAGCTCAAGTGGGAATGGGCTGGACACGTAAGTCGGATGCACCCCGAGAAGTGGACGTACGTACCTTGGGTGCCTGAAGACGGATGGCGGCAACGGGACCGGACGAGAAGGCGTTGGCGGGACGATCTCGAGGCTTACGAGAAGGAGTGGTGGGAAACTGCCAAAGGCCGGGATGACTGGAACATTTTGGGGGAGACCTTTGCCCAGCAGTGGGACACAAAATGTTAACAAAAAAAAAATAAAAAAATTAATTGATGATTTAATAACCTGATCGTTATATAATTTGCTTGCTTCCTAATTGTTGTTTTAATACAATTTGACAACCTCTGTGGCGTGGCGGGCGAAGGTTGGCCTGCGACGCAGGAGGTTGCGGGTTCGATTCCCGCCTCGGAACAAATATTTGTGCGATCGCAGATATTTGTTCAGGGTGTTCTGGGTATTTTCTTTGTATAATAAAAATATCTATCTATGTAATGTATATTGTGTTAAGTATATCAGTTATCTAGTACCCATAACACAAGCTCTACTTAGCTTGGGGCTAGATAATGTTGTGTGAACTGTGTCCAGCATTATTTATTTATTTAATGACACCATTTTAACTAGTTACTGGTATTATATAATAAATAAATAAATAAATAATGCTGGACAGTTTACACAACATTATCTAGCCCCAAGCTAAGCAGAGCTTGTGTTATGGGTTCTAGATAACTGATATACTTGATACAGTATATAACATAGATATTTTTTTTTTATTATACATAGAAAATTACCAGAACACCCTGAACAAATATCTGCATATCGAACAAATATTTGTTCTGAGGCGGGAATCGAACCCGCAACCTCCGGCGTCGCAGGCGAACGTTCACCCGCCCCGCCACAGAGGTCGTCAATGTGGTATATGGTTGTATGGTTGTTTATGTCGTCGTATATGGTTCCATGATTTATTATTATTTTTATAATTATGCCTTAGCTGAGGACTAGACCCGCTTCCAGTGTCAAATCGACATTCTGAACAGAATGCAAGACTTACACTGGATTACTACGGTTCTCACGCATTAGCATTTAAATAGCATGTTTCACAAAAATACCCTGTTCAGCAAAAGCATTTCCATAATCCCACAGACTCTTAATTCACACTTAATTAACTTGTTCAACCTGACTTAGCCCCGGGAGACTGGACAAAACATGGCGTATAAGAAAACTGTCGTATAGAAACGGAACTCCCATGTCTGTTCTAGCGTCATTTGTTCAGTGACGTTCTATCAACATACATACATGGATAACTACACGCCTTTTTCCCCGAAGGCCCTAGTTGAGAGTAGGCGTGAGTGAAACGCCTAAGAGCTCGAGGTGAGCTTCTATAGCTACAGGTAAATCTGGGAAGACAGGAACTTGGAGAAACTGACTTTTTTTCGCCTAGAAGAGACAAGCCTGCATTTTAGAGGCGGTGAACTTGACTAGATTGGCATCGCCCCAATCGGATACAGCCTTGAGAGTCAAATACATACATAAAAAATACGTAAAGATGAACATAGAACCTCCTACTTATCTGAAGTTGGTTAATAAGACGTCTCTTTCGTAAGACGTTGGTTAATAAGCTTCAGAAGGCCTCTTCTCACCATGTGTTGCTCCATCGTTGGAATATAGACGTGACAAGTGGTGAGCTTATCGCCGTCATTTCTTCCCACGACTGACTCAGATAAGACTTTCTTCCAGTAAATAACACATTCCATAATAAGCTAGCAGCCAGGACAAATCTTATACCAACGAATTTTACCAACACGTCCAGGTATTCTAATTATGTCAAGGTGATATGTTATTGTACCTATAGTATAGGGGTGTTATAGTATTGTATATTATAGTATTGTTTAATGCAGGGGCACGAGAGGTCGACATTGACTTGTTCAATATCTCCTCGACAACTTTTAATTCTGTACTAAATAATATTTACTTTACTACCTAAATTATAGAATGTTGTTTATATGTTTTTCATGTATTTGACTGTCTACTTGTTATTTTTTGCTAAATTCTGTAACTATATGTGAAAACTTGTAATTGGCTCTCCATTTTACATTTACATGTTCGTTAGTGTACCTAGAGCCCTTAGATTTAAAAAAAATAGAGGGTGTTTGTAGAGTTACGACCCTTTTTTCACTTAATATACAAATATTCCAGTTTTCCAACGCCGGCCACAGAAATACAGCAATCTTACTCTTTTCATTCGTTCATTCGGTTCTATACGCTAGTATAATTTATTATTAAATGCATTATGGTAAACATAAGACAAACAAAATATAATATTTTGGTAAAATTTATTTCCGCCTTGGGACGGTTTCGTCTAGAATCTAGGACTACATAAATCAAAAGTAATATTCGTTTTCCTAGGAGAGTTGGTTCTTGCAATGAATTTTGTGTACGGGTAACTAATCCCAGTAGAGTCCGCGCCACGACTGAAGTGCGACGGCCTTTTGAGGAACTAACGGATAACAGAGGTAGATTTTCGCTTTTGCACTTTTGCGCATAGAAACTAGAGCTCCAGTCACCGGACTTCAGTCGTGGCGCGAACTCTAGCTTTCAAGTTACTGAAGGACCCTAGGGTTTTTTCATTCGGTCATTTCAGTGCAAATATTCAAGGCTATTTATTGCGTTGAGTAAGAGGCTTGATTTCAGTACAAATATTCAAGGCTATTTATTGCGTTGAGTAAGAGGCTTGATTTCAGTACAAATATTCAAGGCTATTTATTGCGTTGAGTAAGAGGCTTGATTTCAGTACAAATATTCAAGGCTATTTATTGCGTTGAGTAAGAGGCTTGATTTCAGTACAAATATTCAAGGCTATTTATTGCGTTGAGTAAGAGGCTTGATTTCAGTACAAATATTCAAGGCTATTTATTGCGTTGAGTAAGAGGCTTGATTTCAGTACAAATATTCAAGGCTATTTATTGCGTTGAGTAAGAGGCTTGATTTCAGTACAAATATTCAAGGCTATTTATTGCGTTGAGTAAGAGGCTTGATTTCAGTACAAATATTCAAGGCTATTTATTGCGTTGAGTAAGAGGCTTGATTTCAGTACAAATATTCAAGGCTACGAGTATTTATTGCGTTGAGTAAGAGGCTTGATTTCAGTACAAATATTCAAGGCTATTTATTGCGTTGAGTAAGAGGCTTGATTTCAGTACAAATATTCAAGGCTATTTATTGCGTTGAGTAAGAGGCTTGATTTCAGTACAAATATTCAAGGCTATTTATTGCGTTGAGTAAGAGGCTTGATTTCAGTACAAATATTCAAGGCTATTTATTGCGTTGAGTAAGAAGCTTGATTTCAGTACAAATATTCAAGGCTATTTATTGCGTTGAGTAAGAGGCTTGATTTCAGTACAAATATTCAAGGCTACGAGTATTTATTGCGTTGAGTAAGAGGCTTGATTTCAGTACAAATATTCAAAGCTATTTATTGCGTTGAGTAAGAGGCTTGATTTCAGTACAAATATTCAAGGCTATTTATTGCGTTGAGTAAGAGGCTCATTTCAGTACAAATATTCAAGGCTACGAGTATTTATTGCGTTGAGTAAGAGGCTTGATTTCAGTACAAATATTCAAAGCTATTTATTGCGTTGAGTAAGAGGCTTGATTTCAGTACAAATATTCAAAGCTATTTATTGCGTTGAGTAAGAGGCTTGATTTCAGTACAAATATTCAAGGCTATTTATTGCGTTGAGTAAGAGGCTTGATTTCAGTACAAATATTCAAGGCTACGAGTATTTATTGCGTTGAGTAAGAGGCTTGATTTCAGTACAAATATTCAAAGCTATTTATTGCGTTGAGTAAGAGGCTTGATTTCAGTACAAATATTCAAAGCTATTTATTGCGTTGAGTAAGAGGCTTGATTTCAGTACAAATATTCAAAGCTATTTGTTGCGTTGAGTAAGAGGCTTGATTTCAGTACAAATATTCAAAGCTATTTGTTGCGTTGAGTAAGAGGCTTGATTTCAGTACAAATATTCAAAGCTATTTGTTGCGTTGAGTAAGAGGCTTGATTTCAGTACTAATATTCAAGGTTATTTATTGCATTGAGTAAGAGGCTTGATTTCAGTACAAATATTCAAAGCTATTTGTTGCGTTGAGTAAGAGGCTTGATTTCAGTACAAATATTCAAGGTTATTTATTGCATTGAGTAAGAGGCTTGATTTCAGTACAAATATTCAAAGCTTTTTGTTGCGTTGAGTAAGAGGCTTGATTTCAGTACAAATATTCAAGGTTATTTATTGCATTGAGTAAGAGGCTTGATTTCAGTACAAATATTCAAAACTATTTGTTGCGTTGAGTAAGAGGCTTGATTTCTTTATAAAGTTAGAATAGAATTTGTTAAAAGTCAAAATCAACTTCATTATGTTTTAGCTACTCGTGAACAAATGGCTCTTGGCAAACAGACAAACCAACATCAATGTATTTATTCTAAATAAGTACCTATAATGCATAATATTCCTTTATATTTGTTGTGTATGACGGAACAAGTTGATGGCAATGCATTTTCTCACAGGTCACGTCCACCTAGGACGCGTTTTATGCGGCATTGCACTGCACCCACCACCCTGAGATATAAAGATGAAAAGTCAATTTCACCGGCACCTAAACGGAACACAGCAAGCTTTGCGGCAGAAATAGGTACGGAAGTAGTACTTCCACGGAAGAAGTCTTTCACAAAAAAGCTCTGCTACTACTAAAATGTAACTTTTATGTTCTAATAATAGCTCAATGAGCCCATGAAAGAACTTTATAAAGGTTAATCAACAACTGGTTAGGCCACTATGAAATTTAATTTCTCGTCACAAAATCAGATAAGGCATCTTAATTAGGCCACAAGGAACCTATATAAAATCGATGTGTCTGTCAGTCTGCTTTCAGACGTAGCACCGCAAACGCCTATTTCAGCTGCCAGGTTTACGGATGCTGCGGTAGCCTGATGGATTGGGGGTTTATCCCCGACCGTATCTATTGGGACCTGACTACCTCTGCTCCTGCATGAAAGGAGCCTCTATGAGTTACACTGAATCCTTTCACCGCACTTGTTCTTTCGCCATCGTTCAATAGCCCATATTCAGTGCCGACATAATGAACTAACTTACAAAGGCTGACCAAAAAGATGCAGATAGATAATAGATAATATTTATTTCTGTAACTTAATGTAACATAGTAATATCCGTAGTTGAGACCACCTTTTAAGTATAAAATACATGTGCTAGGTGGTCTCGCTCTTCCGTATCATAGATTTAGTTTTGTATATATTTAGTTTTGCAGATATCGATCCAGATATGGGCCAGATAGCATCCTTCGAAAACAGGCAAGACAGAGAAATCGGTCTTCGTATTGAAAATGCCTGGAAGAGCTACTGGTCCATGAAAGAACACATGAAAGGCGATCTACCCCTAACACTAAAACGCCAACTCATCGACATGTGTATCCTGCCCGTCCTAACCTACGGTGCGCAGACATGGTCGCTGACCGAGTTACAGAAGTCCAGACTCAAGATTTGTCAAAGGGCAATGGAACGCAGTATTTTGGGTTATAAGAGAACCGACCATGTTAGGAACACCACGCTGCGTTCCCTGACTGGTATTGCCGACGTAGGTGAAAAAACAGCCAGGCTCAAATGGGATTGGGCGGGGCACGTCAGTCGAATGCTTCCCAACAGGTGGGCGAACATCAGCACACCCTGGATACCTGAAGGACGGCGACCTCGGGGTCGGCCGAGAAAGCGTTGGCGGGACGATCTTGTTGGTTTTGAGAAGGAGTGGTGGGAGACTGCCAGAGACAGGGACAAGTGGAGGAATTTGGGGGGGGGGGGGGGGGGCTTTGCCCAGCAGTGGGACAATATAGGTTAAGGAAAAAAAATAAAAAAATGATATCGATCAACGGTGAGGTTTGGTCGTGGTGGTATAGGAGTATAAATTCACCAAGATTCAAAGTGATCCTTGTGATTACAATAAATAAAATACTTTCATATAATTCCCCTTCTATAAAACTTATTTAATTCACTAAACTGCACATTTAATCACTATTTTGGTGTTCGAATTTAGAAAACACCAATATATTCGACCTCCATCTCAATGATATACAACCTCCTTGCGCGTGCATTTTAATGAATTTAACCTTTTTTTAACCCCCTACGCAAAAACGACGAAGTGTTATAAGTTTGACGTATCTGTGTGTGTCTGTCTGTCTGTGGCATCGTAGCTCCTAAACGGAAGAACCGATTTAGTTTTGTTTTGTTTGAAAGGTGAATTGGTCGGATATGTTCTTAGCTATGTTTGATCAAAATCGGTTCAGCCGTTTCATTGCGTTGAGGGTTTTTTTAATTTTTAATTAAATGTCTATTTTCGCTTATTATCTTATCTTTCTTTTTCTCGTAGTCATGGTATAAAGTATGGTATGCAACTCTTGAATAAAACGGATTTATATCGAGGGCAATGTATCACTGCGTCGCTCAGGATTCTAACACTTCAATTACTAGCTACGCTCGTGATTCAATCACCTTATGAATCTTTCACTTGCTCGTGATTCATCTATGACACTTGCTTTAAATCCGTCTGTTATTCACTAACTAGTTGCGCCCCGCGGTTTCACCCGCGTAAGTCTCGATCCCGTTGGAATATCGGGATAAAGATATGCCTCTGTGTTATTCCGGGAGTCCAGTTATCTCCATTCCAAATTTCATGCAAATCCGTCCAGCCGTTTCAGCGTGAAGAATAACAAACACACTACACACACACACACACAAACTTTCGCCTTTATAATATTAGTGTGATGTGATAGTGTGATTGTATATCATATCTATTGACTTTGACTTACACACGGAATAGTTTTAACATCGACCACGTTTATTAATATGGGCATTAATATATTATAGAAATCCTTAAATTGAGACACATTGCTCATCAATCTTCGTCCGGGCCACAAACCTATTAAAGGGTACACTCCACTGGCTGCAATCCAAATTCATTCGAATAAACACACGACATCCAGAGGAATAAATCAAGATAGAATCTCCCGGAATGAGGCGACGAGGTCAAAAGATGGAAAACTTGATAGGGGTTAGGGGACCAACTAGGGGACATAAATGTGTCATAAGGGGTCTTGTGACTTGATAAACAAAATGAGATGGAAGAGGAAAATATGACACGATAACAGACATCATATTTTGTATTTTGCAACAAAAAGAATCATCATCATTAGCCCAGTAGCCACAGCTGGCCATAGGCCTCCCCGATGGAATTCCACGACAAATGGTCTTGAGCCACTTCCATCCACCGACTTCCTCCGACCTTTATGTCTTTGGCCCAAGGAATAAGTTAACACATAAAGGTAGCAGCAAATTGTTGGATGGAGGCACCTCAAGGATTCTTTGTGGGAGGCTTTTGTTTTTTCCAGCAGTAGACTTATTTTGGCTGATGATGCCAATGAGAAAAATAAACTAAACTAGCATTAAAAAATACTTTAATAGAGATGTAGAGTTTTTGTAATGAATGTGATCCAACTTTGCTTGGAGTAACAGATAATCAATACATTTATTTACAGAAACTAATCAACAACTAGGAACTTACAAAATTAAAAATTTACACATGAAACAGTTGTGCTACCTGGAGACCGCTGCTTCCCATCAACTGATCCAAATCACTACCAGACGGAAGCGTCCCTAAGATGCTGGCTGCGTTGCCACGCTGAACGGCAATACTACAGGTCTAGCGCTTTACTGAGTCAGTCCCTGAGGTACGGGAGGGGAACGGGAGGGTTTTTTTTTTTTTTTTTTTTTTTTATATTATATCTTAAAAAATTAACACAAACAAAGTATTATATACTCAAAAGACCCTTATGGGTTTGTTCAGAGTGTATACAAACCTCCTTAGGTATAAATACATAATCTTACTCTGTAATACAGTATCCTGTTCACCGCTTAAAATAGGTAAATACATAAATAAGTTAGGTAATTTAGGTAGGAACTAGTTATGTTTGTCGTACAAAAAATTGTTGCATTCTGACTGAACCGATAAACAGGTTACCGGCCGGCATAGGGTGTTTTCGTCGTCGTTATCATCATTATGTAACATGTCATCTGATAATTTGAGAGACGAAAACACCCCTCCCGTACCGCTCTCATACCTCAGGGACTGACTCAGTTAACCGCTAGATCTGTAATACTCAGATCACGTAAATTATATAATAAACTCTGACCAACTCGGCCGTATCGTTCAAGGTAATCCCGATTAGAGGCGAAGATATGTGTTCGAGACCCACTAGATCAGAGACTTTGAGTCACTTTTAAATTTGAATCTCTTTAAGCGTCCATTTCTGTCTGCTTTAGTTCCTGTGTCAGATTCAGCAGATTTGCGGCGCTAGCTATAAAGAGCGCAGTTAAACCGTGATCGAGCGACGGCTTAATATCGCTTTATCGTTTAATAGCAAAGGATTTACTGACAGATGAACTCGTACTTGGTACTTGTAGGTAAATCTGATTTTATACGTTCATTTTTACCCGCGACGTAATGGAGATTACTGCAAATTCTGCCGATGGATCTTGACTGAGTTGGAACTATGAGTAATTTGTCTTCGACCATCGTAACGGCCAACTTCAGCTTGTTCAAGATTCGATAGAACTGTACGAACTAATAAATAAATAATGCTGGACAGTTCACACAACATTATCTAGCCCCAAGCTAAGCAGATTTGTGTTATGGGTACTAGATAACTGATATACTTAATACAATACATTACATAGATAGATATTTTTTATTATACATAGAAAATACCCAAAACACCCTGAACAAATATCTGCAGATCTTACAAATATTTGTTCCGAGGCGGGAATTGAACCCGGAACCAGGTGAACTTTCGCCCGCCGCGCTACAGTGGTCGTCAAAAATAAATAGAAAGAACGAATGCGGAGACGCACTCTGCAGATAAGTTATATCTATACCCGTCACTGTTTTCGAATTTTCGTATCCTAGGACATGCCAGTATCCTCAATATGTGTTCAGTTATCGCTTTTGAGAACGTGTTTATTGTTGTGTAACATTAAGCACGTGTGCATATCTGTGACCTTTGTATCAGCTGACGAGTGCATGCAACATCCAAATTCAATGTCCACAAAAAAAAAAAAAAACAGGCTTATTGGAGAATGAACAAAAACCTAAACAATAATCCCAGAGCAACATAACAAAAAAAAAAAAAAAAAACTAACATACATTATAAAAAATACTTTTAGACTAGACTATCATTTAGACACGTGTAAGCGTATGACGCATCTGCGCGGTGTCTCGTGTCAGGGGTCCGAAGAAACTCCTGAACTTGACACCTTTGACAATAGCTTCAAGGTCTTTCGCTCTCACAACAGATTTTGCAGTAATTTTCAACTCTTTTCATAATCGACATTTGATTCACATTACGGATCAGCAAAAGCATTGTACTGAAAGACCTCACAGGCACCTGGATCATCCAGACGGTCAAAGAACGAGTGATAGATAGATAGAAAATTCTAGAAAGTTATTGCATAAGACAAAAGAGCAGTACATAGGCGAACTTAATGCTAATTAGCATTTTGTTCCAGCTAACCTTTGTGTAATGTATAGAGTGGGTGGTAGTGCTATTAAAAATAATTATAGGTCGAGATTAAATGATTAACATCTTCGATAAAGTTCTGTATATTTTATCGAAGATTAACATAATGAAATACCTACTCTATATAACTGGCTATATAAATACCTAACATAATATAATATATATAAATAATTTAATAAATAACATAAGCTCAATTTTGTTGGACATTTTTCAATGACAAAAGTAATAATAATACAATAATAATACTGCTGGACAGTTCACACAACATTATCTAGCCCCAAGCTAAGCCAGAGCTTGTGTTATGGGTACTAGATAACTGATATACTTAATATAATACATTACACAGATAGATATTTTTATTATGCATAGAAAACACCCAGAACACTCTGAACAAATATCTGCAGAACGCACAAAGTATTTGTTCCGAGGCGGGAATCGAACCCGCAACCTCCTGCGTCGCAGGCGAACCATCGCCAGCCGCGCCACAGAGGTCGTATTGCTATAAAAGTATTGGTACAGTTTGAACTTGAAGACTCCCTATCATCACATACAGATTATTCTGTTTCTATAAATTGTTGTTTATTTTGCGTATTATGTTATCTTATTTTATTTTATTTTTAACGCAATTTTGGCACACATAGACATGAACCGATTTATAAAGGTTTTATTTTTTATTTTTTTTACACTACTTTAATGACGGAACAAGCAGATGACCCAGTAACCTCTGCCTATGAACAGTCACCCAGTCAGTGGCCTTCTAGGTCACGTCAACCTAGGACGCGCCATACTTTAGGTACAAATTTTTAGGGCTTGTTTATTTTTTACAAGCTTTATATTAACTTGCAATGTATGTATGTTGTCTGGGTGGAGTCCGGGTGGAATCTTGCATATGAATTTTAAAGCAGTTATCCTCAACCGATTGAGCTGAAATTTAGCACACCTGTCAAGTTCCGATGACAATACAATATGATGGTGACAGCGAGCTGATCTGATGATGGAGACGGAAGGTGGATATCGGAACTCCTCGATGGATAATTGTAGACTGGCCGTGTTTAGGCTCATTTTGATCAGCACGGTTACGATTACTAATTTTATAAAAGCTTGTATTGAAGAATATATTTTTCACAAAACACTTTGAAATGTTGTGTTACCTACTTTCGTGCTATCGGCCTTTTATGTGGTATGTGTTATTTGTGTCAAATCAATCATTTTTATTCCTGATCTCATATCTAGATCCAAGTCCGTATAAATACAGGGCTTTGCATAGCTTAAAGTATCAAAAATCCTAATAAAGCAACTCATCTTCACCCTCAATCATTTCATATCTGAGATATTACCCTAGTTATAGCTTGGAGATGGAGGCATCAATTTAGACAAACTGTTCACAGAGACGCTCAGACGCAGTCAATGCCCTCGGCTACTGCGCCTTGCACCATATTGCGCCATCACTCTCTATGGAAGTGTTATTCTGAAAATGGTGACGGTATAACATACTTAATCAACTTTATTTACAGAAAGAATAATACAACTAATACAAGGTATGTACAAAATACATATGAAACAGTTGTGCTACCTGAAGACCGCTGCTAGCGATCTAAAGGTAGCTCAACTGATCTAAATCACTATCAGACCGAAGCGGTAGTGATATAATCAACTTATGCACAATCGCTGTATAACGTAATGTAACACTCAATGGTACGAGTATTAACATAGTCCAGCCGGCCTAGCCAAACGGCAATCGCTTTGAAGCGAATCCAATTCTACAGTCGTAATAGGTAAAATTGACCACGTTACATTTCGATAAAGAAAGAATGAAAGAAAAGAAAGAAAAAGAACGTTCATTTGAGACAATAAGGACACACACCAACAAAAAAGCAAACAAGGCAAGAACTAAATAAAAACTATATCAAATAACAATTACACAGAAACTATGGCAATTTGTGTGTGTGCCTGACGAAACCCGCAAATTAGATAGCTATATTTGACGATAGTTTATGTCAATCCATTTACTTTGGTCGAAGTGTCAATCTCATAAATTGTTGGCTTTTCCCTGGCGCATGGAGGTATAATAGTAATGGAGTGAGTGCTAAAAATAGCATAGAGTGTTCCTTCTTACTCCTATCCTAGAAGATAGCTTGCTATCCTATGTTAGAGATTAACAAATATATTGTCACACGACAGTTGTCTTTCCGTTCCGTACCCTGGATATTGGCACCATGCATAATATACATCTTCCTAGATTGTTACCATGAATGTACTAGTAATTTGTCATTTGGCCTGGTACGACTTACACAAATAAGAACAGATAGATTTATGCTTGTCTCATTCCAACACATGAATACATTCATATAAAAGAATGAGACTGGTATAATCGCTAACGTTTCGTTTTTAGCCTTAGTTCCATGCCTTTAGTCCATATTCCTAGCCCTGGCGTCATCGTTTTTTTTTATTTTTTTTTTATTTATTGAACAAAATCCACAGCTCTTAATATAAAAACAGTAACTTTTACTAAGGTAATCTTAAGGCCAATATCGCCAATCGTTAGTAGAATGTTACTTTGTCTGAGGCCTATCATAAACAAAGATCCCTTATGTCATGTCTATGAAGAACTACGTATGGTACAGATATTCTATTTCACGAAGTCCGTTTAGCTGTTTGTCATATTGCATGCCCATGCAAGCTCAGGAGCTGTGTCATTCGCGACTGTGTTGCGGTCTGAGTGTGGTCACATCAGATTTTGACAGCGAGTACCGTCAGCATGGCAACTTAGTGCAAGGAAAGCAAGGAAAGCAAAAAAGGCAAAAAGGAACAGACTTTGTGAGATAGAACAACTGTACCACAACACCCAGGTCTGGAACAAATATTTGCAGATCATACAATCATTTGTCCGCGAGCTGATGATCCTGAAAACGGCTGCAAAATTGTTCACCAAACATATATAATAACCATCTTGCAAACGCCATCTTTCATAAAAAAACACATTGAAATCAAAGCACCTTTTTGGGGAACTATAAGGCCACAGACAAACATACATGAGTACCTACAGAAAAAGACACATATACAACTTAAAACACCCGTCTTTTTAGCCGGGGATTATAAATTTAACATACAACAGACCACAGATAAAAGAATACTATACTAGTGTAGTACTAACGATATTGATTGCACGGCAATGAGAAGTTTTCCTAGTGACATTTTAGCATTATTTATCTCTCGCCAGGTGGCGTTGGCGACAGTTTTGTTAACAGTAAATATTTCAAAAGACGTAACTATCACAAAGATATGAATTATTACATAATATAACAGGATTTTGTATTTTTTGAACGAGCGAAGCGAGTTCTCTGAGTCAACTTGAAAGAATCGGCGTTTGTATGTATGTATGTTTGTCCGAGCATAACTTCCGAGCCGTTTATCCGATCTTCATGAAATTTGATCGGGGGGTAGATAGTGTTGATACAATTTTGGTAAGGTTATAAGCTATATCGGTCAGGGGGTTGTTGAGGGAGATATTGGGGTCCAAGAGGGGGTAAAAAAAAAAAAGTGGGAATATCCGATCAAGTGGGATGTCATATGAAAGCTCCTTGCTTCGACATTTTAAAAAATATTTTTTATAATTTTTTAACTTATGTAGTTTTTGAGATATTAGTTTTTTTTAATCAAAAATGTAAAAAAAAACCTCTAGGGTACTTCCACTAATCCTACATCGCCGAAATTTGGTAAGTTTGTAGCTGTTATGACACAAATACTGAGAAAAGTCTAAAATTGCAGAATTACGAGGGGTTGTTGAGACATTGGTGTATAAGAGGGGGTAAAAAAAAGTGAGGATATCAGATCAAATGGGTAGTCATAAAACCCCTCGCTTCAAAATTTGAAAACAATTTTTAGAATTTTATTACATGTAATTTTTGAGATATTAGGGTAAATCAAAAAATGTACTAAACCAAAACCTCTAGGGTACTTCCACTAATCCTACAACGCTGAAATTTGGTACGGTTGTAGCTTTTATGACACAAATACCGGGAAAAGTCTAAAATTGAAGAATTTCGAAACTTATACCCTATTTTTTTTATCGAATATTGTTGACCTCCCGTTTCTAGGAATTTGAACGACGTTGTAGGTCTAACTTTTCAAACAACTTAACTATTTCATCTCAGTAAATGTTTTCAGAAGTCAGTTTTTTTTTAACTATGATAAAACTTTGTTTGATCACGATCTCACCTGTTGGTAAGTGACGATGTGGCCGAAGATGAAGCACAAAGGTCTAGCCTTGAAGAGACCCAGATTATAGTCTTCAGGAGAGACAGACCACGGTAGGGTATTCCACTCCTTAGCAGTTCGCATTATAAAGGTAGAACTGAATCGTTTAGTATGAATAGAGGGTATACTAATGAGGATGGTACCGAGCCGTGCGTCTAATCGTCCATGATGAAAACGAGATAGTGGGATCAGATCGTGAAATTCCTGGGAGTATAACCCGAAATGTAACCTATAGAAGATCGAAAGGCATGCGACTTTACGGCGGTGTTCATGACTCTGAGTCTGGATCTTAGTCTCCGTCAATGTTGCTCACCGATAAGCCTGAAAGTTCTACGTTCGATCGAGTCCAAGGCAGTAAGCTGGTGTTTGGCAGAGCTATCGCAAACATGGCAGCAGTACTCCATACCAGCCCGGACTTGAGCTTTATATAGACTCAGAAGCTGTCCTTGCGCGAAGTAACGCTTTACCTTATTCAGGATGCCTATTTTTGCCTTAGACATGTAGGAGCCAAATTTGAGAGTAGGCGTAAGTGAAACACCCAAGAGCTCGAGGTTATACCCTGTAGCTACAGGTATATCTCGGAATACAGGAACTTGGAGAAACTGTCTTTTTTTCGCCGAAAAGAGAGAAGCCTGCCTTTTAGAGGCGTTGAACTTGACTAGATTGGCATAGCCCGAGTCGGATACGGCCTGGAGAGTCAAATTCAGACACTGCAGCATCTCATCTCTTAGCTCCTGTATTTCAATATGCTTAGCTCCTGAATTTCAATATGCCTAGCTCAGGCAGTGGAAACATATCTCTCCACAACTGTGATGTCGTCTGCATACCCAATGATACCGGGCAGTAGCAGATCATTAATGTGCAGCAGAAACAGTGTGGCAGATAGCACAAACCCCTGAGGTACACCGGCGTTTATAGCCAATTGATTCGACGAGCAAGGTGCAGAATTGAACTGGCAGTCAATACGGTTATAAAGGTGTTTGTATATTTCGTGCAAAACTACAGGGAGAAGTCGAAAATTGAGGATTGTCCTTGTAATACCCATTTTTTGCTATGAAAAACGTAATCTTTCGTGGTTAAGTAGCAAATCCACAACTAGATGGCAATGCTTATTATGTCTGAAAGTTAGATCGCGCTATCGATGCGTATTGAAGCTTGGATATGAAGTACCGTGATAAATACGTTCATTTTATGTTGATACATATCATGATATTTTTTCGAAATAAATAATGTAACCTACCTAAATTGCGTGTATTCTCGAGGTCTCAGTTCGGGCGAACCACTAGTTTAAACTATTTACGTTGGCTGAACGAAGTTCCCCACTGCCACTATAAACTTTACAAAGTAGGTAAATACCACTATTGCCATTGCGAGTGCCATCTCTTGGCGATGAAAGAACTAAACTAACAATGACACTTGGGAATCTCCTCATTCACACCTGATACAAAGATCTTTAATCGCGATATCGATGAGGGTTTTTGAGGGATTCAATCTGCCATTTTTGAAAGAAACGTCTTAATTTTTATTTAATTACATTTATATGTGTTTTTCGAGTTATTTCGTGTAATTTTGGTGGCATTTTAAGCGGTGTAACTTGGATAAATAGCAAATTTTTTTTGAATGTAATTTCTCTACATTCTGGCATACGGCCCGCCTGATGGTAAGCGGTTACCATCGCCATTTGACATCTGCAACACCAGAGGTATTGCCAATGCGTTACCTGCCCTGAAGGACTCTTTGTGAACTCTCTGTGACTCTTTCTGAAGGACATGTGTGATGTAATGAAATTCAAGTATGCGTGTCTTTTCTAAATGGTGGATTTTTCCCTGTAAATACTCTATTTTTCTGCCACTATTTAAACTGGGTTATGACTTGACGGAGTATCTTGACGGATGCCATTACCTAAGATAAGAAGAAGACTTGACTAATTTTATTACAAATATTTGGGACTCTTCCCGCCATTTTCGAAAAGAGATGTTGTCTACTTTTATTTTATTTCTTTTCCTAGTGTTTTCTTGAGTTATTTTGTGTTATTATGGTGGCATTTTAACTAATGTAGCTCGTTTAAATAGCACAAGTGTAGTGAAATGAAATGGAAGTGAATTGCGTGACTTTTGAAATTGGTGGAAATTGTCTACCAAAGTTTTAGTAAAATTGGCCACCTTTTTACTAAATAATGACTCGACTGTGACTTTTACGACTTGGAAGGAGTGTAACGTTGCAAAATATATTTAAAATACAATATAGTGAAAATACAAATACTTACTTGAAAATGGCAAAAGCACATGCCGTGCGGCGCCAATTACAAAGAAAAAAAAAAAAAACACTTGACATTGGCGAAATTATTTGGAGCAGGCAGGAGTCATTATATGAAGAAGAAGCAGAAGAGTGTTTTTGACAGTGGTCATACAGAAAAATGCGACTGTAAGACATATAGTTGCATAGTGGTGTTCTTGATGTAAATAAATAGCCTCAATCCACCCGGGTGATATATGTGGCATGCAATCTCGCAGTAATCTGAAACTTGCCATACTCAGGGATTGATGACATAGCAGCTACGTCACTGTCCTAGTCGGGACGTGTTCTGGGGAGTAATGGACTTGGGATCGAGAAGGATGAATTACTAATTTGTTTGTAACTGGGGATGGAATGATGTGGTTTTCGATTGCTATAAATAAATGAAGGTAATTGCTTCTGTTTGTTGCAGCATTCAAAATGTTAGCATACCTAACTTTTTGAATGTAAATGAAACGTAATTTAAGGGGGGGTATTGCTGTCAAAATTCGTGATATTTATTTTAAACTTTATTTTGTTTTGTCGCAAATGCTCCTCAGCTTGGTGATAGTGTTATTAGAAGGTTGAATTCAGTTTGGTTCAGTTTAGTTATTAAGGTTGTTCCTCGTGGTCAGCTAGGCACGACAGCGTCAATAGATGGCGCTGTTGCCAAATTTTGAAGTATTTTATGTATTTATGAATTAAAATGTGCATATTATGTCATAACACTAACGTTCACGCAAATGGTGGTTTATTTGCTATGTACCTAGCTATATTTCAGGTTATTTTAGTCTCTAGTTTTAACATACTTGTGCCGAGCAAATTCCGAGCAATATGAAAGCCTACTCACGCACACAGTCAAGGATATTATTGTATTAGAACTATAAGCTAATTTCGGCGCGCGAATTTCAAAATAGTTGGACTAGCGGCTTGGACTGTCGACTCAGAACTTCTGAACCCACGTTACTGCGTTCGATTCTATACTGCCTATATTTTTTGTATTTTTTTTTTACTTTTTTTTTGTGAACCAGTGACTAGATCTCTCGACACTAAAACCACAGTACTGGGTTCGATACCAGACTATTTTTTTTTTATAAATGTTTTTGTAATGATCTACAAAATACACTGATTCTGCTTCAGCCAATATTATGTTTGTGAAGTGAGTGTTGTGGTGTGTCCTTATTTCAAATCAAAAAGTAGGTACTCGATTCTTAACCGACCTCAAAAAATGGAGGAGGTTATCAATTCCAGAGTTTTTTATTATGTTTGTTACCTCATACCATTTACGTAACGATTAGGAAAAAAAATTACATGATATACTTCCAGATTGGTGCCATTTTCATTAAAATGTTTTTCTGATGATGGAATCCATGAAGATTGAGGGAACTCCTCAAATATTATAGGCACACATATATCAATTTCGGTATTTTCAGCAACAAGTCAAGCATTGCATTCAGAATGTTTTTTGTTTTTTATACTACTAGAATGACGGAACATGCTGATGGCCCACCTGATGTTAAGCGGTAACCTCTGCCTATGAACAGTGCATTACCTCATAGGTCACGTCCACCTAGGACGCGCCCTATGTGGCATTGCACTGCGCCCGCCACCCTGAGACATAAAGGTGAAACGTCTCATGTGCCTGTAATTTCACCGGCACCCTTACCCTTCAAACCGGAACACAGCAATGCGAGGACTACTGCTTTGCGGCAGAAATAGGTATGGTGGTAGTACTTCCCCGGACGAACTCTTACACAAAAAAGCTCTACTACTACTATATTTCACGGGTGGCAACAATGGTGTCTCCTGCGATATCCGATTGAGCTGAAATTTGGCATACTCGTACCTATCTAGTTCCGATGACAGTACAATACTATGGTGAAAGCGAGCTGATCTGATGATGGAGACGGAACGTGGACAGCGGAACTCCTCGATGGATAATAGTAAACTGGCCGTGCTTAGGCTCATTTTCATCAGCACACTAATTTTATTAAGTCTTATACCTGGACTTGTAGTTAGCTTGTAGTTCCTGACTGCTAGCTTATTTCAGGAATGTATTATACTGGAAGAAAGCATTAGCAGAGTCAGTCGTGGGAAGCAATGGCGGCGATGAGCTCACCACTTGTCACGTGTATTTCCCACGATGGTGCAACCCACAGTGAAAAGAGGCACATGAGAGGCTCTGCTTACTCTTTCGGGGAAAAAGGCGTGTGTCTATGTATGTATTTATGTTGTATTGGGTATAAATTCCTAGCTATGAAGTAGTTTTTCAGGGTTCCGAAAAAAAAAAATACGGAACCCTTATGGATTCGTCATGTATGTCTGTCTGTCCGTGTATGTCACAGCCACTTTTTTCCGAAACTAATTTTCACACAAAAATTGAAAAAAACAATAAGTTTTCAAATCAAATCAAATCAAATCAAATCAAAATAATTTATTGCGTAATATGGGTTTGTTACAGAATGTTAATTGCAACTGTTTAAGTCCTGCCATAATCAGCGTTTCACGCATGCAATTTAGTAGAAACCTATACAGGTGACATTATAATTAATTTCATATATCAGATTTACATTAATATTATACAAAGTACATTACATTAGAAAATTACATTAGTCCAAGTTCTTATCATCTAAATACTCTTTTGTGTTATAATATGCCTTTTCTATAAGCAGTTTTTTCAATTTCCCTTTAAACACATTCAAGCTAGGGGCATCCAATATAGATTTAGGAAGGTGATTATATATACGTACAGCCATACACATTACACTCTTGTTGTGTAAGGCAGTTTTATTATGAGGAAAACAGATTTTGTTGATGTGCCGTTTGCTCTTCCGGTTTACAAAGAGGTCCATATTAGTTTTTACAAAAGTAGCTGTTTCATAAATATACAAACAAGGTAATGTTAGAATTCTCAGTTCAGTGAAGTATTGCTTACAGCTATCAGTTTTATGAAGTTTACTTATGGCTCTGATACATTTCTTCTGACTTATAAATATTCGCTCTTTCAGTGTAGAATTACCCCAGAATATTACCCCATATCTCAAAACAGACTCGACATATCCGTGATAAGCAGTCGTCACAGCAGACTCATTAACAATTTTACGGAGCATGTACATTGCATATGAAAATTGATTAAGTTTCTTACATATAGTGTCAACGTGAGCTTTCCAGTTTAAGTTACTGTCTAAATTTAATCCTAAAAATTTGGTAATGTCAACGTGTTTAATATGATTTCCTAAATAATTTACATCAATGTCTGGTTTATTAATGTTATTATAATTATTTGAAAATTTCATAATATGAGTCTTATCAAGATTGATATTTAAATTATTTTGTTTTAACCAGTTAATTATTTTTTCTAAGGTGGAATTGACTGTGGACTCTAATTGAGATCTACAAGTATCCGAAAACATCACCGTGCTATCATCTGCAAATAGCACCATCTGGTTAGAAATTGCCTTTGGAAGATCATTAATGTAGATAATAAAGAGAAGTGGCCCTAAAACACTTCCCTGTGGTACTCCATACTTAGTTTTACGATATTTAGACCTATACAGAATCTCTTTTTTCAACTTCGGACAAATACGTGATATTTCAGTTGCCTGTTTTCTATTACTCAAGTAGGAGTTTACAAGGCTTAAAATGTTGCCTCTTACACCATAGGCTTCAAGCTTGGATAATAGAATATTATGATCGACATAGTCGAACGCCTTAGTTAGGTCCATATAGAGAGCACATACCATTCTCTTGCTATCCAGGTTACTTAACACAGTTTGAAGAAACCTAAAAATTGCTAAATTAATAGATTTATGCCTACGAAACCCTATCTGTTCTTCAGCAAATAAGTTATAGGTTTCAAAAAAATTATATAAACTATTATTTATGACCTTTTCGAATATCTTTGAAAACACTGGTATTAAGGCAATAGGTCTATAACAATTTATATTATCCCTGTCTGTTCTTTTAAATAAAGGCTTAACGATAGTAATTTTTAATTTATCTGGAAATATTCCAGAAACTATTGAACTATTGATAATATGACTTAAAACTGGTGAAATTAATTCAGATGTTTCTTTTAAAATTTTCGTACTTATTTCATCATAACCAGTACTACTACAATTTCTTAATGAATTAATAATTCGATTAATGTCAACTGGTGTTATTGGAGCCATAAACAAAGAATGTGATACATAAGATGTCATATTATTATATTTAGGATTTGTTTGCGGTGCAATTTGGTCAATAAAATAGTCATTAAATAATTTAACAATGTCCGAGGGATTGTCTACAATTTTTCCTTCAATAATCAGTTTATTTATTTCATGCTTGGGCATATTATTTTTGTTTTTGTTTAACACCGACCAAGTTGCCTTTGATTTATTAGTCGCTGATTTAATAAAATAATCATTTTGGGATTTTTGTGTCAATTTTATTATGCGGTTTAGGCGGTTAGAGTAAGATTTAAAAGTAGATCTGGTATTATCATTACGATTTTTCCTATATTGCCATAATAACTCACGTTTACGTCTTGAACAAACTTTAATACCATTAGTTATCCATTTAGGTTTCTTATGAGTGCAAATTTTAATCTTCACTACAGGAAAGCATAGATTATAAAACAATATAAATTTGTCATGGAACAAATTATAGGCTGAGTTAGGGTTTTCAGTATCGTAGACTTCATCAAAACTTAAAGAGCTCAGACAATTTTTAAATTTCCTAACATTATCCTTGCTGTAATCCCTTCTTTCAATGTACCAGTATTTGAGTGAGCAATTTTCTGCCACCGGGCAAGACGCTAACTGTGCAGTAGATCTGATATAGCTAATTCGAGTACTTTTACTTTTAATCCCTTTAAATTATGTGCAAAATTATCCAAACATGTTCCGCTTATTGGTCTAGTTGGTTCAAACACAGTAAGTTTCAGATTGTAGCTAAGTAGTAATTGAGTGAAAGTTTCTGTGTTTTTGTCCGGTTTCAGTAAATTTATATTAAAGTCACCACATATAATGACTTTCTTCTTAGTGAAACAGAGGACGTTAAGTATAGAATCAAGAGCTTCGAAAAATTTGTTAATTTCCTTAAGATTGGTTCTTGGTGATCTATACATACAAATTATTATCATTTTATATTTCGGTATTTCAACAGCACAGCACTCTGCAACATTTTCAATACAAAATTTATTTATTTGCGGAAGCGGAATAAATTTATGTTTATTGTGAACTAAAATGCACGATCCACCGTACCGCTTCATTCTTGTATATACGGACGAAATGTTGTAATTAACTATGTGTATGGACTGCAGGTCATCCTGTACCATATTGTGCTCAGTCAAACACAGAACATCTACGGGAACACCTTGCTCCTCAAGATTTTCCAGATGAACTGTCAAGAGATCTGATTTCGAATTTAAACCATCAATATTTTGATGTAGAACATGGACTTCCTTATAAACGAAAAAGATTATTACTTTTTGTTGAATTCGTCACACTAACAGATTCTTCAGGTCCCAATGGCACCTCATCAGTCTGACTACCCCTGCTAACACAGCTTAATGTACTAACTCGTTTTGCCTTTAAGGCTATACAATATTCATTATATTCAATCGTGTTCTTCAAATTTAATATTTCTCTTAAGAAGTTTTGACAAGCGTGTAGCGCAAAGAATCTTCGATTTGGCACTTCAACAGAGTATTGCATATCAACAAATCTAACATTTTTTAGTTTTAAACAGTTGAATTTTAACTCATAATTTAGTTTTTTTTCGCTTAGATAGTAATTCCTAGGGATTTCCGAAATTAACACATTAGTATTTCTTGTATACATCAACCAATTCACTAAACAAGACTGAAAATAAAACGGAGACCTATCATTGCATCCACATAAGATAATTAAAAAGTCTTTACTTTTTAAATTCCGTATTTCAGTATTTTCAGCTGAGAGTACTTCGAGTAGCGTAGCGCCGGCCTTCCAGAAGCAGCTCACAAGGTAACGGTCACCGACCAGACGCTGCAGAGTGTGTCGTATGTTGCGTCCCTGGTCATCTCCAATGACAATAATACGGTTTTTTGGGGTCTGACGGCATTTAGGGCCAGCTGGCAGTCGTTCACCGGTAGTAGCTAAATATTCTTCTGTATCTACGACCTCTGCCTGTGAGTTTGGAGGCATAGTTTCAATCTGACATGATGCAATCACTGGTTGTTTCGATTGAGAAGCAGCATCTGAATTTGCAGCCGAAGCACTACTTGATGATTCTGGAAGTATAATTTTTTCAGACATGATCGTCTCCGCAGAAGTAGTAGATCCTTTCGGAGTTGCAGAACTACTGTTTTTCCGATGTCTCTTCTTGCGACCAGATAAGGGAGTGGTGCTTCCCATTTCTGACGTAGTAACCAATTTTAAGGTATCAATAGTCTTAAGGCTCTTTTCTAAATCTACTTTTAACTTATTGTTCTCGCTGTTGAGGTTCTCAATTTCTTTGTGTGCCACTAATAAGTCATTTCTAAGCAGTTTAATTTTTTCATTCATGTCAATTATTGTTTGACTTTCAACATCATCAAGGGATGAGTTAGGGAGACTTCTAACAGTCATGTCAAACAAAGACGAATCATCTTTAGATAGATTCGCCAGTGAGCTTGATCGCCGCATTTTCCGGAAACGATGAGTTATATTTTGCTCTGATTCATTCATTGTTGATAGATAGACCCACTACTCACTAGATTGCGCTGACTAGTATTCTTACTAAAATGGTAGGATTTTTCAAAGCTGGTTGTCTGGTTGTGATCTTTGATGAAATCAAAATAAAATTACACTATTTCTGAACGAAACTTTGATGCTAGTCCGGTTGCATTCTGTCAACATTCGAAATGTCAGTATATGTCAAGCAAACAGCTGATAATCGACTGTCGTCTTTATTTACCGGTTGTTTGTACTCGTAAACAAAGTTAATTGTACTCACAGATTTGGAGACTCCAAACATTCAAATTGGTGACTCAGTGCTTGTGTTCGTTAGTGATTTTATTCCCAGATATGTGAGGCCCTCAATCTGTAAATAAACCTGTTGGGGTCCGACAAAAACTTTATTCCAGGATGTGTTTGTAGGTTATGTCACTGTTTCACAAACTTTACTGACCGGAAAACCACTTTATCCATGAATTATAATTAATTAACTTGAGAGCTGTAACTGGTAAGTGTTTACTTTTTGAGCTTTCGTTAAGTTTTTGGGGTTCCCCATACTTAAAACTGAAACACATTTTTTTTTCATCAAACCTGTGTGGGGTATCAATGGATAGGTCTTCGAAAATGATATTGAGGTTTCTAATATCATTTTTTTCTAAACTGAATAGTTTGCGAGAGAGAGAATGATAAAACTAAACAAAAAAAATGGTGAACATTACCATGTAAACTTCCAACGAAAATTGTTTTGAAAGAGATCTAGTACGTAGTTTTTTTTAATATATCATAAGTTGTAAACCATCCAAGAACTTTTATGTTATGTTACTTGCTGCTACGGAACCCTTCATGGGCGAGTCCGACTCGCACTTGGCCGCTTTTTTTTCTAAAGATTTATTTACTTTCAGCTTTTATTGATAGATCATCAACTGAAGTCCACGGCTGGGCATAGGCCTCCCCCATAATATAATGCACATAGAAACTTTATTTTACGCCGCATAAATGGCTATTGCTTTACAAAGCACAAGTAAGGCCGCACGTAGAAACTGTTCCCATCTATGGCACGGGGCACCCAAGTACCAGCTGCTTCGTTTTGACTCCTTACAGAGAAGAGCCATTAGCATCATCGGTGACCCCAAGCTCTCCGATACTCTAGAACCGCTTAGCCAACGCAGAGCTATCGGATCTCTTTGCGTGATCTACCGCCTCTACAACGGGGAATGTTCTGACGAGCTTTCCGATCTCATCCTCGCATCGAGATTTTACCATCGCTCTTCCCGGCACCGTGACAAAGCTCATCCGCACATCATAGAACCCTGGGTTTCTCGAACGACTCGTTTCTCGAGATCATTTCTTCCCCATAAAGTACTATTATTTATTCTGTGCCTATAAACTATGGAATGAGCTTCCATCTGAGGTTTTCCCGTGTCGTACATGTCGTACGTAACCATGTTTTATTTCATGAAAAATGGTCATAAATTCCTTCAGGGTAGGCAGCGCATCGACAATTACCCCCAGTGTTGCCGGTGTCTATAAGCGACGGTGACCACTTCACATCAGGCCGTATGCTAGTTTGCCAATTTGTATCATAAAAAATAAAAAATAAACTGCCAAGTGCTAGTCGGACTCTAGCACGAAGGGTTCCATACAATAATCTAAAATTAAAATTAAAATTACACGCAAATGTACCAGCCATCACCCAATCACGCAACAGGGGGACAGATCCAACTTTTTTGTTCTAACTGTCACCTTAGGGGGGACAGATCAGTGTGACAAATGGGAATAATTCGTCGCGCTCCATTTCCATTATTGTGATGTCTTGAGTTTGAGAAATAAAGCCGACGAAGTAACAATTCTTCATTGAGGAAATCCGCAGTTGACCCTATTTTCAACAAGTTTTTTTTTTTTTTTTTTTAACATTGATAGACCTTTGTTTGTGCACGATCTCACCTGTTGGTAAGTGACGATGCGGCCGAAGATGGAGCACAAAGGTCTAGAAGGCACCTATTCACTCTAGCCTTGAAGAGGTCCAGATTATAGTTGAGTTAGTAATTAATTTTGTAAAAATTAAAAAAAAAACCCCAAAGCTGAACGGCTGAACCGATTTTGATCAAACAAAGCTAAGAACACTCCCGAAAAATAAACCTTTCAAACAAAAAAAAACGATTTCGGTTCATCCGTTTGGGAGCTACGATGGGACAAACAGACACACACACACACAGACACGTCAAACTTATAATACCCCTTCGTTTTTCGTCGGGGGTTAAAAGAGAGGATAACCCATTCAATAAAAATTAATTATATTATTTTTAATTTCGAGGCCTTTGCGACTTGCGAGACAATGAGGGAAAGGATTGCATTTCAAAAAGGCTAATTCTCCTTAAAAAAAAAGATTGTTAATTTGTATTACACTATGTATAAAATATTTATCTTTTTTATGTTTTTTTATTTATCTTCACTATTATTTTGTATTTTTTAACCCCCGACGAAAAACGAAGGGGTGTTATAAGTTTGACGTGTCTGTGTGTGTGTGTGTGTGTGTCTGTATGTCCCAACGTGGCTCCCGAACGGATGAACCGAAATCGTTTTTTGTTTTTGTTTGATAGGTGTATTTGTCGGGAGTGTTCTTAGCTTTGTTGGATCAAAATCGGTTCAGCCGTTTTATTTCGTTCGGTTTTTTTTTAAGTTTTACAAAATTAATTCCCTGTAAATATGTAAACTTTGTTGTTTTGTTTGTTTGTTTGTTTGCCAAGCTGCGGTGAAATGGCTAGTACAGTATAAACACAATTACCTACTAGTAATAAATTAGTGCTTAGGAACGTACCATCTGGACTAGCGCCTAGAAAGGAATGGAATCGCTTCGAAGCGAATGTCTTTTGGCTAGGCCGGCTGATATGCATTGCATGCAAATAATATTATGGAAATTAAAAAAAAAAGTGGCCAAGTGCGAGTCGGAGTCGCCCATGAAGGGTCCCGTAGCAGCAAGTAACATAATATCAAAGTTCTTGGATGGTTTACGATTTATGACGTATTAAAAAAAAACTACTAACTAGATCTCGTTCAAACCAATTTTCGTTGGAAGTTTACATGGTAATGTACATTTTTTTTTTAGTTTTATCATTCTCTTATTTTAGAAGTTACGGGGTTGGGGGGGGGGGGGACTTTTTACCACTTTGGAAGTGTCTGTCGTGCAAACTATTCAGTTTAGAAAAAAGTTATATTATAAACCTCAATATCATTTTTGAAGACCTATACATAGATACCCCACACCAACGGGTTTGATGAAAAAAAAAATTGAGTTTCAGTTCTAAGTACTAATACTTAGAACTGAACCCCCATTTTTTTTTTGTTTTTTTCTATTTTTTTGTGAAAATCTGAATGCGGTTCACAGAATACACCTACTTACCAAGTTTCAACAGCATAGATCCTATAGTTTCGGAAAAAAGTGGCTGTGACATACACGAACAGACATAACATGTCATAGTAAGATGAACTCTTGTCTTCTAAGCAGGAGGCAAAATGTTCAATACCCACCCTGGGCCTGCATATCTGAACCTTCCGAAGACCCTAACTCGCAATTATAATGAATAAGACCCCTAGGAATCATTTCAACGAATTTGTTTGAAGATTGTAGTTTCACCTACCTACACAGAACTGACTTCGACTGAAACAAGGCAATACTATGTTTTTTTTTTTTAATATTGAATGAGCGAAGCGAGTTCTCTGATTCAACTTGGAAGAATTGGCATTTGTATGTATGTATGTATGTATGTTTGTCCGAGCATAACTTCCGAACCGTTAATCCGATCTTCATGAAATTTGATTGGGAGGTGATAGTATTGGTACAATTTGTTGGTAAGGTTATGAGCTATATCGGTCGGGGGGTTGTTGAGATATTGGGGTCCAAGAGGAGGTAAAAAAAAGTGAGAATATCAGATCAAATGTGGTGTCATATGAAAGTTCCTCGCTTCGACATTTCAAAACTATTTTAGTTTCTGAGATGTTAGGGTAAATCAAAAATGTAAAAAAACAAAACCTCTAGGGTACTTCCACTAATCCTACAACGCTGTTTTTTTTACGTTTGTAGCTTTTATGATACAAATACTGGGAAAAGTCTAAAATTTATGAATCTTGAAACTTGTAGGTACCTACTCTATAAAATAACAACCAGTGTATAACATTCTTTGTTGACCTCCCGTTTCTAGGAATTTTAACGACGTTGAAGGTCTAACTTTTCGAACCACATGTGGATGTACATAGATATTTTTTCGAAATAAATAAGGTAACCTACCTAAACCGTGTGTATTCGTGAGGTCTCAGTTCAAAAAACCTTGTGCGTAAATATATAGGTAATTATGATCAGCTAGTAGTATTTAATTTAATTTTTACGTAATTAAGATAATATTATATTTGTCTGTAATTTCTGTCTAGTTGTTTGTAATTTAATTTTCTCCCATTATTTATACAAAGTTCATATGTAGAGACCTTGCAATGCATTGCGGCCTCCGGCTGTCTGGCTGATTCGCATACACATGTCCAATCCTAAATGTTTGTTTTTCTAATATTTTCTATCCGAGCTAATTATGATATGACAGATCGAAGCGGCAACAGCGCTTAGCCGGCGTAAGTCACGAGCTGACAACGTCGCGTGTAAGTGACATGTTACTGTTATCTAATCTGCGGCTATGTGTGTGACACTGTCAGTGTACACTCACACACTGACATAAATGAACTAAAATTTCGATGTTATTTTCGCTATTAATCCACTGTTTTCTTCAACCAAATATGTGTTGACGCAAATAATGACCAATATAAAAGCCAACAACAGTCATTTCAGTGTAAAATTATACTCTGTTTGCCCATATTTGTGCTAATACGTTTGTATGGAAAAGCGACCACCTTAATCTATAAAAAACAGTTAGCTAGTCATAAACGCGAAACGTCCTTAGTATAACTAACTAGAATAGTATAACTAAGTGCCCTAAAAAAACATTCTTGCAGAGGGCAAATAAGTCATAAGTGCTCACTAGTTTATAAGACCAAATTGTTACACTTATTTATGCAAATAAATATGTATACCTATTCAATCTTGAATCTAGTAACACCGTCTTTAATATTTTTCGCTCGAATTTGAAACTGCCGTGTCAATTCGAAAGACAAAATACTGTGTAACTACTCTAAGAATAATCTGAGTTTTATAGTATATCACGGTTACATAATACTAAACTAAAAGATTTTACAACAAATGACGAAAGATATTAGCAATCATGTCGTTACAGGCTTTGTTGACGCGTACTCATTGTACTGATGATGAAGTCTGAACGTTTAACAGGACGGTCGTATATTTTGGTATACATTTAAATGACCCCTATATGCAAGAGGTTATTTCGCTCTTACACTCCAGCCATATAAAATAACATAGTACCTACACGTATAGTAGGGAGGCCAGTCCTCCAAAATTGAATTCCCGTTGGACAGACTAGTTCCGCACCGACAACCAGTATCATTGTGATCAACGTGATCTCTTGAACAAGAATAGACCGGTTGTCGCATTCTAAAGTGGTGGAGAGAGGAGAGAGGGGAGGGGAAAGATTCGAAAACCGGGTATCAGATTTGGTTAATATCTCAATAAGCGCTGGTCCGATTTCAATAAATAAGATATCGTAAATAAAAAATTGAATAAAAAATAATAAAATTTTTGACATACCGTGTCTTAAAGTGATTTTCGAAAAAAATAAGTTTTTTGTTTTGTTTATTTTAAACTTTATTTTACTTTTTTTATGCTTTCTTGTAGAAACTGCAGCAGTACTTATTCTGTGAAAATTTCAAGTTTACATTTATTACGGTTAAAAAAATACAGCTCTTATTAAGATCGAGCAAAAACAAAAGTTTACTATATTTTATAAACAAAGAAATATTTAATAAAGTATGATATTTACAATAACCATTTTAAGACTCGATATGTCAAAGATTTATTACCTTTTGTATGACACCTTATTTGTGTAAATCAGACAAGCGGTTATTGAGATATTAACCAAACCTTATACCCGGTTTTCGCATCTTTCCCCTTCCCTCTCTCCCCCCTCCACCACTTTAGAATGTGACAACCGGTGTATTCTTGTTCAAGAGATCATGCCGAACACAATGATACCGGTTATGAAATTTACTATATTTTATGGTGGTTTTCGATCTAGCTAGGTGTCATCAAAGGGAAAAAACAATTTTATAAAAAAAAAACCGAGTGAAGCTCGTTCGTACCAGACATTTTAGTTTTTTATTCGCTTACATTGTATATTTTTAAAAACAAGCGCCGCTTACACCAAATTATACAGAGTGTTTTAGTGACCATGGATCAAGCAAAACAGAGTTTTGAAAAATAAAGTGGTTACAAATATTAATTTTATCAATATCGAAGTTTCCAAAATCCACAAAAAAATCTGTAATTGATGCAAAATACATAACTCAGCTAACAAGTTCGATCGTGTATAGAGTACTGCTGCCATCTTTGGGACGGCACAGCTAAGTACCAGCTTAAGGTCTATATGACTCAATAAAGCGGCGTGCAATTCAGATAATTTGTGCATGACGCTACGTTGGTGGAGGCTAATTTGCAAAGCCTAGAACAGAGGCATCAGGTTGCTTGGATAGCGGTATTCAACAACATTTATTTTGAAGTGCGCACGGGAACTCCGACCATCCCGGCACCCCCATTTCGTTATCGGAAAACCACAAACTCGACGATGTGCCATCCTTCTTCTTTTCTTATAATGGCTTCTGAGGAATACTCCTTACAATTTCGCCAATGTCAAGTGATATAAATCATTAGTCAAGTCACCAAGAGTTTCCGTCAAGTTATAAAACAGGTTAGATGGTGGCAGTTTTTTTTTTTGGATGAAACTTTGTCATTTTTATTTTATTACATTTTAATGTGTTTTTACGAGTTATTTCGTGTAATTTAAGTGGCATTTTAACCAGTGTAACTTGGATAAATGGCACATGTGTGATGTAGTGAAATTTAAGTGTATTGCGTGTCTTTTTGAAATGTTGGATTTTTTCCTGTAAAAACACAGTTTTTATACCTCTATTTAAACGACTTGACTATAAAAATATAATAATTATATCACTTGACATTGTCTAAATTGTTGCAAATAATGCACAGAAGCCATTACCTAAGCTAAAAAGAAGATCTTTTATGTAGGAAAAAATCCACAAATACGAAAAGACACGCAATACGCCTATTTAACTAATATTTTATTTTATTTATTTTATTTTATTGAGGTAAACCAATAGCGTTACAATATATATAGTCCAAATAACAAGATACACAACAATAAGGCCAAAAAAGGGTTACACAAATATTACAAAAATTATGGATACTAACAAAAATGCTTATGCTAATTTAAAAGAAAGGAAAAATATGACTAAGTGAAAGTAAATAATAAAAATATAAGAATATAAATATAAATTTCGCTTGCATTGCTTTGATGAGGTTAATAAGTGGGTGTGCGGGTGTGTGGGTGAGTGAGTGAGTGAGCGGGCACTCCTGCTACCACCAGTCTCTTAAGAGATAAATAATATCGAGGAGGTGCTAGCGGCGCTGCGGCTGCGCGCGCCCGACGAGTACGTGGGCGCGCGCCGCCGCCCCGCTATGCTCAGTCAGCCAACATCTAGAACTAACTTGCTCAAATTTGCCCCAATGTTACACGCCATCCGTTTAGTTAATGTTCTCTCAGAGAACAATGTTGACATTTTTATCATAGCTTGCCGAAACTCATGGAAATGGCGCAGCTTGTTTTAGAGAATATTTAATGCAAGTATAGTTAGTGTTAGTTATTATTGTATGTCTATCCTCGGTAGGTATTACCTACTTATTCTAAGCTTGGTTGTTTTTAGTTTTTATTTTTACATAATTGTGTGCATGCAACATCGCTTTGGATTTCTGTTATGGTGTTGTACATGTTTCTTAATAAATAAATAAATAAATAAATAAATATAATATAATATACACATGTGTTATTTATGGTGGAAATCCCAACTATATCTGCACCAAACTGTTTAAGTGGACTAACGTACATATAGAACAGCAAAAGAAGGAACACATTACCAGCGTCTATTTCCCGATAAATACACACATCAACACGGTCTAGGGATATTTTTAAAAAAGCGAATTACTATCAATGTGTTAATTATTTATATGACATGTATATATTTAAAAGATACGTTATATTAATATTATACCATTTTTTAATAATGGTTAAGGTTCGATTAACATTTCAGTATTTTATGGAAAAAAAATTAAGCATAGACGGAAACCGTATATGAATTAACTTTTAATTTATGAGTAAAAACTGAAAAAAAAAACAAAAATCATTTAATTTGTGTTTATAAACTTGAAGTTAGTAGTCTGAGAAAGCGCCCATGATGTTCATAACACATCGGCAACGATTCGGCATGCTCAGAAAAAGGTTGTCAATGTCTTGCTGCGGAATATTGTCCCATGTCCTTCTGAGGTGCGCAAAAAGTTGATCTTCTGTAGCCAGATTTTCAGGAACTGCCTTCAGAGCTCTTCTTTGCAGCATATCCCACGCATGCTCAATGGGATTTAGATCTGGCGATTGAGCAGGCCAGTCTAAGGCCCTAACATTGTGTGTATGTAACCAAGCTGCTACCGTTCTCCCCGTGTGTGCCCGGGCATTGTCGTGCATGAGCAAGAAATCTTGCCCCATTTGTGTTCTGTGGGACAAGATTACGGGCCCCAGCACCTGTTGGACGTATCGTTCTGCCGTCATATTGCCCCGCACCCAAACGAGATCCGTCCGTCCTCCAAGACGAATTCCTGCCCAAACCATAATTGTTCCTCCTTGGTATGGGTGAACTTCCTGAGGGTTCTGAAGACGGCTTCATCGTCCAGGAACTCGCCACACGCGTCCTTCGTGAATCTGGATGGAAGCCGAACCTGGATTCATCCGTGAACAGCACATTGGATCATTGCTCACGGCCCCAGTCCACGTGGTTCCGAACCCATTCTAATCGTCGTCCACGATTGCCTCTCCGTAAAGGTGGGACCCGGAGTGGTCTACGAGAGCGTAGATTGCTTTCGTGCAGTCGCCTTCTTACAGTTTGGCCACTCACAAGCACTTGGTGTTCCACTCGCAGCCTTTGGACCAATTGAGTCGCCGTTGCATTTGGTTGAGCTCGCGCAGTAATTTGCAAAAATCGGTCTTGTCTGGGGGTAGTGATGCAACTTGGCCCCCGGTGCCTCTCCGCTACTTCACCTGTGGCACGATAGCGTGTCCACAATCTTGAAATTACATTTTGGTGGGTCCCTATGGCCTCAGCAACATTACGCTGAACAGACCCAGCTTCCAGCATTCCCACAGCTCGTAACATCTCCGCCCTCGTCAAATATTGGCGTTGCATGGCTACAATACCTCAATTTTAACTTTATCTTTCGTTTAAAAATGAAAAAAAAAACTGTAACTAAACGTAAATCGTATTGTTTTCTAAATTTCGTTCTAATGAAAATTCCCTCTCCTACACATCAAGACATTTTTATGCCACAGAAATAAATAATTTAAAAAAAATTGAATTTGGAATTAGTCTGAGATAAATTACAAACAAATCGGTGTATAAAAGATTCCAATGCGGCCAGTACTTTTCGAGTTATTTAATTGAGTATGAAATATCCCTAGACCGTGTTGATGAGTGTATATTCTAGGAGTGTTTCAGTAGAAGGTAAATAGGCATATTCTAGACAAGTGTGCTTGCTAGTTACCCATCCACATAGTTACTAAAAAAAAAAAAAAAAACTTCATTTCTGGCTTACTGAGAAATGCACTAAACCTAAACAGTAAGCCCATATCAACATAAATACCTTAGAAACTAACATACACATAAAAAAAACTACTTTATTTATTACTTAATCTAACACACGTGTGATCGCCGACGCGTCACGGCCCGGGGGATCACGTGACAGGCGTCCCTTGAACCGCCGGAACTTCACCCCTTTCGGCCAGAAGTCAGGGCTCAAGTAAGTCATCACATTTTCCGTAGGGACCCTCACCATAAATGAGCTAAAGCTCACATTATGACGAGAGTCCAACTTCATGACCAGTGGAGTTTATTTTCCACCAGGTGAGATAGTGGACAAACAAAAGACTATTTTTATGTAGGTATAAAAAAACTGTAATCTGAAGCTCCAAGATAATTGATGTCTTAATTAAATTAATTAAGGTTCTAGAAAAGCCAAATTCAAAGAATACCCTATCTAGTTTTAGAACAAGTAAGTAGAACACCGAATAATTTTTTAATTAAAATATCTCTTACAACTTTCCTCTTTCAAGAAGTTCACGCTTTATAAGGTCATTTGCTTTCATTTTTACAAGGACTTTTAAAGTTTCTGTAGAATTCAATTCTTAGTATTTTACGAGTGGGCGAACGTCGGTGAAAATCTGTTTTAAGATTATTGTCAGAGGTCATATTTTTAAAATTTAGGTAAAAGTTTTTTTTTTTTTTATACTACTTGGATGACGGAACTAGCAAGAGGCCCACCTGATGTTAAGCCGTAACCTCTGCCTATGAACGGTGCATTACCTAATAGGTCACGTCCACCTAGGACGCGCCCTATGTGGCATTGCACTGTGCCCGCCACCCTGAGACATAAAGATGAAAAGTCTCATGTGCCTGTAATTTCACCGGCACCCTTACCCTTCAAACCGGAACACAGCAATGCGAGCACTACTGCTTTGCGGCAGAAATAGGTATGGTCGTAGTACTTCCCCGGACGAACTCTTTCACAAAAAAGCTCTACTACTACTAGTTGTGTTTATACTAGCTTGGAAAAATAGCGTACCTACGTAAAGTCATCGAATCCTGCTGCTATTAAAAGTACTTGCATGACAAGTAATTAATTTTGTAAAAATTCAAATATCCCTTAACGCAATGAAACGGCTGAACCGATTTTGATCAAACATAGCTAAGAACACTCCCACAAATTCACCTTTCAAACAAAAACAAAAATCGAAATCGGTTCATCCGTTCGGGAGCTACGATGCCACAGACACACACACACACTCAGGCACGTCAAACTTATAACACCCCGTCGTTTTTGCGTCGGGGGTTAATAAGAGCCTCTTGCCCCATGCCTGGCATATCTCACCACACTAGTTCTCTCTTTTCTTTCAGAGGCACTAAGGCACTTTTCACTAAGGCAGGCAAATTGACCAACTCAATGCTCGAAAGCGACAGGTTGTGGTTGGGAGTGGGTTATGGAATGGATGTGATGATGGGTGATGTATGGGGAAGGAAGCTACGAACCGTGAGAGGGAAATCTCAACAGATCTCCGTAGCAGGACAGCCTCCATTAAGGGCGCCTAAGTATAGTAGATCCTAGGGCGTCCATTGCCGATGATGGTGTAGGCCCCGAGGTAAAGGGAAAGTAATGGCGGCGGTGTACTCTCCACAAAACCGTGAATCTAAGTGTTGGGTTTTCAAGGCTGTTTGAAATGCAAACTCAATCCCACCAAAAAACGGAACGTCAAAACTGACGTTTAGTTCCTCATGCCTGCCGCCAACGGACGGAGGCAGCACTGTCTTCTAACTTGAGAGCTACTGCGCGTACGTGCTTATCAAAAATAAATCAAAAAACCCTTAAAAACTGTTCAAAAGTCAAAATATCGAACTGTGTTTGTGTCCTATTGCAATAGTGTGGTGTGAGACAGTTTTCCATCAAAATATCAAGGACTCCTACAGAAACCTGCGGCGGTGAGTTTTTTATGCTTTCGTGAAACAGCCGAAAAATAAGTATTTAGCTATCGATCACACATTTTGGTCATTCGAACCGGGATTATCCAGTTACGAAATCAATACAACTAAATATATATTCATTTACACGTATTTATTGGTATAATTCTTACTAACTTATCATTACGGCCACGGCCTGTAGGTAGGATTCATAAAATGAAATAACTTATATCTCAGTAAGTACACAAGATCCAAGTTCCAAACCTATTCAGAACTCAGTTTTATAAGTGCTAGTACCTAATCCAACGTTTATTTCAATTCAATACTCCATATTTCGAGTCTTCAATTTCACAATTTCTTTACGAAAAAGTTGCATTTATCGGCGAAGTTCGGCCGCCATTGTGTTTACCAAGTTTGCCTTGCATTATAATGCCTCCCAAGCAAGATGTCAAAGGTCAAGAGGATGAGTACGATGAGTTGGTACGACCACATATTGCTACGAAAGAAATGTGTTTTTTGAGATTGCAAGCTTTGTATAAGGTTTCTAAGAATGTTCGCGACCAACCCGAGTTGCTAAGCGAATTCAATGTCCGTTTTAGTGAATTGCCGATATGGCGGGAAAAGTTTGAGCAAAGTATTCTCAATATTACGACCCTAAAACAAACTTTTTATTCGGATTATGTTCCCTCGTACAAAGAGATCGAAAGTTTTGACGAAATTTACTATTTAATACGAGGTGTCTCGGCCAGTTTAAACATAGACGTGAAACCAAATAATACCGAATCAAAGTTACAATCACAGGGCAGCTGCGTAAAACCAAGGCTACCTAAATTGGAACTGTTTCCATTTGACAGTAAACTTGAAAACTGGCCTACGTTTCGTGATACCTTTTCTAGCTTGATTCACAATAACAAACAGATTGCGGATATTGAGAAATTTTACTATCTTTTATCGGCGGTAAGCGGGTCCGCACTGACGATTGTTAAGTCAATGCCAGTTACATCGGCTAACTATCAGATCGTTTGGAGCGCTTTGGTAAAACGGTATGATAATAAGCGAGCATTAGCGACTACCTATCTCGACAAGTTGTATAACTTCAAACCTTTGTTGAATGAGTCAGTCTCTGGACTTAATGGATTCTTACAGACATTTCAAGAAAACATTAAAGCGCTCCACCTGCTAGATATCAAAGATTTGTCCGGGTTTTTGTTGTTCTATGTCGCTTTGCGTAACCTTGACCCCGTAACTAGGCGAGAGTTGGAACGTGGATTGGGGCAAGATGAGCTACCTACTTATGACGAGTTGATAACTTTTATTGAAAAACATGTGCGCGCTCTCGAGATGTCAGAGTGTACGACTAATTCCACTACTACTAAAAGTGTACCGTACACTCGAAGTCAGTCAAAGGTCAACCAGCCTTCTGGTTCAAAATCAAATAATTCAAACTCACAGCGGCCAACCTTGTCGTCAGCTGTAGTCAATACAGACCAACCTGTAAAATCTAATAAATCCATGGAGTGCCTGTATTGCAAAAAGATGCATTCTATATATCGATGTATCGACTACACCGACCTGACGCCGGCACAACGTCTTGACAGAATTAAACAATTGAAGTTGTGTGAAAATTGTTTACGTGAACATTCTGTCAACGACTGCCCGTCCAAGGTACTTTGTACGATCTGCAAAAAGAAGCATCACCATACACTGCACATAGATTCTTTTGCAAATTCGAGTTCTAGTGCTATTGCATTGACGTGCTCAGCTAATTTGACAGTCTTGCTCGGCACCGCAGTTATACACGTCGCAGATTGTTGGGGCCAGTACCAAACCGTGCGTGCTATAATTGATAGCGGCGCTATGTCGAGCTACATAACTCAAGACTGCGCAAAACGTCTAGGGCTGACGCGACGTAAATGTAATTTTGAGCCCATCGGTTTAGGTGGCAATCCAGTGCGGGAGTTCGGTTTAACTACTTGCAATGTTAAGCCGCGACACCGCGCCGGTCCTATCTTGTCAACTGATGCGGTTATCGTTTCAAACATAGCAGGTAATTTACCTACAATGCCCCTCTCTGACAAGACTATTGTTGAGTTTCAACAGCTGATGTTGGCTGACCCAAACTACTATAAGCCCGCGCCCGTTGACCTATTGATAGCAGGTGACTTGTTTCCGTACATATATGATGGTGAAAAAATACTTCCGCGTCAAAGTGGCATGCCTGTTGCCATGAGCTCAGTATTTGGGTACGTCATTGTGGGTCAGACTGAAATCGGTCGTTCTGAGCATGGCGGCCCTAGCAAAATAGTAGCTAACACTGGTCAGGATGGTCCATTCTGTGGTTTTTCCATGCACCTCGACCAAATAATGCACTCCTTTTGGGAGATCGAAAATGTACCATCTGAGGTACGTCGTAGCCCGGACGATGAGTTAGCTGAGTGCCTATTTGCAAAGGAGCATCGACGTGACGATACGGGAAGGTATGTGGTCAAATATCCATTTCGACCATCGGTTGAACTCGGCGACTCGAGTCAAATGGCAACTCGTCGACTACTCAACTTAGAGTCGAAGTTAGAGCGGGAGCCCGAGTTAAAAATTCAATATCATAAATTCATGCGTGAATATGAGGACCTCGGTCATATGACTTGTCTTGGTGATGTCCAGAACGTGGATTCGAAATATATCATCCCGCATTTCTGCATCATCAAACCATCAAGTACCACAACGTCTCATCGTGTGGTGTTTGATGCTTCTGGGAAGACTTCAAACAATATGTCGCTCAACTCATTGGTGCTACCGGGTCCCAAACTGCAAGCTGATATAAATCAACTTTTAATCAACTTTCGACTTCATGAAATTTGCCTATCTGCCGACGTTTGCAAAATGTTCAGAATGATTTCTCTGGACCAGAGTCAACGACCGTATCAACATATTCTATGGCGTTACTCTCGGGATCAGCCTATTCAAAAATTCACTTTGAATACTTTGACGTATGGTGTAGCTAGCTGCCCATATCTGGCAATTAAAGTTTTGCACACTCTAGCGGATGATGAAGCGCACAAATTTCCAATAGCCGCTCCTATATTAAAGTCAGGATTTTTTATGGATGACCTGATATGGTCTGTGGCTTCCGTAGAAGATGCTCTTGAGCTTCAGAAAGAGCTCATAGAGTTGCTGAAGGCCGGTGGCTTCGTACTTCGCAAGTGGTCAAGCAACTGCCCACAGGTAGTGGAACATCTGGATGAGTCTCATCGCGAAACGCCAGTTGCATTCGACGATGACACGGAATTGTCCATCAAAGTGCTTGGTCTTCAGTGGTTGCCAACGTTTGATGCATTTTCCTTCGCTACTACTTCACCCAACCCTGTTATTTCCAAGAGAACTGTTCTGTCCCAAATAGGCCGTCAATTCGATCCACTGGGTTTCGTGGCTCCATGCGTGTTCTATGCCAAATGCATCATGCAAGAACTTTGGGCTCGTCAGTTGGACTGGGATCAACGTTTGCCGTCAGATCTCGAAATTCAGTGGCAGGCATATGTCAATGAACTCCCATTATTGTCAAACTTAAGACACGACCGCCATGTCAAGGTAGTGCGCCATACCTATTGTCAGATTCTAGGTTTCTGTGACGCCTCAACTCTTGGCTATGCGGCGGTTGTCTATCTCCGATCTAAAAACGCGGATGGTGAGACTAAAGTCAGTCTAGTCATTTCTAAATCTAAGGTCGCGCCCTTAAAGACTGTCACCATTCCCCGTCTCGAACTTATGGCTGCTCATTTGCTAGCGAAACTTGTCAAATACGTTCAATCAATTTTCCATAGTCGACTTGAAGTCGATGAAACTTTGTTGTTCACTGATTCATCCGTCGTGTTAGCCTGGCTCAATACTCCCAGCTACACGCTCAAAACATTTGTGTCAACTAGGGTGTCCAAAATCAATGACAGCGTGCCCAGTGAATGCTGGTATCATGTTAGCGGTGTGTCTAATCCAGCTGATGTCTGCTCTCGTGGCGCATTGCCATCCGTATTGTTAGCGACGCACGAATGGCTCAACGGACCTGACTGGCTCAACTTAGACCAGTCGCAGTGGCCAATCAAGACCATGGATGAATTCCGCGACTGCAATCCACCTGAACTCAAGTGTCCTAAGACAGTCCTCGTTTCGACTGAGACGGACTCGCCTGAGCTACTTAACCGTCTGACAGAAAAGTATTCAAGTTTCAATAAATTACTCAATGTCGTAGCTCGATGCTTTCAGTTCATCCATAATTGCAGATCAGCTGCTCATGAACGTAGGTCACTCTCGGTTGCTGACATCAGAAAGGCACATGACGTTTTATTAAAATCGGTCCAAAAACATCACTTTTCAAGTGACATAGGAATGTTATCAAAGGACGGTAAATGCAGTCAATCCTTGAGAAAGCTCAACCCCTTCATAGATTCCCACAGTTTCCTCAGGGTGGGGGGTCGACTTACCCAATCGGATTTAACTTATGAAAAGAAGCATCCGATACTTCTTCCAAAGAAATGTAATTTCACCAATATCTTGATTGATTATTTCCACAAACTTCATTTGCATGTAGGTCCACGCACACTTCAAAGTTTAATCAATCAAAAATATTGGATAATTTCAGCACGCAGTGCCATTCGTTCACGTACAATCAAATGTATAGCTTGCTTTAGGACATCTCCTACAAATCGACAACCTATAATGGGCGAGCTGCCTAAGTTCCGCTCTCAAGATATAGATGTCTTCCACACTGTTGGTGTTGACATCGGCGGACCTTTTCCTACCAAGGAGTCAATTCGTAGAAATGCTCACGTGTCCAAATCTTATTTGTGCGTCTTTGTGTGTTGTGCCACACGAGCGGTACACTTAGAAGTCCTGTCTTCTCTGAGTACAGAGTGTTTTCTCGCATGTTTCGACCGTTTTACGGCACGAAGAGGTCTATGCCATTCCATTGTGTCCGATAATGGCACCAATTTTGTCTCAGCTGGTAAACAGCTGAAGGAAGTAACCGAATTTCTGAACACAGATTCGGACAACCTATTTAACGGGTTCGTCTTTCGCGGAGTGAAATGGAGACACAATCCGCCGACAGGAAGTAATTTCGGCGGCCTCTACGAATCTGTAATAAAATCCGCTAAACTCCACTTGAAACGTACCATTGGTACAAGAGCTCTATCGTTTGAGGAACTCGGGACACTCTTCTCGCGTGTTGAAGCTGTGCTCAACTCAAGGCCCCTCTGTGCTTTATCCAGCGATCCTAACGAGTTTGAGGTGCTGACTCCCTCTCATTTCCTCATAGGTAGAGAACTCTTATCGGTGCCAGAATACAATTTAACTGATATTTCCAGTTCTAGACTGAATCGGTGGCAGTCCGTTCAACAGATGTCGCAACAATTTTGGAAACTTTGGAGGCAAGATTACTTGCATACGTTGCAACAACGTCAAAAGTGGTTTGCCAACTGTCGTAATCTCAAAATCGGTGATCTTGTACTCATCAATTCTGATGCTGCCCCATCGCTAAAATGGGTTCTCGCTCGCGTTTCCAAATTGCACAGTGGCCCGGACGGCGTCGTACGAGTAATCAGTGTACGAACAGCGAAAAACCACGAGTTTACTCGTCCGGTCTCAAAAGTGAGTCCTCTTCCGTTGGATCAGGACTCGGACTAGTAATTTATATATTTACTCATTTTAGCAGTTATATGTATATCAACTTTTATTATGTATAACTCACAATTACACGTAGAATTTATTTTTTATATTATATTATACAGTCCACTAGCTACATTTATAAATATTTTCAACTTCCTTCAACACACATTTAACTACATAATTCAAGGTTCAACTAATTCAAGTTCCACTTGTCCTGGTCTCGTAACTGGGAAATCCTTGCGGATTTCGGTGGGGGGAATGTTGGGTTTTCAAGGCTGTTTGAAATGCAAACTCAATCCCACCAAAAAACGGAACGTCAAAACTGACGTTTAGTTCCTCATGCCTGCCGCCAACGGACGGAGGCAGCACTGTCTTCTAACTTGAGAGCTACTGCGCGTACGTGCTTATCAAAAATAAATCAAAAAACCCTTAAAAACTGTTCAAAAGTCAAAATATCGAACTGTGTTTGTGTCCTATTGCAATAGTGTGGTGTGAGACAGTTTTCCATCAAAATATCAAGGACTCCTACAGAAACCTGCGGCGGTGAGTTTTTTATGCTTTCGTGAAACAGCCGAAAAATAAGTATTTAGCTATCGATCACACACTAAGATTTAGCAAACAATTGATAGAACGAACTTGTGCTTGTACATGGATTTTGTAGGTATGTATTCAATATCAAAATTGTACCGTTTTTATAATGTTTGAAATAGGTAACTACATAAATAGTGAAAAACAAAATATTTATTTAGGTTTGAAAATTTCTGGTTTTTGAACTTAGGTATTCGAAACGTATGTATTTTGAATTTATGCTTTTTGATACGTACCCATTTTGTATGTGGATATTAACGAGTATACACTCGTCTAACTATGCTATAACTATTCAAATTTAAGACTTTGGTTCACGTCTTGGTTCCAATGATGATTATACAACAAAACTGCACTACAATTGGTTGAGCCATTTGGAGATATTGGTAACATTTCATAGAAATCACCTCAACTCAAAATCCTGCGTAAAATTATTAATTAAATGTAGAGCAATAATAAATCTATATGCACACACAACTAAACTTTCAACTCTTGGCTTATATACAAACAACCATAGTTAAATATTTTAATACGAATTTTCCAAAGTTTATCAACAAAGCGGGAAACAACTTCTAAACCCAACAATGACTATTTTGATCTCTAGTAAAACCGAATAAGGTTGAAAGCCTTCTGCGTGGCATTTCCATGAGTGGAAAAGTCTCAACTCATACTTTCATTTTCGTCGAGGGTATGGCCCGAAGCTTTTAGGCGTAATGTTTTTATTAGTACTGCGCCGCGTCAAAAGTGTTATGTTTGAAGGGAAAGTCAGTTCCTTGGGGAGTTGAAATTGAATTATGGGGGTGATATGTCTACGTGGCCTGAAACTACTCGTTATCGTTCACGAGATTACAGTCTATAACGAGAAAGTTAGGTTATGAATTGACAGGAAGTAATAAACATATCAGGGCCGAGGCTGAGGGAAATTGCTCGTCTTCACTATACTCGTGTGTGCACTAGCTACTCTCACTATACTCGTGTGTGTACTAGCTACTCTCACTATTCTCGTGTGTGGACTAGCTACTCTCACTATACTCGTGTGTGCACTAGCTACTCTCACTATACTCGTGTGTGCACTAGCTACTCTCACTATACTCGTGTGTGCACTAGCTACTCTCACTATACTCGTGTGTGCACTAGCTACTCTCACTATACTCGTGTGTGCACTAGCTACTCTCACTATACTCGTGTGTGCACTAGCTACTCTCACTATACTCGTGTGTGCACTAGCTACTCTCACTATACTCGTGTGTGCACTAGCTACTCTCACTATACTCGTGTGTGCACTAGCTACTCTCACTATACTCGTGTGTGCACTAGCTACTCTCACTATACTCGTGTGTGCACTAGCTACTCTCACTATACTCGTGTGTGCACTAGCTACTCTCACTATACTCGTGTGTGCACTAGCTACTCTCACTATACTCGTGTGTACTAGCTACTCTCACTATACTCGTGTGTGCACTAGCTACTCTCACTATACTCGTGTGTGCACTAGCTACTCTCACTATACTCGTGTGTGCACTAGCTACTCTCACTATACTCGTGTGTGCACTAGCTACACTCACTATACTCCTGTGTGTACTAGCTACTCTCACTATACTCGTGTGTGCACTAGCTACTCTCACTATACTCGTGTGTGCACTAGCTACTCTCACTATACTCCTGTGTGTACTAGCTACTCTCACTATACTCGTGTGTGCACTAGCTACTCTCACTATACTCGTGTGTGTACTAGCTACTCTCACTATACTAGTGTGTGTACTAGCTACTCTCACTATACTCGTGTGTGTACTAGCTACTCTCACTATACTCGTGTGTGTACTAGCTACTCTCACTATACTAGTGTGTGTACTAGCTACTCTCACTATACTCGTGTGTGTACTAGCTACTCTCACTATACTCGTGTGTGTACTAGCTACTCTCACTATACTCGTGTGTGCACTAGCTACTCTCACTATACTCGTGTGTGCACTAGCTACTCTCACTATACTCGTGTGTGCACTAGCTACTCTCACTATACTCGTGTGTGCACTAGCTACTCTCACTATACTCGTGTGTGCACTAGCTACTCTCACTATACTCGTGTGTGCACTAGCTACTCTCACTATACTCGTGTGTGCACTAGCTACTCTCACTATACTCCTGTGTGTACTAGCTACTCTCACTATACTCGTGTGTGCACTAGCTACTCTCACTATACTCGTGTGTGCACTAGCTACTCTCACTATACTCCTGTGTGTACTAGCTACTCTCACTATACTCGTGTGTGTACTAGCTACTCTCACTATACTCGTGTGTGTACTAGCTACTCTCACTATACTAGTGTGTGTACTAGCTACTCTCACTATACTCGTGTGTGTACTAGCTACTCTCACTATACTCGTGTGTGTACTAGCTACTCTCACTATACTAGTGTGTGTACTAGCTACTCTCACTATACTCGTGTGTGTGTACTAGCTACTCTCACTATACTCGTGTGTGTACTAGCTACTCTCACTATACTCGTGTGTGCACTAGCTACTCTCACTATACTCGTGTGTGTACTAGCTACTCTCACTATACTCGTGTGTGTACTAGCTACTCTCACTGTTGGGTCATACAAATTACAGTGAATATTCACATTGTAAATTAATAATAATGTAAATAATGTAATAATGTGTATAATGTAATGTAATGTAATGTATGTGTGGATATTAATTGTTAATTAATTGTAAATGAATGATCTTCTATTTATATATTAGATACGCTACCCAGCGTTCAAGATGGCGATAGATGGAGGTAATTTCGCGGTCTGGGATTGACGATGAACGCCACAGCAAATAAAAAAACACATACAAAATGCCATCCTGCATCTTTTTGAAATGCACAAATTACACGGTTACCATTATAAGGAAATAAATATATTTAATTTGAGTCGTAGGTACAAAGTATTATTAAAATGTATTAATTTAATTATTTTTTTCATTAAAGTCAACTATTTAAGGCGTTGCCGCTACGACATGTAAACGACCGAGAAAAAAAACATAAGGTTAGTAGCTATAATTAATATACGCTCTTTCTCAGTGAAGATTGAATGAGTGTGACCTGTCTATTGGTAATGGGTCTCTGATTTAAATACTTTTATTAAATACTCATTCATCATCAATATCAGCTGAAATATGACCAACATACTTCCATACATACATAAATAGATACACGTTTTTTTCCCCGAAAGGGTAGGCAGAGCCTCAATGGGCCTCTTTTCAGAGTGGGTTGCATCATAGTGGAATAAAGACGTGACAAGTGGCGAGCTTATCGCCGCCATTGCCTCCCACGACTGACTCGGCTAACGCTTTTTTCCAGTAATAACCATTCCATAATAAGCTAACAGCCAGGACAAATCTTATACCAACGATTCTTATCAACAAGTCTGGGTAATCCCTTATTTACGACATCCACGGGAGGAGACGGCGGGGTCTATTCTTAGGCCGGACACACCAAAAAAACACTGGATATATTCCTCACACAGTATCACCAATTACATTGTTACCGATGATATTGTAAGGTCACATGAAGTTGGTGGATGAAGACAGCTCAAGGACATACATCGTGGAATTCCTGGAGGAGGTATAGTACGTCTACCAGTTAATTTAAAGTTCATGATGCATGTTAACTACTACAGGATACTCTGACATCTACATCTACACTAATCTACACTAATATTATAAAGAGGAAAGATTTGTATTTCTGTGTGTATGTATGTTTGTAATGAATAAACTCAAAAACTACTGTGCCGATTTCAAAAAATATTTTTCCATTGGAAAGCTACATTCTTCCTGAGTGACATAGGCTACCAGGAGGGGGGATAGGAGGAGGTGGGGGTGGGGGGGGGGGGGAGGAGTTTCATCCTGAAACTACCCGTGCGAAGCCGGGACGATTCGCTAGTTAGTTATAATCTAAATAGTAGTTATAACAAGTTAATCATAGTTAAGCATTGGCTGATTCAAGGAACGTACAATTAGCTTTTGAATATATTGAGTAAGAATAGCAGTGATAACGAATTTGCACAGACTCGCGAATAGTGTGCTTCTAGGATGGTCTATTTTATGAACTGATTTATAGAAGCTATGGTTAAGACCTTCGACCAAAGTTCATTTTATTTACGTCGATGGTTAAGACAGTATGTTTATTTTTCCTGAATTTGGTAAGAAATTGGATTTATTTGGAATACTCGTATTATTCCTCACATTTTGCCTCAGTTATTTGGCGCAAAAAAACATTGAATTTATAGTAAATAATCAAGTAGTTTTAGTTAGGTATATATTTAATTCAAAATATCAAAACAACAACCCAAGACAAAAATATAAAATTAACAACAGTTTGAACAAGTGCAACTTTTCTTGGATATACACCTAATCTGTAGGCACCTTTAGACCGTCTTTCGTAATGAGACCATTGTATATAATGGTAGGTACTCAATTCCGAATCCTGGCAACTTTTTCGGTTCATACAATATATATTATATATTTCCAAACACCCGTTTTGAAGAACCCCATATTGTAGTCACTTGGGAAAACCTCATCATTCCACAACCTGAGTGTTCGCGGGAGGAAGTTCCTCTGAAACCGCACAGAATCCTCTGCCGATGGCGAGCGGTGCGGTGAAAAAAGGTAACCGATGTCAAACAATTCTCGGAGCAAAACCCATTATACAAACGGTAACACGCAGAGAGAGGCAAAGTCTCTTCTCAGACTTATGGGCTCAATACAGTTCGTGAGTGACAATATGAGTCCCAGTTCAATTACGAGCTATGTCTCAGGCGAACACCAGACAATGCTACGTAGATACCATCATAAGTGAACATGACATTCAAGCTATTGGAGTGCATAATTATGACACCGCTGTCGCGTCACTTTAAAATAACTTTGAGTGTTAACAGTATCGTTAAAATCTGCAGTCGTTCGCCCCTTGCACCCCCGTGCCTCGTCGACTATTTAGCAAGTCGGGAAGTTCGTTACTCAATTAGGCACCAGTTAATCAGCGCGCGGCAAACAGGAATAATCTGCATCTATCTACAACGAATTAGAATTGAGTTTCCTTCTGGTGATAACATTTTATAACTTTCAGCTTTTATAAGATTAACTTCCACCATCATGCGTACGATGTTTTGATTGATTGCAAACATCTAGCATACGGAGGCCTGCAATGCTCTAAGATTGCAAATGCCAAAAAACAAACCTGTCACCTTCGATCAAGAATACAACTAGATTTCGGGTCACGTACAAAATCAAAACTAAATACCGTCCGCGTGGGTATCATACTTATACAGCTACATTTGTTTACTAACGAACTGAAACAAAAGTTTTAAAACAGTTCTAAGTTCAACCTAATTACAACCATGACACCTAGCAATAAAAAAGTAGCTGTATAAGTATGATACCTACGCGGACGGTATTTAGTTTTTAAAGAGCTCTTTATGGTTGATTTCACACCAAATGTTGTTTAATCTATGTTTTTTCATTTCTAAGTGACAGGAGTAATTTATTGCTTTACTCGTTTTTTGTGACAAATGATTGTAAGTATAAGATAATATTTTGAAGATTTGCTTTTTTATTGCTAGGTGTCATGGTTGTAATAAGGTTGAACTTAGAACTGTTTTAAAACTTTTGTTTCAGTTCGTTAGTAAACAAATGTAGCTGTATAAGTATGATACCCATGGTGAAATAAAGTCTTCACAAATACAAACAATAAATAAGAGCTCACTTTAAAAGTGAGCTGTTATTCACTGAGACGCACTTTTTGCGCCGACCTGACATCTAGTTGTATTCTTGATCGAAGCCTGTCGCAGACAAAGAACATCACGTAATTTTCCACGCGGTCACATAGGATAAAATATTCACTGGGCAACCTTGGGACGATGTTCTTCACAGACAAGGAAAACACATCTAAATCGGACACGCATTCTTGATGCCAGGATCATGTAAGAAAATAAAATGTTTATGCGTTTAACTTATGACAGTGAATTTATTATTGCATAGGTATATAAATAAATATTGCTGGACAGTTCACACAACATTATCTAGCCCCAAGCTAAGCAGAGATTGTGTTATGGGTACTAGACAACTGATATACTTAATACAATATATTACATAGATAGATATTTTTTATTATATATAGAAAATACCCAGAACACCCTGAACAAATATCTGCGGATCGCACAAATATTTGTTCCGAGGCGGGAATCGAACCCGCAACCTCCTGCGTCACAGGCGAACGTTCGCCCGCCGCGCCACAGAGGTCGTCAAAAAAAATAGAAATAGTTTAGAAAAGATAATTTTCAAAACACGCATTTAAAAAAATTGAGAGCACAATTTGTGAAACATGAGCACATCAAATTGAGCCCAAACACGGCCAGGTGCTATTTATCATCGAAGAGTTCCGTTGTCTACTTTCCGACTACAAGCACTTCCTGGCATTCAATTGAGCTGAAATTTGGCGTATCTGTCAAGGTTCAATGACAATACAAATATGGTGCAAGCGAGCTGATCTGATGATGGAGACTATACAAATCTGAAGTAAGGAGTATTGTTCTAGTAGTAAGCCCTAAGCCCCTAAGTAAAAATGGAAAATTGATTTTTTTCAGGGCCAATTTCACCAAGCCTTTATATAAGCTCCACTCAAAAATGACCGAAACATCCAATAACTATTGAAAAATCGGTACAGCTGCCAATAAACAATTTGTTCTCGAATCACGTACCATTATATTCTAACAGTAGAGAGAATTTGAGCGATTATTCGTGAAATTGGGTGATATCTCATGCCACATTCACGTAGAAACCAGTCTATCCACCGCCAGACTTGCTACTAACAACCTGATGCATGCAGTGAACTGGTACATCTGAAGATAAGCAGTAACCGACTCATAACTAGACGGTGGCATACCAACTAGGATGTGTGTGTTGGTGTGGCATTACGTCCTTCATCCAGAGACGTATAGGGTTGAAAATTATCATGTGTCTGTATTTCCGTGGCATCCATAAATCTCAAGCCAAGGACAGCAATACAGTTTGGTGGTAGAAATACCTAGTTATTATGGTAGTCGCTAACTACCTATACTAGCCCTACTAGATGCGCAGGTTCGTAGAAGTAAGTTTTTTTTTATATAACTTGGTATGACTGATCAAGCAGATGGCCCACCTGATGTTAAGCGGTACCCTCTGCCTATAAACAGTGCATTACCACATATGTCACGCCCACCTAGGACGAATCCTATGTGGTATTGCACTGCGCCCGCCGCCTTGAGACATAAAGATGAAAAGTCTCATGTGCCTCTAAATTCACCGCCAATCCATGCCCTTCAAAACGGAACAAAGCAATGCGAGCACTCTGCTTTGCGGCAGAAATTGGTATGGTGGTAGTACTTCCCCGGACGAACTCTTTCACAAAAAGCTCTACTACTAATAAAAGTGCCCTAAGTGCCGGTTAAGGTGAATGTTCACACTTGCGGCGCGAGATTCAAATTTTTTAGTGTTTTTTGCCCATTACAGCTCATCAACACTTCTTCAGATAGCGAAAGTTGAGTTCGCGAGAACAAGGAGACTTAACACACATGTTTTAATTGATAGTATCTCATATATATCATCAGTTCAGCTACAATAACCCTAAACAAAAAAAACACTGTAAAAATGTGTATCACAGCTAAACTGATGATATTTATGAGATACTTATCAATTAAAACATGTGTGTTAAGTCTCCTAGTTCTCGCGAACTCAACTTTTGCTATCTGAAGAAGTGTTGATGAGCAGTAATGGGAAAAAAACACCAAACGGTTTGAATTTCGCACCGCAAGCGTGAGCTTCCACCATAACAAGCACTGAAAATCTGCTTTCATGGGAATATGATTCTAATCGGCTCGGCTGATCGCAGCTCCAACTGTTGCCCATTCAGTATTAACATAACAATGGCTACGAGTCCGAATCAGACCGATGCTTAATACACCGTCTGACGAGACTGCTGGCTTCTTTTTACGAAGTGGCGCAATTTGTAAGGATTGTGATTCGATCTTCATTTCATTTCATTTCATTTCATTTATTTATTGCGAGAATGGGTACAAGAAAAAGTTGACAAATTAAAATTAAAATCCACCATAATCCGCTTCACAGCATGCAATATAAATATATCTTCTTCTCTATTTGTGCCTTATTTATATTTGCAAAGTTCAGTATTCATGATAAATAGGAGGACTGTTATTATAAGCCTGCAGTGACCTGTAAAATTATTACGGAGGCCACTTTTTAAATTCAGCCAACAGATTCGCTTTCTGAGACCACAGGACCCACGTTCAGATATCGTTGAAATTTTAGAACAATACATAGGTAGCTTTGCTATAACCTCACAAAAGTAGTCGGGAAATGAGTCATCATAAATGGGATACTGTTCCATGACAGTATGACCAAAACATTTTCGATTGAAGTATAACATCGTTTTTTTTTTCTTAATATATTTGGCGTCGCAAGGCTTGTGCATTTCCCATTTTCAATTATAATTTATTATTGTTTTTTCAATATAATTTGCAACTTTACAATCCTTCCATGTCGTCAAAGTCACAGTCAAGTAATGTTTTAATAAAACGGTGTCTGTTTTACAAAAAAGTCACAAAAATTTGAAAAGTCGCGCAATACACTTCCATTTCATTTCACTACACTTGTGCTCTATAGACGAGCTACATTGGTTTAAATACCACTAAAATTACAAAAAATAACTCATAAAACACTAGGAAATGAAATAAAATAAAAGTAGATGACGTCTCTTTTCGATAAAGGCGGGACGAGACTACAACAAAGTTGTAACGTACCAGATTTATGAGATTCCAAACACAAATACCTGCTTTAAAGCTGTGAATCTGAGAAAACATGTCTTAGAAGCATCTCTTAAACTGGAAATTTTCACGTACCGTTAAATCGATGTAAGCACCGACATAGTTTCGACCCATTTCGAGAGTCTTTTTCAAGGTGAGTCGTCGTCGTTTCGTATGAGGTAGTGCTGGCCTCTGGTGTCAGAGTTTGTCAAGCCGCGCGAGGGCCTCTGACATGGCTTATCGACTGCTATGCCCATTACGGCTCATCAACACTTCTTCAAGGTGAGTGAACGCGACGCACTCCACCCGCGTCGGTCCACTATGTCGGTGCTTACATCGATTTAACGGTACGTGAAAATTTCCCGTTTTTTTTAAATAATTGTTATGATTCACGAAAGTTTTTATAGTAAAATCTCTTAAACTGTCTTTTAAAAAAATAACAACTGAATCGAACCTACCGTCTAGTGTAGGAACTAAAAAAACTTCTTCGAGGTTTTAGCGTCCGTTGGGAAAAAAGGCTTCTACCATTTCAGTCGCACACTCTCAGGTCATAATCACCCAATAACAATGAGAATAAGTTTTTTTTATACTACTTGACTGACGGAATAAGCAGATGGCCCACCTGATGTTAAGCGGTAACCTCTGCCTATGAACAGTGCATTACCTCACAGGTCACGTCCACCTAGGACGCACCTAGGACGCACCCTATGTGGCATTGCACTGCGCCCGCCACCCTGAGACATAAAGATGAAAAGTCGCATGTGCCTGTAATTTCACCGGCACCCTTACCCTTCAAACCGGAACACAGCAATGCGCTCGCACTACTGCTTTGCGGCAGAAATAGAATATAGTGGTAGAACTCTTTCACAAAAAAGCTCTACTACTACTAAAGACAGAGCTGTTACGTGCAGTCAGGAGCAGTGTGCCAATGTCACTCAGGTGACATAATCATTAGAAGCAACTATTGTCACGGGACTATTGTGTTGCCAAATGTTGCTGTGATACCTTACCTACTGGAACACGAAATGCGTTGGAAAATTCTGAAAGTTTATGCAGGTTTAGTAGTAGTAGAGCTTTTTTGTGAAAGAGTTCGTCCGGGGAAGTACTACCACCATACCTATTTCTGCCGCAAAGCAGTAGTGCTCGTATTGCTGTGTTCCGGTTTGAAGGGTATGGTTGCTGGTGAAATTACAGCCACATGAGACTTTCATCTTTACGTCTCAGGGTGGCGGGTGCAGTGCGGTGCCACATAGGGCAGGTCCTAGGTGGACTTATGTGGTAATGTACTGTTCATAGGCAGAGGTTACCGCTTAACATCAGGTGGGTCATCTGCTTGAACCGTCTTTTAAAGTTGTATAAAAACAAGGAATTAATTTTGAAAAAATTAAAAACCCTCTACGCAATGAAACGGCTGAACCGATTTTGATCAAACATAGCTAAGAACACTCCCGACAAATTCACCTTGCAAACAAAGCAAAAAACGATATCGTTTCATCCATTCTGGAGCTACGAGGCGACAGACAGACACACACACACACACGCACACACAAACACACACAGACACGTCAAACTTATAACACACCGTCGTTTTTGCGTCGCGGGTTAAAAAAAGGAAGTTACTACACAGTCGGATCTTGTTTTTCGGCAATGCGAATAAATTCATCTTTATGTTTCGAGTTGACTGGTGAAATTTAGACTGATGGAGAATTTTAGATAAATATTCATGTTAACTGATTTTAAAAACACTATTCTATAAAGACTGCGCTCCACACTGCTGTATCCACACTGCGCTCCAAAACTAAAATCGCCGACGTGGGAGAAAAAGCCGCCCAGCTGAAGTGTAATTGGGCTGGACATGTCTGTCGCATGCCTGATGAGCTGTGGGCCAAAATAACCTCTATGTGGAGCCCAGACACAGTGAGACGGCGTCGCGGCAGACCACGCAGGAGATGGCGTGATGAAATAGATACCTTTAACACAGATTGGCAAACAATAGCACAGGATCGTAGTGACTAGAGGATATGGGGGGAGGCCTTTGCTCAACAATGGGATGATTCAGGCTAACAGTAACAGTATTCTATAAATAAATTACGGGTTCTACTTTTGAAAAACAAAATGTATTTCTGTTTTAAACTTACGCTTAATAGCAACATTTTGTTTTTTTCAAACCATTTTTGAGTTTCGCGTTAAAACACTCGCATGGGTCATGGCGTCTGCTTGTGACGTCACATTTTTGAAAGCAAAGAGAAGCCAGTGAGTAATCTATTATTTACTCTGTGCCAGCGGTACTTCTATCCTATTTTGACTTGCTTGATTACGTCACGGCTTTGCCGGGGTCTGATTGGCGTTTGTGTTTCGGATATTTTGTGTTTAATTTTATTAAAAATCATAACAAATTAAGGAATCATATTTCTTTTACCCATTTTCATATATTAATCAATAATTTCACTCGTGTCGATCTCGGCTACTATATTCGTGTTTCTATCATGTATTGGTGTGTATTCGTTATAGTTGATTAGTAAAATATAAATATACTAGTGTCCACCCGAGGCTTTGTACGCGTTTTACCTGTACAAAAAGTAGCCAATCCAGTATATGTACCCAATTTCACCCAAATCGGTTCAGCCATTTTTTTTTTTTTTTTTATACTACTTGGATTACGGATCAAGCAAGAGGCCCACCTGATGTTAAGCGGTAACCTCTGCCTATGAACAGTGCATTACCTCATAGATCACGTCCACCTAGGACGCAACCTATGTGGCATTGCACTGCGCCCGCCACCCTGAGACATAAAGATGAAAAGTCTCATGTGCCTGTAATTTCACCGGCACCCTTACCCTTCAAACCGGAACACAGCAATGCGAGCACTACTGCTTTGCGGCAGAAATAGGTATGGTGGTAGTACTTCCCCGGACGAACTCTTTCACAAAAAAGCTCTACTACTACAATTTCTGTGACATCGAGTAACAAACATTCAAACATGCAAACTTGCGCACTTATGATTATTAGTTGGATGTCCCGCAAATTCACACGGCACTAACAAAGACGTCGCGAAATGTTCGAAGTAATAATAATAATAAATAATGCTGGACAGTTCACACAACATTATCTAGCCCCAAGCTAAGCAGAGCTTGTGTTATGGGTACTACAACTGATATACTTAATACAATATATTACATCGATAGATATTTTTTATTATACATAGAAAATACACAGAACACCCTGAACAAATATCTGCGAACGCACAAATATTTGTTCCGAGGCGGGAATCGAACCCGCAACCTCCTGCGTCATGTATGTAGCAGAACAAAAGTTTTTTTTTTATTTTTTTATCATAGGTTGGCCGTCGTTTGACTGGGATCTCTCCTGTTTGCAAGTGACGATGCAACCGACGATGGAACACGATGGTCTAGAAGGCACCTATTCACTTAGCCTTAAAGAGAACTATATTATTATCTACACTAATATTATAAAGAAGAAAGATTTGTACCTATTTTTGTATGTTTGTATGTTTGTAATGAATAGGCTCAAAAAGTACTGGGCCGATTTAAAAAATTCTTTCACCATTGGAAAGCTACGTTCACCATGAGTGACATAGGCTACCAGGGAGGGGGGATACGAGGGGAGGGGGCTGTTTTTCATCTGAAACTACCCGTGCGAAGCCGGGACGAGTCGCTAGTAATTTATATTATTATAGTTTTCAGGAAATACAGACGACGGCAACGAGTTCGTTCCTCCATTTTGAATTAGAATTTGAAAGTGTGTGGTGACTACGAAGTCGGTGAGGACTTTCTCCAACTGGTATTGTCTACGTGTAATAGTACATTATGGTACAAGTGTGTAATGTTGGTGATTACCGCTGAGGCGCCATTGAGACCCGAGCCGTTAGGTGAGGGTCTTAACAGAGCCGAGGACGGTACGGACGGTGTGCGTATCAATACACACGTGTATCATACGACGTTTTTCAACACACTAGTGAAGAAAATAATAATAAAACAGAAATACACACTCTGTGTAAATGGTCAACTGTCTCTAACTTATTTTTTTTTTTTTTTTTTTTTTTTTTTTTTTAACATTGATAGACCTTTGTTTGACCACGATCTCACCTGTTGGTAAGTGACGATGTGGCCGAAGATGAAGCACAAAGTTCTAGAAGGCACCTATTCACTCTTGACTTGAAGAGACCCAGATTATAGTTTTCAGGAAAGACAGACGACGGTAGTGTATTCCACTCCTTAGCAGTTCGCATTATAAAGGTAGAACTGAAACGTTTTGTGCGAATAGAAGGTATACCAATGAGGTAAGGATGGTACTGAGCCGTACGCCTGCTCGTCCTATGATGAAAAGGAGATGGTGGGATCAGATCGTGCAGTTCCTGGGAGCATTCACCGAAATGTAACCTATAGAAGATCGCAAGGCATGCAACCTTACGGCGGTGCTCGAGACTCTGGATCTTAGTCTCCGCCATATGTTGCTCACCTATAAGCCTGAAAGCTCTACGTTCGATCGAGTCCAAGGCAGCAAGCTGGTGTTTGGCCGAGCCATCCCAAACATGGCAGCAGTACTCCATACCAGCCCGGACTTGTGCTTTATATAAACTGAGAAGCTGTCCTGGTGTGAAGTAACGCTTTACCTTATTCAGGATGCCTAGCTTCATGGCAGCTGTTTTTGCCTTAGACTCGATGTAGGAGCCAAAGTTGAGAGTAGGCGTGAGCGAAACACCTAAGAGCTCGAGGTGATCTCCTATAGCAACAGGTACATCACGGAATACAGGAACTTGGAGAAACGGACTTTTTTTCGCCGAGAAGAGACAAGCCTGCGTTTTAGAGGCGTTGAACATGACTAAATTGGCATCGCCCCAGTCGGATACAGCCTTGAGAGTCAAATTCAGACGCTGCAGCATCTCATCTCTTAACTCCTGAATTTCATTCTGCCTAGCTCGCGCAGTGGAAACATATCTCTCCACAACTGTGCTGTCGTCTGCATACCCAATGATACCGGGCATTAGCAGATCATTAATGTGCAGCAGAAACAGTGTGGCAGATAGCACTGACCCCTGAGGTACCCCGGCGTTAATAGCCAATTGCTCCGACGAGCAGCCGTCAATAACTACTCGAATGGATCTTTCCCTCAGAAAGTCTGCGAGCCAGGAGCAGAATTGAACTGGCAGTCCGTAGGCAGGAAGCTTGCCAATAAGGCTAGCGTGCCAAACCCTGTCAAAAACCTTCGAGACGTCTAATGAAACAGCCAGTGCTTCACCATTACATGTGAATATTTGCAATGAACAAGTCACAGTTTGATTACAGGTGTCATTATGTGCCTAATTCCGGTGAAATTAGAGCCATTTTATGAGCAAGTGTGTTGAAATAGTATATTATGGTACAAGTGTGTAATGTTAGTGATTACCGCTTCGGCGCCATTGAGACCCGATCCGTCAGGTGAGGGTCTTAAGACAGACAAAGACGGTAATCATTAATACACATGTGTATCATTCGACGTTTTTCAACACAGCACTTGTGAAGAAAATAATAATAAAACAGAAATACACACTCTGTGTAAATGTTCAACTGTCTCTATAACTCACTAGTGAATAAAAGCAATGAAAAAGTCACAGTTTGATTACAGATGTAAAACTGAAATACACAATCTGTGTAAATGTTCAACTGTCTCTATAACTCACTTGTGAATAATAGCAATAAAAAAGTCACAGTTTGATTACAGGTTTCATTATGTGCCTAATTGCGGTGAAATTAGAGCCACTTTGTGAGCAAGTGTGTTGAAAATATGTTCGAGGTTGAAGGAATTCAAAAATTAAATTATACTGCTAGTTAATCCAATCACTATACAGCCAGATGGCAGTTCGCAGTCTGACGTATTGTCAGACAACGCACTTAGCGAACTGTAAACATGGGGTCAATCAGTGCCGTTGTGTCACACACGTACCCCCTTTCAGCGTCTGAAGCACGGGCTGAAGCGTTTTTAGTAGTAATAATAAGCTGCCAGACAAAACCATGCAAATACATGAAAGCTTGCTGTATCGTTTGTTGTTAGGCCAAGACCACGCATTGAGCGAAAACGGCTTGAAACGGGATAAATCAGTACCGTTGTGGTCCACATGAAACCTCTTTCGGCGTAGCGTCTGCTGTTCAGGCTGAATCGTTTTATAAAATAGTAATAATAATAATAATAAGCAGTTTCTTTACATCCATCTGCATCTACTATGTCAGATAGCAGCCAAAAGTGTTGTAAGGAAAGACTACGAAATTGGCTTATCAATCTTTTTTTGGCTATAATTTATTTATTTTTAGTTATTACTGGCTTATTTATTTTAGTTTTGGGGGTTTTCATTGGTGTCGCTTTTTGACTTTATTAGAGCGTAAAGTTTAAGGCTATATTCAAATTCGTAAAGGTTCTAATAAAGTTGGTTTTATACATCGACGTAAATAAAATGAATGGACGGGCCTTAGGGAACGATAGTTTTGAAGCTTCTAAACAGACCTAGCTAGTATACTTCGCTTCAGTCAGTCTTTGTCACGGCAACGAGTGACAGCTATGCTGAAAAATACCAAAATTAGATACCTTGGTAATACAATGCCTTCCTGTGCTTTTCTGCAAGTGCAAACAACACAAGAAATACAAATAAAGCTTCAGGCATCGCATTTCATTCGTAAGTAAAGGTTTTGTAATATAATTTTCATCAATTGATAAAAAACTTATAAATCGTCGTGTGGTAGGAAAACTACATAAGTAACACATTTTGCGAAATCGACTTTATTGCATGGTTATGATGGCCCATACATGTCGATGGACACGTCTTGCACTAGAGGACGAGCGACAAGGAGGACTACGCCCCAGGACATTATCTCAATGTTCCCCACTCTGAATGAAAGTTAACAGACACAAGTTTATACTCGTAGATAGTTTTAATTTTAGTCGACATACCTTTTTCTTTTTGATACTTAGAATTATTGTGTTCCACAATTTTTTTTCATTTTGTTGATTTTATAAGCATTAGTCGTATGATAAGTTTGTTATGTCACTTACTTTGAATTTATAAGTCTGCTAAAATAATGTAGGTGTTTCAGTAGTTTTCTAATATTCAGTCTTGATAAAAAGAAATGATTATAAGTTGGTTTTATTTTAAAATGTATTTTAATATTATTTAAATCTATACCCATGGATAGGATTGTCATATTCAAATAAGTAAATAATAGATCATTTCAATTATTCAAAACTTTGGCGAGGGAAAAATACATAGTCGTTTTTTTATTTTTTTCTCTTAATCAAAAGAACTAAAATGTATTATCATTAAATTCGAAAATAGATACAGTACCAATCTATAACATATCAAAACAAGGACTGAAAAATTAGTTACGATAAAAAAGCTATTGCCATTTTTGACGCAATAAAACAGTAAATCGCGTTTTTCTCGCGATGTTGGTTTTGTTGTTGTTATTACTTATTTAGTTTTCCAACTACAGCGACGAAATATTTGACAAGACTTCACGCATGACGGATGGTCCGGTACAGACTGCAAAAAAATCTGATGCCTAAGGGGTATCGTATTGATTTAGAATTGTAATTTGCATTATTAACGTCAAAATATTGCTAAGCACGTCGCTTTAGGTAATTGCATATAATATGTAATGGCATGTTAATTAACCTTATAGCTTTCCAAAAAAAATCTAAGGTAAACAAAAATGGATAGAAGTCATAAGACGAGCAAGAACTTTTGGAAGTGGAATACATTTTCCCGTATTTGCTCTGATCATTTTCTACACAATGAATTCTATACGCCAAAAAACGGTTAGTAGTAGTAGAGCTTTTTTGTAAAAGAATTCGTCCGGGGAAGTACTACCACCATACCTGTTTCTGCCGCAAAGCAGTAGTGCTCGCATTGCTGTGTTCCGGTTTGAAGGGTAAGGGTGCCGATGAAATTACGGCCACATGGGACTTTTCATCTTTATGTTTCAGGGTGGCGGGCGCAGTGGAATGCCACATAGGGCGCGTCCTAGGTGGACGTGACCTGAGGTAATGCACTGTTCATAGGCAGAGGGTACCACTTAACATCAGGTGGGCCATCTTCTTGATCTGTCATTCCAAGTAGTATAAAAAAACTCATTGTGCAAAATTCTTAAAACTGCACTCTGTAGTTTCTTAAATACTGGAATTTTTATACATTTATGTTTCCGTACGATTTTTATGATATTTTCTTAGTTTATTGAGTGATGAAAAATATATTTTTCACAAATTGATTGAGCTGAAGACCTTAGGTGGACTTACTTTTCTATTGATTTATATTGTGTATGTTTGAGAGCTATAAAATAGATACGTAACTACATAAAACAGAAGGGAACCATGTATTTTTGTAAAAGTTTCATTCAATAATTGCATTTTTTTCGGCGATTTTTTGTACTATAAACCTACTGAAATAACTTTAGTAAACACATTGCATCTGTTAAAGTATTAAGTATTAAAAAAATACAGTTTTTAAGAAGTTCAATAATTTAATTTCACCTAGTTTATTTACAAGACCGCCAGGAGTGGCGCTATAGAGAAGAGGCCTTTACTCAGCAGTGGCTGGATAGATAGATAGATAGATAGATAGTTTATTTGTTGACCGTACCCTAAATCCGAATTGTCTTATTTTTCACGGACGTTTTCTATGGGTAAGGCCAGTCCATTTATTTTACTTTGGTCGAAGGTTTTATAGCATTTTTCTGATGCTATTAAATTATTTAGTAAAGGACAAACTAAGTAAGTAAGTAAGTATTTTCTCCTGTTATATGTTAATTATCTATAATAATTTGTATACCTTATTATTTTAATTTATATACGTTTAATTTAGTTTTTTTTATGTTGTACAGATTTTTGTATTGCAGTTTTTTTTTTTTTTTTTTTTTATACTACTTGGATGACGGAACAAGCAAGAGGCCCACCTGATGTTAAGCGGTAACCTCTGCCTATGAACAGTGCATTACCTTAAAGGTCACGTCCACCTAGGACGCACCCTATGTGGCATTGCACTGCGCCCGCCACCCTGAGACAAAGATGGAAAGTCTCATGTGCCTGTAATTTCACCGGCACCCTTACCCTTCAAACCGGAACACAGCAATGCGAGCACTACTGCTTTGCGGCAGAAATAGGTATGGTGGTAGTACTTCCCCGGACGAACTCTTTCACAAAAAAGCTCTACTACTACTATTTATGTTATTGTGATTAATACCTGACTTCGGTTTTAGGAGGACTCGATAGGAGGTCATAGTTATCGATATTTTCCCATAGTCATGTAAGTTTTTTTTTAAAAGGTAAAATTGTCTTGCTTTTGTTTACATCTCACCTGATGGGAAGCGAGGATGAGGCCTATTTAAGCACGCTCGCCTAGAAGATGCCTATTCACTCTTCGTTTGAAGATGCCCAAGTTGTATGTTAAAGGGAATATAGAAGCTGGAGAGAGTTTCACGCCTTTGCTGTCCGCATGATGAAAGAGCTCGAGAAATGGTTTGTACGCGACGGAGGTATGTCGACAACAAAAGGGTGAAACGACTCTCCACGTCTGGTATCAGGTGGCGGAATGGGACGAAGGGATTAAATCGTGCAGCTCAGGGTGGGTACACTCACCGAAATTTATGCGGTAGAAGATACACAAACACGCAACTTTTCGACGATGTTCTAAGCTCTGCCACCTTTTTGCAACCAGTGCTTCGAGAGGCACTGGAGGCATTTTTTTTTTGTTTTTTTTTTTTTTTTAACTTTAATAGACCTTTGTTTGACCACGATCTCACCTGTTGGTAAGTGACGATGTGGCCGAAGATGGAGCACAAAGGTCTAGAAGGCACCTATTCACTCTTGACTTGAAGAGACCCAGATTATAGTTTGATATAGTTAGGCATGTCTTGAGAGGGCTTCTTCTTGATTTTTTACTCTATTACTCTATTTATAATGCATTACAGGGTGAATCCAGAATTCTAAAGTCTCACGTTTTAGGGAAATCAAGTTTTTAACCTAAGTTTCCAGTAAAGTAACGCAGCCTATTACTAAAAAGCCATTAAATTGCTCCGCTACCGCTCATAAATTAGATGGATATCTTCACATATTGGACATATTAGTGGCGACCCTCGGGCCGCGCTCAGTGCTGTTAATTACAGGAATTGGTCACGGCGCAATGAAATGGCTTGGCCGTGTTTCGATTGGCCAGCCTGTGATACAATTTTAGATCTAATCTTCTTACACTGTACGAATGGTTCTGATTTGAGTTTCACCTTTTTAGGGTTCCGTAGTCAACAAGACAAGGAACCCTTATAGATTCGTCATGTCTGTCTGTCTGTCTGTCTGTCTGTTTGTATGTCTGTCTGTCTGTCTGTCTGTCTGTCTGTCTGTAAATAATAAAAAAAAAAAAAAAAAAAAAAAAAAAACTAAACTGAATAGTTTGCGCGAGAGACACTTCCAAAGTATTAAAATGTGTGCCCCCCCCCCCGTAACTTCTATAATAAGAGAATGATAAAACTAAAAAAAAAAAATGGTGTACAATACCATAAAAACTTCCAACGAAAATTGGTTTGAACGAGATCTAGCAAGTAGTTTTTTGTTAATACACTATTATTAAAACATAGATCAAAGTTACAACGAACTACAAGAACTTTTATATGATGTTACTTGCTGCTACGGAACCCTTCATGGGCGAGACCGACTCGCACTTAACCGTTTTAAAAAAAATATAATTTCTGGTCAAGGTTTTATGAGATTAGACCTGAATGGATTAAGATACAATCAATATAGACCAGCGTTGGTTGTAACGTGTTTGAGACAGAGCCCGTTTTGTGATTCAATGCATAAATTTGTAAGCTTTGTCTTTTATTTTTAATTATGCTTATTGTTTGAGTTGCAAATAAATTATTCTCTCTCTCTCTTTCTCTCTCTCTCTCTCTCTCTCTCTCTCTCTCTCTCTCTCTCTCTCTCTCTCTCTCAATACTTAATATTAAATAAAGTTGCTATCCGCGTCTGTTTGTCCGCTTAGTTGTAGGTACTTAAATACGGAATGGATTTTGATGTTCACTAACATTTAGAAAAAGAGAGCAGAAGGTTTGTCTGTATATAACAAGTAGTTTGCCCAGAACGTGAACTCGCGTGGAATCCCTTAGCACAAAAACCCCTGTACCGATGAAGCTCATGTTCGAACATATTTTCACATAAACTACCTAGTTACTTGACCTACCTACCAATTTTCATGCAGTTTGGGTCAACGGTTCTGGAGATATCGTTGGGCTAACAACATACTTATAACATACATACATACAAACATACAAACACCGTATCCTGAAGTCAAACTCTGAGGTCAATAACTCTTTGTGCGAGGCCGTGGAAGGTCGCTAGTAAAAATATTAATGTTATTTTTAACCCCCGATGCAAAAACGACGGGGTGTTATAAGTTTGACGTGTGTGTGTGTGTGTGTGTCTGTCTGTATCATCGTAGCTCCCGAACGGATGAACCGATTTGGATATATTTTTTGTTTAAAAGGTGAATTTGTCGGGAGTTCTTAGCTATGTTTGATCAAAATCGGTTCAGCCGTTTCAATGCGTTGAGGGTTTTTTAAAAATTTTAATAAATTAATAACTAGTTAACCTAAATCTGGCCAACCTGTCTTCACTTAAACATAGTCCAATCCCTCTCCCTGTAGTCTCATAAACAGAAACAAGATTGCTCTTGTGAACCGATATTATCAGTACCGAGAACCTGAGAACACAGGAGTTTTTGTTTAACAAACATAATTCTCATAAAATCGATAGAAACGAACCCTCATAGTATTCGTTTGCGTTACGAGTACAATATTCTCAATGTAGCAACGTGCTATACTCACCCCTTTGGGAGGGCGTTTTAGAATACCAAGGAGCGGGAATACACATAAGGTGAGTAGCCAGCTACGATGCAAGACGTGCGGGTTCGATTACCGCTGCGAGGGCTACGAGGGCACGTAGGCAGGGGTGGGATGAGTTGATCCCCCTGAGAGAGAATGATTGTAAGTTTTTCTTTCTGGTCCGTTTCTTCATTACATTTCAAGCATCAAGTAATCGGATATACGTGATTCTGGAAAAAGGATAGAAACGATGAAGTGTTCATCGTTATCAGCATTATTAATGTAAAAGCTGTGGAATGAGCTTTTTCCATCTGAGGTTTTCCCGCTTGGGAAAGAAGGGCAGGTTACATAATTTAAAAAAAAGTTGAAGGTTAGGCAACCCTTCGATAATGCTTCCGGTATTGCTGGTGTCTATAAGCAACAGTGACCACGTTGCTACCGGTGTTGCTGGTGTATATAAGCAACAGTGACCACGTTATATCACGTGGACCGTAAGCTTGTTTATCTATGTTTTTGTTGAAAATTATAATTTAGAACCAAACTTTTATGAGATTATTGAATGGGATTCCATTCACTGGCAGTGTTTGGGCTCTTTTTGATCAGCTCACGCAAAAAGAGCCCAAACACTGCCAGGCTACTATTAATCATCAAGGAGTTCCGTTTCTTATCTTTCGTCTTCATCATCAGATCAGCTCACTGTAACAATAATATTGTATTGTCATCGGAACTTGACAAGTTTGCAATATTTCAGTTCAATCGGCTGGGCGGTTGGGGTTTTTTTTTATTACTTGAATGATGGAACAAGCAGATGGCCCACCTGATGTTAAGCGGTAACCGCTGCCTATGAACAGTGCATTACCTCATAGGTCACGTCTACATAGGACGCACCCTATGTGGCATTGTACCGCGCCCGCCACCCTGAGACATGAAGATGAAAAGTCTCATGTGCGAGTAATTCACCGGCACCCGGTGAAATTAAAAACAAAAAAAAAACAGTTGCAATTGTTCCCAAAAACCTTTAGTCCCAACGGTTGTCGGTTGTCTTATTGTCACTTCTGAACTTGTGAAATAGGAAACCCGTTGGTTTCCCGGACAGTATAAAGATGATACTGGTGGTATAAATATAATTTCGCGACTGCTGCAATCGGCACGACCACAGCAAAGCAAACCTTATAGCTCTCTGCACGATCGTATCTGGTTATTGTAGATATTTTACTGTGTCTGAGGGAGACTATAGATATTAATATGTTACTACCCGATAAGGGACCTGCAAAGCTTACATTGTTTTAGACCAAAATTAAATAAATTTTTGTTTGTCCATCAAAAGTATCAGGAAAGTCTAAGACACAACACAAGTGTTCTATGACCGTTAATGGTGTGTAAATTTACTGTACATTCTTGAAAGTATACAATAGCACGTTTTTTTGAACACTATTTTTTATCGTTGGTATACCTAATTATTAATATTTTTACTTTCTTACATTTTTAAAATTGTAAAATTTTTGAAATTTGAGCTTACCTTACTTTTAGTACTTATTATTTCTTCTTATTAGTTTTCTTTATGTTGGTGTGAAGTTGTAAAGTCGTTGTGAGAGGTTAGCCGTAACGCCAACAAGTGGTTCTGACGGAAGACCAGCGTTGGTTGCCAGTTTACTAGTCAACCAACTCATGCTGAGGCAGAGCCATTTTGTTTACTTGAGTTACACCTCGTACCTTCATATCTGTTTCTTCTTAGTTTAATAAGTGTTTCTGTGTAGCTCATGTATATAAATAAATATAAATTCTTTCTATTCTATCTTTTCTTTTACTACTACTACTTCGTGTCACTGGTTATTTCTTGATCACCCTGCGTAAAGTCAGAGACGGGCGTAACGTACAAAATAGCTTGCATTTGGTAATTTATATCGAAAGTGAGAATTATCTTTAAGCTATCATGGTGTCTAGCGTACGTATCTGTTATACCAGAGTCCATAAGGCGTAATTCACACCAAGACAGCACCGATTGGCAGCCATTTAGCGCGCCGTCTCCATTCAAAGTTTTTTTTGTAACTACGTGAATGCCTGAGCTTGCTGTTCATTCACCGTAACATCTGCCTTTAATAATGCATTACCTCATAAGACGCACCTTATGTGGCAATGCACTGCGCCCGCCACCCTGGGACACAAAGATGAAAGTCCCGTGTGCATGTATTTTAATCGGCACATAAACCCTGCAAACCAGAACACAGCATTGCGATCACTACTTATTTGCGGCAGAAATAGGTATGGAGGTAGTACTTTCTCGGAGGAACTCTTTCACAAAAAAAGCTCTACTAGGTACTACTAAAAAATGGCGAGGTCCAACCTAGGGTGGCCGCCTGTCAAGTTTTAGTATTGCATAGATGGCAGTTGGCAGCTGCCATCTCGGTGTGAATTGTGCCTAACAATTTGCACTTTCCATTATTGCCACTCAGTGTGTTTGACGTGTTTTAAGCCGCAGTAATACAGTGACATCAGTTTATACTAAGCGGTTGATAGCCTGTGTAGAGTCGTTTACAATTTGATTTTCACCTTCTCTTGATGCTCTCACGTTCCAGAATTGATTGAAACCGCATTAGAGTTAGTTTTTTTTTTATACTACTTTGATGACGTATCAAGCAAGAGGCCCACCTGATGTTAAGCGGTAACCTCTGCCTATGAACAGTGCATTACCTCATAGATCCGTCCACAGATGAAGTTCAATACCATCATATTAGAATCTTATAATTCCTGTTTGACGACCTCTGTATCACGTCGGGCGAGTAGATGACTGAGACGCGAAAGGTTGCGGGCTCGATTCCCGCCGCGGGTCAAATATTTGTATGTTCTGCAAATATTTGTTCCAGGGTTGTTCAAGATACTCGTAGTTTTAATACCCCCGACACAGGGCATCCTAGTGTGGGATCAGGACTATGTATGTGACTGTTGCGTGTTATGTTATGTATGTTATGTTAATAGTATAATACTGATAATATTCTGAGTAAGTGATTGACTAACTGACTGTCTGGCTAACTGACTGACTTACAGCTGCTGTGAGTCCTAGCGACCTGTTTAGAGAGTACATTTCTTTGTGGTATAGAGCGGCATTAAGAAAGGAATTTCCTAAATTGGCCCACATCCTTTGACGGGGAATCAGGCGACAAACAAGTGGCTAGTGTAGGAGGTAACGAATACTTGTCTATATTGTTAGATTGATTTTTGAAGAAAGAAAGAAAAAACATTTGTTTGTGTCAACAACATGAGTCAACAAACAATATTCCATACTAAAAGACACACACACACACACATACACACAGAAACAAAGACAAATAAAACTGCCAAAAAAAAAAGAAGAGAATAATCTGGTTTTATGGTTATTGACAAGTAGCTTTACCCGTGTGTTTATTGCTTGTCGCCATTGTAGCTCCACGTAGCATATCCGTTGTGGCTTGTAGGTACTCGAATGGGGGACATAAACCGGACGACGCAATGTACGGAGCCCCCCCCCCCCATCCTCTCGATGGAATAAGGTCATTAAGATAAAGGTCGTAGGAAGTCAGTGGATGGCAGCGACTCTTGAGCCGCCACCATTAAATAAATAAAGAAATAATGCTGGATAGTCCACACAACATTATCTAGCCCCAAGCTAAGTAGAGCTTGTGTTATGGGTACTAGATAACTGATATACCTACTTAATACAATACATTAAAAAGGAAGATATTTTTTATTATAAATAGAAAATACCCAGAACACTCTGTACAAATATCAACAGATCGAACAAATATTTGTTCCGAGGCGGGAATCGAACCAGCAACCTCCTGGTTCGCAGGCGAACCTTGCCCGCCGCGCTACAAGGTCATCACGATTAAGATCCCCACATAGGCCTCCCCCATATAATGCCACGACTAAAGGTCTTATAGGACTTCTGCACAGAGAATTTACATTGGGTAAAGTTTAGTGCTGGAATATAAAAAAAACATAATTACTACAGGATTATTCAAAGCTACTTTTCTTTGTGCCTTAATCTTGGATTTCGCGGAGAGCTTAACTTTAATTGGAGATAAAATAAATAAGTAGTATAAGACACTTAGAATTACAGACTGGGCTTTTATCGTGGAGGGCGAGGGATACTTTGCTGTTTCTCTTGTAGAGGCGCTGCAGAGCGAAAGACGACCTCTGTGGCGCGGCGGGCGAAGCTTGGCCGGCGACGCAGGAGGTTGCGGGTTCGATTCCCGCCTCTGAACAAATATTTGTGCGATCGCAGATATTTGTTCAGGGTGTTCTGGGTATTTTCTATGTATAATAAAAATATCTATCTATGTAATATGTTGTATTAAGTATATCAGTTATCTAGTACCCATAACACAAGCTCTGCTTAGCTTGGGGCTAGATAATGTTGTGTGAATTGTCTAGCATTATTTATTTATTTATTTATTTATTTAATCCAATTAAATTCAATATCTTTATTTGTGAAACACAGGTTATAAAAGTTCTTCATTTTTTTTTAGGTGCACTGTGATCTGCGCTAGGCGTACAAACTTTGTGATAGTTAATTAAATACTACAATATTAAGGTTAACATTATAACAAAAATAACCATAAAACCAAACATACAATTTTCAATAAAAATACAATGTGAAATAACAATAATGTCAAAATATAGAAAATCATGTTAAATAATAAAAATAATTATTCCTTATGGTCAAAAAATGTATGAACGCTATTTGGGGAACACAAACACACAGTCCAACCTAGTAACTTACTAACTAAATAAAGCAGCCAAGTGCGAGTCGGACTCGACCATGAAGGGTTCCGTAGCAGCAAGTAACATAATTTAAAAGTTCTTGGAAAGCGATTTAAGACGTATTAAAAAAAACTACTTACTAGATGTCGTTCAAACCAATTTTTGGTGGAAGTTTACATGGTAATGTACATCATATATTTTTTCTAGTTATATCATTCTCTTATTTTAGAAGTTACAGGAACACACACACACACACACACACATTTCACTTTGGAAGTGTCTCTCGCGCAAACTATTCAGTTTAGATAAAAATATATTAGAAACCTCGATATCATTTTTGAAAACCTATCCATAGATAAACCACACAATGGGATAGATGAAAAAAAAAATACTTATTATGTGGAACCTAAAAATTTATTGTTTATGTATATATTTTTGTGTGAAAATCTTAATGCGGTTCGCAGACTACATCTACTTACCAAGTTTCAACAGCATAATTCATATAGTTTCGGAAAAAAGTGGCTGTGACATTCACGGACTGACAGACAGACAGACAGACAGACCGACAGACAGACAGACAGACATGACGAATCCATAACTTGGCGTAGCTTTTTTAGGGTTCCGTAACAAAATTACGAAACCTAACCTAACTTCGGTTTTTCCTTGGATGGTCCTTTTATTTAATAGTTTAATACGTCACGTGCATTCAACTAATATCATTAATGTCAACGTTACAATGTCTGGATGTTTGTATGTTTGTAACTTAATCACGCTAAAACAGCTTAACTTATTTCGATGAGGTGCATAGACACACGCCGCTTTCCCCAAAAGTGTAGGCAGAACCTCAAATGGGCCTATTTTCACTGTGGGTTACACCATCGTGGGAAATAGAAGTGACCAGTGGTGAGCTCATCGCCGCCATTGCTTCTTACGACTGACTCTGCTAACGCTTTCTTCCAGTAATAATACAATCCATAAATAAGCCAGCAGCTAGGACAAATCTTATACCAACGAATCTTACAAACAAGAATCTTACACATATAGAATTTATAGGATACCACGCGAGGCCCGTCTGGTTGGTAATTTTAGGAATACTATTAAAATCTTAGTAATTAGTATTTTCCCATAAGAGGTAAACACTTTAAAAACAAGGAACCTTACCTTTTAAATCCTCAATATACTGAAAGCTGGCCTTCCGGCACATAATGTGAAATTCCTGAAATTTTGAATTTATAATCGTTGAATTTGTACAATGTTGAATAAATTTGAATTCTGGCCTCTTTTCTTTGTCAATGTAATTTTTTTCTCTTTAATAACTTCAATAAAATAATATTAATGTGCAACGTTTCGCTTGTAGCGCTAAATTAAAAATATATTGCGTATTTTGCTCATCACAGCTCATCAACACATCTTGATATAGCGAAACCTGATTTTTCAGAATCTACGAGAAACACATAGGTATTTTGATTGATAGTGGCTCATAAATATAATTAGATTAGCTACGATTGTCATTGATTTTTATAGTGTTTTTTTTGTTCATTGGCATTCGTAGCTACTAATGATATTTATGAGATACTTTCAATCAAAATATGCGTGTTAGGTCTCTTAGTTTTTTGCAAAATCAGGTTTCGCTATCTCAAATGTGTTGATGAGCTACGATTAGCAAAAAACACAATCAAATTTGAATTTCACGCCTCAAGTGAAACGTTCCAGCTGACTCTCGTTATCACAACATACTGAAGTGAATTAAAAATAGATAGATAGTTATATAGAAAATTCTTTACATACATACATAGACACACGCCTTTTTCCCCGAAGGGGTAGGCAGAGCCACAATAGGCCTCTTTTCACAGTGGGTTGCACCATCGTGGAATATAGACGTGACAAGTGGTGAGCTCATCGCCGCCATTGCTTCCCACGACTGACTCAGCTAACGCTTTCTTTCAGTAATAACACATTCCATAATAAGCTACCAGCCAGGACAAATCTTATACCAACGAATCTTATCAACAAGTGCGTGTAATGACTTCTTTGTTGCACATAAAACAAAGAAGTACAGAGGCGAACTTAATGCTAGAAAGTTTTCCCTTCCAGATCAGCTTGGTGTATTGAGGAAAAAAGATGTATCGGTAGTGCACAAGAAGGGAAATATTGAATAAGAACTCACTGAATTGATTTAGTCAATGGTAGGTCACCTCGGACCGCTGCTGCCGTCTTACCTGTTCGCAACATTTTATAATTGATTTAGTCAATGGTAGGTCACCTCGGACCGCTGCTGCCGTCTTACCTGTTCGCAACATTTTATAATTGATTTAGTCAATGGTAGGTCACCTCGGACCGCTGCCGTCTTACCTGTTCGCAACATTTTATAATTGATTTAGTCAATGGTAGGTCACCTCGGACCGCTGCTGCCGTCTTACCTGTTCGCAACATTTTATAATTGATTTAGTCAATGGTAGGTCACCTCGGACCGCTGCTGCCGTCTTACCTGTTCGCAACATTTTATAATTGATTTAGTCAATGGTAGGTCACCTCGGACCGCTGCTGCCGTCTTACCTGTTCGCAACATTTTATAATTGATTTAGTCAATGGTAGGTCACCTCGGACCGCTGCTGCCGTCTTACCTGTTCGCAACATTTTATAATTGATTTAGTCAATGGTAGGTCACCTCGGACCGCTGCTGCCGTCTTACCTGTTCGCAACATTTTATAATTGATTTAGTCAATGGTAGGTCACCTCGGACCGCTGCTGCCGTCTTACCTGTTCGCAACATTTTATAATTGATTTAGTCAATGGTAGGTCACCTCGGACCGCTGCTGCCGTCTTACCTGTTCGCAACATTTTATAATTGATTTAGTCAATGGTAGGTCACCTCGGACCGCTGCTGCCGTCTTACCTGTTCGCAACATTTTATAATTGATTTAGTCAATGGTAGGTCACCTCGGACCGCTGCTGCCGTCTTACCTGTTCGCAACATTTTATAATTGATTTAGTCAATGGTAGGTCACCTCGGACCGCTGCTGCCGTCTTACCTGTTCGCAACATTTTATAATTGATTTAGTCAATGGTAGGTCACCTCGGACCGCTGCTGCCGTCTTACCTGTTCGCAACATTTTATAATTGATTTAGTCAATGGTAGGTCACCTCGGACCGCTGCTGCCGTCTTACCTGTTCGCAACATTTTATAATTGATTTAGTCAATGGTAGGTCACCTCGGACCGCTGCTGCCGTCTTACCTGTTCGCAACATTTTATAATTGATTTAGTCAATGGTAGGTCACCTCGGACCGCTGCTGCCGTCTTACCTGTTCGCAACATTTTATAATTGATTTAGTCAATGGTAGGTCACCTCGGACCGCTGCTGCCGTCTTACCTGTTCGCAACATTTTATAATTGATTTAGTCAATGGTAGGTCACCTTGGACCGCTGCTGCCGTCTTACCTGTTCGCAACATTTTATAATTGATTTAGTCAATGGTAGGTCACCTCGGACCGCTGCTGCCGTCTTACCTGTTCGCAACATTTTATAATTGATTTAGTCAATGGTAGGTCACCTCGGACCGCTGCTGCCGTCTTACCTGTTCGCAACATTTTATAATTGATTTAGTCAATGGTAGGTCACCTCGGACCGCTGCTGCCGTCTTACCTGTTCGCAACATTTTATAATTGATTTAGTCAATGGTAGGTCACCTCGGACCGCTGCCGTCTTACCTGTTCGCAACATTTTATAATTGATTTAGTCAATGGTAGGTCACCTCGGACCGCTGCTGCCGTCTTACCTGTTCGCAACATTTTATAATTGATTTAGTCAATGGTAGGTCACCTCGGACCGCTGCCGTCTTACCTGTTCGCAACATTTTATAATTGATTTAGTCAATGGTAGGTCACCTCGGACCGCTGCTACCGTCTTACCTGCTCGCAACATTTTATAATTGAAGCTAGCTATGTATCTTTATTTTTATTTGAACATTACTTTGTTCTTGTTGTTATCGTGCTTAGTCCGTGCGTCAACCGAGGTCCGTGCTGAAAATCAGCGCTGCAGTTTACTGCAGCATTATGCTGAGCACGGTCCTCTTTTGACAGCACTATACACAGCCAAAACGCTGTCAAAGCCTATCTGTTTTATTTACTTATTTGAGTTGTGTATAGTTTTTTGTCAAAATAAAAGTTTTACTTACTTACTTACTTACTATAAGTTAAAGATGACGTATAGACGCGAAAAGCTGCACTGTTATTTGACAACAGCCAATGAGCTAATTCTATTTAGCTATTTCAAAGCTAATACTAGCACTGAATTCTGATTTGGTATGAATTGAGAGGTTGTATATTTTTGATTGTACGAACGTCTTGAGTTATCAGTATTAAAACAAAAATAATTATATTACATAGTGCGCAATCAGGTTTTATAATAAAATAATAAATAATGCTGGACAGTTCACACAACATTATCTAGCCCCAAGCTAAGCAGAGCTTGTGTTATGGGTACTAGATAACTGATATACTTAATATAATATATTACATAGATAGATATTTTTTATTATACATAGAAAATACCCAGAACACCCTGAACAAATATCTGCGATCGCACAAATATTTGTTCCGAGTGCGGGAATCGAACCCGCAACCTCCTGCGTCGCAGGCCGAGCTTCGCCCGCCGCGCCACAGAGGTCGTCACTGAATAAAGTCACTATGTCAAAATGGTCGGTTGGATATTCAAGCGCCAATGGTAGAGTCTAGTACAATACGAGTTTGCGTACTCTGTGGCTTTGCCTGAAACTTACGCGTCAGGGCAGTGACTCCTGATATTTGGGAGATTAGACCCAATATAGCGTTTCAGTTACATACTCTAGCTTACTTACGAACTTATTGCCGATTATTTTTGGCGCTCAGTGGGTATATTGGTCTGAGACGATCATAATCTCTCAAATATTAAGACCAAAAATAAGTTTATTCTTTTCGAAGCTTCTTGTCATTGAAAATACTTTTGATCTTGAATCTTAAACCTTTTCAATATAGTCAATAAATGGCAGTGGCGATTTGAGCTATCAATTGAATTCATTGTGTATACGGTTTCAGAAAATAACTATAATAAGAGTGTAGGTATGTATTGTTATAATGTATTCGTTTTATGTAGGTATTTATATTATATGTAGGTTTGTATTTATTTAATGATATATGTGTATTTGTCAAGGTGATAACACCACTGCCCCATTCTTCCATATAGTCCTCTCCATCCTAAGGTTGTCTGGAAGAAATCGCTTTAAGCGATAAGACCGCCCATTGTACATTTCTGTTATTTTTGTTATTTAGTTATGTTTTGTATTTCTGTGTGTTATTTTGTCTTAAATGTACAATAAAGAGTTAATCTAACTATCTATCTATATTTTTCTGTTAGCATTTTTTTTTATCTATACGAGTAGATATTATATTGACGACTTCTGTGATGCGGCGACTTGAGAGACTGTTGGGTGCGTTATGTTCAAAAAGATTAGGTTATTGCATGTGTTTGCTTTTTTGTGAAAGAGTTCGTCCGGGGAAGTACTACCACCATACCTATTTCTGCCGCAAAGCAGTAGTGCGCGCATTGCTGTGTTCCGGTTTGAAGGGTAAGGGTGCCGGTGAAATTACAGGCACATGAGACTTTTCATCTATGTCTCAGGGTAGCGGGCGCAGTGCAATGCCACATAGGTTGCGTCCTAGCGGACGTGATCTATGAGGTAATGCACTGTTCATAGGCAGAGGTTACCGCTTAACATCAGGTGGGCCTCTTGCTTGATCCGTCATCCAAGTAGTATAAAAAAAAAAATGTAATATGCTTTTTAAATCCATTATTGTTTTTTTTTTTTTAAGAATTTCACGTATCTAAATCTAAACCGTATTAGATGTATTTCACGTATCTACTCTAAATTAACTGTGCCTATACCGAATACTGCGCTTTTAAACTCAATGTTTTAGTATTTAGCTTCAATGTAGGTACTATGCCAACAGTGTTTTAAAAGCTAAAAGCTTTTTCTTGTGATGTAGCTAACCACTACAATTTAGTGGCCATTGGTTCATCCTGTCACTCAGTTTAAATAATGAAAATTGCTGGCGTATTTTGTAAAAAGGAAGTTTGTTTTTACAAAACTAATATAATATAGGTCTATATAACTGGGAGAGTTAGGCAGAAGACCAGGAGACGTAGCGAGAAACCGTAGTTGATGGAGAAGTCGCCCACGATGAGAAAACAAACAATAAGTTTGTATTATTTATCAATATTAATGATTAATCTTTTAACTACAGTAAACTCTAACAACATATTTCGTTATAATAGAAGCTCGGTAACTAATTAGGTAAGCTAGTGAAGCCATGTCGGGCCTGCGGTCTGCTAATTGATATAAATGAAGTGAAACCGCTGGCGCCGGCTAGCTGGCAACCCTTTTGTATCGGGCGGGAAATGATGTTCATGTGTTGGAACTATCGATATTTTATTAGCTGCTATAAGTACCTGGATATATTTTAGAGCAGCTTTATTTAACACAAGTAGGTACCTAATAAAACAAAGTACCTAAATCCATGACATTTTACATTACCACTTATAGCGCCCTCTAGTGATGGGTGGCAAATAAACCGATTTAGGTAGTAATTTTAGTTGAAGTCAAAGGAAAATATTTAAAGAACGCTCTATTAAACAGATGTTTCACAATCATGTGGTTTCAAAACCAGACAGTGGCGACATTTAGACAGATAATGAATAATAATGATTAATTCATTCAACTCCGTTTTTTTTTTTTTTTTTCTTTATAATTGGCGCCGCATTGTGTGCATTTGCCATTTTCAAGTAAGTATCTGTATTTTCACTATATTGTATTTTCAATATATTTTGCTACGTTACACACCTTCCAAGTCGTCAAAGTCACCGTCGAGTCATGTTTTAGTAAAACGGTGGCCAATTTTACTAAAACTTTGGTAGACAATTTCCACCAATTTCAAAAGTCACGCAATTCACTTCTATTTCATTTCACTTCACTTGTGCTTTTTAAATGAGCTACATTAGTTAAAATGCCACCAAAATAACACAAAATAACTCATGAAAACACTAGGAAAAGAAATTATATAAAAGTAGACAACGTCTCTTTTCGAAAATGGCGGGAAGAGTCCAACTCTGATATTGTAGAAGTTGCAAAAGTTGCAAGAAATATCGCTAGATGGCATTATTTACAACTATTTGTATCAGTGGATTTTGTATCGACACGCTGAAGTTTTTTTTTTGAGACTTCCCCACGAATTGTTTAGGGGAAGTTAAGTGAACTTAAACTAATCTACTAAAACCAATGAATTGGCTGAAATAAGGTTACCTAAGAATCGGTAAGTTCGTTAGACAGCCGTGTAATGGAGACGGAACTAACATCAATTTTATAACAATAGCGTGACCCGCTCCAACTTCGAAAATAAGGTTTTAATGTACATTATAAACCTTCTATTAGGGAATGTATTAGATATTACTGGAAGAAAGCATTAGCAGAGTCGGTCGTGGGAAGCAATGACAGCGATGAGCTCACAACCTGTCATGTCTAGGTATATATTTCCACGATGGTGCAACCCATGGTGAAAAGAGGCCCATTGAGACTCTGCCTGCCCTTTCGGGAAAGAAGACCATGTAGAAAGAAGGAAGAAGCTTTTCTTAGGACTGCTATGGTGAATCTAGACCACTCCTCCTTCTTTCGGTAGTATGGTTTGGTGGTGTTAAATGTAGTTAAAAGTCTTGTATAAGATGGTAAATGGTTTGTATTAAGAAAGTCTATACAATTACACTGAATCGGTATGACTATGAATCTATGGTATATTATTGGTATGGTTTTATGAGAATACGCGATGCCTTGGTCGGCTGGTGATCGCGAACATGTATCAATCTTATTTTGTATAAGCACTTGAGTCGCTTTACAACTCATAACCTCAACTATAGGTACCCCATGTACTTTTCTGTTCTCCTGGTGATGTTTTCTGCAAATAAATATCTTTGAATCTTTGAATCTTTGAATCTTTGAATCTTTCGTTGACCGATAAGGCGAAGGTAGTCAGACGGGAACGTGGTATTACACTTAGTAAAAGATAAAACATAAAGATAAAAATATATTTATTTCGTAACCAAATACAACAAATTCGAATATTTAAAGTAGGCGAATATATGTAAAGTAGTCGAATATGTTTATAAAAAGTTCGAAGCTCGCTTTTACAAAGGCTTTATAATTTAATTAATGAGTTTTACAGTGAAATGTAATTTTCATCGACGTAATTAACTTATTCTAATATTCTCGCGGCATACGAGTAGGTTCGATAAATTAATGTGTGCAATATGTTTGTGTCACAGATTACAATAAAGTACTTATAGACGTTAGAGGAAAAATATGTAACTAGGCGATTAATTTAAAACGAATCAAAAGAGGCATAGGGACTGCAAAAAATTGCCTGTAACCCTATATGTCAAGCCTACCCAATGCCCCAATGTGTCTGCCCTATGTGTACCCTGTACCCTATTTCTGCCGCAAAGCAGTAGTGCTCGCATTGCTGTGTTCCGGTTTGAAGGGTAAGGGTGCCGGTGAAATTACAGGCACATGAGACTTTTCATCTTTATGTCTCAGGGTGGCGGGCGCAGTGCAATGCCACATAGGTTGCGTCGTAGGTGGACGTGATCTATGAGGTAATGCACTGTTCATAGGCAGAGGTTACCGCTTAACATCAGGTGGGCCTCTTGCTAGATCCGTCATCCAAGTAGTATAAAAAAAAAAGTCAAAGTCAAATTCAAAGTCAAGCCTCTCCCACCTTGTTCCATACCTGGTTATCGGCTACCTTCATCATAGTCATGTGCACCTTAATATTGTCTGTCCAACACTTGGCGGCTGGCCTCGTGGCATAGAAAACAAAAACACTCTAGAAATGACACTGGCGCTAGATATCGAACTCAAAGTCAAGATCTACTCACTCACGCAGGTTAGGCCATCTAATCAGCGCGGACCTAGTCTACTCACAATCCCGATGTCCACTAACTACTGTTCGATTTTACAGAAAAATTGGAAGCTTCTCTTTCATCAGGGTAGTATTCTGACTTCTGACGTGATTATCAACACTGATGGTATGATTCCTGCTTAATTCTGTACGTACCTTTGGTAGCTAAGTTCATTATCAGCCTACAGAAGTCCACTACTGGACCTTTCCCACGGAATGCCGCAACGAACGATATTATGCGAGTTTACCATATTGGGGGTTCCCTGCCATTATCACTACTCTTGGCAGGTGGATTAGCAATCGCAGTATTGGTGTTGGACTCAGGTAGATGCTGCTGCCCATCCTCTAGCGTAGTCCGTTAGTTGTTTTTTAAGACATCCTTGGGAGTAGAGGGAAGGGTTTGTTCTAGGCCGGACATGCCACGGCAGTTAAGTTAGATACTAATAATGCTTGTGAGTAGGCACGACAATATATCGGCAGCGTAGTGCATCGGAGAGCGTGGTGAGAAGTAGGTATTTATATCGGCGGCGCATCGGGTCGGGACACGTACAAGGAGAGGTAACGTAAGTAGCACTTCTAGTTGGTTATTAGCTATTCATATGCTCGTGGTCCCACATTTTGGTCTCCACTGAGTTTTTTTTCTTATACATCGACTTCTGTCTTGACTTTCCACGCAACTCAATTTATTTTCAACTATGGCTTTGACCATGATGTAAATAGTGAGAATTCCTTTAACTGGTGTTCATACAATAAAGCAATAGCACGCTCTCTGTTCTTTTCGCTCTTAGGTTCAGCCTTATGAACGAGATGAAAATTAAATTATAATGAAATATTTGATCTCATACATTGCGTGAGCAAATTTTCATTGTAATATAACTTTAGGTATGTAATTTTGTTAGTGAAATAATGAGGTGGTGCGGTTGCAAACATTGTTCAGCAAAGAACCACATTCTGAGTCCATTTTAATTGAAATTCAAAACTCCACATACTTCTAAATAAATGCGACGCATTCCAGACTACATATTTTAACACACGCAAAGATAGCTGGCGATAGGGATGTGACTTAGAGGTACTTAACACAATTGTTTTTAACTCTAGCCGCAAAAACGACGCGGTTTTATAACTTTGACGTGTCTGTGTGTGTGCGTGTGTGTGTGTCTGTCTGTGGCATCGTAGCTCCCGAACGGATGAATTTTTTTTTTTTTTTTGAAATGTGAATTTTTCGGGAGTGTTCTTAGCTATGTTTGATCAAAATCGGTTCAGCCGTATCATTGTGTGGAGTTTTTTTTTTATATTTACTAAATTAATTGCTTGTTTATAAAATAGATTTAGTTTTGTGCAAATATAAAACCGATTATGAATTATTTTTGCACAAATAATACGATTATCAATAAGTCCTTTATAAACATAAAAACCAACCATTCAAAAAAAAACATTCACAGCCGAAGCTTATTATGTTTCCAAAATAATTATGAAAACAAAACAAAATGGGAACGAATGGAATAGAAGTATAGCTTTGACCAGTTTAACCATAAAATAAAATCTATTTTAAATTTTTTAGTCTATGAATTTACTGACTGAAAATTGAAAAATTCAATGAACTTGTCAATGACAATGGCAGAAACATGTATGAAACTATGCATCCTGTCAATCCATACTGATCAAACAAAGAACCATAGACGTAGAATTTTTTCGGTACATATACTAAATCTATGCAAAGAACATAAAACGGAATAAAATAAGTAGATATAAAAACATTCATTCTACCCTCTGATGTACCCGAGTTTGTTCGTATTGGGTATGGTCGGGTACTGTCGACTGTCGGTGAGTTGGGATGTGGCGCTGGTCAAGTACGTGGTGCGAGTGTTGCGCGGGCTCGTGCATCACGGGGAGGTGCTCGCGGCGCTGCGGCTGCGCGCGCCCGACGAGTACGTGGGCGCGCGCCGCCGCCCCGCTATGCTCAGTCAGCCAACATCTAGAACTAACTTGCTCAAATTTGCCCCAATGTCACACGCCATCCGTTTAGTTAATATTCTCTCAGAGAACAATGTTGACATTTTTTGTCATAGCTTGCCGAAGCTCATGGAAATGGCGCAGCTTGTTTTAGAGAATATTTTATGCAAGTAGTTAGTGTTAGTTATTATTGTATGTCTAACCTCGGTGGGCGTTACCTACTTATTCTAAGCTTGGTTGTTTTTATTTTTTATTGTTATATAATTGTGTGCATGCAACATCGCTTTGGATTTCTGTTATGGTGTTGTATTTGTTTCTTAATAAATAAATAAATAATAAATTTTAAGAAAACCGAAAACCGGTTTATCTTGGTGCGACTTCTGGCCGCCGTGTTGTGGCGTTGTTTGATATAGATTTTGATGATTATAGATTAAGTTCCTCAAAAGCGCCAACTTCAACTGGTGGCATTGTACGACTAAAATTACATCACACATTAAAATAAAACTCAAATCCGCTACGCTAAGAGTTAATTTCACCAGAGGGTTTAGAAACCTACTGGTATTTCTCGAAATCATGAAAATTTTACGCGCAGTGGAATCTTCCATGATTTTAGGCAGCCCCTTCGCAAATTTTCAACCTATTTCGGCGTATTAATTAGTTGTGGCGAGCGCCCGTAACCGCCGGTCACCCCGGCCACGCCGTAGTTTCTAGACCATTTATTAAATTTTCACCATGTTTTGTTCGCTTAATTTAGTTATGGATGGGTCGTAAAAGTTGTAGAACATTGATGAAAATTAGAGTGCTACCAATTAAATTCTAATAATGTTAAAATGCTGAGTAGAAGTTTCGTAGTTTGTGAAATTATGTATGTTAAGATTCTCTGTAATATATAATACCTACACACGTACAATTCAGTTTAATAATCATTTATTCTCAAAAAGATAATTATTATAACTTACATGAGCATCACATATTACATCATATATACATAGTATCATTTTTACATAGTAAAAATAGTTTAGGTCGTTCAAGTTAATATAGATAGGAACTCAATCAACACATTATGACGCATAAAATTATTAGTAAACATTTGATATAATATGATGAGAAAGTTTAGTTTTGAATGCGCTAAATGTATTTAATTTTTTTATATCTGAGGGTAAGTTATTGTAAAGCTGTGCGCCTTCGTAAACTACCGTTTTTTTCCCGTAGTTCGTACGACACTTGGGCAAGACAAGAAAGCTAGCGCGTCGCGTGCTTTGCTTTGACACTTCCCTTGTTTTAGTAAACGTTAGATTAGTGTGGATCGATTTCTTGAGGATTTTTCGCGCGAGAATGCATGTGTTATAAATGAATAGCGTTTTAAGTAAGTTTAATTCCGCGATTTGTAATAACAAATCCAAGTTTTCCACCTTGAAAGCTCGTCCGGATCATAGTTAAATCTTGAAAATTTTGGACTTTTTTCCGTTTTTGTCAATTTTTACCACCAAGGACCTGTGTTACGGCAAAAGTCACTATGGACACTAGAAAAAAAATCAAAACTAAACAATAAAATTAAAATAAATCAATAATTAGAGTTAAAATCAGAACTACCTCATTTGATGTACTACTACCATCTTTTTTGGTTCGATTTCCATGTACTATAAACATCAATCAAACTATGTAATTTCATTCCGGCAGCTATTTACAAGGATTTTCCAATTACAGGGGACTATAAAAAAAAAACTAAAAGGTAAAATATTATCCGATTTAATTTCACCGCTGCTAAGCCTCCATAAATCAAGATGAACTACAATATACTGGGCTCTTTTCCACGGAGATACTCGTATATATCGCAGAAACGCCAAGATTGTATAGAACTTATTTTGTGTTCGTGTTCCGTACAATTTTTTCGGTTAATATACAATACGGTAATTTACATAACATAGTTCATTTCATGCGTGGTTAAATTAGACAGGTATAAGCCAAGTTGTTTTTTTTTTTTTTCTATATTTATAATCATAACTTTTTTTAAATATGTATTAGTAATACATGTTGTTGGAGAAGTATTAAATTATTATTAATTTAATTATTTATAATTATTATTATTTTGTAATTAAATTATAATAAAAAAATGAATGCAAGTGATCACCGCCCGAGTGGAATTAAACATAGGTAATGCATAGACATCACAATTGTTGTAAAAAAAGTTTGTGGTCGCGAGGTCTACTGTTCGCAGAACTACTAGTTATTACACAAATGCCGGACTTGTTGATAAGATTCGTTGGTATAAGATTTGTCCTGGCTGCTAGCTTATTATGGAATGTGTTATTACTGGAAGAAAGCGTTATTACTAAGGCTTCGCTGTCCGTCTGTCTGTCACAGGCTGTATCTCATGAACCGTGATAGTTAGACAGTTGAAATTTCACAGATGATGTATTTCTGTTGACGCTATAACAACAAATACAAAAAAATAGAATAAAATAAATATTTAAGAGGGCTCCTATACAAAAAACGTGTTTTGTTTCCGTTTTTATAGATAATGGTACGGAACCATTCGTCTGCGAGTCCAACTCGCATTTGGGCGATTTTTTCAAAAATATACCGACTTCACTTTTTGTTGGCGCTCGATTTTACTATTTCACTCCCCATCTATTTACGTACCGTGGGCCATATACTAATCGAGTCTCCAACAATGGAGTCGTAACTTCAATAATGTATAAAATATAAGACGATCTAAAATTGCTATAAGAATCGGCTACGCTGCATAGAGATCTTCCTATGAACGCAAAATAGTGATTTTTACAGAACCCTAAAAAAAGAATTGTAAACTTTGTTTCGCAGATAAAACAGCTACCACCAGTTGAGCCCAGGATTAAGTAAAACCGTGTTTGTAAAGCCCCTTAATTAGTTGAACCTTTCCGCTGAAATAACTGAATAAACTGATGCCTCATTTTATATCCGACGGTTTAGGTTAACTGAAGTTGATGAAGGGTATTTTTGCGTATTAGAAACTCATGAAGGATTTAACTAATTAACCCACTTCGTATACCTAAGCCGCAGACAGACGCCAATGTTTAGGTAAGTTAGGAAGTGACAGAATAGCGCTCGTGAAATTAAAGGTGATAAAATTCCCAAAACAAAACATTTAGAATAATTCAAATTTAAATTCAAAATCTCTATTACAGGCTTCTTGAGAATTTTACTAAACCTAAACAATAAGCCGATAGAAACATAAATATCTTAGAAACTAACATATACATAAAAAAACTTTATTTATTACTAAATTTAACACACGTGCAAAATTATTAGCAAAGATATTTGAAAAATATAATCTTCAACAACATACCATTTGTTCGATCATTGTCAAGTTTTATATTTTGGTTGAAAATGCTTATTATACTGTAGATGAGTTTTTGTGTGACACCAGTATTTCAACTTAATTTCTGGGTAGAATAAGACTCGACATGTATGCATTTTATTTTTATTTTTAATTCGTTATTTTTAATTGTTGACATGTTTGATTATCTTTAGTAAGTAGGAAACTGAGTAGTTTGTAAAAAAAATGAAATTAGTGCATGCTCTTAATTATAAATTTGCCGATCTGTTTGTATAAATTGGCCAATCCGACTTATCTGTCTAATGTTTGTACGCTGAAAAGCAGAATCTAGCGATCTTACCTACAACCTAACATCAAATGCATTTTGTATTGTACATAGATTCATAAACAAATAAATGATTTATGATTAATGAAAAAATAAGGCTAATTTTGCCTCAGCGTTGGGTTATTTAATATATTGATGGCAATAAAAAAGTATTGTGATTAAGTATAGTTTAGGAGAAAAATGGTGGTAAATACGAAAACAGAGAGTACCTACTTTTAAAATTTCTATTTACTTTAAATTATTTTTTAAAAAGCGAAGTTTAAACTATTTATTTGATGTAGAAATAAATCATTTTATCTTCGCTTTTGAAAAAAACAATTGAAAATAGCAAAGTAGAGTTTGCAAAGTCGGTACTCTCTGTTTTCGTATTAATTTGAAAGGTAATGTATTAATTTACAAGTGCGCTAGCTCCCACCCTAGGAAGGAATACCTACCTGTGTGTTGTGGGTATCTAGCCTTTTTCGAACATTCTGACCGTCAACTAACACAAATTGTGAGGTATTTTTTCCAATGTCTGTTCTGGTTTTGTTTTAGTAAACACGTTTAAAATTAGCGTGATTCGGGCCCTGAACGAGTATACAAAATAAAATCCGTCGGATGTACGTAAATATATTAGAGGTAGACTTCATTTATCTAATTGAAAAATTGGACGTGAGTGCATAACGTCCCGTGGAGCTGTGCCTCGTGAAATGCTTCAGTGACGCTCTATTACTCACTCTTCAAGTACCTACCGAACATTATAATACTAACTGATACTCCTAGTAAAAGTACCTAGTAGTTCTAGTACAACAAGTTATTTTTCCATAAAAAAGTGCTGTACTTTTTATAGCATTTTGGTGATTTGGTTACAAAAATGTTCATAGAAATAGTGATTTTTATTATAACTTCTATCCTCACGTATTACATTTACGTGAACAAAAAGATTCAGTACCATTTCGAGAAGAATGGAGTAAGGTATGTGCGTGGAGTGCCTATTTTCGGCAATGTGTTCTACAGTACGTTTTTGAAGAAGTCGGTGGTTGATGACATTGATGTCGTTTACAAGGCTTTTCCGGAAGACAGGTAAGAGTAATATTATTTATTTTAAAATAACCAAACAAGTTACTTTCAAGGCTTTTTTTACCCAAAGTCTAAAACGGGACCCTATTACCACAGATAAAAGAATACTATACTAGTACAGATACCTCATGCCATACAATAAAACGTGACCGCCATAACTCGGGCTATTCTGCGGGCTATTTTGGTTGCCTTACCTGGGTGCTAGATGCCGCTAGCAGGGAAATGATAGCTAGAGCCACCTAGCTCCTGCAACTGTAATTACCGCGTAAAACGCGCACACACTCAATAGATGGCGTTTGTGAAAAAAACTTAGACACGGACACAGGGTGATTGGAAGATGAGTGCAAAGCTGTAAGGCAAAACTAGTCTTTTCAAGATATAAAACATCAGCCTCGAGTTTGGACTGAAGATCGACCGCAGCAAAACGAAAGTTATGATTGTTGACCGTATCAATAACAACTTGCCGGAAGTCAAGCAAATCGCAAACTGTGATGTGGTTCAATCATACATTTACCTCGGATCTTTAATCACAAACAATGGTGGATGCGTTGACGAAATCAAGCGGCGTATGGCGATTTCGAGGTCCGCCATGGATAAGCTGAGGAAGATATGGAAAAATCGTAGCATAACGAAATCTACTAAGATCCGTCTCGTTAGAGCGTTGGTGTTTCCCATATTCCTCTATGCTGCAGAAACATGGACTCTTAGGGAGAGCGAGAAAAAGAGCATAGATGCTCTTGAGATGTGGTGCTGGAGAAGAATGCTTGGGGTTTCGTGGACTGAGTTTCGTACCAATCAGTCCATACTCCAAGAACTCGGCATCATGCAGCAACTATCAGCTAAAAAAAACAAAGATTTAGAGAATCAGGTTTTTGACACTTACCTAGTTAAAAAAACGGATGGTGCTTTTTTGAAACCTTTTTGAAAACACGCTTGCTATATAGCAAGCGTGTTTTCAAAAAGGTTTTTTTTGTTTTATTAATTTGTAATATATCCGCGTAAATGATACCTCAAATAAAAGAGTATGAATATTCATACTCTTTTATTTGAGGTATCATTTACGCGGATATATTACAAATTAATAAAATTGGGACCTAAAAACCAGATTGAGGGAGAAAATTTAAAATTTTAGGCATTCTTATAAAACAACATATTAATTCAATTTATTAATTTATTGGTGCTCAAAATGATTGCCACGATTCCCAACAACACAAGCAAGAGCCCGTCGTCTCACTTCGGTTGTAGTTACTTTCAACATCATCTCCAGCTTCATCGTTTCAGACGCTGAATTCATTCTTTCTTTTCATGTACCTATTCAAAAAAATTTGAACTAAAAAGCACCATTTGTTTTTTTTAACTAAGTTTCCAAAAACCTGATTCTTTAAATCTTTTAATTTTTTTGTGAACTAAAGTGTCTGTACTGAAAATGTCTGATGACACCGATGCTTAGACCATGTATTCTTAGATTGCTTACACATTACTTAAATTACAAAATAAAATAAAAGAAAACATTAATCAATAAAACTGGCAATTATTAGCAATGAACTGAAAATTTCTGGGTATTACGAAAAAAAATAGGTAAAAAAGAAATAGTCGGACTTCGTCTTATAACTATTATGGCTGAAATAGTTCTAAATTGTCTAGACAACCCTCCCCTTACAGCTTTGCACCCATCTTCCCATCACCCTGTATGACGATTATGATTTTTCAAACTCAACAGATGACCCGCTCGTGACTTCGTCCGCGCGTAGTCAGAATACTTTCCCGGCGTGCAGAAAACAACTTTAACATTAACAACCACACCGTGACATGACTTTTGAAACGAACGAACATTCAAGTATTTCAATTTAGGAGTCCCACTCCTGAAAATATTTTAATCCCAACAACTACCTATACCGTGAAACTATATTTTACGTCGAAATACGCTAAAATATGGTTTGTAAAAAAATACACTGCCATATTTCGTTCCCGTGGCATTTTTCGTATATTGCAATTTTTTTATGTTTGTTAATTTTATTTGAGGAAAATACCTACCTATGAACCAGTTACGAAACGCCGGTTTCTTTGACGGCCGAAGCGGAAATTACAAGTAACTATCTACTGCTAACGCTTTCCGAAATACAGAGCATTTTTGTATTACGTTAGAATCATTTGGCTTATGAATTTTCAAAATTCCTTTCTTAGTTACAACCCTTCGCATCAAGACAAACACACCCTCCAACTTTCAAGTCTCTACGCGGTTTAAGCTGTGCGTTGGCACTCGGTCAGTCAGTCATTCAGGACATTGTCTTTTATATATATATATATTCGTCTTTGGACACAATGATATCAAATGATGTCTGATATTTTATTTGAAAATAATAGAATAAAAAGGAAATACTAGTTTTCTCATTCATTTCGGTCATGACGTCATAGGCGTGTCACCTGTTTTTTTTTTTAAATAACGCCATCTATCAAGTCAGTTCTACCTGTGGTACTACAAACAAACTGGTGTCATCATCAATTTAGTTCAAATTATTACCCTCAGAAAAAAGACAAAATTCAATGTTTGTAAAAATTATTAAACTTGATTACAGATACATTTATTTAATTTTCCCGTGTTGTGGGTATTTTTGGATATAAAAAAATATTTTTTCAAGACCTAATATTGTTTTTATACATACTTCAATACCAAATCTATACCTGTAACGCCATCTATTGAACTTTAATAGAACAATATATTTTTCCTATGGGATGAGACCCCGTGCTATTACTAAGACTTCGCTGTCCGTCTGTCCGCCAGTCACCAGGCTGTATCTCATGAAACGTGATAGTTAGACAGTTGAAATTTTCTGTTGCTGCTATAACAAGAAGTACTAAAAAACAGAATTAAATAAATATTTAAGGGGGCTCACATACAACAAACATGTTTTTTTTGCCGTTTTTGTAGATAATGGTACGAAAAGGGACCCTTCGTGCACGATTCCAACTCGCACTTGGCCGGTTTTTAATTTTGGGGCCCTGATGATTTATGAGATCATGATTATCCTAAAAAATAGTAACTTGTTTGGTTCCGATTTTTTGTTTGGTTCCGTTCCAAAATACTAAATATCTGTAGGTACTCAGAAAAACTGAACCGGTTCCCTCTCGTGAACCGTTTGGCTCTTTGTTCAAGGTATGTCGGCTTCGTTGAAGGCACTACTCCCATCATCATGATCCGCGACCCTGAGCTGATCAAGGCGATTACAGTCAAGGATTTCGACCACTTCGTGAACCACAAGCCATTTCTTATTGAAGATACTGAACCGTTGTTTGGAGGCACCTTGTTGATGATGAAAGGTAAAGAACACAGAAAAGGGAGAATAATGAACCTTCCAATATCTACAGTGAGCTGCGTAAAGTGAGTGAAGTGGCATTTTTTTTTATGCTACTTGAATGACGGAACAAGCAGATGGCCCACCTGATGTTAAGCGGTAACAGAGGTTCTGTTGCCTATGAGCAGTGCATTACCTCATAGGTCAACTTCACCTAGGACGCCCCCTATGTGGCATTGCACTGCGCCCGCTACCCTGAGACTGAAAAGTCTCACGTGCCTGTAATTTCACCGGCACCCTTACCCTTCAAACCGGAACACAGCAAAGGGAGCACTACTGCTTTGCGGCAGAAATAGGTATGATGGTAGTAATTCCCCGGACGAACTCTTTCACAAAAAAGCTCTACTACTACTAAAAAGCTCTACTACTACTATACCGCATAAACCATACCGCGGGTAACCAATAGTTTTGGAGTTTTTAATTTTAGAAAATTGCATAAAATCGCTAATGTGGGTTATTTCACTATTTTGGCATTAGAATGACCTGATAGTATCAAATAGTACAGTTTTTTTTTTTTTTTATATTAACTTGCAATGTATGTCATAGTCATAGTCACAGTAATTTATTAATAACAAAAACGGTTACAAGTCAAATATACATAAATCGTACATAAGTAGATCACAAAAATTTACATCACAATACATTATAACAATTTGAAATTTAATATGTCAATACCATTACATTTAATAATCGTATAAAAAAATTATAATTAGTGTAAAAGTTATAATAATGGGTGGAAATGTATGTATGTCCGGGTGGAATATGTATCGGGTGGAAACTTGCAACTGAATTTAAAACAGTTATCCTCAACCGATTGAGCTGAAATTTGGCATAGGTACCTGTCAAGTTCCGATGACAGTACAATATGATGGTGACAGCGAGCTGATTTGATGATGTAGACGGAAGACGGAACTCTTCGAGGGATAATAGTAGACGGTTCGTGTTTAGGCTCATTTTGATCAGCACACGCTTGCGATCACAAATTTTATAAAAGCTTGTATTATATATATATTTCATTTATTTATTAAATCAATAAGGATCATTGGGTTAGTAAAATACATTGTCTATCTACACTACGGTTAGTAAGAATAATTACAATTGAATACTACAAACTAACATTGAAAATATGACATCATCATCATCCACCTGTGGAAGTCCACTGCTGGACATAACAAATCATTTAATTATTTAAGCAACAACACAGGTTAAATTTAATAAAAACAAATTACAAAAAAAAAAAAAAAAAAAAATGACAATACATGTCATGTCACAAAATTATTAAAATGCTGTAAAAACAGTCCACGCGCCCCTCAGCAAACATCCCTGAAGCGCTACAGAACCGAAGCAGCCCCATCAGCACTCTGAACGCATTATTGTACTGCACACGAAGGGCGCTGTACTGTTTTCGCGTATGATTCACCCACAGGCTGCATGTGTAAAAACTCGAACAGTAAGCCCAAAAATATTTATTGACAAATATATTTTTCACTCAAAACTTATTACAGTTCAGCAAAAAAATCGACTAATCTACTCCTATGGACTGTTGCTGGCGGCATATAATAAATAATAGAACAAGTATTATTTATTATCTGGCGGTGCCCTGATTCAGTACCTACCTCAATTCGGCTCAATGGCCGAATGGGTATATCTTACTCTTGTTTCATCGATTGGGTACAAAGTAGATTAAGATAAAGATAAAGGATAAGTTTATTTCACTTAGAATAGGTACAACGACAACAAAAGATAATTAGAGATTAATTATTTTATAAAAACGGGAAATTTTCACGTACCGTCAAATCGATTTAAGCACCGACATGAGTACCGCGGGTGGAGTGCGTCGCGTTCACTCACCTTGAAAAAGACTCTCGAAACGGGTCGAAACAATGTCGGTCCTTACATCGATTTAACGGTACGTGAAAATTTCCCGTTTTTATAAAATAATTGATATGATTCACGAAAGTTTTTATAGTAATAATTAAAGATGTTCGTAAGTATATGAAAATAAGAGAACTTTGCCTTCCGTGCTAGTTAAAAAACTGTGTTACGGCAAGGTAATCGTCGTCGTTTCGTATGAGGTAGTGCTGGCCTCTGGTGTCAGAGTTTGTCAAGCCGCCCGAGGGCCTCTGACATGGCTTATCGACTGCTAATAATCAATAACAGCCGGGACCGGTGCCCTCCGAAGCACAGAGCGATGGAAATCCGCACATAACTTAGAAAAGTCATTGGTGCGGAGCCTAGGATCGAACCCGGTATCGTTGGATTCTGAGTTGCACTATTGAACCGTTAGGCTACCATCGCTCTCAACTCTCAAGGCAAGGTAATGCTTCTCACCCTATATACGAGTAGAATGGTCCATAATAGACCTTTAGCCGAAGCTAAAGTTTTAATCTTTCTAAGATTAAGTTTTTTTTTATCTTTAGTTAGAGTATATTTTGCCGAACAACAGCCGAATCGAGTAGACTCGCATCGGGGGTAGATATAATATATATATATAATATATATATATAATATATATATATAATATATGTCCTCTATTATACGAGTACTAGCTGACCCGCTCGCGACTTCGTCGACGCGTAGACTTTCATACAAACTTGAACACCCTTTTTCAACCCTTTAGGGTGCAAATTTTCAAAAATCGTTTCTTAGTGCGCGCTTGCAACCCTCTACGAAAGCTTGTGCCAAATTTCAGACCTCTCGGCCCATTAGTTTTCGAGATTTCGTGATGAGTGGTCAGTGAGTGAGTGAGTGTGTGGACTTCTCTTTTATATATATAGATTGGGACAGGATGGTCACACAAGAACGTGTCGTGGTAATTAAATGACATAACATGAGCTTAACTTTTCAGATGAAAGATGGCGTGACATGCGGACTACCCTCAGTCCAGCATTCACCGGCTCCAAAATGAGACACATGATGCCTTTCATGGTGGAAATCAGCGAACACTTCGTGGAGTATTTGAAAGGTGAGCTGAACTATTGACCACTGTATTTTATTTTATTTTTATTTTATTTTATTGAGGTAAACCAACAGCGTTACAATATATATAGTCCAAAATAATAAAATACACAACAATAAGGCCAAAAAAGGGATACATAAATATTAAAAAAAAAGGATACTTACAAAAATGCTTATGCTAATTTTAAGCAAGGAAAAATATGACTAAGTGAAATTATAATAATATAATAACGATAAATAATATAACTAAAATTAAATTAAAAATAAACGAGATGTTTCGTTATTTTTTGTAAAGTAAGACGAATGCTTTTATTGGCACAGATAAAAGAATACTATACTATTATTGGTTAGACTGTAAAATATTTTACCGTCAGACCTCCCTCTGCTAGAAGCATCTAGGACTGAAGTTTTTTTGTAGAAGAATATCTCAAAACGATCTGTTATAAAATTAGTGATCGGAACCGTGAGCTGATAAAAATGAACCCAAACACTGACAAACTATAATCCCAAGGCTACAGTGAATAGATAGATGCCTTCTGGACCTTTGTGCAAGACTTAAAAGCTTACTATCTACCTTCTTGGACGATGTGTACTATAGAGTTTCATCAAAAAAATAACAACAAACAAGAAAACTAAAATAAAAAATAAAACAATATATTTTCGGCTTGTTTTGTTCGAACTTAATCGTATCTGAACTGTATAATAGTATCACCATAATTATACCGTATAGTATCGTATAACCGTAAAACACATAAACTTTTCAAAAAAGTGAGTAATTCTATAGGTGCTATAACAAACACTAAAAATAAAATCAAATCAAATACGTTAAGAAGGTCCCCATACAATGAACTTTTGTAATGGCTGTATTGTAGTAGTAGAGCTTTTTTGTGAAAGAGTTCGTCCGGGGAAGTACTACCACCATGCCTTTTTCTGCCGCAAAGCAGTAGTGCTCACATTGCTGTGTTCCGGTTTGAAGGGTAAGGGTGCCGGTGAAATTACAGGCACATTAGACTTTACATCTTTATGTCTCAGGGTGGCGGGCGCAGTGCAATGCCACATAGGGCGCGTCCTGGGTGGACGTGACCTGGACGTGACCTATGAGGTAATGCACTGTTCATAGGCAGAGGTTACTGCTTAACATCAGGTGGGCCATCGGCTTGTTCCGCAATTAAAGTGGTAAACAAAAGAAAAAAAAAAAACAACTTCTGAACCGAATGTGTTAAATCATGTACGCTGGTACGGAACACGTCGTATTTAAAAAAAGTGAGTAAAGCTATAACAATAGTAACAGTAAAATAAAGTCAAATAAAGGAGGCCCCCATACAATAAACTTTTGTTTTTATAATGGCTTTATCCTTTGAATCTTAATGTGTTAAATCTTAAAAAATAGTACAGAACACTTCGTGTGCGTGTGTGACTGGCACTAGGCCAGGTTTTGAATGTTTATTATGTTGCTTGAATAATCAGAATAATCAATTTATTGGTAAATAAGTTTTTACACGTTAGTCAGGAATGAGGGGTTTTCACAACCGTTTTACATCATGTTCATAGCCTTGAAAATAGATGGCGCCAGCTCTGTACAAGCTAAAGTAGCTCTGTCAAAATAAAGTGAAATGTCAACGTCAACAACGTAGTGATATATTTTCTTTATATTCACACAAAAGCACAGACAATTCATTTGTTATTTTGACAAGTAGGTATACCTACTTGAGTCAGAGCCATCTATCGAGCCAAACTTTTTTTTTTAATTCGTTAATGAAAAGCCCTCATTGCTTTTTTGGCCTAGTCCAGATCATGTGTCAGAAGACACTGATGTGGACGACCTGATGCGTCGCTACACGAGTGACGTCATCGCCTCCGCCGGCTTCGGGCTCCAAGTGAACTCCTTGAAGGACAGACAGAACGAGTTCTTCAGAACTGGTCAGGAGCTGTTCCAGCTGACCTCGTTACAACGGGCTTATCTCTTCCTCTCTGCGCAGTTTCCTAATATTGCAAAGGTAAATACTAGGTACTTACAATGAATGCTGTGTCCATATTTTGCTTGCGAGGTGCATAACCTCCATGAAATAAGTAAGTTTGTGCACATCATAACAATAGTAGATTTATACGAATAAATTTTTTTTTTTTTTTTTTTTTTTTTTTTTATGGGAATAAAGCTGTGTCTAACGTCACGGGCGGCATATTGAACCCTGAGCGTAACGAGGGACTCTAGTAGTCTTGAGTAAAGCGAGGATTTCAAGCTGCCCAAGACAAAAACAGGCTTTATTCCAGAGAAGTATACTCTACTTTTCACACCTTCTGCGAACCAATTAAAATTCACTGAAAATCACAGCACCAAACACCGTTGTTTCACATTCTTAGTAAACGCATCTTTTTTTTTTAGGTGTGTACTTATGTTGGCCATTTCTATTTTCAAACAAACCTACAATGCCATAATGGGCATTTTTTTACTCGGGGTTTCCACGAGTTTCCATACGTATTTGACGTTCCAAATTCAAATCACTTTATTCCCTAGGGAGCTTCATCTTTATATCCCTAAAGATATAATGCTTTACTATACGTTGAGGTTGCATGTTTATGTAATTGGACATTGTCGAGCAGGTGGTGTGAAAAGCAATTTGTTGATTGTTTGATTTGAACGGTATGAGATAGGTAGGATAGGAAGGTTCTGTTTTTCTTGAACAGTCTATAAAGCGATCGTGAGCCATACTGAAGATTTCTGTAACTGGCCACTGAGCATGTAATCACTAAGTTTTAAACTGGCCATATGTAAAAAAAAACAAGTTTGAAAATGGAACTCTGTAGGAGTAATTTACGTTCTAGTTTGTGTGATCGTCATTTGTTTTTTTAATTGTGGCATCATTTTCGTAATTGTGTGATGGCATGGTAATGGATTTTTCTCAAACATGCTTGGATCTCCATACCTTACCTAAGTCCTTAACCTTGCCTAGGCTGGCAAAGTATCTATGAAAACTCATACCTATCGTACGAGGGGAATTCCACTATGAGCATGACCTGTCAATGTTCATGTTAATTCAAATATGGAACGAGTTTTCATAAAGCTAAAGGTGAACGCGTGTTGGTACGCGCCAAACACGTCGAATAAGCTACAATCGACGGAGTTTCTAGAGGCCTCGCACATCGACAAGATTTTTATGAATTTTTACGGCGATTTGTCGCGTTGGGCAATCATTGGTGATCAAGGTTTCACTACATTAAGGTGTATGCTCACGATTACGGCGCGAAATTCATTTTTTTTGGTGTTTTTTGCTCATTACAGCTCATGAAAACTTTTTCAGATAGTGAAAGTTGTTTTCACGAGTACTAGGAGACTTAACACACATGTTTTAATTGATAGTATCTCATAAATATCATCAGTTTAGCTACGATACCCCTAAACACATATTTACAGTGTTGTTTTTTTGTTCAGGGATATCGTAGCTAAACTGATGATACTTATGAGAAAAAACATAACATAAAAACAACTAACTAACTAAAACTACTAAACTAACTACTTAAAACATATAAATGTGTTAAGTCTCCTAGTTCTCGCGAACTCAACTTTTGCTATCTCAAGAAGTGATCATGAGCGGTAATGAGCAAAAAACACCAAAAAAAATTACTTTCGCGCCACAATCCACCTAAAAACGTACCGGTTGTAAAAAACCGTACTAGATTTTAGATTTTAGTATGGTTGTATTATGGTTGGATAATTATAATGTAATTTATGATAGTTATTAAATGCCATCGTAAACCGCAGCAGCCACTATGCGCTCGCATGTGCGACCACGGGAGACCAGAGGGGTAAGTCTGAGTTTTACAAACACCATCGTAACGGTGAACGTAACACGATCGTACGTGTATAACATAATAACTAGCTATTAACCTGTGCCAAAAACGTCACAGATTAATGGCTAGTTACTACGCAATACACGTACACTCGCCGTTACGATCATCGTTACGATGGTGTGTGTAAACTCGGACTAGCCCCTCAGCACTATGGCACAGAATAAATAATATTACACGCTATGGCACTAACTCTGCCATAGCACATGCTGAGCGGTTGCTTTTTTTGGAACCGATTTTTTACAAGCCTATTTTCGATATTATTCTGTTTATGTGGTTACAAAATAAATATATTTTTATGTTTATATTTATCTTTAGAGCACAATTCCAAATCCCTATGGTTGCATGAAGAAAACACGTTAGTAGTAGTAGAGCTTTTTTGTGAAAGAGTTCGTCCGGGGAAGTACTACCACCATACCTATTTCTGCCGCAAAGCAGTAGTGCTCGCATTGCTGTGTTCCGGTCTGAAGGGTCCGGGTTCCGGTGCCGGTGAAATTACAGGCACATGAGACTTTTCATCTTCATGTCTCAAGGTAGCGGGCACAGTGCAATGCTACATAGGATGCGTCCTAGGTGGACGTGACCTATGAGGTAATGCATTGTTAAAGGCAGAAGTTACCGCTTAACATCAGGTGGGCCATCTGCATGTTCCGTCATTTAAGTAGCTAAAAAAAAAAAAGTTGTGCCGACTCCTCTATTAGTGGGATAAGGTAAGGATAAGGTCAAGCAGTAGTAGTAGTAGTAGTAGTAGTAGAGCTTTTTTGTAGTAGTAGTAGAGCTTTTTTGTAGTAGTAGTAGAGCTTTTTTGTAGTAGTAGTAGAGCTTTTTTGTAGTAGTAGTAGAGCTTTTTTGTAGTAGTAGTAGAGCTTTTTTTTAGTAGTAGTAGAGCTTTTTTGTAGTAGTAGTAGTAGAGCTTTTTTTTAGTAGTAGTAGAGTTTTTTTGTGGAAGAGTTCGTCTTGGGAAGTACTACCACCATACCTATTTCTGCCGCAAAGCAGTAGTGCTCGCATTGCTGTGTTCCGGTTTGAAGGGTAAGGGTGGTGGCGGGCGCAGTGCAATGCCACATAGGGCGCGTCCTAGGTGGACGTGACCTATGAGGTAATGCACTGTTCATAGGCAGAGGTTACCGCTTAACATCAGGTGGGCCATCTGCTTGTTCCGTCATTCAGTAGTTTAAAAAAAAAAAAAAAAAAAAAGCAAATAATGAATATGGTGGTTTTTTATTATTTTTTATTAAATACTTTTTGTATGTGTTATAGAGTCTGGCATGCCAAATGATACCGGACAAGACTACGAACTTCTTTAAGAACATCGTGACGAGTACGATCGAGTACAGGCTCAAACACAACATCAAGAGGCCAGACATGATCCAAATGTTGATGGAAGCTTCCAAAGGTATCGAAAAAATAGTATTACATTGAGCAATTTAGAGCCGTTGAGCGTGCGCCGAGATATTGGCGCGCTTAGCGTCTTATATAAGATTTTTAACGGGGAATGCTCTGAGGAGCTGTTTGAACTAATCCCAGCTTCGCACTTTTATAACCGCACATCCCGCCATCGTGAGCGAGCTCACCCGCACATTTTGGATGCGTTGAGGTCTCGCACTAGTGCGTTTCACGCGCTCAGTTCTCCCGCGCACCTGCAAGGCGTGGAATGAGCTCCCGTTGGATGTCATCCCACAGGGCTACAATATAGGTAAATTCAAGACAAATATCAATATGGCTCTTAATGTTAGGCAACGCGTTTGCAATACCGTGGGTGTTGCAGATGTTGTCTCTCGCGCAAACTATTCAGCTTAGTTTTTTTTTAATTAGAAACCTCAATATTATTTTTGAAGACCATAGAAACCCACACGTATGAGATTGATGAAAAAAAAAGAGTTTCAGTTCTAAGTGTGGGAAACCCCCAAAATTTATTGTTTTTTTTTTTATTTTTGTGAGAAAAGCTTAATGCGGTTCACAGAATACATCTACTTACCAAGTTTCAACAGCATAGTTCTTATAGTTTCGGAAAAAAGTGGCTGTGACATACGGACGGACAGACAGACAGACAGACATGACGAATCCATAAGGGTTCCGTATTTTGCCATTTGGCTAAGGAACCCTAAAAAGGGCTGCTTTCATTAGGATAAAATCCTTAAAATTAACAATCTGAATATAAAATATATAAGCACGGGTTTAGAAACTCATAAACATAATTGGTACAGTTTTCGTAACCGAAAATGTTGCTGAATTTGTAATATTAATTTTCTAGTTTGAGTCAGACACTCCCTGGATTTTATGGATTCCTAAACTTATGTCCCGTAAGGATTAACTTTGGTAATTGCTAGTAGTGGTTGTAATTAAAGTGGAAAACTAGGTCGTCGCTTAGGTACCTAAGTTTAGGTAAATTTAATATTAGTTTTCAACAATCTGATTTACGTTTTGTAATTTATTAAACCAACTTTGTTGTTTTCATTTGTTTTAGGAACCCTTAGAAATACTGATAATTCGGACAAAGGGGATGTTGGGTTTGCGACTACACTAGAAGTTCTCATACCCCGAGAAAACAATAAAAGTAAATACCTACCTATTTTTAAACTTAGGACTGCATCACGAAAACCATATTTTTTTGTTTTTTTTTAACTACGTATATGACGGAACATGCAGATGGCCCACCTGATGTTAAGCGTTAACCTCTTCCTTTAACAATGCACTATCTCATAGGTCACGTCCACCCAGGACGCGCCCTATGTGGCATTACACTGCGCCCGCCACCCTGAGACATAAAGATGAAAAGTCACATGTGCCTTTAATTTCACCGGCACCTATATACCCTTTAAACCGGAACACAGCAATGCGAGCACTACTGTTTTGCGGCAGAAATAGGTAATTCTTCCCCGCGTGGACGAACTGTAAACTAAGTCTGTGGGACGAACTCTTTCAAAAAAAAAGCTCTTCTACTACTACACGGTTTTTTTTTTTTATTTTTTTATACAGATAATGATAATATTATAGAGATTGTTGATCTGTACGCACACCCATAATAATTTGATGAATTTTGCCCTGTATTCATGTTGAAAATCCACATTACTGTTTAAATTGGCCATTAAGGACAATTATTAGTTCGTATGGGAAGCAGGATTTTCAGGAATAATTAATTAAATTGAATTATGCCTGCTAGAAGTTTTATTTTATTTTATTCAACTTAGAATGTCAGAACAAGCAGATGGCCCATCTGATGTTAAGCGGTACCCTCTGCCTATGAACAGTGCATTCTTCTATAGGTCACGTCCACCTAGGACGCGCCCTATGTGGCATTGCACTGCGCCCGCCACCCTGAGGCATAAAGATGAAAAGTTTAATGTGCCTGTAATTTCAATCAAACAACAAACAGCAAACTGATCTGAAGATCGAGGCACCAGAACTCCTCAAAGGACTTGTAGGATAATGTCTGCGTTTGGTATCATGCTGATCAGTTTGGCGTTCAAGTTGGTTTTCGGGTCAGCCAAACAAAAGAGAAACAAAACGCATATATATATATGTTACTAGCGACTCGTCCCGGCTTCGCACGGGTAGTTTCAGGATGAAAAACAGCCCCCCCTCCTATCCCCCCCCCCCCTGGTAGCCTATGTCACTCAGGGTGAAGGTATCTTTCCAATAGTGAAAGAATTTTTGAAAACGGCACAGTAGTTTTTGAGTTTAATCATTACAAACATACACTCACACAAAATACAAATCTTTCCTGTTTACAATATTAGTGTAGAATGATAATGGTGTGTCCGGCCTAAGAATAGACCCTGCGTCTCCTCTCGTGGATGTAAAAGCTGACTAAGGGATTACACAGACTTGTTCATAAGATTCGTTGGTATAAGAATTGTCCTGGCTGCTAGGTTATTATGGAATGTGTTATACTGGAAGAAAGCGTTTGCCGAGTCATTCGTGGGAAGCAATGACGGCGAAGAGCTCATCACTTGTCACGTCTGTATTCCACGATAGTGCAACCCACTGTGAAAAGGGGCCCATTGAGGCTCTGCGTACCCCTTCGGGGAAAAAGGCTTGTGTCTATATAAGTATGTATGTATATTTTAAAACATGCTTTTATAATATTAGTGATCGGAACCGTGTGCTGATCAGAACACGTCCAGTCTAATATTATCCATCGAGGAGTTACATTGTCCACCTTCTGTTTCCATCAAAATATTAGCTCGATCAGCAACAATTCTGTCAAGTTTTATCTGTCCATTGCTGCTTAATTATTGAACATATTTGAAGGACTAGAGTGTGAACTGGCAGTGTATCAAACTCATATGGTTAAATTTTTCAAGATGCCATATTTTGGCGTTGATAGTGTTTGGAATGCTAAGTCCAACGTAGAGTTATTAGATATTATTATTCTATTTTTTGCAGTTTTAATAAAAGTTTTTTTTTTTTTAACTTTGATAGACCTTTGTTTGACCACGATTTCACCTGTTGGAAAGTGACGATGTGGTCGAAGATGGAGCACAAAGGTCTAGAAGGCACCTATTCACTCTAGCCTTGAAGAGACCCAGATTATAGTTTTCAGGAAAGACAGACAAAGTTAAAATGCAAAGGAGGTGGGCAACCACTGACCCAGGTCAAAAATAATGAACCGTTCGTGGAAGTAATTAGTGCAGTTCTGAATGTTGTTTTTTGTCCAATTTATCTAAGGAACTTGTATATTTTTAGATGTTGGGAAGCAAAAGTTGTATTTCTAAATAATTAGTATGAACTCGTTGCATTTGCGTGAAACAAAACGCAACAAGCTTCATTACTTTCCCACAACTTCTACGCAAGAAATTAAATTAGCTTTTTTATCATCTTAAAATATAATTTATCAATAACCAAATGTATCTCAACTGTACGTTACGTTAGTTAAAAAATTTGGGTCAAACAAAGTAATGGAAGTTGCCCATGTTCTTTAAAAAAGTTTGCTTGTTACAGAATGGACAGAAGATGAACTCACTTCCCAAGTGTTCATATTCTTTATCGCCGGGTTCGACAGTTCAGCTACCACACTAGTCATGAGCGTCCACGAGCTGGCTTTGAACCCCGCTGTCCAGGATACATTGTACCAGGAGGTCAGAACATTCAAGGAGACTTACGGCCAACTGACTTACGAAAATGTGAACAGTATGAAGTACTTGGATGGTGTTATAAATGGTGAGGAAGAACGAGTGTAGGGTGCGTCTTAGGTGGACGTGACCTATGAGGTAATACACTGTTCATAGGCAGAGGGTACCGCTTAACATCAGTTGGGCCATCTGCTTGATCTGTCATACCAAGTAGTATACAAAAAAAACTCCTTATTCAACTGTTTTAACATTAGGTATTCGGTGGTTTGAGTTTATGTGACTCAATGTATAAAACTATTTTATAGAAATTTATTGCGTTTATTTGATACTATTGTCCGGCAGTGGCTTCGCTCGCAGTGTACCTAGATAAAAAGTAGACTATAGCTTAACTTATGTCATAATCTATTTCTATACCAAATTTCATCGAAATGGGTTTAGCCGTTTCGGCATGATTGAGTAAAAAACATCCAATCATCGTAACTTTGACATGCATGATATTAGTGTGAAATTCGTCATGTTTCAGCTTCTGTGATTTTTTAGCTTCTTTCTTTTAATAATCCTCATACATCTTTCCGCTTTCTGCAGCCATGGAAGCGGCAAATTATTCGAAACGTTAGGAATAGCAAAATCAAATGTACGTTGATGCTCACGCTTGTGGTGCGAAATTATTATTTTTTGGTGTTTTTTGCTCATTACAGCTCATGAACACTTCTTCAGATAATGAAAGCTGTTTCCGCGAGAACTAAGAGACCTTAACACACATGTTTTAATTGATAGTATCTCCTAAATATCATCAGTTTCACTACGATACCCATTTTTCAGTGTTTTTGTTTTTTTAGGAGGATCGTAGCTAAACTGTTGGTATTTATGAGATACTATCAATTAAAACATGTGTGTTAAGTCTCCTAGTTCTCGCGAAATCAACTTTTGCTATCTGAAGAAGCGTTCATGAGCTGTAATGAGCAAAAAACACCAGAAAATTTGAATTTCGCGCCACAAACTTGAGCATCCACCTTAAAATACACGATAAATCCGTTTAAGGTTTTTTCATAAATGTTTTATACTGACTAATATTCAACAAAGTATTTGTGTCACCATTGAACTGAAAATACATAAAGCAACATGGGTCAAATCCAACAAATTTATTTCCACGGATGCACATCCCGTTTCCATTCAATTGAGCCCAAATATCGCAGTCGAGTTCCGATGATAATAATTTAGGTATTCAGTTGCAGCTTTATGGATCTGTTTCACAAATTCACAATTCAGTTAATGCTCTTACCTTTGCAGAAAGTATGAGGAAATGGTCGCCCGCAATAGTATTAGACAGAATGTGTCAAAAAGCATATGATTTACCACCACCAAGAGAAGGCGGAAACTCATTCAAGGTAAATGTTCCTGAAAAATAATAAAAAAGCTGTCAAGACGGCATTTGAGCCGAAATCCCCATTAGATATCACCTTTAAAGGGAATTAAGATGACCTCTGTGACCTCTATAACTCGCGGTGGGTAAGTAGCCAGCTGAGATGCGAGAGGTTGTGGGTTCGATTCACGCTGCGACACAAATGTCTGCTCTGTATGACTTGCAAATATTTGTTCCGGGTCTGGGTTTTGTGGTACCATTTTACTGATACTTCTTGATACCCACCACGACACAGGGGATCCTAGTGTCGGATCAGGACTATGTGTGTCTGTTATGTGTTATGTTATATAAGTAGTAGTAGAGCTTTTTTGTGAAAGAGTTCGTCCGGGGAAGTACTACCACCATACCTATTTCTGCCGCAAAGCAGTAGTGCTCGCATTGCTGTGTTCCGGTTTGAAGGGTAAGGGTGCCGGTGAAATTACAGGCACATGAGACTTTTCATCTTTATGTCTCAGGGTGGCGGGCGCAGTGCAATGCCACATAGGTTGCGTCCTAGGTGGACGTGATCTATGAGGTAATGCACTGTTCATAGGCAGAGGTTACCGCTTAACATCATGTGGGCCTCACGCTTGATCCGTTATCCAAGTAGTATAAAAAAAATAAAAAAAATATATAAGTTAGGAAAACTTGTTGATAGGAAATTAGATTTTCAATAAAACTATAGCATTCATCTTTCTATGATATCGTTTCTCGAGAAGTGTGGACGCTGGAGCTTCAAACAGTTTCAAAGTCTTTTAAAATGCCAATTTACTCGGCTGAAAAACAAACTGATCAAGCAGGCAGGGCTAGTTTGCATGGACTCGTAAAAAGTGTTTTACGAGTTTCACAGTCGTGAAACAACTTTCTCAGACTATCTTAAAGTTCTTGCCTCGGTTCACAATAAGTTGGCGCATCCTGTATTCGCGTCATAAAGTTTACGTTTCGTTGTAAAAAGTAAATAAAAGACTGGCTCAACTGAGTAGTTTTCCAAATTATTTTAGAGCTCTACTTATATTTTAGGATCTTTGTAAAGTTTGGTATGTGTTGATGGATAAATTGGTCTCCTCCTCCTTGGTCCTATTGGTGAGATGCGAGAGGTTGTGAGTTCGATTCCGTTCTGGGGCAAATGTTTGTATGATCTGTAAATATATGTTCCGGACGTGGGTGTTGTGGTACCATGGTACTCGTAGTTCCTGATACCCACGTGTTGGATCAGGACTATATATAATTATGAGACTATTGGGTGTGTAACGGTCGAAATATAAAAAAAAAATTGGTTCCGAATCGTTTTACCTTTTATAAATTTTTGTTGTTTTGTGAGCGTCGTTTTCTGCTTAGTCCTACTTAGATCTTCTTTGTCAAAGACCAGTGCCACCGACTTATCTGTTCAGGTGGAAACAATTGGAACTAATGCTAATTACAATTTATGGGTACACAAAAATTACACTACATTTTATACTTTTATATTTTTATATATTTTTTTTATACTTTAATTTATTCTATAGTTCTACATGACTCTGTCCTGTAACTACCCATTTTTAAGAAAAGAAGATAACAAAAAGGCTCCATTAGCGATAAATTGGCGGAACTGTATAATCTCATATCGCGAGATCGGAGAGTCACGCCCAAACTTTTTTTTTGTCTTTTGAACTTAGATCATTTTCTGAGTATTAGCCATAGAGAAAAATGTTATGTAGTAGCATCAGACATAATGAATGAATGAATGAATGAAAATACTTTATTGCACACCTTACAAACTAGTTAAAAACAAGACATAACAATTAAACAAAAAAAACTAAATGTACAATGGGCGGTCTTATCGCTAAAGAGCGTTCTCTTCCTGACAACCTTTGGACATAATGATGCCCGGATTAGGTATGCGCGATTATCAACCGAATATTATAGAATGTCCGCTACATGTTTGTTCGTCCGGGGAAGTACTACCACCATACCTATTTAGTAGTAGTAGAGCTTTTTATTGAAAGAGTTCGTCTGGGGAAGTACTGCCACAATAACTATTTTTGTCTCAAAGCTGTAGTGCTCGGATTGCTGTGTTCCGGTTTGAAGGGTAAGGGTGCCGGTGAAATTACAGGCACATGAGACTTTTCATCTTTATGTCTCAGGGTGGCGGGCGCAGTGCAATGCCACATAGGGCGCATCCTAGGTGGTCGTGACCTATGAGGTAATGCACTGTTCATAGGCAGAGGTTACCGCTTAACATCAGGTGGGCCATTTGCTTGATCCATCATTCTAGTAGTATAAAAAAAAAAACATTACGGCTTTCTTTTCGCAGTTGAATCCAGGAGACATAGTCTACAACATCGTGAACTCGATCCACATGGACCCTCAATACTTCCCGGACCCACACACCTTCGACCCTGTCAGGTTCTCAGATGAGAACGAGCATAAGATCACACCCTTCTCCTTCATGCCGTTTGGAGCGGGGCCTAGGAATTGCATTGGTGAGCAATTCGTTCATATTTTGTGTATTATTTACCTAACTTTCATTTCATCATCAGGACAGGCTAATTTTCACCAACAAATCACGGTTCAATTACATCATTTAAGGTAATTGCTTCCGCTTGTGGCGCGAAATTCCATTTTTTTCGTATTTATTGCTCATCACAGCGCATCAACACTTCTTCAGCTAGCGAAAACTAATTTGCCGGTAATTATATGACCTAACACACAGCACATCATTAGGGTTAGGTTCGTGTCACCCCAGGTTCAATTCACCCCGAAAAAGATTACAAAATAGTTTCTATGCGCGAAATCAAATTCAGTACTGTCGCGGAAAAAAACGTTACAGTACTGTTAAGATAACTATTTACGTATACGTACACTACAAACATATCACATTATAAAAAAAAACTCTATAGGTAGGTTAGTGCCTATGAATGTGTCTGAAACAAAAACACTGTAAAAACCAATGAAGCACAATCGTAGATATTTATGTGATACTATAAATGAAAACTTGTGTCATATAATTACCGGCAAATCAGTTTTCGCTGTCTGAATAAGTGTTGATGAGCAAAGAACATGAAAAAATCATAATTTTGCGCTACAAGCGAAAGCAACCACCTTAATAATATGTCGTCCTTAAAAAACATTTTATAAGGAGGATATTAACGTCAGCAGAAGGATCAAAAATAGTGGCAGTCATCATTTTAAAATTACTAGTTAAATAAAATTAAAATAAAATTTTAATAAAATTAAAATATCTAAAATATAATCGACATATATTTTTATTAATACGAGTATTTTTTATTATTATTCTATACTACTACTATTAATGATGCTCGTGGTGTGTCCGGCCTAAGAATAGACCCCTCCGGCTCCTCCCGTGGATGTCGTAACAGCCGACTTAGGGATTACCCGGACTTGTTGATATGATTCGTGGTATAAGATTTGTCCTGGCTGCTGGCTTATTATGGAATGTGTTATTACTGCAAGAAAGCGTTAGCGGAGACAGTCGTGGGAAGCCATGGCGGCGATGAGCTCACCACTTGTCACGTCTATATCCCACGATGGTGCAACCCACTGTGCAAATAGGCCCATTAAGGCTCTGCATATCCCTTCTGAGAAAGAGGTGTGTGTCTATGTATGTATGTATGTATGTATGTATGTATGTATGTATGTATGTATGTATGTATGTATGTATGTATGTATGTATGTATGTATGTATGTATGTATGTATGTATGTATGCATGTATGTATGTATGTATGCATGTATGTATGTATGTATGTATATATGTATGTATGTATGTATGTATGTATGTATGTATGTATGACAAGTAGTTCTACCTGTGTGTTCATTTAATTTCGCCATTGTGACTCCATATACTTACTTAGCGAAAAAGGCGTGTGCCTATGTATGTATCCATCATCTAAAACGCAAAATATCAAAGAAGCATAAGACCTAAAACGCATTTTCATGTATACCTACTTACTTATTAGCTTTATAAATAAATCAACTCTAACTTTCTCTAATCGTAGAGAATAAGTGCTTACTAAAGTTTGTAACTGGAGCTGTGTAGTATTAATTAAACAAATGGGTTCATAATAATCTTGACACATAATTAATATCTTAAATCACTCACTTTCAGGTTCAAGATTCGCCCTTTTGGAGTTGAAGGTCTTATTGTACAATTTGATATTGAACTTCAAGATACTCAAATGTGAGAAGACGATGGATCCAATACGTTTGCAGCCAGCCGACTTCACTGTGAGAGCCCTAGGGGGCAGCTGGGTGCAGTTTGAACGGAGGAATTCAGCTTGAACGAGGCTTGGTAAAATAAGTGAGGTAAAACCAATGACAGTTTCAAAAGAGGCAGAAGAGTGACATACTTTCTGGGCTGGTCCCACTCAACTGAGTCTCCTGACACACCTATACTTTAGTCGCACTTGGAACATTGTCGAGAACGGTTGTGTTCTATAGTATAGACCTAAAACGCATCAAAATGCCTTCTTGAGTATTTTAAAAGTGTTTCAAGTACTCCGGGAAGAAAAATACATCTCATGGGAGTTACTTTCCACTCGTAAGAATGGTTGAAAACGTTATTTAGCTGAAAAATATAGACTCTGTTGATTAAATACCAACCACATTGCCATATTTGAGAGAGAGAGATAGACAATACCAGTCGGGGAGTTCCGAACCAGACATTCGTGCGACGCCGAGCCAGCCCGAGTCAACCGGAGCCCAAGTAGAATTACTGCTATGTTAGAGCGTCACTCGTCTTCCTCTTTTGAAACTGTCATTAGGTAAAACTATGGAGTGCACATGAATGTAGTAGTACATGGATTGAGTGCTAAAATAGCATAGAGTGTTCCTTCTTACTCCTATCCTAGAAGATAGCTTGCTATCCTATGTTAGAGAGAAACAAATGTTATTGTCACACGACAGTCGTTTTTCCGTTCCGTACCCTGAATTTTGGTATCATGCATATCCATCTCCCTAGATTGTTACCATGAATGTACTAGTAATTTGACATTTGGCCTGGAACGACTTACACAAATAAGAATAGATAGATTTATGCTTGTCTCATTCCAACACATGAATACATTCATATAAAAGAATGAGACTGGTATAATCGATACCGTTTCGTTTTTAGCCTTAGTTCCATGCTTTAGTTCTTATTCCGAGGGAGTGCATCAAAATAATTTGCCACACTGGCAAAATGAAGTGGAAAACCGTAAAAGAGTGCCACAAAATAGCCACATTGTATATTTATGCAGTAGGTTAGGTTAGGTTATATAGTTTATTTTAGGTACTAAGTGTGATTTCAATGAATAAACCTCTAAATAAGTATGTTTATTTCTACCCTAGAACTCTCTGCTTTCTACGATTATAATATACTAGTAATCGCTCGCGGCTTTGCTTGCGTTTTACCGATCAAAAAGTAGTTTATAACTCAATCCAGGGCCCTTATTCTCTATGACCATAGGACATTCTTAGCCAATAACGTGTGACATCACGACGTATTCTAGAAAGAAAAATAAACACATCCAAATCTCGTTGTAATTGTGTAACAAACATTCAAACATCGTAACATTGACATTTATGTTAAACGTGGGGTTATTTTTACTGTATTTCCCGGTGTACTGTATATCACTGTGTAGTTCCCGGTCTCGAATAGGGCCACCCCATCTCATCCCGTGGGTGTCGTAGAAGGCGACTAAGGGAGTATTGGAAACCTGTGCATCCTATCGCATTTTAGGTTCACCGTGCGGTGGCGGGTAAACCACCTACAAGCATTCCCAAGGAGGGTTGGTGTCAGGCAGGCGGCCGACTGTAAAAATCTAGCCTAAACCCTTTTGCAGTATGAAGAAAAAGACGTACCGCGCCGACCCCAAATAGTTTGGGAAAGGGGCAACACAATGATGATGAATTTTACTGTATTTTTTGCCTTAATTTGTAAGAAGATTTGTATTGAATAAAGTAACAACCTATGTTAAAGGTAAGTCTAAGTACGTAGGTAAGTAATGAACTCTAATTTTATAACCAAAAAATTAAACTCAATTCTGTGCAAAGCGTCCCACAAATAACCTTAATGGGGAGGGCACATTCAACTCAGAACACAGTTTCCCAGCTGAGTATCTAAAAGCCCTTGACTTTGCTCATATCATATTAAGACAAGACCGTAGTGACCTAGCAAAACCCCCGCTCCTTCTTACTTGAACTTGTTCAGTAAGAACTTGTAACTTTGATCAGGAGTTGGTCAAACCCACTTTTGTGATTTCCTCATTTTTGTGATTGGCTAGCAAGGAGTTTGTATTGTGATACTAACTATAAGGAGGTCGAACGCATAATGTATGAAGATGTTACTGGCCGCTTATGTAATGGCAGCAATGCACGCAGAAAAAAAACTGACATGTGTATCTTCCATAGACGTAGAATTTTCGCTACGCTTAGATCTATGGTATCTTATTTCTTCATGGAGGTATAATAGTAATGGAGTGAGTGCTAAAAATAGCATAGAGTGTTCCTTCTTACTCCTATCCTAGAAGATAGCTTGCTATCCTATGTTAGAGAGAAACAAATATATTGTCACACGACAGTCGTCTTTCCGTTCCGTACCCTGAATTTTGGTATCATGCATATACATCTCCCTAGATTGTTGCCATGAATGTACTAGTAATTTGACATTTGGCCTGGTACGACTACCACATATAAGAACAGATAGTTTTATGCTTGTCTCATTCCAACACATAAATACATTCATATAAAAGAATGAGACTGGTATAATCGCTAACGTTTTGTTTTTAGCCTTAGTTCCATGCCTTTAGTCCATCTTCCTAGTATTTCTTTTCATTCTTTCTTCGGTTTCGAACGTGGCCGAAGGGTCATTTTCACGCTATTATTCGCATACGTTGTATCTCTTTTAGATTTGTTGCTTTCGTTAACATCCAAGGTAAGTATATATCATATAGTTACAAGTAGGTAGGTAGGTACTCATGCCTATTTGTTTTTCTCATAGGTAGTGATGAAAAATAGTGTGTATCACTCGGGTCCAAAATATTTGTTTTCGGGTGGCGTATATTGAATTCCACGCTACGCTCAGGATTATAATTTAGGGGATGCTACGCTTTGCTCTGAATTCAAAATAATAATGCCCTCGAGCACAGATAAAATAACACTGTACCTCGAGGAACAATATATTACCTTGTACATCTGTTATTGGCTGGTTGGAAACACAGTACCTTCTTATAATTTATTTGTTGTGACAAACAAACACGCAAACAAATTCAAATTAACTAAAGGTAGTGAAAATGTTCTTTTCTCGTATTCTAAACACGACCCGTGGCAAACAGCGAATGTCTTAATATTTAATAAGCTTTCTCACTTTCAAATAAACGCTCATATTTTTTCATGTCTCCTTAGAACCACTTATCTTCGCTCTTCTTTTGTGAAAACAAAGGCTTTAAAATAAGCCTTGGTAGAGCATTTGTATGGCTTATGTTGGAATACCTACTTATGTACCTATATAAGAATTTGCTTAAAATTTTCCACTACAATGGAATCTAAACCAAAGTGCTGACACATCCTCAGAGCTCTGAATCTATAGCCGAAATACTTTTAAACCGTCTGTAGTTTGTATGACTAAGTAAAAAAATAAATAATAAATAATGCTGGACAGTTCACACAACATTGTCCAGCCCCAAGCTAAGCAGAGCTCGTGTTATGGGTACTAGACAACTGATATACTTAATACAATATATTACATAGATAGATATTTTTTATTATGTATAGAAAATACCCAGAACACTCTGAACAAATATCTGCAGATCACACAAATATTTGTTCCGAGGCGGGAATCGAACCCGCAACCTCCTGCGTCGCAGGCGAACCATCGCAAGCCGCGCCACAGAGGTCGTCTAAGTAAGTACCTTTAATTATTGTATAGTTATAGTTTATTAATTTATAACAGATTTTTGTTACATGTTAAGTGTTTACAAAGCATTTAGGTCATATATATATAGGAGCATACTGACAAATTTATACAAATACAGACATACAGAGAGATCTTGGAGTTTAAATCACATGCAACTTGAAATGGGATGAACATATTGTGGCGATTGTGAAAAGAGCAAACTCTATAATGTACATTATAAGGAAGCCTTTCACATGCATTAACAGGGAGTTGTTTATTAAACTTTACAAGGCATATCTGAGGCCATTATTAGAGCAGGCATTCCAGATTTGGAGCCCGTTAACCTTCTCGAACGAGTACAGCGTAGGGCTACAAAAATGGTGCCTAGTCTTAAAGAACTGGAGATGTGAAACAGATGTGTGAATAATATACAAGGTTTTATTGTTCGGGACTTTTGGCAGACGAATTCGCGGGCGCAACAGCTAGTATCATAATATAACTTTTGAAACTATCATGGTTATGTACTTAATTTTAACTAGAAACGGGATATTTACCATGATTTATGAGTTTTAAATGTTCCCGATATTTCGGCTCAGTGCATGCGCCATGATCACGGGAGAACTAACTAAAGTCTTTGCGAGTAGATGTTATTGGCAGATATATCGATCTACCCTCTTTCTCACTCTTTTATTACGAACGATACTCCTTACCATGGTAAATATCCCGTTTCTAGTGAAAATTAGTATCATAATGTCTAAAACAAAACATAGCAAACATTTTCTCTTAATTGGATAATACTAAAATAATTATGAACATTATACGTCTAATGAGTGAACTTAATATCAACAATCGTATTAAGTACCTACTTTATTTTGTCTTGAATTAAGTATCTTCAAAACAACCTTTATCAGTAAGATGTCTCCAATGTTGTTTATCTAAAAATACTCAGAATATATCGAGACATCTGACCACACGGTTTATTCAATATCCAATATCAATACCGATTATATCTAGAGAAATAATTTGATACGAGTAGAGATCATCTGGGAAAATATATATTGGGAAAAATGTTGGAGCAGATAAATATTTCTCGTGGCGGTCGGGACATCGATCAAAAATCTACAAGTCACAGTGCGGGAAAATCTGTCAACTACGATGTACGAACTGTTTTGTGGAGCAAAGAACTTAGGATATTCGTCTCTAGGATTAGTTTCTAGTTTGTTGAATAAATAAGTAAGTTCTCCACGTAAGTAAGCCTGACCTGAGCTTTACTACTGACTGGCTGTATTCCTGGGAGAAAACTTCCATCTCGGGTAATAGAGTCAGTCAGTTCAAAATGATCCTTGTGATTTTAACATAATATGGCGGAGACTCAGATCCAAAGTCTCGAGCAACGCAATAAAGTCGCATGCCTTTCGATCTTCTATAGGTTACATTTCGGGTAATGCTCCCAGGAACTTCACGATCTGATCCCACCATCTCCTTTTCATCACAGGACGAGCAGGCGTACGGCTCGGTACCATCCTTACCTCATAAGTATACCCTCTATTCGCACAAAACGATTCAGTTCTCCCTTTATAATGCGAACTGCTAAGGAGTGGAATACACTACCGTCGTCTGTCTTTCCTGAGAACTATAATCTGGGTCTCTTCAAGGCTAGAGTGAATAGGTGCCTTCTAGACCTTTTTGCTTCATCTTCGGCCACATCGTCACTTACCAACAGGTGTGATCATGGTCAAACAAAGGTCTATCATAGTTAAAAAATAAAAATATTCAATCATTTTGCGTAATCTTTGCTTGTACAAAGAGACCGATTTTCAATCTAATTGTTCTTTTATAGAACCAAGGTCACTGACATAGCTCTCAGAATAAGCAAATTGAAGCAATGATATCCTTTGTGTAACAAAGGTTCTTGAGTGGCGATCACAAACCAGAAAACGCAGAAGTGGAAGACCATCCTCTCAATGGACCAGATACGTTAAAAAGGTCGCAAGAAGTCGGTGGATGGAAGCGGCTCATGACCTTTTGTCGTAGCATTCTAAGGGGCAGGCTTATGGCCATCAGTGATCTTTTACAGGCTGATGACGATTCAAAAAATGTAGGATGTAACTTTTTTGTGTAGTCTTGTAAGTCTTGTTTATGTATGAGAGCAGACTATCTGCGGGGTGCCCTGACTGATGACACCTACCACACTGATTGTTTCTAACAAGGCTTTATTCTAAGCCTCGTACCCCAGAGATACTAAATCTTCTTCTTTTCGTATGAGGTAAGTGCTGGCCTCTGGTGTCAGAGTTTGTCAAGCCGCCCGAGAGCCTCTGACATGGCTTATCGACTGCTATTAATCAATAACAGCCGGGACCGACAGTTTAACGTGCCCTCCGAAGCACAGAGCGATGGAAATCCGCACATAACTTAGAAAAGTCTTTGGTGCGGAGCCTAGGATCGAACCCGGTATCGTTGGATTCTGAGTTGCACTATTGAACCGTTAGGCTACCATCGCTCTGACGAGATAAAAAGAAGCTTCCATATGTTTAATAACCGCATTCATAGGGATACTTCAGTAGTTGAAGCTGCTAATCAGATGGTAATGACCTCCTAACCACCATAGCATGGAGTAGAATAACCTATAACCATAGCACAATAGTTAAACTCCGTAAATTGGCGGTTGCCTCTGCATTAGTGCACCTAGTTATATTTAAAATAAAGTAGGCTGCGGTTTATCCGTTAAATATGCATGATGTACAGAATTAGTACATTATGGTACAAGTGTGTAAAGTTGGTGATTATCGCTGAGGCGCCATTGAGACCCGAGCCGTTAGGTGAGGGTCTTAAGAAAGACGAGGACGGTAATCATCAATACACATGTGTATCATACGACGTTTTTTAACACACATGTGAATAAAATAATAATAAAACAGATATACACACTCTGTGTATATGTTCAACTGTCCTATAACTCACTAGTGAATAATAGCAATGAAAAAGTCACATTTTGATTACAAGTGTCATTATAAGCGCCCCTTAATTAAACTACTCAAAGAAAAGGCGAAATATCATAATAAATTTAAAATATATGGTAATTCGTACGATCGAGACTCTTTTATTATTTTGAGAGGAAGAGCGCGGTCTATGGAAAATGATATGTACAATGTTTATATAAAAAATATTGAAAGTTGCATTAAAAAGAACCCCCGGGCCTTTTGGTCGTATGTAAAGAGCAAAAATCAAACTAACGCATACCCATCAGTGATGGAGTACGGTGGTCGCTCTTCTGATCGTGGTGATGAGATATCTAACATGTTTGGAGAGTATTTTCATTCGACTTTTCTTAATGACGCACCGACTGACACACAATATGACACAGTAAGCGCTCAATACTGTAAGTCCTCCGCTGACATTGGTTCGGTCGAAGTGTTAGAGGAGGAAGTCCTTAAATTATTTAAATCTCTAGACCTGAACAAATCAGCTGGGCCGGACAGTATCCCTCCAATTTTAATAGTAAAGTGTGCTAGAAGTCTCGTCCCACCTCTCTCTCTTTTATACCGTCGCTCACTAACTGAAGGCATTGTACCAAACGTTTGGAAGGCCGCTTTTATTACTCCCATACACAAAAAAGGGCCTAAAAATAAAGTCGAAAACTATAGACCGATCTCTAAATTATGCTTATTTGCCAAGGTTCTTGAAAAAATAGTCTATTCGCAATTGTACTCCGCACTCAAGCATGATCTCGCACCGCAACAGCATGGTTTCTTAAGGGGCAGGTCTACCACTTCTAATCTCTTGCTCTGTTCCGATTTTCAAACGCGCTTTATGTCTGAACCATCTCAAGTGGACATTATATATACCGATTACAGTAAATGTTTTGATCGTATTGATCACTTGGTTCTTTTAGATAAACTTCAACGGGTAGGTATTAGGGGCAATCTTTTTAGATGGTTCTCTTCATACGTTCGTAATCGGTGTCAGACTGTAGTTCTAAGCGGGTATTCTTCTTCGCCCATGAGTATCCCTTCAGGAGTCCCTCAGGGATCCTTATTGGCACCTTTACTTTTTACAATATTTGTTAATGACATCTCCTCGTGCTTTATATATTCCAAAATTCTTCTCTATGCAGATGATATGAAAATTCTTTATCAAATAGAAAATATCGATAACTCACTTCGCCTGCAGGAAGACCTTATTAGATTTCAAAATTACTGTTTAATTAATAAATTAGATCTGAATGTTTCTAAGTGTTATGTTTGCTCATTTACTCGAAAACCAATACCTCTTAAATTCGAATATACATTACATAATTCCCCTCTCACAAGAGTTGACTCAATTAAAGATTTAGGCGTGACATTTGATAGCAAACTGTTATTTGACGAGCATGTAAACAACATAGTTAATAAGGCATCCCGAGCACTTGGTTTTATTTTAAGAATGTCATCTGAATTTTCAAGCATAAAAACCTTTAAAATCCTATATTGCGCTTACGTACGCAGTCAATTGGAATATGCCTCTCAGGTATGGAATCCGTGCTATGATGTTTATTCTTCACGTGTGGAACGCATTCAGAAAAGGTTCTTACGCTATCTTCAGTTTCGAGCCAAAATGTATTTACCAGATTATATGGCGAGATGTCACAAATTTCATTTTCTCCCTCTTTATAAACGAAGGGAAATAGCCGATTTATCGTATCTCTTGAGCATTGCGAATGGCTCGGTGGACTGCCCGGAGCTGCTAGAAAAACTCGGACTGCGCACTAACACAGCTGTACTGAGGAAACCTAATGTCCTTAGTGTTCCAGTGGCAAGAACAAACTACAGGCAAAACGCGTTCATGATTAGAGCATGTGACTCGTTCAATACTTTGGCCAAAGCAGATGTTGATATAGATCTATTTAACTTTTCAACCAGTAGGCTTAAACGCTTACTTAGTGACCTTTTTTTTTCTAGAGTAACTTTTGTAGCTTAAATATTCTTTAGTGACTTGTTTATTTTGTTTTATATATATTCTTTTTCTTTTTTACGTCGTGTAACTATTTGTTTTTATAACTAATAATTTTGTATAATTGTGGAAACTTTTAATTGGCCGTCGGCAGAATATTTGTACTTTTACAAGTATTCTTTTCTTTTATATATATACGTGTACCTAGCTGTAAGTTTTCCTAAGATTAAAAAAATAAAATAAAATAAATAAATAAATTATGTGACTAATTGCGGTGAAATTAGAGCCACTTTATGAGCAAGTGTGTTGAAAAATATATAATTTGCTATGGTCCTTATAGCTAACTTGCACCTGATATTGTGATGCCCTCAATAAAACTGTAATATCAACTACCTATAAAGTAGCAGAAAATATTAATTCGATCATACTGGCAAGTCTGATGTACATAGAAAGAATGTCATGATGAACGGCCTGAAATCACCGCTACCCACCGCTTCCCGCGACCGTTACCGTTTTAAAAGCGATGGTAGCCTAACGGTTCAATAGTACAACTCAGAATCCAACGATACCGGGTTCGATCCTAGGCTCCGCACCAATGACTTTTCTAAGTTATGTGCGGATTTCCATAGCTCTGTGCTTCGGAGGGCACGTTAAGCTGTCGGTCCCGGCTGTTATTGATTAATAGCAGTCGATAAGCCATGTCTTAGGCCCTCGGGCGGCTTGACAAACTCTGACACCAGAGGCCAGCACTACCTTATACGAAACGAAACGAAACGATCTGGTGGAACCCTCTCATCCACACCGAATCTTCCATGCACATGTCTTCGAATTATAGATCAGGAATTGACGGTTTTTTATGGATTTAGATGCTATATATGGGTAGCAGCTAGGGCGGGTACGTAGAGCTTTTTTGGGAAAAAGTTCGTCTGGGGAAGTACTACCACCATACCTATTTCTGCCGCAAAGCAGTAGTGCTCGCATTACTGTATTCCGGTTTGAAGGTGCCGGTGAAACTACAGGCACGCAGGACTTTCCATCTTTATGTCTCAGGGTGACGGGTGCAGTGCAATACCACATACGGCGCGTACTTGGTGGATGTGACCTATGAGGTAATTCACTGTTCATAGGCAGAGGGTACCGCTTAACATCAGGTGGGCCATTTGCTTAAACTTATACCTTCATCGAAAGTTAAATTTAAAAAAAAACGTGGAATTCCATGGCGAAAGCCTATGTTCAGCAGCGGACTTTTACGGCCTGATGATTTATTTAATAATCTATAGATAACACGGTTACGTAATTAATACCCAGTTTCTGATAAAAATCACAAAATATTATTAAGTTCATAAAATCAATAATGAAAATACGAGACAATATCAAATACAACATCTGCAACAAATTGTACCCCAACTATCAGAATGTACGGATCAGACCGATCGATCTATATAGTAATCTTTAGATCATTTGAACGATCTTAAGATAGGTCAACAGTTTCATTTATAATTTTGAAATTTTGTCGGTAAGTCTTTCTGTAAATAAATATTAAGAGGAGTATGAGATGCCTTATCCATAAGTTTGTTGGCTGTTAGAGATTACGGGTGAGCAGATTATCGGTCGGGGGCGTCATCTCGACTAACGACTAGATACCACACTCAATCTGCCAATAAAATGTGAAAAAATACGAAAGAATATATAGTATTTATGTCTAGCCTACGTTTTTATGGTTCCGTAGCCAAATGGAAAATTAACGGAAACGCACTTGGCTACTTTTTAAATTTTGGGAGGAAACGAACTTTTATTACTGGAAGAAAGCGTTACCAGAGTCAGTCGTGGGAAGCAATGGCGGCGATGAGCTCACCACTTGTCACGTCTGTATTTCACGATGGTGCAACCCACGGTGAAAAGAGGCCTATTTGAGGCTCTGCCTACCCTTTTGGGGAAAAAGGCATGTGCCTATGTATGTATGTATGTAGTTGTAATAATGCGCTAGTTACACACTAGGATATTATTTGTTCTCTTAATTGTAGACAATGTCAGAAGTTGGTCGGTTTTTGGGGTCATCGCGTTTTTGGCCTTCAAAGGAGCAGAAACGTTCTTCTACCAGCTTCCTCCACTCCAAGCGATTTTCTGCTATGTCGTGGGTACAGGAACAACAAGTAGGTACCATCAACACACAGACCCGAGACAAATATTTTCAGATCATGTACTCATTTATTTCGCAGCTGGAAACGAACCCGCAACCTCTTGCGTTAGCCGGCTAACGCAACCTCTTGCGTTAGCCGCTCGCCGCACCATGGAGGTCAGTTTTGAGCATGCGGGACATTTTGCGAAAAGGGAAATTCCGGCTAGCTTATTACGTATCTTGCAATAGCAATGCGATAGCAAGAATTGCGCGATTATCGCATCCAAATCTCAAATTCGTATTACGTATCAGCGATTCCTAATACGAATTTGCGATTTGGATGCGATAATCGCGCAATTTTTGCTATCGCATTGTTATTGCAAGATACGTAATAAGCTAGCCGTCCGAATCTATCAAAACATTGACTTTTGATTTTTGTGACTGGGCCTAATAACATACATACATACATACATAAACTCACGCCTGTTTCCCGGAGGGGTAGGCAGAGACCACGGATTTCCACTTGCTACGATCCTGACACACCTCTTTTGCTTCATTCACTCTCATCACATTCTTCATACATGCTCGTCGGTTAAGGGTACTCTTGACCTGGCCTTTTACCAGAACGTCTCCGATCTGGTCTGAATACGTTCGCCGAGGTCTTCCCCTTCCCACTGTCCCATTCACGCTCGTCTTGTGTACCCGTTTCGTCAATCTACTATCGTCCATCCTTTCTAAATGCCCAAACCATCTAAGCATACCTTTCTCAATCCTAGTCACTACGTCTTCTTTAATTTCACAACGCTCTCTTATCACACTATTCCTTATTCTATCTCTCAAAGTCACACCACACATACTTCTCAAAGCTCTCATCTCCACTGCATTTATTCTACTTTCATGTTTCTTCTGCCATACCCAACTTTCGCTACCATACATTAGTAATTTATATGTAATTTAATTACCCTTTAATTAGTGTATTCGGTAAATTTATGCCGTAATTAAATAAATACGGGTTGCGAGTGAAAAAATCTATAGGGACACGACTGTATTCGAACCCATTACAGATCTGAAGTAGGGGTCACTACACCACCAGTGTTCCCTTGTTTGAAGCTCATTCGTACGAACAAAACGCTGATCGATGAATATATAATTAACTTGATCAGTATTCGATGTCCGTTAACGCACTGAGTGGAAGAACTTAACATAACTTAACTTAACTCCCACCGCTTAACATCAGGTGGGCCATTAGCTTGTTCCGTCATTAAAGTAGTATAAAAAAAAAAAGAAAGAAATTATGCATTTATAAACTTTATGACCCACTTCGTAATAATTAAGATAAGAATTCTACCACTAAGGCTTTGTTTCTCAATCAAGCGGGCGAAGCTTGGCCTGAGACGCACGAGGTTGCGGGTTCGATTCCTGCCTCGGAAGAAATATTTGTGCGATCGCAGATATTTGTTCAGGGTGTTCTGGGTATTTTCTATGTATAATAAAAAATATCTATCTATGTATCAGTTTATCAGTTATCTTAGTACCCATAACATTAGCTCTGCTTGGCTTGGGGCTAGATAATGTTGTGTGAACTGTCCAGCTTTATTTATTTATTTATTTAATAAGTAAAGTTCTGAATAAACTTAGTAGTAGTTGAGCTTTTTTGTGAAAGAGCTCGTCCGGGGAAGTACTACCACCATACCTATTTCTGCCGCAAAGCAGTAGTGCTCGCATTGCTGTGTTCCGGTTTGAAGTGTAAGGGTGCCGGTGAAGTTACAGGCACATGAGACTTTTCATCTTTATGTCTCAGGGTGGCGGGCGCAGTGCAATGCCACATAGGGTGCGTCGTAGGTGGACGTGACCTATGAAGTAATGCACTGTTCATAGGCAGAGGTTACCGCTTAACATCAGGTGGGCTATCTGCTTGTTTCGTCATTCAAGTAGCATAAAAAAATAAATAAAAAAAACTACTTCAACTAAACTGCTTAGTAAACAAGTATTTGCTTAATCACCACTTAATCTGGTCAGTAAGTTAAAAAAAACCTTTACCTAATCATTTAGCTAAGCCTTAACCTTAACCTTTACTTATTGATTGTGAAACAAAGCCTTGTGTTTGCAAAGTTTTATTTAATTTACCTTGTAATATCATCTGGCACCATCGAGCCGGAGGCCTCCAATGCTCTAAGTCTGACACTCTCAAAAACCTAAAAGAACCATGGTGTCATGGTTTTTTGGCCTTTTGGCGATCTCAACTGGCACTCTTAAAAACCTAAAAGAACCATGGTGTCATGGTTTTTTGGCCTTTTGGCGATCTCAACTGGTACTCTTAAAAACCTAAAGGAAGTCCAATCTGAGAATAATCACCCCCCCCCCCCCCCCCCCCTCCAGTCTTTTCCCGTGAATGTCGTAAAAGCCGTTAATTGGACATTTTTATTATTGGACATTATAAAATTGGACATTTTTATTATTGGACATTATAAAATTGGACATTTATATTGTAGGACATTATAAAATTGGACATTTTTATTATTGGACATTATAAAATTGGACATTTATATTGTAGGACATTATAAAATTGGTCATTTTTATTATTGGACATTATAAAATTGGACATTTTTATTATTGGACATTATGAAATTGGACATTTTCACTGTTGGACATAATTCGTAGTGGACATTTTTAATATATGACATTATTCTACCGATCCACACCAGGGGATTGGCAGCAGTATCTACGCGACTAACTAGCACCAATCCGCCTGCCAAGCGTGGTGATTGTGGCAAATCCCACCATTGCATTCTATGATGGAGAGCGTCTTAAGACTGCTGATGATGATGATGAAAGGACTAAAGAACAGTTTTTTTTTATTACTGAAGGCAAACCACATATTATTATCGTAGAACCTGTATACCTAATATAACAAGTTTCATCAAGATTACTTGAAAAATAATATAACGAACATACCTGCATACATGTAGATGAAAACAAATGCCAGTTGTTGCAAAGGCTTCGCTCGCTTGGTCAATTAATTATAAGATTTTTTTATTTTTTTATTTTATAAATAAATAAATAATGCTGTACAGTTCACACAACATTATCTAGCCCCGAACTAAGCAGAGCTTGTGTTATGGGTACTAGACAACTGATATACTTAATACAATATATTACATAGATAGATATTTTTTATTATACATAGCAAATACCGAGAACACCCTGAACAAATGTCTGCAGATCGCACAAATATTTGTTCCGAGGCGGGAATCGAACCCGCAACCTCCTGCGCCGCAGGCGAACCGTCGTCCGCCAAGCCACAGAGGTCGTCAACCATGATTTAAAAAAAGTAGCTTTAAAGTCTCTGTAAAACACTAAAAACAACTACGTTTTTGGGGCCCCGATACTTGGTTCCTTTTTACGGATCTTTCAAATAGCATCATGTAGCAAATATTACTCAAGTAGGTACCTATGTAGTACCTATCGTTTAAAGTTAAGGCACGATAGGTTCTCAAATGTCTCTAGAATTTTAAAGTTTTTGAAAAGAATTTACATAGTTTTCTACGAAGAAAAAAATAAATGATATTCATGAGCTTTTTATCTAGTGAAATCAATAATTCAATACAATATTTGAATTACTTCACTCGATAAAAAAAATAACAAAGATACCTCCTTTTTAAACTTTAAATGCTATTTTTCACTCACTTCTCTCCCGTTTTAATTTTTGAAACATTTGGTTTCATGTTAGTTATTGTTTGCGTTAGTGAATTCATTAACAAAATTAAACAAAACTTTGAACAACATTTTTATATAAATTTTTTATACATAAAAACACGGTATCAGAGCGTGCGCTCGCCTTCTTCGCCTCATACCAAAATGTTCGTTGAACCTATAGCGCCTTAACAAACAACGATTAGACTTGCCATTGTGATAAGCGATATCTTGTCAGGTCAGATGTTTATTTTGTTGTTTTGGTTTGTCTTGAGTGATTTATTTAACTACATATTGTACAAGAGTCACTTTAACGTGTCATACTATATAACTATTTAACTTCTTATCTGGCTCTTATCTGGCTCAACGCATTAGTATTGCCATTCAGCGTGGCAATGCAGCCAGCATCTTAGGGACGCTTCCGTCTGGTAGTGATTTGGATCAGTTGAGCTACCTTTAGATCGCTTGTAGGGGTCTTCAGGTAGCACAACTGTTTCATAATATGTATTTTGTACATACCTTGTATTATTCTTTCTGTAAATAAATGTATGTACATACTTTTGAAACCATCATGGTTATGTTCATACTTTTCACAAGAAAAGGAATATTTACCATGATTTTCGATTTTTGATTGTTTTGATTGAGTTGCATGGCGCATGCAACTGTGCCGAAATATCGGGATCAACCAAAACTTCCAAAAACCATGGTAAATATCCCGTTTCTAGTGAAAACTATGACATACCATGGTTTACGTGGACCACGGCCCACTACCTGAGATAATATAATTCGTCTAGCAGATTATATTTTGTAAAAAACTTTAAGAAATCATTTTTATTTAATATATTAAAATGTAAACAGTTTTTTACATGATTTAAGCTCATTTTGCAATATTATATATTTTCTCAATAATTCTATCTGGTTCTTATATGGTACTTTCCTGAATTAAGATGGTAGGAAAAGAGCCGAAGGAAGTATGTATGAGAATATTCCTTTCTATAATAAATTTTCGATATATAAATTCGATTTCCACTGAAAATATTTTTTTTTTATACTACTTGGATGACGGATCAAGCAAGAGGCCCACCTGATGTTAAGCGGTAACCTCTGCCTATGAACAGTGCATTACCTCATAGATCACGTCCACCTAGGACGCAACCTGTGTGGCATTGCACTGCGCCCGCCACCCTGAGACATAAAGATGAAAAGTCTCATGTGCCTGTAATTTCACCGACACCCTTACCCTTCAAACCGGAACACAGCAATGCGAGCACTACTGCTTTGCGGCAGAAATAGGTATGGTGGTAGTACTTCCCCGGACGAACTCTTTCACAAAAAAGCTCTACTACTACTATCTGACTGACTACCTGACTACTATCTGATATACTCTAGCTGACTATCTCCTAGCCTAGATGCTAAAGTTCGCTATTTTAAGTGGCGCAAAGTGATACAACTCTATAGCTATTAATATATACTAACAGCCAAGTACCTACCTACCTATGACCCCGACTAGGGAATCCAATCCCGCAAACGCGGGATCCCGCAAAAGCTGGATCCCGCATGTATTTTGCGGGATTGCTTATGCGGGACTATACTTGCGGGATCAACGGGATTTGCGGGACAGAAAAAATAACCGAGTTTTTTAAATATTTACGAACTCGTATCCAAACACTAGAAATATCTACGTCTGTGTATCCAAATGAGAGCACCGTCAATCCATAACAGTGGAATTCCCTAGTAATCAAATCATCATTGAGTCTAGTAGAAGAAAGAAATATTGTTTGAGAAATAAATACGCACGAATATTACAAAATTTCATTGGAACTTTCTTGTTTGCAGTGTTTATTAAATAGTGACCTTGAATAGTGAATTTGGAAGCTGCTTATAAGTTTCTAAAATCAATTCCACCAACGAGTGTCGAGGCAGAGCGCGCATTTCCTGCAGCAGGATACCTATGTAATAAAATAAGATCTAATTTAAATGATGAAACTATGAATACATTGAGTTTTCTGCGTAAATATTATCCAAAAAAGGCTAATTCATAATAATTTATTTGGTGTTGAAATTACTTGAAATTTTAATGTTAAATCGCTTGTTTTGCTACTAATAAATATTATATTATTTGAAAAGTTAAGGTTTTATTTTAAATACAAATAATTCGTCTTACTTTATAGTAGTCTAAAAAAAGTAAAGTTTTTATTTTACAATCCCGCAAATCCCGCGGATCCGCGGGATTGTTGACATCAGTCCCGCATATCTGCGGGATTCATATTTCAGTGCGGGATTGGATTCTCTAACCCCGACTATATTATCACTCCTATTCAACTCTTCATAACCGACCGGCATTCTAGTACAGCGTCATTCTTCAGTTAGACGTACAACAACAAACATGATAGTAGAAATAATTGTATTTATAGTTAGTTTCCTAATTGCTTACTACATCTACAGTTATAAGAAATTGCATTATTATTTAGAATCCAAAGATGTGAAGTATTTGCCCGGCTGGCCTATATTTGGCAATGCATTTTACTCTACGATGCAGAAAAAGCACGTCATTGATGATATTGATGCTGTTTACAAGGCATTCCCAAGTGAAAGGTTAGTGAATTAAATCTTTATAATAACCTATATACCTATTTTAGATCAAAAAGTTTACGATCACTTTGAAAAATAGAAATATAATCATAGATCCCTGGGTTTCTCGTACGACTCGTTTCACGAGATCATTTCTTCCCCATACCTACAAACTATGGAATGAGCTTCCATCTGAGATTTTCCCGCTTAGTTAAGACATGTGTCGTTTCAAGAAAAATTATCATAAATTCCTTCAGGGTAGGCAGCGCATCGACAATACCCCCGGTGTTGCAGGTGTCTATAAGCGACGGTGACCACTTCACATCAGGTGGGTCGTAAGCTAGTTTGCCTATTAGTTCCATAAAAAAAAGAGGTAAGACTACTCGTTCAAACTACTGGGAATAGCCCATTTTTTGATTACGTATGAAGCAATCGCTGCAGTAGCAAAAAAGTTCAAAATTGCGGCCAATTTTTTGAATTCTGACAACTTCGTGTTCTTTGACCTCAGAGATTATTGAAACCTTTTTTTGATTGTGTATCGATATCAATGTGATGGCAAACTTTTTTGATGACGTGTGTATACGTCGGACAGATACAACCTTAGTTTATTTAGAATTTGTATTTTTATATATTGTTTATGTATGTATATGATACTCATAAATAACTCTACCGAGCCCATACGGCTAAATGGTTTCTATAAAAAAATATACATACATGATAATTTATGAATTGTTGAGATTTTGTGAGATCCTTGTTGATCATGAAAAAACACAGTAACAGCACCTAATAGCTATTGTCAGTTCTGCGAGCTATATATGACCAGCCCATTGCCTCTATGTTACTATGTTACTACCTACCAGACCTATTCACTATGTTAAAATTAATTGTTGTGTTTTTTATTTTATTTTAAAATTTGTATGCCTTGATAAGGCGAAACATGGTGATACTATAGCTATTATGGCATCTTATGTAAACCTGTGTTTCGGACAAATAAATGATCTTATCTTATCTCATCTTATCTATGGCTTTACAATAGGCTAATAATGGCAGTTCGGAGTAGGCAGCAAGCATACAATACCGCGGGAGTTGCAGATGTCTAAAGGCGGCGGTGACTGCTCTCAATTAGGCGGGCCTTCAACTTGTTTTCCACCTCATGATATTACAAAAAAAAATACGTACACTTGTTTAATCTGACAGCTCTGTCGGTGATCTTGGTCCAACCACGCAGAACGTATCTTTTCGCGAATCTCCTCTTTTCGGATTTTATCACGTGTAACTCCTTTCATTTATAGTGAGCTTATTTGATGGAGAAAGACAACGCAACTCATCCGCGGATAAACAATGAACAAACAGTGTTTGCGCTAGTTTCTATAAACTCACGGATGAATGGCTAATTTAATAAAATAATAGTAGTTTATGCAACTGTCATATAAGAAGGGGTATTAAAACACGAGAGTCTGTTTATCGCATGAGGCGAAGCCGAATGCGATAATAGGTTGACTCGAGTATTTTAATACCTAAGCGTGGGAAATTAAGTTCAAACTACGCATGCGTGCGCCATTTTTTCACAGTTCTAAATGCGCATGCGTGCGTCCTTTTTTTCATATTCAGGCTATAACCATAGACTAGTTTAATGAATTAATAAAAAAAACAGATAGCGGTACTATAATGAATTTTATGATACAGTTGGCGGTACTATAATGAGTTTTATCCTTAATTTTATGTATATGCGTCTATAAAGTGCGTCTGTATAGAACCGTCTTTGAATTCGTAATTCGAATTTTTCGATTTGAGTGTAGATAAAATAATTTTCAACACACTTGCACAAGTGGCTCTTTTCAACGCAATTAGGCACATAATGACACCTGTAATCAAACTGTGACTTTTTCATTACTATTATTCACTAGTGAGTTATAGAGACAGTTGAACATTAACACAGAGTGTGTATTTCTGTTTTACACCTGTAATCAAACTGTGACTTTTTCTTTGCTATTATTCACAAGTGAGTTATAGAGACAGTTGAACATTTACACAGAGTGTGTATTTCTGTTTTATTATTATTTTCTTCACAAGAGTGTTGAAAAACCTCGTATGATACACGTGTGTATTGATGATTACCGGCCTCAACTCTCTTATGACTCTTACCTAACTGCTCGGGTGTCAATGGCGCCTCAGCGGTAATCACCAACATTACACACTAGTACCATAATATACTATTTATAGAAACTTGTATTGAAATGTATACCTAAATTAATCAAAACTTATTTCGCTATAGGTACGTTGCTTATATAGAAAACACCAATCTTCTAATCCTGATCCGTGATCCAGAGCTAATAAGAGATACCACTGTGAAGGATTTTGACCATTTTGTTGATCACAAACAGTTTATCGATGAGAACCTAGACCCGCTATTTGGAGCAAGCCTGTTGTTGATGAAAGGTAAATATTTAACACAAGCTCTACAATCTTAACTTCATCATCATCTGCCAGTAATTGTCTGGATATAGAACCCAATGCCACGAACGACTGTATTTCCTCTCCTCCATCTACTGATGTTCTGCTTTTAGTGCCATTCAACGTAGCAATGCAGTTAGCATCTAATGGATGCTTCCGACTGGTAGTAATTTGGATCGTTTGAGCTACCTTTAGATCGTTTACAACGGTCTTTATGTAGCGAAACTGTTAAATTTGTAATAAAAGGTTTTACTTTATTGTTTTTAGTATACTCAACTGAGAGTAGTTTATAAATATAAAACAGATTTAAGTACGTACAATAGGTACATGTCATTGATATGTCTAATAGGTATAAAGTAAGTACTGGCTACAAAAACATCTCCCCTCTCTGAGTATCAACGGGATGCAATTAACCTATTAACCACTTATCTACGTCTAGTAGTGTTGTATCCTCAATCTCACGTTGCAAAACGATTTATTTTATTACATTGTTCCTCTATGTACGTGTCTTGAGTGTAGCTAACTGCTATTTATTTAAGGTGTGCATAAAAATAAATACCATTTTTTATGACTAAACCAGAACCGCTGTTGTTCAGTTAAGTAAGTAAAAGTTTGTGAAGTACAGCGATAAAAAAACCTTCCTAAAAGTCATACCAACCGATTGCAAGAAGCCGCATTAGAATCGGTCTATGCAAAGAGCTCTGTACGTTCCCGATCGTGCAGACGTTCCGATCGTGCAGACGCGTAACATAGAACACAACAAACAATAGTTCATTATTATTTCAAAACATCTGCACCCACTGTTGAATTAGCCTCCTCTTTATCAGGCCGCGTTCTTTTCGGCCCATCGCGAGTCTCATCCATTGATTTGCTACATGACCTACGTGAACGATATCACCTTCGATATGCCAAAAGGCAGACCCCGCCGGGTCTGCCTTTTGGCCGTCGAAGATCTCTTGGCCACCATTCTGTGATTGCTTTCATCAATCTCCCATCGTCCCTTCTAACTAAGTTCATAAAAACATAATATAGTGTAACATAGTTCTTTGTGAATGTAGAAAGAGTTTGCAGGTGATAGATGGAGGGATATGCGAGCCACCTTGAGCCCCGCGTTCACCGGCTCTAAGATGAGACACATGATGCAGTTCATTCAAGAAATCAGCCACAACTTCGTTGCGTATTTGAAAGGTAAATTAAAATATATTTTTTTGTAACTACTTGAATGACGGAACAAGCAGATAGCACACCTGATGTTAAAGCAGTAATCTCTGCCTTTAACAATGCATAACCTCATAGGTCACGTTCACAGAGGACACGCCCTATGTGGCATTGCACTGCGCCCGCCACCCTGAGACATAAAGATGAAAAGTCTCATGTGTCTGTAATTTCAGCCAAATCCCATTACTTACTACTACTACTATTAGGTATACCTTATATTATTAGTAGTAGTAGAGCTTTTTTTCAAGCTGGTATATACATACCAGCTTACAAAAAAGCTCTACTGGCTGGAATATACCAGCTTACATTTCTCTCCACACTTCCTCAGTCATCCAGTCTCACTCAGCCTGAGATAAGAAAAAAATATGTTATAATGCCTTTGCTAGAAAGAACTAGAGTGGTGAGTCATTCGTGAGTTGCGTAATCTATTGGAATACCCATGTTCAAGCGAACAGTTTAGTATCGAATCTTGATAGTCAACCATGTTTTTTTCTCTACGTGTATATCTCTAAGTTTCTATTCTACAGATCACCTCTCTGAAGACATAAACGCCGATGACCTAATGCGACGTTACACCAATGACGTCATCGCGTCGGCCAGCTTCGGGCTCCAAGTGAACTCATTGAAGGAGAGAGAGAATGAGTTCTTTATGGCCGGGCAAACTGTTTTCAATTTTAACCTCCAACAGCTTTTTAAAATGTTTCTCTCTGAACAACTCCCATCGTTGTGCAAGGTAGGTTCATTATTATATTATTTTCTAATGCAAAGTTATGGAATAATAAATTATATATATTATATTATGTTAGGTATTTATATAGCTAGTTATTTAGAGTAGGTATTTAATTATGTTTAACATTTAATCTCAACCTATAATTAATTTTAATAGCACTACCACCCACTCTACATTACACAAAGGTTAGCTGGAAGAAAATGCTAATTAGCATTAAGTTCGCCTGTGTACTGCTTTTTGTCTTGTGCAATAAAGAATTTTCTATCTATCTATCTAATACTAGCTGAGAGCTCGTGACTTTCTTCACGAGTATAAGGTTCAATGTTGCCGGATAATCAAATACATATGTAACACTCCTCGAGCTACCAAGCCCTCCGTTAGGGCTGCGAGGAGGGTGTTAGGCCGTGTTACACGGCGCTTAATCCAATGCCCACCAACTAGGTGGAACCAACGCACTTTCCTATCAATATCCTAGGTACTCACGGTTTGTCCAGCCAATGTCCAGGTTCCCGTTCAGCTAGCTACTTGGTACCTTTCGCAATAGCTGAAACGAAACGGGTTAGGGGGTGCACCAATAGCCTCTTTGGCCTCAGCTCGTGTGGTAGCTGGTCATCACAAAATCACACGAATCAAACTTCGTCCATCCAAAGTCGTATCACAACACAAACTTTAAGGGGGGCACTCCAAGTTCCAAAATTCACCCCCGATCAAGCTGATACAATCAGATTTTAATTATTTTCCCCAAAACGAGATCCAACACGCAAAATCTGTTTTCGCGATCCAAGCCTCGACAATAGAATACTACGTTTTTTTTCTATATCAAAACTCATAGAGTGTAAATCTGTCGAATTCAAACCCCACAGAGAACAAATCTCTCGGTTCCATAGTTGCAAGGAGGCGAGCTCCATGGCATTTGACTCGAAATCAAACAACATATATACAAAAAATAAAACCTATAAAACCATTCAGTGGTTTTGGAGAAGAGCACCTAAGAATAACGTGAATGAAAGAACAAGCAGATAGCCCACCTGATGTTAAGCGGTATTACCTGATAGGTCACGTCTATATAGGACGCACTCTTTTTTTTTTTTTGTACTACTTGGATGACGGAACAATCAGATTGCCCACCTGATGTTAAGCGGTAACCTCTGCCTATGAACAGTGCATTACCTCATAGGTCACGTCCACCTAGGACGCGCCCTATGTGGCATTGCACTGCGCCCGCCGCCCTCAGACATAAAGATGAAAAGTCTGATGTGCCTGTAATTTCACCGGCACCCGTACCCTTCAAACCGGAACACAGCAATGCGAGCACTACTGCTTTGCGGCAGAAATAGGTATGATGGTGCTAGTACTTCCCCGGACGAACTCTTTCACATTGCACTGCGCTGCGCCTACCACCTTGAGACATGAAGATGAAAAATCTCATGTACTACTAATTACTCGTGTGACAGCAAGTTTAAAACCAGAAAGGGTTTTACTATTTCCTCATTATTTCCATGATCATCATTACCATCGGCTAGTAGACGTCCACTGCTGTACGAGACCTCATAGAATGCAATAAATAATAAATAAATAATAATGGACAGTTCACACAACATTATCTAGCCCCAAGCTAAGCAGAGCTTGTGTTATGGGTACTAGATAACTGATATACTTAATACAATATATTACATAGATAGATATTTTTTATTATACATAGAAAATACCCAGAACACCCTGAACAAATATCTGCGATCGCACAAATATTTGTTCCGAGGCGGGAATCGAACCCGCAACCTCCTGCGTCGCAGGCCAAGCTTCGCCCGCCGCGCCACAGAGGTCGTCGCACAATGGTGGCGCTTTGCAGGTGGGTTAGCTCCAATGTTGCAAAAATATCAAGTGGGAATTAGGAACCTAATCCTTTCACATCTGCGTTCTTCTGTAGTGCGGCGGGCGAGTAGCCGGCTGAGATTCAAAATGTTGCGCCTTCGATTCCCGCTGCGGCACATATGTTTGTATGATCTGCAAATATTCGTTCCGAGTCAGGATGTTGTGGTAAATTAGCTCTCGTAGTTCCTGATACCTACGACATCTTTAGTTCTAGCCAGTGATCAGGAATATGTATGTGACTGTTGGGTGTTATGTTATCTATCTAAGGGGCCCCAATTCGATTTGAACTAAAATCTTGTAGGTTCGTACAATTAAATTTTTGAAAGAGAGGCACGGTGTAAAATGAGAGCTAATGCCAGATCCCTTGGTTGGAATTCGGAAAATTGCGCTACTTACTTGCGAAACGGCAATAAACGCGCAAAATATTCTAAAACTTGTCCAGCACGTACGTTTTTTTGAGAAAGTCTTACAAGTTTGTGAATAAAATGCTTGTAATTTAGATTTTAGACAACATGGGCAAGATACCTGATAAGTCTTTTTTTTTTACTTTTACAGTTTATAAGTACATTATGAAAATCCAAAGTTCAGGTAAAATTGTGCAAATAAGCTGATTTTTGAAGGCTTATACAGAACTTAGAGGTAAACAAAAAAAAAAAAAAAACATCACGTACGTAGATATATTCTTCAAGATACATATTTGTACAAAACATCTGACGAAAAAATTGTTACAACTTCATAATCACGTACGAGCTGAGCACCAGCGTTTTTATCGAAAGTACTGGAATTGACTGCTCTTAAGCTATGTTTTTGTCTGAAGATAGCATGCACTTGGGCGAGAAACTTCAATCAGCCATTTAAAAGGCAAAACACGCGTCGTATGACAAAACAAAGTGCCAAGCCCATATTGTATTGTATTCTAAACCAACACCTATTGCAACTTCAGCTTTCACTAGTTGCCAATTCTGTAGAGACTAATCATTTTACGTCAATCTTTCAGAAACTTGGGCTAAAACTGCAACCCGAGAAAATGTACAGTTTCTTCAGAGGCATTGTGTCCAACACGATGGAACGCAGGAAGACGGACAACGTGCACCGCCCGGATATGATTCAACTGCTGATGGAGACCTCTAAAGGTGAAATGAGAACATGAGACTTTTCATCTTCATGTCTCAGGGTGGCGGGCGCAGTGCAATGCCACATAGGGTGCGTTCTAGGTGGACGTGACTTATGAGGTAATGCACTGTTCATAGGCAGAGGTTACCGCTTAACATCAGGTGGGCCCATCTGCTTGTACCGTCATCCAAATAGTATAAAAAAAAAATAAAAAAAAAAAAAATGAGAATACAATAGGAAGGTTGAAAATGAGTGCGTTATAAATATTTTATTCGTGAACCTCCGGCATAGATATGAATACGTCTTTTGTCTCTTTTTCGTTGTCAACATTGAAAAACCATAAACTATTATAACTTCCGTTAGTGTTATTAATTGACTGAGCGAGAGAAGCATCTCTGCATCAGCTTGGGCAAAAATTATTTATGTCCGGTTGTCTGTCCGGTTATTCTTATCGACAGGTCACATTTTCTAGTACCTAAACTGCCTACTCAAGCTTTACTTAGTATAAATCGTGACAAAAAGGCGTTCAGCCCAGCATAAATGTTGGGTGTCTGACCACCCGAAGCTGGTTTTCAGCTGAAACCAGAGTGTAATTCTAGGGTTTCTTAGAATTAGTAACCTGTCACCTATATTTAATGATATTCTTCTTCTTTCGTGTCAAATTTCTTGTTCGCCTTTTCTGAAGTCTCAGTCTTTTATTGTGACGTTTGGTAGAAGCCAACGGGGCGAGATAATATTGCGCCCATAGTGGACGCTGCATTCAAGCACATGTTTTAAAACTATTGGTGTATGAAACGTTGGTTTTCTTAGTTTGTCTTCATCTTTTTAAACACTGTATTTTGCATTTAATTATTTTTGATTGGAAAAATACTTTGGTGCTCGTTAACTACCATGATAGAATACATTTCCGAGGCCACCATAACTCCAGCTAGCTAACGAATCTAGTCTCGGACCGAAAAATAACCGGTGACACGAAAAAGTAAAAGTAGTTAGTAATCCTACTATCAGGGTGTATCTCACTGGGCCACTCACAAAATATTAGATAAGATTGTATACCTGATATTGGTGTTGTTCCTAGAATGGACTGTGGACGAGTTGACCGGCCAGGCTTTCATATTCTTCGCCGCTGGCTTCGAAACCTCAGCAACCATGCTGGTGATGAGCGTCCATGAGCTGGCCATCAACCCACACGTCCAGGATAGATTGTACCAGGAGATCAGAGCCTTCAAGGAGAAATACGGAGAGCTGAATAGTGACAATATGGCAGAATTGAAGTATCTGGACTGTGTTGTGAATGGTAAGTAGGACATCGGCCAAGTGATGGTTGTAAAAAAAAGAAGTTATTTCAGGCTTATTGAGAAATGCACTAAACCTAAACAATAACCCCATATCAACATAAATACCTTAGAAATTAACATACACATAAAAACACTTTATTTATTACTTAATCTAACACACGTGTGATCGCCGACGCGTCGTGGTCCGGGGATCACATGACAGGCGGCTCTTGAACCGCCGAAACATCTACAGATGTTTGGCAAACATCTACAAACACAAAAGTGTGGATAGGGTATTTGCGTACAAACAAACAAACGCAGTCTTGCAATTGTGCCGCTATTAATATTTTATTGAAGGTTTTAAAATTTAGTATGAACTTTAAACATTAATGATTAACACTAACTTAATTCATAAATTTTACTAACCAATAGGCCGGTTTGTTGTGTGAATAACTAAATGTTTTTTATTATTATTTAATTGACTTCCAGAAACAATGAGGAGGTGGTCCCCTGCTATCATAATTGACAGGAAATGTGTCAAAACTTACGAGCTTCCTCCTCCGAGAGATGGAGGAAAACCTTATGTTGTAAGTTGATATGTTTAGTTCCTACCTGATATTCATTAGAATCCAGTTTTTATACTGAGCAACTACAAACTAGATTATACCATAGACTAACTAAACACAATAGACTGCCAATCTCATACAAGAAAACGTGACTCAAAAAATTACAAATTCTTGGCTATTTCTAGATGGCGCTGGCAATTAGTCTGAGAATCATTCAACCAGCATTTTAAACCAATTACCTAATCTCTTTTTATTCCTTAAAAATAAATATTTAAATTTATATTTTACTTTTAGATTATGAAACTATGGTCGATCTATTCGAATTTAAAGCATTACAATCGTTTATAGCAGATTCAAAACACTCGGTGACATCTAGTGTCATTGTAGGCAATCATCCAGGAAGATGGGCTAAAGGCATGGAGCTAAGGCTAAAAACGAAACGTTAGCGATTATACCAGTCTCATTCTTTTATATGAATGTATTCATGTGTTGGAATGAGACAAGCATAAATCTATCTGTTCTTATTTGTGTTAGTCGTACCAGGCCAAATGTCAAATTACTAGTACATTCATGGTAACAATCTAGGGAGATGTATATGCATGATACCAAAATGCAGGGTACGGAACGGAAAGACGCCTGTCGTGTGACAATATATTTGTTTCTCTCTAACATAGGATAGCAAGCTATCTTCTAGGATAGGAGTAAGAAGGAACACTCTATGCTATTTTTAGCACTCACTCCATTACTATTATACCTCCATGGCAATCATTTATCGATGCACGTTTTCTTTTATGAGATTGGCAGTCTATTGTGTTTAGTTAGTCTATGATTATACGTAGAGGTTTTGAACATTTATGCTTTGAACCTGTAAAGGTGGATGCTTGCACTTATGGCGCAAAATTCATTTGTTTTAGTGTTTTTTCATTACAGCTCTTGAACTCTTCTTCAGATAGCGAAAGTTGATTTCGCGAGACCTAGGAGACATGACACGCATGTTTTAATTAATAGTATCTCAAAAATATCATGAATTTAGCTACGATCCCCCTAAAAACGTTGTTACATTGTTTTTTTTTGTTTAGGAGTGTCGTAGCTAAGCTTGTTTAAACACACTTTTCAGAAGTGTAGGTACATTCGACTGATAACGATGATGGCTAGTTCACTAATTATTTCTGTCTTAAGCTGAAACCTGGAGACCTGATATACAACAGCTGCAACTCCCTGCACCTGGACCCTCAGTACTTCCCGGATCCTCTCACCTTCAACCCTGACAGGTTTTCTGACGAGAACAAGCACAACATCAAACCGTTTACCTACATGCCTTTTGGAGTAGGACCTCGGAGCTGCATCGGTATGATATAACATATCATATTAAGTTAGTAGTAGAGCTTTTTTGTGATAGAGTTCCTCTGGGGAAGTACCACCACCATACCTATTTCTGCCGCAAAGCAGTAGTTCTCGCATTGCTATCTTCCGGTTTGAAGGGTATGGTTGCCGGTGGCACTTTTCATCTTTATATCTCAGGGTGGCGGGTGCGGTGAAATGCCACATAGGGTGCATCCTAGGTGGACGTGACCTATGTGGTAATGCACTGTTCATAGGCAAAGGGTACTGCTTAACATCAGAGGGCCATCTGTTTGATCCGTTATACCAAGTTGATTAAAACAAAGTTTTCCCCCCTGATTTTGTATATTTGTGGCCTAAAATGCCATTAATATTTGACATTGCATAAAGGCCTGGTTGGGCTTGCAACGACGGGTAACAATAATTTACTGTGAGTTCTTTGTACTGTGTTATCGTTGTGTTAGGTTACCTAGAGTAAAATGCTCTGCGAAATTGAGCGTTGGATAAGAATACGCCCGCATGAATTGGGTTTCAGGAGATCGGTGGAAGATGGGAAGGGGGAGGGGGTTGAACTACCCCCCGGTAACACTCCTGGCCCTAGGAGATGTTTCGTTTTTGAGAAAAATAGTTTAAGCTTTGGGGTAGATTAATACAACTAATACAACTTTAAAATATACAAATGAAACAGTTGAGGTACCTGGAGACCGTTGCAAAAGATCTAAAGGTAGCTCAATAATTGTAGCTCATTTAATTAGGCCCTGTCTGAAAACCAGCCCTGCACTAAACCTAGGTCTGATGCAGCATATTCTGAGACAGGGACCTGCTTTGACCCCTCACAACACACACAACCTATCAACTTACCAAAGTTTCTAGCAGTTTTTATTTCATTTTATTTTTATTTTTGTTTTTCTAAGATCTTGTAGTACCTACCTACTTAGTAGATTTTTGTTTTGTTTTCTTGTTTTATGTGTGTGTTGTGTCGTGGGGAAAAATAACAAAATTTTCTTTCTCTCTTTTTCTTTCTTTCTCAACTGATTCAAATCACTACCCGAAGGAAGCGTCCCTAAGATGCTGCTTGCTTTGCCCCGCCGAATGATATTACAAATATGCGTTGAGCCAGATAAGAGCCAGCTCTCGGGTCACGCGTCGCTTCGACCAAACGCCATGAAAGATTTTTGAAGACACGAAGGGTACCCCCCTTTTGATACCCATTTTAACCTTCTAACCTACATAATCCATGTCGTTTTTGCCCTTGAAGTAAATTCGTGAGGCGGTATTCTAATGCCAACCCTTGCCCTTTTAAAAACACAAGTACTTAATGGAACAAAGATAAACCCACAACTATACAATAAGTTCAAGTAGTGAGTATAGCGAAGTTTCGTTTGTTCAGCTTTTTGATGAGTAATATCTTCCGCCTCGCTTTCCTACAGTCTGTAGAGTGATTTCGTAAAAAGGGACGGTATGGTACAAGAAGCGTGCATTTTCGCGAGAGGTTGGTACTATCAACCATGATGCTTATTACCAAGGAGGTAAGATGTCAGATGAAACATCATATTCGACTGATGAAACTTTCACTCTTTTTTTTTCAGGCTACTTAAAACTTTTTTTATTTTATTTGTATACTACTAGAATGACGGAACAAGCAGATGGCCCACCTGATGTTAAGCGGTAACCTCTGCCTATGAACAGTGCATTACCTCATAGGTCACGTCCACCTAGGACGCGCCCTATGTGGCATTGTACTGCGCCCACCACCCTGAGGCATAAAGATGAAAAGTCTCATGTGCCTGTAATTTCACCGGCACCCTTACCCTTCAAACCGGAACACAGCAACGCGAGCACTACTGCTTTGCGGCAGAAATATGTATGGTGGTAGTATTTTCCCGGACGAACAACTGAACATTGAACTGTGTAGTTATAATATTTGCCTTCTCTGATCAACAGGTATAAGATTTGCCTACATGGAGATAAAGATGCTGTTATTCGACATCCTGATAAACTACAAGATCCAGAAATGCCCTAAAACTACTGACCCGATTGAGTTGATCAACTATGGCTTCAACATGAGAGCCAAGGATGGCTCCTGGGTCATGTTTTCTGAAAGACTGTAAGGTGTTTTTCACTAGAACTACTTGAGCCCTGACTTCTGGCCGAAAGGGGTGAAGTTCCAGCGGTTCAAAGGCTGTCTGTCACGTGATCCCCCGTGCCGCGACGCGTCGGCGATCACACATGTGTTAGATTAAGTTATAAATATATTTATATGTATGTTAGTTGTAAGGTATATATTACTATGGGCCTTTGTCTAGGTACAATGTACATTTTTCACTGTTGCCTGAAATAAATGTATTGAATTGAATTGACTAGAAACAGGATATTTACCATGATTCTTGAGTTTTTTTTGTTCCCGATATTTTGCCACATTTGCATGCGCCATGATCACGGGAGAACTAACTAAAGTCTTTGCGAGTAGATGTTATTGGCAGATATATCGATCTACCCCTCTTTCTCACTCTTTTATTACGAACGATACCACTACCATCGGTTTCATTGTCACACTTCACCCCAACTCGATACACAACACTAATGGTATCCGGACGCGTAGCAGGTACCACACTTTTTTGATTCTTACACATTCTCACCACAGGCTTCCATACTCCAGATAATTGAAAATCATCTTCTCTATTGAAATTTCTGTACTTAGTAATCTCAATTGCCTCTTGTACCATTCTTGGTATGTAATGTCGCTCTGTTGAGATTACCTGCGGTTTGTATTAAACTCAAGAATCATGGTAAATATCCCGTTTCTAGTGAAAAATATGTATATGACTGTAAGGTGGTTAACACACGGCGCTACCTGTCAAGGATACAGGCAAAGCGAGGCGGGCCTCAGTATAGCGTGGATGGGCGGATGCCGTGTATAAAAACTTGGTGGATTACATACTTACTTATCCTCGAAATGCGGTGATAGGCGTGTTGCCTATACGATGAGTGGGATCCGACTAACATGTAATTTACCAACAAATTGTTTTTTTTAATAATTTTAACATTTTAGTTGGTAACATTTTAAGAAATTATTGAAAAGTTATTAAAATGTATGCGTATTCCTTGTTTTATTGAAGCTGGTGCAACCCCAGTGATTAGAGGCCTATTGAGGCTCTGCCTACCCTTTCGGGGAAAAAGGTATGAGTCTATATGTAATTCGTGCCTAAATAATAGCTAAGCATTTCGGTGTATCGTTTATTCTCAGATGTTCGGAACCCTATGAACGTGCCTACAATTAATTCCACTGAGCATACCGAGACACCCTTAATTACTAATTAAAGATTGTTATTTTTAAGAAGTCTCTTTAAGAAATAAACAAAGCTAGCGAATTGGGATGTTAGATTGTTTTGTTATGTTTTTACGGCTAAATGTAAATACTCATTTTTTTTCCCTCTCTGAATTCAAAGATTCATACGCTAGCGATTTCTTTCAGCCAACCTTAGTTTTTAACCTCCGACGCAAAAACGACGGGGTGTTATAAGTTTGACGTGTCTGTGTATGTGTGTGGTTGTCTGTCTGTCCGCTCGTAACTCTCAAACGGATGACCCGATTTCGTATTTTTTTTTGTACTACTGAATGACAGATCAAGCATATGGCCCACCTGGTGTTAAGCGGTAACCTCTGCTTATGAACAGTGGAATTAGCAAGTTAGAGTGGAAATAGGCAGAGCATAGCAGAGCAGAGCTGGCAGAACTGATAACCTGGTTAAATTGTTCAATGCTCTGCCCACCGAAATAAAAGCAATTGACAGTCCAAACATATTTAAAAATAATTTAAGAAAACTTTTGTCATAGCGGTGTTTTTACTCTGTTAACGAATTTATGACACAAGATTATTTAAGCCATTTATGAAACTCCATGCATGTATTTAGTTGTTATTGTTATTAAAAATAAATAAATAAATAATGCTGGACAGTTCACACAACATTATCTAGCCCCAAGCTAAGCAGAGCTTGTGTTGTGGGTACTAGATAACTGATATACTTAATACAATATATTACATAGATAGATATTTTTTATTATGCATAGAAAATACCCAAAACACCCTGAAAAAATATCTGCGATCGCACAAATATTTGTTTCGAGGCGGGAATCGGACCCGCAACCTCCTGCGTCGCAGGCCAACCGTCGCCCGCCGCACCACAGAGGTAGTCAATTATGTTGGTATTGTGTTATTTGGTACGAGGTGTTATTGATGTTATTGTGTTTTTTTTTGTAAGTTTTTTTTTTATTTTAAATTCTATTTGACATTTATTAATTAAAATTAATAAATGTCAAATTTATTTGTTTTATTTGACATTTATTAATTAAAATTAATAAATGTCAAATAGAATTTAAAATTAATAATAATACATTTATTAATTAAAATTAATAAATGTCAAATAGAATTTAAAATAAAAAAAAACAGCTAACAGCAGCAACAGCAGCAGCAGTTAACTTAAAAGTAACTTTAAAACATGATAAAAAAAAAATTAACTGAATTAAATGAAATTAATCCGTCGGATAAAGGTTCTAAAGTGGCGAACATAAACCGGACTACGCAAATGAGGAACGCCACTCGCGATGAACCAAATACATTAACAAGTAAATAATTAAATAAAAATTTAAAAAACCCTCAACGCAATGAAACTGCTTAACCAATTTTGATCAAACATAGCTAAGAACAATCGCGACAAATTCACCTTTCAAACAAAAACAAAACCAAATCAGTTCATCCGACGATGCCACAGACAGACACACACACACTCACAGACACGTCAAACTTATAACACCCTGTCGTTTTTTCGTCGGGGGTTAAAAACCGTAAAAAATAAAAATATAGTTCGTTTTTTCCGGCCGTGGTGTGGAGTAAAATACGCCTTTAACACCCCCTTTCGCACGAATCTACATAAATTACATAGCAAGATTAATTTTCCCACCTTAAATCAATTTATTTACAAATTGTCTAAGAAATTATATTTACACAGTAACCCAAATAGTAAAAATAAACACATTAAAAATATCTGTACAACTCGTAAGAAAAACTTACCTTACATCGACAAGTATAATCGCTTCAAATTACCCCATCACTTGTTTCTCGAGTGCTATGAGTAAACATGCACACTGGTCCTAACAAGCGTGCGCGCAAGTTTTGCCGCGGTGCGCGCGGCTCTTGACCTTATTATCAAGGGATATAGGTCGGGTGCCGCGTGCGCGGTGCATGCAGGCGCTGCGCGAGCTTGTTTGGGTGACTGTCACGGTTACGATGAGCTGCGGGCACTATTGTTCCTGCTGCTAGCTACATTTTGTTTGTCAACTAAATAGTGCTACAAGTACCCTCCGGTACTTATTATTTTGTTAGCAATTGTTTTCGGTTTAGTCCATCTCTTTAAAACTTTCACGCTGCTAAATGTAATGCTCAATCAAAAGCTTGCATGTTTATTCTGCTCATATCTTTTAGTTAAAATCTTTTCAATTAATCTATGTTTCTTAATAAGTAGTAGTTATATTTTATTTTTCATGTTTTGATAAGTGCTTTGGCTTAATTTACGTTTTTATTATTTATGTTTGTTACACCCTAGGATTAAATTTACACTGGGAATGTTCTAGGTTAAGTCTTATTTGGAAATAAATGAACTTTGAAAATTGAAAATTGGTGTGGAGTGGAATACACTACCGTCGTCTGTCTTTCCTGAAAACTATAATCTGGGTCTCTTCAAGGCTAGAGTGAATAGGTGCCTTCTAGACCTTTGTGCTCCATCTTCGGCCACATCGTCACTTACCAACAGGTGAGGTCGTGGTCAAACACAGGTCAATCATTGTAAAAAAAAAAAACCGTAAGAAATAAAAATACAGTTCGTTTTTTCCGGCCTTTCTATTTTTATTTGAATTCAGACAACACTATTGCTAAACGAAAATTGTAATACCTTCCGTGAATATTAATTAGCTGAAGCAGTATTTTACTAATCGCGACATGAGTTATGGCTGATTGTCGGCTGTCAGGTGGAATTTGAGCGGCTTGTTAACGAGCTTATTAAAATAAGGTAAAATTTAATGGAAAATCTTGATCCTGGCACGATTTTATTAAGTTTTATTTTGCTTCGTTATATCGAAACAATTTATTATTGTAGGCGGTCCAATTGAAATCACGTTCGGTGTGTTTTGTTAAAAACTGGCCAAGTTCGCGTCGGACCTCGCGCATTCAGGGCTCCGTACCAAAAGTAGAAGTTATAAATTAAGTGTGTTGGCCAAAGAAATATTCAAAAACTCCCGATATGTTTTAATATTTCTAAAATATTATTATTTGTTAGTAAAATATACATAATTTAAGTAGTGTGTTTACAAATTTTAAGTCAAATGGAAGCTAAAAAAACTTTGTAACAAAAGTTTTTGATAAAAAAAGATGACTGACGGCCTCCTTGACTTTGTTTTCCGTTACCTACTTTGAAAATATAAATGTCTTAGTCTACTGTTTTTTTTACACTACCAAGGTAATAAACAAGCGTACGGCCCACCTGTTGGTAAGCGGTTACCGCTAACCTGTAAGTTAGTGCGTGGTTGTATTGGTTATATAATACGCTCTAATATTATGATAACCCACATGCTGGGGCAGGACCTTCTACCAAATTACTTTGATCGAAGGGCAAGACAGACTTTTCTGTCACGTATCACTGGTAGCGGATGTCACAAAAATGACTAAATATTTTTTGTCTTTGGGTTAGTAATCTACATAAATAGTGCAATTATGAAGATTGAAGCTTCAACCGGTTTAGCCGGTAGCCCTTGTGACAGCGGGACGGACAGACTGATGAATAAGAGCAAAAGGTCTCCGTTTGGACCTTTTAGGTACGGAACCCCAAAAAGAACCTGCAGAACACTGAAAGTTATCTCAGATATAATTAAAACTTTAGAGTTACCTAGTGAAAACGTTGATTTGAAAACGGAACCTTATACAATAAATTCCCACACGCATTTGACTAGTATATGGGCACATCTGTGAAAGTCGGTAACTTGAACGTAATATCGATTATACAGCGTGTCCGGATGTCACAGGCGGAGATCAAGCGACCGCAGCAGGAAATGAAACGATGGTGACAATCCCCATGTATATTAATATATTGTAGCTAACAAATATTAAACATAGTGAAACTGTAAAATTTAGGTAATAAATTATTAATTAATTAATTAAATTATTATTAATTAATAATAGTTGTTAAGGCGCTATAGGTTCAACGAACATTTTTGTATGAGGCGAAGAAGGCGAGCGCACGCTCTGTACCCTTAGTACGAGAATTTGTCAATATTCGAAACTATATGAAGTTTCGTTTCCTTCAATACATTTTCTGACAGCGTCCTTAGTTTTCTCCTCGTTTCCGCTAGGGGCGCTGCTAGTAAATGTATGGAAGGAAACGAAACTTCATGTAGTTTCGAATACTGTCAAATTCTCGTACTAACCCCCCTGATACCGTGTTTTTATGTATAAAAAAAAATATAAAAATGTAGTTCAAAGTTTTGTTTAATTTTGTTGATGAATTCACTAACTCAAATAATAACTTACATGTAACCAAATGTTTCAAAAATTAAAACGTGAGAGAAGTGAGTGAAAAATTGCATTTAATTTTAAAAAGGAGGTATTTTTGTTAATTTTGTTTTATCAAGTGAAGTAATTCAAATATTGTATTGAATTATTGATTTCACTAGATAAAAAGCTCAAGAATATCATATATTTTTTTCTTCAAACAAAAATATGAAAATTCTTATCAAAAACTTTGAAATTCTAGAGACATTTGAGAACCTATCGCGCCTTAATTGTTTATATATAATTAAGATGTAACTGATGTTTTTATCGGTCGTTAGACGTCCATTGCTGGACGAGGCCTCTTTTATAGAAATGAAAAATCGATCGGGTTAGGCGATCCTAGTGGCCTTATTCTTCCCATATGACCTTTGAAATTACAATATTTGAAGATTTATTTCAATCAAAGAATCGAACCTATGACTTTGGCAACTGAGCCAGCTTCATTCACCTCGCTAGATTTCGTCTATATTTCTCACGTCAGTATTAATAAATAAGCTAATAAGAGCGATGGTAGCCTAACGGTTCAATAGTGCAACTCAGAATCCAACGATACCGGGTTCGATCCTAGGCTCCGCACCAATGACTTTTCTAAGTTATGTGCGGATTTTCATCGCTCTGTGCTTCGGAGGGCACGTTAAGCTGTCGGTCCCGGCTGTTATTGATAAATAGCAGTCGATAAGCCATGTCAGAGGCCCTCGGGCGGCTTGACAAACTCTGACACCAGAGGCCAGCACTACCTCATACGAAACGACGACGACGACGAATAAGCTAATGTATGGAAATTATAACCCTAAAATAGTACCTTTTTTTTTTTTTTTTTTTGTCTTCAGAGTATAAAATTCATTTACGCCTACTTATTATACGAAAATAAAATAATAATATTTCTGGACAGTTCACACAACATTATCTAGCCCCAAGCGTATAGTATTATTTTATCTGTGCCCAAGCTAAGCAGAGCTTGTGTTATGGGTACTAGACATCTGATATACTTAATACAATATATTACATAGATAGATATTTTTTGTTATGTATAGAAAATACTCAGAACACCCTGAACATATATCTGCGGATACCACAAATATTTGTTCCGAGGCGGGAATCGAACCCGCAACCTCCTGCGTCGCAGGCGAACGTTCGCCCGCCGCACCACAGAGGTCGTCAAAGAGACATATTATTTTTTTTTATTTGCAACATTTACATAAAGTGAAGATCTTACAATATACTTTAAAACTAAAATAGGTATGTAGCTTATTACATTTACAAGTAGTAGGTACCTTGGCCTCCACACTAGGATTCCCTGTGCTGTGGAGACCAATATAACAGTAATGGTAGGCATGTTATTATAATAGTGATGTACAGTATTACATACATATAATGATAATGTTGTATGAACTGTTGAGCATTGTTATTGAGTATTATCTATATATATAAAACAAAGTCGTGTTAGTTACACCACTTATAACTCAATAACAGGTGAACCGATTTGGCTGAAAATTGGTGGGGAGGTAGCTTAGAACCAGGAGATTGACATAAGGGAGTAGGAGGGGGGGTCACCGGGGGCTACCCGTGCGAAGCCGGGGCAAGTCGCTAGTTTATTTATAAAGACACACTCCTTTTTTCCTGAAAAGATAGGCTGAGCCTCAATGAGCCTCTTTTCACCGTGGGTTGCACCATCAGTAGACAATATTCGTGCCTAAATACATACATTTAATGTCCGGAACTCCCCTAACAGTCACATAATCATAAATCCGTATATAAAAACAAACATGTTTTTACATAAAAGTGTTCATAGAAATACTTTTTACAAAAAACAAAAAGGTGTAGTTAATACGTGTTTAAATATAATCAACAGAATAACTCATTAATTATAAAATAAATTTCCAGTAAGAGTTTAAACATACATGAAGAAGCTGAATGCTAGTTAATAATATGATTGCAAATTCTTGAACGATAAGAGCAAGCTTTCATGAGTAAAGCAACATTTGGTGTTTGATGATACTTTGTTCGACGATAACTTATTGGAAATTCGTAATTATGAGCTTAATTGGCAAAGGATTGTGAGGTATCAGTTCGAGGCAAACTGCTAGTTAAATAGTATTTGCCCAATTCAGTAGGACTACAATAAATTCCAATTTAAGGTGGATTCTCTCGCTTGAGGCGTGAAATTCTTTTTTTTTGGTGTTTTTTGCCCTTTACAGTTCATCATCACTTCTTAAGACAGCGAAACTTTATTTCGCGAGAACTAGGAGAAAAATGAAAAAATGAAAAAATTAAAATTTATTTATTACAACGAAAAGAGTCACTACTTACAAAATAATTAGACTAACACACATTTTTTTTTTATTAATAGTAGTTTAGCTACGATTCCCCTATACAAAAAAACACAGAAAATGTGTTCAAGGGGATCTTATAGCTAAACTGGTGATATTTATGAGATACTATCAATTAAAACATGTGTGTTAGGTATCTTAGTTTTCGCGAAATCAACTCTAGCAATCTGAAGAAGTGTTCATGAGCTGTATTGAGCAAAAACCACCAAAAAGTTGAATTTCGGGCCACAAGCAAGACCATCTACCTTAATTCAGCGTACACATACAGTAACTTTCGAAACAAGCTATATATAGTGACTATAAGTGTTTTTTGGTTTACTACTCCTTTTTTATCGTTATGTGTGCTTATATTATGAAACAAGCCGAGGGTTCCAGCATAACAAACCTAACATGACAGATAAGAAAAAGTTACGACAGCGCTACGGGAACGCTACGGGAACGCTACGGGCTACGCGAGTGAACGAAATTGTTGGTTAGTCTACGAGTTTTATAAATTTTTTTACGACAGTTTTTACATTGTGATTTATTCTCCATTACTGAAAATGCACACTGTAACTATATGTTATTTACAGTGACAGGGTTCCCTTTAAGGTGGTTGCTTTCACTAGTGGCGCGAAATAAAATAAAAAAACTTGTTTTTTGCTCATCACGGCTCATCAACACTTCTTCATATAGCGAAAACTATGTTGCTGGTAATTATATGATAGGTCATCACATTAAATTAAAACTTGTTTGTCCAAACAAACAAAAAAGAACTTGTTTTTTGCTCATCACAGATCATCAACACTTCTTCAGATAGCGAAAACTATGTTGCTGGTAATTATCTGATAATTTTATCTATTTTATAAGTTGTTTTTGTTTGTTAGGACAAACAAATTTTAATTTATAGTATCACATAAATATATCATTAGTTTGGCTATGAATGTGCTTGAAACAAAAAAACATTGTAAATACCATTGAAACACAATCATAGCTAAACTAATCATATTTATGTGATACTATAAATTATTTTTTTTGTGTTAGGTCATATTATTACCGGCAACATAGTTTTCGCTATCTGAAGAAGTGTTGATGAGATGTGATGAGCAAAAAACACGGAAAAAATTGAATTTCGCGCCACAAGCGAAAGCAACCACCTTAAAAGGTGAGACTCAATCTAAGTCGTGCTCCGGCCTTATTTTTTGTTTGTTTTATTGTTATATTTATAATAGAGTGAATAGAGGCCCATTGAGGCTCTGCTTGTCCCTTCGGGGAAAAAGGCGTGTGTCTTCTACAAATAATGACAACACTTTAACCCAAACAATGTTGTGTTTATCTGTACCATTTCTGTCGTTTTGCAAATATGTCTTTTTGTGAATCTGTCCTAACACGAATCTGTCTTTTTGAGAATCTATCCTCATGCGAACAAATGCTATGTATGTATATTATATATTATATTATAAAGTCATCAACTATATACAGTAACAGTGATATATATAAATCCTGATTTACTATCTCCGATTCTCTTTCCCGTTCTATTATACCGTTATTACCAAGGAGGCACAACAAAAGGAGTATTTTGTGAAACACATTGAATCCACAGCTTCATCAATTTGGCGTCGTAATCACGCGCTGACACGCCGGGACAGGGAGGGATTGAATCTACGCTTTTGGACCACGATCACAAGCAGCCGGTTTTTATCCGAACCTGAGGCCGTAGACAAAGTAACATTCTATTAGCGATGTCGTTTTTTTTTTTTTTAAATTACTAGATAGACGGAACTAGCACATGGCCCAGCCCACCCGATGTTAAGCGGTAAGCTCTGCCTATGAACAGTGCATTACCTCATAGGACACGTCCGCCTAGGACGCACCCTATGTGGCATTGCTCTGCGCCCGCCACCCTGAGACAGAAAGATGAAAGATGAAATGATGTAGAGTCATTGTAGAAAAGCCATGAATTAATTTAATTTAATTAAATTTTTTATTATGGAACATCAACAGAATTTACATGGTTGGGTGCTTACTATTGCTAGCTTAAGATCTAATTTACATGCAATTCCAATTACAGATGAACACATCGTGCACTAAACATTTTGCATAAACATAAGGTAGTTATAAAAAGACGACATAATAAGGCCAATGATGGCAGACAATACAACACAACTTGCCTACATAATTATAATCAATAAAAGAATATAATAATAATAAATATATATATATAATAATAATAATAATAATAATATATTTATATTTATATATAATATTAGAATATATGAGATTGACGTAAGCTGGTTTGTAAGCTGGATATCGCGTGGTCTATTGTATTGTATTACGACTGTAGAAATGGAATTGCTTCAAAGCGAATGCCACTTGGCTAGGCCGGCTGAACTCTAGAGGGATTGCGCTCTTGGGTCTAGAATAATTTGGCTCTTGCATAATTGGCGTTATTGTATTTGGAACTATAGTTTGACTCTTAGTTATTTTCTCTATCTATTGAGATTTGCCCTACCGTGAAACTACAAAAAATATCACCTTACAGTAGTCGCATTCGATGTGTAACATCTGACATATCACCTCCTTGGTAACAATCAACATGGCTGATAGTACCAACCTCTCGGAAAAATGCGCGCTTCCTGTTACACACTCCCGTCCCTTTTTACAAAATCACTCCCACAGATTGCAGGAAAGTGTGAGGAAAGATGTTACCTACCTATATAGCAGTGCTGATATAGCTTACGAGGAAAATTGATTACTACTACGCCTTTATACAAGAAAAAACTAGTCATTTTAATGTTTTTTTTGTGGGTAAAACGGGACCCTAATACTAGGACTCCGCTGTCCATCCGTCTATCTGTCTGTTTGTCACCAGGCTGTATCTTATGAACCGTGATAGTTAGACAGTTGAAATTTACACTAAACAGAATAAAATTAATATATAAGGGGGCTCCCATACATTAAACGTGTTTTTTTGCCATTTTTATAGATAATGGTACGGAACCTTTCGTGCGCGAGTCCTATTCGCACTTGGCCGGTTTTTTATTTACAGTTTTGTTACATTTATTTGAGGAATACATTGGATTGAAATATCTTCAATTGCTTCCTTTCCAGAGGCATTCGATTATTGTAAAACCAACCAATTTATTATTGAGAAGGGTCTATAGAAATATGGTTTAGTCACGGGCAAATAAGCCTCGTATATCCTCTGTATCTCTCGGGCCCTCTGTATATAACAGAATGCTGGAAGAGATAAGAGAGGCAGCTTCCACAGCGATCTATAAAAATAAACTAAAAATGTGGCTGTTGGAAAAGACATTCTACACTTTCTACATTACTTACGTCTTTATCGTCTTCACTAGAAATTGTATATGTCTATTGTTATAATTTATATTTCGTGTCGTAATGTTTAATTAATTAATTTGATATAATTAAAAAGAAGGTCTTGTAAAATTCGTATTTTATTAATAAATATTTGTATTAGTATATTTGTGTAAATCCGGCTACATGTGGTCTACGTTGTTGTAGATAACCTAACTTATTATATTCAGTATTCTGCTCTAAAAGATGTTTCGGGAAAAGGCGCCGAAAATAAATTGTTTTTTTTTTACTTGATTTTGTTACGTTACGTAGTAAGTTGTATATATTACTAGCAGCACCCCGCGGTTTCACCCGCGTAAGTCTCGATCCCGTGGGAAAATCAGGATAAAAATGTGCCTATGTGTTATTCCGGGAGCCCAGTTATTTTCATTCCAAATTTCATGCAAATCCGTCTAGCCGTTTCAGCGTGAAGAAGTAACAAACACACTCACACACACACAAACTTTCGCATTTATAATATTAGTAGGATTAATAGGATAGGATAAGATTTATATACAGACTTTTTTAATATACTCGTACCAGAAAACTCTTTGTTTTTGTCAATTTTCGATAACAATACAATGTTGTGGTAACTTCGAGCTGATCTGATGATGGAGATGGAAAGTGGACAATGGAACTTCTGGATGGATAATAGTAGACTGTTTGTTTAATACTAGTAGACAGTTTAGTAATAGTAGAGCTTTTTTGTGAAAGATTTCGTCCAGGGAAGTACACCATGCCTATTCCTGCCGCAAAGCAGTAGAGCTCGCATTGCTGAGTTCCGGTATTATGGGTGTGGTTGCCGGTGAAATTACAAGCACTTTCATATTTATGTCTCAGGGTGGCGGGTGCAGTGCAATGCAGCATATGGTGCGTCCTACGTGGACGTGACCTACGAGATAATTCAATGTTCATAAGCAGAGGGTACACCACTTACCTTCAGGTGGGTTATCTGCTTGTTCCGTCATCTTAAGTTGTAAAAAAAAACGTTTTTAAGCTCATTTTGACCAGATCACGGTTCTGCTTAATTATTTCATCATCATTCTCATCAGACGTGTATATACGTCTTAAAAGCTAGTTTTGAAAAGTAATTTTTTCAACAGACAACTTATTTTTGGCATATTTCAAAATTCCGTGTCTAGTGCAGCTGTCAAAACGGGATTTATGGCTTGCCAATACTGTAACAGTAGCACAGATAAAATAATACTATTCACTATAATAAAAAAAAAAAACTATATAAAAAACATACTATATATAAATAATATATAGTTAAAAAAGCTAACTCTTTTATTTATGTCATTCGAAGATCATTTCAAACTATGACGGTGGAAGTCTTTTGAAGAATATACAAAACTTATAGAAGGCCCTTGCTGGAGTATGGTTTTCAAGTCTGGAGCCCCTACTTTCGGAAAGATATAGACTTACTTGAGAGCGTACAACGAAAAGCCACGAAGTTTCCACAAGCCCAGCGTCGTATGTCATACTCAGAGAGACTCCGCGCATTACGCCTCACTACCCTAGAGGAAAGACGTCTGCGTGGCGACCTCATTGAGACCTTCAAGATCCTCTCTGGCACTTACAATTTGCCTGAATTTCATGAAATCTACATTTTAAAAGAAAGCTCTATATCGTTGAGAGGGCATAGTCGCAAAATATCACGTGGACCATCCAACACAAACACTGCACAGCACTTCCTTAGTAACAGAGTGGTCCATAATTGGAATGATTTACCTGAAGATGTTGTTACTGCCACATCAATAAACGCTTTCAAGAACAAATTAGATAACTGGTTGCGAACGAACAAACTGTAAACAATTAGAAACATTAAAGTGTAATCAGTGCAGCGAGTGAAACTAAGACATTTAAACACTTAATTATTTATTAAACACTCTGAAATAGACACATCAGCGAAAGCTGCTTGTCTATAATTTTAAATAATAATAATAATAAAATTGTGAATAAAATATTAAATGGTTGGATCAAGGGTCAGATCCAGAAGGCGGTACTCCTGGACTCGGCACGCATAGTCAGGAGGTTCCTCTCTCTGCAGCCCTAGCCCCCGACCGTTTGGGCCTCGCTCCGCGGTCAGTGGTTCCCCGTTTAGATTTATATTTCTTACTGTAATGTTTTTTATACTATTTATTGTTTGTAGATAGTATTCCTTTATAGTGTAAAATATTAATTTTTTTACGAGATTTAGAGTAAATAAGTGAGATAATATTGTGAAAGAATATGTGAATTTTATTAAAATAGCTGCAGGCGTTTGGAAGGAGTAGGAATTCTTACGTAAAGTATAGGGAACAATAAATAAAATAAATAAATAATGCTGGACAGTTCACACAACATTGTCTAGCCCCAAGCTAAGCAGAGCTTGTGGTTATGGGTACTAGACAACTGATATACTTAATACAATATATTACATAGATAGATATTTTTTATTATATATACAAAACACCCAGAACACCCGGAACAAATATCTGCAGATCGCACAAATATTTGTTCCGAGGCGGGAATCGAACCCGCAACCTCCTGTGTCGCAGGCGAACGTTCGCCCGCCGCGTCACAGAGGTCGTCAAATCAATGTTTTATTTTCTCCTGTCAAAAGCAAAAGCAAGTAAAAAATGTAAACTCGTTCGTTCGTTTCGTTTCGTATGAGGTAGTGCTGGCCTCTGGTGTCAGAGTTTGTCAAGCCGCCCGAGGGCCTCTGATATGACTTATCGACTGCTATTAATCAATAACAGCCGAGACCGACAGCTTAACGTGCCCTCCGAAGCACAGAGCGATGGAAATCCGCACATAACTTAGAAAAGTCATTGGTGCGGAGCCTAGGATCGAACCCGGTATCGTTGGATTCTGAGTTGCACTATTGAACCGTTAGGCTGTTATCGCTCTCAATGTAAACTTATATTTCTATTCTTGACTATATTAAACCTATTTGTTTAACTATATGTTTATTTTTTTATTTTGGCCATTTTTGTTGGCTTTCTATACAGGTCTATACTATACACAGTAGTAATATACCAGAATACCAAACCTTCTAATGGAACCTCGTTTATATCTTGAAATAAATCGCATTATCAAGTACGTGCTTGCTCTGTTGCAACAAGGCTTTTGTGTTGTACAGCAATTTGTTGCTAGAAAAATGTTTAACTACACCGTTAGTTATTTTGTTGCAGCAGAGTCCGTCTGGGAGTGCTGGGCTAGCATGGATTTGTACAATTTGTTATTTTTATATTTTACACATCGCAGTTTCGTACGAGCATCTTTGAAAAGATCATCAGAAATATTAATCATATTTCTGATGATGGTTGACCAAATATATCGTACTATAATAAAAAATAAACTAATGCTGGAAAGTCCACACAACATTATAAAGCCCCAAGCTAAGCAGAGATTGTATGGGTACTAGATAACTGATATATTTAACACAATACATTACATAGAAAGTCATGACACATAGACACATTAGTTTTATTTTTCTTTGTTTCTGTGTGTGTGTGTGTGTGTGTGTGTGTGTGTCATTTTGTTTGGAATATTGTTTGTTGACACGTTGACACAAATAAATGTTTTTTTTCATTCATTTTTGATCTTTTGACGACCTCAGTGGTGCGGCGGGCGTAGCTTCGCATGCGTCGTAGGAGGTTGCGGGTACGATTCCCGCCTCGGAAAAAATATATGTGCGATCTGCAAATATTTGTTTAGGGTGTTCTGTGTATTTTCTATGCATAATAAAAAAACAAAAAAATGCAGTGTTTCCTATTGTTTCTGGCACAGTGATCCCTCGGAATTATAAAGTACTCGTAGTATCCACGCATATTTATAATTTGAATATTGTACTTGATTTAGTAAGTCAAGTACAATATTCAATTTAGTAAGCATAAACACAAACAACTTACGGAAGAAAAAATACGTTACGTACGACTAGGCGGTATGGTCTTAGACTATAGCCTGCCCAAAAGGGCGAAAGAAAAAAAAAAAAAAATGATTTAGTAAGTTAACAAAACAAATCTTAGATTGGTATTTTGGTCTTACTATGTCGTTTTTTTTCAGCACAAAAATAAAAGAATTGGAAAAAAATTGCGGGTTTTAATTTTAGCAATAAATCAGCGCGCTTACAATTTAGAATAAATAAATAATGCTGGACAAGTTCACACAACATTATCTAGCCCCAAGCTAAGCCAGAGCTTGTGTTATGAGTACTAGGTAACTGATATACATAATACAATACATTAAATAGATAGATTTTTTTATTATACATAGACAACACCCAGAACACCCGGAACAAATATCTGCAGATCACACAAATTATTTGTTCCGAGGCGGGAATCGAACCCGCAACCTCCTGCGACGCAGGCGAACCATCGCCAGCCGCGCCACAGAGGTCGTCAGAGAATGTTGCAAATATGGATAAATACTATCCAGGTGGACCCAAACAACATACCAAAAAAGCAGTTTTACCGCAATTATTGCAATTTCAGCGTTTTTTTGTACGATATGACTAGCCTGTACGTGATTTTAGCATTATGAACGCAATTTGAGCGGAAATTGAGTACCATGTTGGCGAGTGATATGCAGTGATGCGGCCTCCTAATATCACTTATCGACGGTAAGCTGGGTGGTAGGCATTTATCGCGTAGCCTTGAGCGAGTGCTGGTGACACGGGCTATGTATGTATGATTGAGCCAACTCCAAGTATTCGTTTTTTTCCACGTTTCAACCACTCCGCGCTCGTTATCTTCTACAAGTATTCCTCCAAACAGATTATACGTGTGAACGTGCTGTAGAAATCGTTTTAATATCCACCACAACGCAAACCCTATCCTCTATTTAATTTTTTATTTTATTAAATTTTATTAAATATGACACCCAACACAGGTTTACTCTAACACATTAAAAAAAAAAAAACAAGGTATTAATCTTAGTGCTCCCGTAATTATTGGGCATCACAGGGTGCGCAAGAAATACAACAATTAACAGCTTATTACAGGGATACATAGTAAAATAAAAAAATAAAAAGTTGACAAACTCCGACACCAGAGGCCAGCACTACCTCATACGAAACGAAACGAAACGATAGTAAAATATAGGAAAATAAATATAAAAATACTTAAGTATTTAAATATTAAGATAAAGGATAATAATTTATAGAAATAATACTTATTATAGGCACAGATAATATAATACTATGTATAGGCTAGAATTTTACAAGTTATAAATATATAATGTTGCGGTATAAAATTGAACTATAGCTACCTATGTCAAACAAGTAGTGTCTCACACTCATGGAGTTTCATAGCTGTGTATTTCATACCTGCGAGACGGGGGACTGGTAGGCAAACCCGGCTAATCTTTAGAGATAAAAACAGGAAAATGCAAGTTCACGAGCGCCACTCACACGTCTAATGTGTTTTATATCCTCCGTGAGATGTGTAATGTGACAAGAAGATACCAAAGATTGTGAGAGAACTGTAAATACTTTATAAGTGATGTTTCTTTTACTCTGTTCGAGGTACTTAGTAGTAGTAGAGCTTTTTTGTGAAAGAGTTCGTCCGGGGAAGTACTACCACCATACCTATTTCTGCCGCAAAGCAGTAGTGCTCGCATTGCTGTGTTCCGGTTTGAAGGGTAAGGGTGCCGGTGAAATTACAGGCACATGAGACTTTCATCTTTATGTCTCAGGGTGGCGGGCGCAGTGCAATGCCACATAGGTTGTGTCGTAGGTGGACGTGATCTATGAGGTAATGCACTGTTCATAGGCAGAGGTTACCGCTTAACATCAGGTGGGCCTCTTGCTTGACCCGTCATTATTTTATATTAAAAAAAAAAAAAAAAAAAACCTTACAAAGTCAAAGACATTGCATTTACTTAGCACTAACTTCTAGGCAAACTCGTGCTAAAAGGTCGAGTGCCTTTTACCCTTGGGTACACTCAAAGTGTGAAACAATTAGAAGGTTCCACGTGGTTTTCTGAAGCGAGAGGTGCGGGTTTGATTCCTACAGCGAGCGTTTTTTTTTTTTTTTTTTATACTAAGTACTTGAATAACTGAACAAGCAGATGGCCCACCTGATGTTAAGCGGTAATCTTTGCCTATGAACAGTGCATTACCTCATAGGCCACGTCCACCTAAAAAGCATCCTATGTGGCATTGCACTGCGCCCGCCACGCTGAGACATAAACATGAAAAGTCTCATGTGCCTGTAATTTCACCGGCACCCTTCAAACCGGAACACAGCAATGGGAGCACTACTGCTTTGCGGTAGAAATAGGTATGGTTGTAGTACTTCCCCGGACGAACTCTTTCATAAAAAAGCTCTACTACTACTATACTATATTCCCAGTACTAATTTCCTTCCTTCACGAGCAGACAGATCGAATTATTACTACTTGCCAGCAATAACTGAGCTCTGTTTTTTTCAATAAGTTAACAGACTGACCTACTTTTGTGCTCACATTTATTAAAATAGTTATTCTTGCGATGCGTCTTTCTTAATGATCCTTTTTAATGTATTCTACAAATATTAATTTTCATTAGTATCTTAATTTCGCCTGAAACTAAACGTTTTATCTTTATTTTATTCCTGATATTTACAGCAAAAAAATAGTGGTTATGCGAACAGTAGACCTCGAGAGCATAACCTTGTATAAAAACATGCTGATATTTGTTCAGGGGGTTCTGGGTATTTACTTTATATAATAAAAAATATCTATATATTTTAATGTATTGTATTAAGTATGTCCGTTGTCTAGTACCCATAACACAAGCTCTGCTAAGCTTAGGGCTAGATAATGTTGTGTGAACTGTCCAGCAATATTTATTTATGCATCATGTCGATCATAGGCATATTTTTAAAAACTTCCTTTGTCAGACAAACTAATTATAAATTTTAATGTAGAACTAGTTATTTTCAAAATCGAGCCCGTAACTCCTCATCACTTTTCGATAACTCTCTCGGTTTCAGACTTTACGAGTTCGTCCGGGGAAGTACTACCACCATACCTATTTCTGCCACAAATCAGTAGTCCTCGCATTGCTGTGTTCCGGTTTGAAGGGTGTGGGTGCCGATGAAATTACAGTCACATGAGACTTTTATTCTTCAAGGTGGCGGGAGCAGTGTAATGCTACGTAGGGCGCGTCCTAGGACTTGACCTATGTGGTGTATGTTGATGATATGTGGGCGCGTTCTTTTTTCCTATGGCGATATTTAGTCGTGAATAGAGTAATTAGCTTTGGGGCCCTACAATTAACGAGACGGACACCGATGTGCTTCCAAAATTGTTATTTTTGGAACACTGGAAATACTCAGGGTTTTATTTTATAAAATTAACTAAGCGCTAATTTCGTTTGGCACCACGTTCATTCTCTCTCCATCATCATCTCTCTCCATACAGACAAGCAAATTCATCTATATAATAATGGACTGTATTAATCTAACTCCTCCTCATGTCGTTGTTCAAAGGTTGTCTGGAAGAGATCGCTTCTGAGCGATAAGACCGCCCATTGTACATTTAGTTTTTTGTTTAATTGTTGTGTGTTTATTTTTAACTATTTTGTAAGGTGTGCAATAAAGTATTTTCATTCATTCATTCATTCATTCACTCGGCCACTGTTTCTTTCTAGTCTCCATTACGTGGAACCGAAATGAGCCATTTTACTTTAGCTTTTGTGGATATTTCATTAAAACATAAGTATTTTTGATAAAATTGTAATTACATTTCTAAATATAATTTTTTGTTACTTTGTTCCATCCATCTTGAATTATAGAATACTAGCGGCTCGCCCCGGCTTCACACGGGTAGCCCCCGGTAAAAAACAGCCCCCACCCCCCGATATTTTATTACTTATTCTGCTATTCGGAGCGGAGAAGAATCCACCAAAAAAGGGGAAAACTAACATCGGTCCAGCCGATCTTGAGTTATAAGTGGTGTAACTAACACGACTTTGTTTTATATTTTTTTTTTTTTTTTTTTTTTTTATGTAGTAAGGTGACAAACAAGCAGACGGCCCGCCTGATGTAAAGCAGTCACCGCCGCCTATGGACATCTGCAACACCCACGGTATTGCAAACGCGCTGTCTACCATTAAGAACCCTATTGATATTTCTCTTGAATTTACCCATATTGTAGCCCTGTGGGAAGACATATATATAGATTTAGTAAGTAGGTAGGTATGTAGGTACAGTTAGGTATCCGTGGTCAGTTGGCTTTAGATGACGTCCACCATTTACAACAATTGCGTTAGCATGATGCGTCTATTCGCATTCAAACAGAATGGATGCCATATTTTAAAATCGTCCAGGATTCTCATGCATTAATAAAAACTCGATGAATTTTTCATTGTCATGCGCGCTCGGCAAATTCCCAATCGACACATTTAACAACTTTAGGAATCAATTTGACAAACAAATCGAAAACCTATTTGGGTTGATTACACCCATACCCTTCGTTCGACTAACATAGCGAAAAGGGGAAAAAATCGGTTAAACTTTTTACAGAAGGCTTTTACGTTAACGTATCTTCGTCTCAGCGTCTATGGTTGATTGACTTTGGGTCAAATCTGCCCACTACTTCACATACACCCCAACCAATCTTCCATATAAGTTTAGCTCCTCTCCATCCAAAGGTTGTCTGGAAGAGATCGCTTCTTAGCGATAAGACCGCCCATTTTACATTTAGATAGATAGATTAACTCTTTATTGTACACAAATAACACACATAAATACAAAACATAACTTAATAACAAAAAATAACAGAAATGCACAATGGGCGGTCTTAACGATAAGACCGCCCATTGTACATTTAGTTTTTTGTTTAATTGTTGTGTGTTTATTTTAACTAGTTTGTAAGGTGTGCAATAAAGTATTTTCATTCATTCATTCATTCATTCACACACTACACAGTAACTTCTTCGTGTCACTGGTTATTTTTTGTAAACCCTGCGATAGGTTAAAGATAAACTTGAAATATGGTGGCCCTAGTGACCGTTGATGAAAGAACCAGTGTGGTGCAGGGATTCCCAGTTCGCCTCTATGATGTTCCTTTCATGCATCTGTCACATGTCTTCTTATTTTCGGTTATTGCTTCTTTCTATGTGCTCGAGGCTCAGAAGACCCTTTTTTTATGTGATCGGTGCTTAAAAATATCGCGATGCGCGCTTGGAAACGGACGTGTCTCGCTCTTGCACAGTTACGAATTTAATTCGCGAACGCGCGGCTCAAGCCGCAGCCCGATAGTTTCCGCGATGGCTGACAAGGCGATCGTCGTGAACGAGTTGCTGGCGTTCATTCAGAATGCCATCGACATCATGGACGAGATCAGCATCTTGCAGATCTGCAAGTCAAACTTTAAGGAGGATGACATCTGCAGTGGCAAGCTGCTACTCTTCAGCACGCTAGGCAAGGAAGCCAGTATGCCGTCCCGCCGGAGGGATGGAGGTGAAAGGAGTCTTCAGGACATTGTGACTCTGTTCAAGGAGACTGATCCTGATGATGTGCCCGATTTCGTCGCTAAGGAGCTGCATAAGCTCCCACCAGTGGGATTCGACCACGTCGACGTCACCAGGCTGCTGCGGGACATCGTGTTCCTGAAGACAAGCCTGGCTGTAGTACAGGCTAAGTTGGAGGCGTCCGAAGATGCTATCTCCGGTCTGCGTGCTGAGTTGGTGTCATTACGTGACACTAATTTAGTAAGTAGGTCGTCCGCCTCTAACGAGGTCAACGTCCTGCAAGGTGCAAAGTGCACTGTGTCGTTGTTGAGTGACGAGATGGAATGTGTCGGCTCAGCGAATTTGTCGCTCGCCGCCGCAATTACACCGAACTCGTGCCCTCGGCCCGCCGCCAGCATGTCTCGCACCGCAGAAGAGCCGACACCGGTCACGCTGGTTCCTCCCCAACGGCATGATTACGCTTCCGCAGCGGCTAGCAACTTGGCTGTCTCTCAGAAAAAGGGGAAGAAGCGGAGCTGTGAACCAGTTCGCAGCGCTGCAACTGCTAGGGCTCCAAGGAAGGAGCCCTGTGATGCAGAGGGCTTTATCGAGGTGATGAAGAAACGAAAGCCTTCTAGCCGGAACCAGTGTGGTACTCATGTATCCAGTGAGCAGCACTTCCGAGCGGAGGTACCCACCACGCAGATCTACGTGTCCCGCGTCTACTTCGATGTGAAGGCCGCAGAGGTGGTGGAGTATATCAGGAAGAAAGCCGGAGTGGGTTTGAGGGTCATGAAGTTGGACTCTCGTCATAATGTGAGCTTTAGCTCATTTATGGTGAGGGTCCCTACGGAAAATGTGAAGACTTACTTGAGCCCTGACTTCTGGCCGAAAGGGGTGAAGTTCCGGCGGTTCAAGGGTCGCCTGTCACGTGATCCCCCGGGCCGCGACGCGTCGGCGATCACACGTGTGTTAGATTAAGTAATAAAGTGTTTTTATGTGTATGTTAGTTTCTAAGGTATTTATGTAGATATGGGCTTACTGTTTAGGTTTAGTGCATTTCTCAGTAAGCCTGAAATAAATGATTTTGATTTGATTTTGATTTGATTTGAAAAATAAAAGTGCTAGTACCTAACTTACAAAATAATGTGCAAACTGATTTATAGAAAATCGCATCAAATAAATTTGACCATATTTAAGAAGATACACAAAAGGTTTTTTTTTTTTTTTTTTTTTTTTTTTTTTATACTAATGAATGACGGAACAAGCAGATGGCCCACCTGATGTTAAGCGGTAACCTCTACCTATGAACAGTGCGTTACCTCATAGGACACGTTCACCTAGGACGCACCCTATGTGGCATTGCAATGCGCCCGCCACCCTGAGACATAAAGATGAAAAGTCTCATGTGCCTGTAATTTCACCGGCACCCTTACCCTTCAAACCGGAACACAGCAATGCGAGCACTACTGCTTTGCAGCAGAAATAGGTATGGTGGTAGTACTTCCCCGGACGAACTCTTTCACAAAAAAGCTCTACTACTACTACTGGATATCATTATATTTAAGGAGTTACAGCTAAGGAATGGAACAAGTTGCTGTCGTCTGACTTTCCTGAAAGCTATAATATGGGTCTCTTTAAGGCAAGAGTGAATAGGTGCCACTATCGTGCTCCAACGTCGGCCGCATCGTCACTTACCAACAGGTGAGATCGTGGCCAAACGAGGGTCTATAATAGTTAAAAAAAAAAGGTAGCTAACAGGTAAGCATACCGATTTCTCTCAATTCTCAAATTTCAAACTAGGACTGACACAAAACTTACATAAAACTTGGAAATTGGGATAAGAAAGCCATTTTCTAATTGCGCTCAAGTGACAGTTAAAGTGTGCTCATGAAAGTACCCACAAATAACGCTGAGAGCGCACTGGCGTGTTCCACACTGGCCCAATACTATACAACTTTTATTATATAACTAGCGACTCGTCCCGGATTTGCACGGATAGATTCAGGATGAAAAACAGCCACCGCCCCCCCCCCCTTTTTATATTTTTTATTCTACTTGAATGGCGGAACAAGCAGATGGCCCACCTGATGTTAAGCGGTAACCTCTGCCTATGAACAGTGCATTAACTCATAGGTCACGCCCGCCTAGGACGCGCCCTATGTTGCATTGCACTGCGCCCGCCACCCTGATACATAAATATGAAAAGTCTCATGTGCCTGTAATTTCACCCTTACCCTTCAAACCGGAACACAGCAATGTTTACAATGGTGAAAGAATTTTTGAAAACGGCACCGTAGTTTTTGAGTTTATTCATCACAAACATACACACACACAAAAATACAAATCTTTCCGCTTTATAATATTAGTTTAAATAGTGTAGACTAGATACCTATAGAACTGAAACTATCGTCTTGTACTAATATTTATTCTGTGCTATCGTGGTTGGGAATCATTATAAAAGTTTTAATTTTTAATTTATTTCATACACGATATATTTTACACGGTTAATTCTAATAAAAAAACCTCCAAAGGTTAGGGCAAATGCGAGAGGGGCACCGGTGCGTTCCGTATGGAGATCCCGGAGCCCCTTGACATGCATCGAGGCCGGCCACCGGGGTGTTTTTAGTGAGTCCACGAGTCCGTGAACCTCACATAACCCTACCACACCCTCAATGTGGTAGGGTAACTGGTAGCAGATTTTCACCTCGCCACAAAAAATAAAAAATAAAGTTACAATCGCCAAAAAGTAGGCGCACATACACATTCATATAAACAAACAAGATAAGTATACCTATTGTGACAAATTATTATGCATAACATTCCACAGCCGATATGCACTGGTGCCACGGCTGAGTTAGGATAAACGACTAATTTAGATACCTATACCTACTTACCCGCAATCGTTAGCTCTTTACATATAAACGCCAACGTATGTCTGTTTGCTAGTTCGAGTTCTAGGTACTCGATGGAATCAAATGCCATATTTTATCCACTGCGAACGTACAGATAACTTATCTTATCAGAATTTAACGGTATCATTGTCTATTATTTTCCTTTATATATTTTTATATCCATCAAAAAAACATACCATGTTCGTACAAGATTCGATTCACCGATCTGCAGTACAGTACCATCATTGACTTGTACAAATGATGGTACTCGTGACACAGCCATAGGTTACATCATAAAGGCAACATCGGGTTGGTAGGCATTTTTCTTTTGAACCTGTTCCCTGTTTGTGGCTGACCACGGCAAAGATGGAGAGACAAACTAGACTCCTGGATTCCGGGACTGGCAACCGAAGGCACTCAGTAGAGAGGTGTGTGTAGCGTCATTGTACACCACAATGTAAGTACTTCTGGTTCCTTCAGTAGCGGCTTTGTCAGATCCTCAATCTCACCACAACACCGAACATTATCCTGGTATCCAAGCCCTCACCGACTAGCTGCTTACCATAGACTATGTCTGTTGTCTTTCCTACCGTCTACATAGAAACAGGCGTAGATCTGTTGGCTTCTGTATGCCACAGACTAACATTATAATTTAGGCATTGCACCTTCATACACTACAGTGTGGAAAGAAGAAAGGGAGCTAGGTCATTGCCCTGAAGTGGGTCGTTACAGGCTTAAGAGGTAAGAGGAAACACAAGGGCCGTTTTCCCATGCAAACGTAGTCCCCTGTTTTCTCCCTGGATAATGCCAGAAGAGTTTTTTTTTCCAAAAAATCTATGGCCACCGTTGCATGTAGGGACATGCCATGGTGGCCATTATAGATTTCCTTTTTTTATAAATTATTTATTAAAAGTGATATGAACATTCAAAAACCTAAAAAAATGGTCATATTTTCCGCTGTGTTCAAACATCCTGAAAACAAATTTGACTAGATTATATAAAAAAATTAAATCATAGGAACACGGCCAAAACTTTCTTTTATTTTTAATAAAAAAAAATTGTTTAATTGGTTAAGTTTTGGAGAAGGAATCAGGGGACTATGAATCGTTGATTTTATGTACTTTTAATAGGTATTGTCGATCCAAGCTGCAGTTGTCTCTATAACGCTCTGCGGTTTGAGGTCTGCGCGACAGCAATAGATTTTACAAATACCTATTTTTGTAATTCTCTAGCTCTTGGTGTTTCCTCTTAATTCAGGCGTGTTTTATAAGGAGGCTCTTTCCATGCCAATCATGCATCTTTCTAGTATTAACTGTTTGGGACAAGAATTGTAATTTGGGTGCCGCCCTGGCGAGACTGAGAAGGCAATAACAATGTTGGCCTTGGGAAGAAAATGGAATTCATAATAGTGAAACAGCACAAAAATCAGGCGACGATAAATAAAATAAATAAATAATGCTGGACAAGTTCACACAACATTATCTAGCCCCAAGCTAAGCCAGAGCTTGTGTTATGGGTACTAGTTAAATGATATAACTCAATACAATACATTATATAGATAGATATTTTTTAATAATACATAGAAAACATCCAGAACACCCTGAAAAAATATCTGCAGATTGCACAAATATTTGTTCTGAGGCTGGTATTGAACCCGCAACCTCCTGCGTCGTAGGCGAAACATCGCCAGCCGCGCCACAGAGGTCGTCAAAGTACGTAATAAGTGTTTATTGCTTAATCTCCTGCGATAATACGAGACAATAATATTGATGATTTTTAGAACTGATGGGAGACTGCCCAGGGTATAAGCAAGTGGAAGGATCTGGGAGAGATATTTGACCAGCAGTGAAAAAAATATTCTCGTCATCGTCATTGACGACCTCTGTTGCGCGGCGGGCGTATGTTGGCCTGTGACGCAGGAGGTTGCGGGTTCGATTTTCGCCTCGGAACAACTATTTGTGCGATCGCACATATTTGTTCAGGGTGTTCTGGGTATTTTCTATGTATAATAAAAATATCTATCTATGTATTATATTGTATTAAGTATATCAGTTATCTAGTACCCATAACACAAGCTCTGCTTAGCTTGGGGCTAGATAATGTGGTGTGAACTGTCCAGCATTTTTATTTTTTATTTTTATCGTCTGACCCTGGTGATTGAGGGCCCAGTGCAGGCAAACTCAAACTCGATTTTCTAGCTAAAGTGGTACAGTCTTCTTATACTGGTAAATTACCTATTAGAAATTGTAGCCCGAATTTCAGTAAAATGTCACAAACATGACATTTTACTGAAATTCGGGCTACAATTTCGGGATATAAATTTTAAGTTCAAACTGAAGTTTTTTCAACATTAATGCCGATATTTCTGAAACAAGCAATTAATTTTGTAAAAATAAAAAAACCCTCGACGCAATGAAACGGCTGAACCGATTTTGATCAAACATAGCTAAGAACATTCCCGAAAAAATCACCTTTCAAACAAAACAAAAAACTAAATCGTTTCATCCGTTTGGGAGCTACGAGGCGACAGACAAACACACACACACACACACATACACGTCAAACTTATAACACCCCTTCGTTTTTGTGTCGGGGGTTAAAAATAGTTTCTAATGATTCTGGAAATGGCTGATTCAATTCCTATCCTAATAGCTAAGAACCATCCAGAAAATACCAGCTTTCACAAAAAAAACTCGCCTATAAGCAAACAAGCGAACACGTAAACTGGACGGTAAGAAAAATACACTATCTATGGCCTCAAACCTAATAACTCTTATTAATCAATACATTTATTTACAGAAAGAATAATACAAGGTATGTACAAAATACATATGAAACATTTGTGCTACCTGAAGACCGCTGCAAGCGATCTAAAGGTAGCTCAACTGATCCAAATCACTACCAGACGGAAGCGTCCCTAAGATGCTGGCTGCATTGCCACGCTGAATGGCAATACTAATGCAATACTACTTATTAATCTATTCAGCCGATCAGCCATTATACTTTCTTTGTTTTTTTTTTTTAGTTAATCCTTTTATGATTTATTATTGGTGTACAATAAAGTGTTAATCTATCATAATATCTAACCCATCCTCCACTGGTGTTTACACCCCGGATTGTACCTGTTAAAAATAACAAAGTTCCTATGGTAATCTTGTTTAAAGCATGTACCAAATATCGACAAGTAATTAATTTTGTAATAATTAAAAAACCCTCAACGCAATGAAACGGCTGAACCGATATTGATCAAAAATAGCTAAAAACACCACGACAAATTCACCTTTCAAAAAAAAAAAAATCGGTTCATCCGTTCGGGAGCAACGATGCCACAGACACACACACACACACACATAGACACGTCAAACTTATAACACCCCGTCATTTTAACGTCGGGGGTTAAAAATGGCATAAAAAAGCGATGTTAGACCATCAATACATAAAATTCAAAGGGGCTATGTAGAAAGCGCCCAGATTGCACATTCGGGTAGCAGTCACGACGGCGAACTAAAAGCTCGCTCGAATCGCTCCCCGAGGAACCGATCGACTATGTTAGCCGAAGAGATGTTAGTGGGATCGGACTGTAAGCGGTATTGAGTTGTTTTAACAGAGTTAACGGAAGTGCTTTGTCTTGATACGTTACTTAGTTTCAATTGTTTTCTTTTGATGTAGGGACCATAATCCACGACATCAGTGGCACTGCGGGCAAGTAGCCGGTTGAGACGCGGAGGTGCAGGTTTGATTTCCGATGCGGGAGATAATTTTCACTGTTTCCACAGTTGACAATATCAAAACGTATGTAAATTATGATAGAAAAAGGTTTTTTTTTTTTTGTTTTTTTTTTTTTTATACTTCTTGAATGACGGTACAAGCAGATGACCCACCTGATGTTAAGCGGTAACCTCTGCCTATGAACAGTGCGTTACCTCATAGGTCACGACCACCTAGGACACGCCCTATGTGGCATCGCACTTCGCCCGCCACCCTGAGACATAAAGATGAAAAGTCTCATGTGCCTGTAATTTCACCGGCACCCTTACCCTTCAAACCGGAACACAGCAATGCGAGCACTACTGCTTTACGGCAGAAATAGGTATGGTGGTAGTACTTCCCCGGACGAACTCTTTCACAAAAAAGCTCTACTACTACTAAAATTAATTAAGGTAATTGTAAAAGCCGTTTGGGTGTTAATTTTGAGCAATCGTTCGGAAGTTCTCATAAAATTTTGATTATTCTATCTATAAATGCAGGAAAAGACTCGTCAAGTATTGGTGAACCGAGAAAGCGACGCGTACATTCATCTACAACTGTAAAATATAAGGCGAAACTTCTTAATTACAGTTTTTTTTTAATTACAGATTTTCTATCCATACATTTGTCGGGAACAAAAAGTTCTCACTTCGAAGAATTTAGATCTAAACCTTTTTGGCAAAATTCCTCAATGATGAGTTTTAGATCGCCAAGAACAGTGTCCACGTCGCCACCTCAGGTTCCGTCATCCAAATACCAAACGTGTAGTTTGGATTGGATACGTTGAATAATCGGAGGGATGGCAAGGCTAAAAATGGTCGGACCAAAGGTTCACCCTGCTGACAGCCAATAGCAGACCAAATAATATTATTCTGATAGATTAATTTAGAAGGTGAGCCAGAAAACTGCCAGAGAAATGGGTAAATTTCAGGTTTTTTTTTCCGAAATTTCGGTCCAAAAATATTTTTACATAATGTACTGCAGCTTCACAGCCGCCTCGCGAACCAAAGCCTATCAAAATTAAATGAACCGCGATCTGCTTAAAATAACCTCCGAAAAGTTCTTTTGTCCACCATCCGTCCCAAACATCTAACCAGCTATGGCCTACGGCGCACTAGCAACATGTGACAGGTTCAGAAAAATGCCCTCAGGTATTTCTCAAATAGCCTTCAACACTGGAAAACAGGATCTGGGTCACAGGATTTGACCCGCATATATAACATAGTACGTACATGCAAGGCAAGTTAAATAAAAGCTTGTAAATCGTTTCAATTTGCAGCGCGGCATGTTAATATTGGAAAAGTTGTACAAATAGACTAACAAACGCAACAAATTGGATTCACTCGATATTCTATGACTCAATAGCTAGGACTACCTATAGCTTTCGTACGATTTAGCACACTAGAACGTTGTACAAAGCGACCAAATAAATGAACCGAAAAACTAACCTGGGGGGCTACCCTTGACAACAGTTTCAATCCCAATCCAATCCAGTTTTCACAAAATTTAGCAAACTTGATCAAAATCGAGATTAAAATTTAAATAGTGTACGCGACTGACTTGCGTGATGACTCATTACGTAGGTGTGGCTACATACAACGCAATAAAACGCCCATTCATTACATTTGAAAAAAACTTGCATAATCCTTATTATTTCACCTAATTATTACTTATTTTCCCAAATATCTTTTGGATTCGAGTTAAGTCGATTTCGTTTAGTTCCTTAAAATTCCACCAGGTTCGCATCCAATCTTGTGGCAGGATTGTATTCAAGAGTACCAAATGGCACGATTTGACAGCAAATCCCAAATCAGGATTGCGATCGTCAAGTGTCAATGGTAGCCACCTAGTTCGGAATACACAACACAACACAAAAGCAAATAAAAAAGTTAACCTGAAATTACTAGGAGTTCAAAACTGCATAGTATGAGTGTTTTCACCACATTTCATTGGGACGGAAACGACCACCATACTCTGACCTCTCAATCTTCCTTTATCGAACATTCTTGACTAAGTTTTTCGTAATATTGGGAGGTTAAAGAGACCTTGTTATGTTGGAGAGACCAGCACACTTTGAAAATAGGTAACCTCTGTTTGCATTGTATTGCTCGTAGTTAGCGAATTATCCGGGGTTCTGAGGTTAGAACGTATTGTACAAAGATAAAGGTTTGTTTGTTGGGTTCTTTCTTGGTTTAAGTCTAGAAGATATGAGGCGATGTTCTTGCAACCTGTCACATATAAAATGCTAACTGTAAGTAAGCATAATTATGCTACATTCAATATTTTATCCTGACTATTAGAAGATGTCCTCAAGGAAAACCAAAAGTTAGTAGTAGTAGAGCTTTTTTTTAGTAGTAGTAGAGCTTTTTTGTGAAAGAGTTCGTCCGGGGAAGTACTACCACCATACCTATTTCTGCCGCAAAGCAGTAGTGCTCGCATTGTTGTGTTCCGGTTTGAAGGGTAAGGGTGCCGGTGAAATTACAGGCACATGAGACTTTTCATCTATGTCTCAGGGAGCAGGCGCAGTGCAATGCCACATAGGGTGCGTCCTAGGTGGACGTGACCTATGAAGTAATGCACTGATCATAGGCAGAGGTTACCGCTTAACATCAGGTGGGCCTCTTGCTTTTTCCGTCATTCAAGTAGTATAATAAAAAAAAAAGAAAAAAAAAAGTGCATGTGATAAAAGGTGGTAGGCTTTCTATCGGCCGATAGTTTAGTCAGGTTCATAATCAATATGAAAATGTATGAATTCTAATAAATTTATTTACAGAAAGAATAATATAAGGTATATACAAAATACATATAAGAAATATATGAAAAAATATTCATTTATAAAATATATATATGAATATAATATACATATATGGTCGAGACTCTGGGTCCATGGGGTTCCGGGGCCCTTCGCGTTTTCAAAATTATTTCAGGGCATCTGATCGAAGCGACGCGTGACCCGAGAGCTGGCTTAACGCATTAGTATTGCCATTCAGCGTGGCAATGCAGCCAGGCATCTTAGGGACGCTTCCGTCTGGTAGTGATTTGGATCAATTGAGCTACCTTTAGATTGCTAGCAGCGGTCTTCAGGTAGTACAACTGTTTTATAAATGTATTAATGTGTGCAAATAACGATTCGGTATATTATATATGTATATATATTTTTACTGCTTGAGTGATGCAATAAGCAGATATCCTACCGGATGTTAAGCGGTATACAACCTCTGCCTTTAGAAATGCATTGCCACATAGGTCACGTTCACCTAGGATGCACCCTATGTGGCATCGCACTGCACCCGCCACTCAAAGACATAAAGATTAAAAGTATCATGTGCTTGTAATTTCACTGACCCTTCAAACCAGAACACAGCTTTGCGGTAGAAAAAGAGCGATGGTAGCCTAACGGTTCAATAGTGCAACTCAGAATCCAACGATACCGGGTTCAATCCTAGGCTCCGCACCAATGACTTTTCTAAGTTATGTGTGGATTTCCATCGCTCTGTGCTTCGGAGGGCACGTTAAGCTGTCGGTCCCGGCTGTTATAGATTAATAGCAGTCGATAAGCCATGTCAGAGGCCCTCGGGCGGCTTGAAAAACTCTGACACCAGAGGTCAGCACTACCTCATACGAAACGACGACGGTAGAAAAAGGTATGGTGGTACTACAACCCCGGACGGTCTCTTTCTTAAAAAGCTGTACTATCTGTTAGAAACCAAAGGTATCCACCGACAATAAATAAATAAATAATGCTGGACAGTTCACACAACATCACCTAGCCCCAAGCTAAGCAGAGTTTGTGTTATGGGTACTAGATAACTGATATACTTAATACAATACATTATATAGATAGATATTTTTTATTATACATCTAAAATACCCAGAACACCCTGAACAAATATCTGAAATCACACAAAAATTTGTTCTGAGGCGGGAATCGAACCCGCAACCTCCTGCGTCGCAGGCCAACGTTAGCCCGCCGCGCCACAGAGCTCGTCAAACTGATCTGTTGCTGAACCATCGGCGGTTATGAAGTCTGTAGTTGGCGGAGGTCTAACCATGAATGTACATGGATTGAGTTTTAAAATAGCATAGAGTGTTCCTTCTTACTCCTATCCTAGAAGATAGCTTGCTATCCTATGTTAGAGAGAAACAAATATATTGTCACACGACAGTCGTTTTTCCGTTCCGTACCCTGAATTTTGGTATCATGTATATACATCTCCCTAGATTGTTACCATGAATGTAGTAGTAATTTGACATTTGACCTGGTACGACTTACACAAATAAGAACAGATAGATTTATGCTTGTCTCATTCCAACACATGAATACATTCATATAAAAGAATGAGACTGGTATAATCGATACCATTTCGTTTTTAGCCTTAGTTCCATGCCTTTACTCCATCGTCCTAGGATCTAACATTGACAAAGATAACGTAGTTTTTTATCCTTGCTAAATAAAACCAACTTAGCTATAAGACTGCCGCCATTGTTATAAATTCATGTACCTGGATTTTGGTCTCCATCTCCCGAGAGGAAAAATACGCCGAAAGTCAGCAAAAGCATACCAATATTAACATGAAAAGAATCATTATTTTACTTATTTACGCAGAATCCTTTGAACATGCGTAAAATTGCGATACCATAAGATATCCAAATTCAATCTTGGTAATTGATTCTCCCAATACCAGTGAGCGAAACAAATTACATCAGAGTAGAACAGAACACATTTTCCGTGCAATCATAATAAACAGGAATTGTTTCGTCATCTTTTCGAGGCGATAAAGTTCAGTAGATGTACTCTGAAAGCAGTACATCTACTTACTTCCAATCCATATTGTAAATGTTTCCAAGCCGAAAATATAAAGTATAGCTTTACCTCCCATCTGTAACTAGATCTAAAGAGAGATCAATAACTGCCGTTAGATACAAGATTTTATTCTGTAGATAAATGAGCGTAAGAACCGGACGACGCAGATTTGGAAGCAGATAGAGGACGTCGATGAACAAACGCCATTTTGAAGACCGTCGGAAGACGTACGTGAAGGTGACTCAAGACCATTTTGGTCGTGGCATTATGTATTCTGGAGTATTATTTTCAACAGTGGACTTCTGCAGGCTAATGATGATGGTAACGAAGAGAGTACTTATTTTTAAAAGTATTTCGTTAGTACAATGATCCGGTCATCATTATTTTAAAAAATAGCCTGAGAAAATCTTAGGTAGGGCCTGATCACAGAAGATAATTCTGTAAGATAATACGCCGGGTTTAAGAAAAATGTATGTTGTGGTGGTCCTATCGAAGAATTGGTTTCTACGTTTCTTCCCGTGGATGTCGTAAAAGTGAACCTAAGGGGACCATACCAGGGGATATATAGTAGCATCTACCTGAGTACCCAAAACACATATTGCGATCACCAATCCACCTGGTGGTGCTTATGGCAAATCCCCCCATTGCATTCTACAGGGGAGTCCTTGTTCAGCAGTGGACGTCTAAAGAATGTCGATGGTGATGATGATGATGAAGATAGATAGATAGATAGATAGATAGATAGATGAACACTTTATTGCACAACAAGGTTTTTGGTTTATCACAAAATAAACCAAAAGGTAACCTTTGGATGGACATAAATAAGCTTAGCAGAAACAGAAGGCAGAGTTTTATGAAACAAAATAAATGAAAAGAACTAATTATGTTAATCTGAATACATATACCTAATAATTTTACAAAAGAAAGTAAACAATTGAAGTAGCATTTACAATACAACCTCGGTGCATAGTTTCACAGTAGCACTCTTCTTAAGTGTCATAACGGGGATAAGGAAGGACATTGAGACAAAACAAGTCGAAACAAAGTGGTATGAATGAATATAACTGTTGTAGCTTAATTCTTCGCCCGATGTTATCTTAGGGATGTTCTCATGGAGATATGACGCTTTATTTATTTAAGACAATGAAAGAGAGCATTAAATTTAATCATCAACTCATCCTAACAGGGACCTATGTCTTGTCTACTGCTGGACAAAGAACACAACGCACATTATTAAGCGGTCTCCTCCTTCTATCTTCCCTCTACTGTCAGTTCATAGGGAGTAGCCGTGTTTGCAAATATAAAATTGTCTAACTGACTGATTATCAACGCACAGCCTAAGCCCAAAGGCCAAGAGACCAAAGAAAGAAAGAAATGAAAGAAATAAATAAAAATTTATTTTGACCGAAACTGCACACAGAATCGTTACAAACTAAAACATGTAAGAACTTAGATGAGCTGTGTACAGATCAAAAAAGGTTCGCGCTCAGCATAATGCTGCAGTTACCTGCAGCGCTGTTTAGGATTCAACATTCCGGGATTTCAACATTTTGCAAAGTCAACCGAATGGTCCTAAAGGTGATTTTCAACGCGAACCTCGATTGATGCATGGACACGGCACGGCGCGACACAAATTGATGTTTAACAGTAAACAAGAAAGTTTATAACTTATACAATATACCTACTTCATCTCGGTGAAATACTAAAGGTAAATTTCACCCAAAAAACGAACGACTCCAGACGAAGCTATAGCCCTAGTTTACCACACTAGTGGAATAGCCGTGACGTCATCCGCGTGGTATTTTTTTTGACGACCTCTGTGGCGGGGCGGGCGTACGTTCGCCTGCGACGCCTGAGGTTGCGGGTTCGATTCCCGCCTCGGAGCAAATATTTGTGCGATATCCAAATATTTGTTCAGGGTGTTCTGGGTATTTTCTATGTATAATAAAAAATATCTATCTATGTTATATATTGTATTAAGTATATCAGTTATCTAGTACCCATAACACCAAGCTCTGCTTAGCTTGGGGTTTTTGTTATGTAAACTGTCTAGCATTATTTATTTATTATTTATCAAGTTGCACCTTTTTTACTCTAATATAGGTACCTTTGTTTGACCACGATCTCACCTGTTGGTAAGTGACGATGTGCCCGAAGATGAAACTCAAAGGTCTAGAAGGCACCTAATCACTCTATTATAGCCATGAAGAGACCCAGATTATAGTTTTCAGGAAAGACAGACGACGGTAGTGTATTCCACTCCTTAGCAGTTCGCATTATAAAGCCCTACCTTTAGGGGGTAAATTTCAGAAATTCCTTTCTTATAGCTCCCATAGACCACAAAAGGAATATATCCTCTAAATTTTAGGTCTCTAGGACTTACCGTTTAGGATGTGCGTTGAGGTAGATTTATTTTGATGTTTAAATGTATTTATTTATTTATTTATTCAAGGAATACCAACAGCTTATATATAGAAAATATTCATAAAAAAATATGTATCAGAAAAGCCAATTAATGTACGCAGGATAAAATTATCATGGTAGACCAAAATTGAGGAAGCAATCTGGGTGATACACACGGAGGGACCAACAGATGGAAGGGCGATGTTCATGTCGAAACTTTAAGGGTTCTGTTTTTTCAATTTGGATTTGGGACCCTTCAAAAGAACGCGATGGATTAGACCTATAAAAAGATAAAACAAAATCAGTGGTGTGTCCGGCCTAAGAATAGACCCCTCCGTCTCCTCCCGTGGATGTCGTAAGAGCCGACTAAGGGATTACCCGGACTTGTTGATAAGATTCGTTGGTATAAGATTTGTCCTGGCTGGTAGCTTACTATGGAATGTGTTATTACTGGAAGAAAGCGTTAGCCGAGTCAGTCGTGGGAAGCAATGGCGGCGATGAGCTCACCACTTGTCACGTCTATATTCCACGATGGTGCAACCCACTGTGAAAAGAGGCCTATTGTGGCTCTGCCTACCCCTTCGGGGAAAAAGGCGTGTGTCTATGTATGTATGTATGTATTTTCGCTTGTGCCAATTTCAAACTACAAAAGGCATAGATATCGGGAGCTGAACCTACCACATGTTACTTTATACGAATAAAACACGCAGTGGTAGCATAAACCTTTCTTTTGTATGGAAATGTTGGCCCCGTGGTACCATGAAGTGACCTTTATTTATTCTGTGCCTTAAGGTGGGGTATAACGTAAAATTACCAATCTTAGATTTGGTTTTTAACTGACTAAATCAAGTAAAATATTCAATATGCATGGATACTACATTATAATGCCAAGGGATCGCTGTACCAGAAACACGATTGGACAACACTTTCGCGATAGAAAAAAACCTAAAGTTACCCCTGACAGTTGGCAAGATTCGATTGTTAATTAAAATTGAACATAATTATTAGGTTAAAAATGAGATTGGTAAAAGCAATACAGTTTACTCTAGGAGTTTGTAAAATTATCTATATTTTACGAGATATTAAAAAAACTGCTTTTTCAAGCGATTTTTTTTTTGTATGAAGGTTTCTGGGGTTGGCGCAAACTTAACACAAAGCTACTTCGAATCATGTACGTCACAAATGTGAAATATTGACCAATTGACTGGTCAGTTTGGCAATTGACTGGTCAGTTTGGCAATTGACTGGTCAGTTTGGCAATTGACTGGTCAGTTTGGCAATTGACTCAGACATGCATTCAATTTGATAGCGCTAGAAACTCGTTTCATAAATATACGTACATTGAACGCACAGACAAAAATCCAGCTCAGGATTTATAACCGCAATTAAGTAAATCCTTCCAATCTCAGATCTCTGTATTGTTATTCATGCATTTCGTTTGTTTTCTTAACTAACTTCGTTATTTACGGCCGTGGGGGATGGAACGCCTCAGAGAAGTGAGTGTACAGATATGACTACAAATAAACAAAACTTGGATGATAGACCAGGGTCGATAATTTTTAAAACAAAAAAAAAAATAGTAGGATGAATCCTATTAGAAAAGGAGGGGAATATTATAAAAATTAAAGGAAAAATAATTTACGGGCGATCTGAGGTCGGGAAGGGGATGGGGGTGAGTTTTTAAGGGTAAAAAACGTTTTTTCTTGATTTCCAGAAAAACAAAAAGTCCTATGGAAAAAAGTAAAATGGCAAAGTTGTTGGTAATAAAAAGATCTAAAACTTTTGTATCGACACTTTTTTCACATAACCTCAAAATTAATGTGAAAAATTCAAAAAAACAAGTTTTTGGTTTTTTATTTTTATCTTTTACAAAAAAAAATGTTTTTTCACGAAATTTGGTGAAAACTTACCTTTTTATGTCCCAAATACGCTGTAATTTATTTGATTAAAAATATTTATTTTTTCACCTTATTTTGAATTAACATCGAAAAAGCACCCAAATTTTAGAAAAATTACTACTATATACCACGTATTTTACTAACTCCTGCGTTATATTAAAAGTGGTTTCCCTATATTTTTTTTGCTTTCGTGTCTATTGGGATGTTTCATTACACAATGTTTTTGTCAATGCACTCCGAATTTCCTCCTTTTTCATCGGATATTTTTCCTTTTTTTATAACGAAAATTAATTTTATTTCCGTTGTCATAATTTGGTGTGTCCAGACTAAGAATAGACACCTCTGTCTCCTCCCGTGGATGTCGTAAAAACCGTCTAAGGGATTACCAGTCTTGTTGATAAGATTCGTGGGTATAATATTTGTCCTGTCTGCTAGCTTTTTATGGAATGTGTTATTACTGGCAGAAAGCGTTAGCCCAGTCAGTCGTGGGAAGCAATGGCGGCGATGAACTTATCACTTAAAAGATAAACGGCTAATTACCACTAATATTCATCACTTTGCTGACGTTTCGAGACTGAGTTCAGAAGCCTCTTCATCATGAGCACTGCCCGCGACCGCGTTCGACGGTGGACCAGCGAATACGATACCCAACCCAACCACGATAGTTTGAATTCTATAACTTATCACTTGTCACGTCTTTATTCCACGATGGTGCAACCCACTGTGAAAAGAGGCCTATTGAGGCTCTGTCTACCCCTTCGGGGAAAAAGGCGTGTGTCTATGTATAATTTGGTGCTATGATGGTGTCACGTGTCAAAGACAAGGTGATCTATCTATTTACCGCTATCTACTCTATGGTTAAAATTCTCCAGGATATTTCAATGACAAATAATGTTGTTCCGGGATCTCGTTTGGGATTTATTTGAGGTTTTTGTGTACTGAGAAGATACCCGCTGATTGGAGATGTCGCTACAAGGTAATTTAAATAAATATATAATCCTATTTTGTAGTAATTTTATATTTCTTCTCAGTGTTTAGGGTTCCATCTTGAACGGTTCTAACTGAAACATTAGAGCGTCACTCATACATACAAGGAAACACGCCTTTTTCCTCGAAAGAGTAGCCAGAACTTCAAATGGGCCTCTTTTCACGGTGGGTGATTATATCCTACAATGGTCCCGTTGGTACTTTTTGAGGTACAATACCCTAAAATATACAGAGAACCTTCTAACTTTATGTGAAGTCAGTAAAAAAATACAAACAACTTACGAACTTATTCACTAATGCCCGTTTCACATAATTCCAGAACAGCGCTGGAATGCTAATGGAATAATGTGAACTTGCACTGGAATGTACCCATTCCAGTGATCAATCCAGTCCAGTGACTGGAATGACGGTTTTTTTTATTCCAGCTCGCCCATTCCAGCGACACTGGAATAGTGTAAACGGCCAATCCAGTGCTTGATTACACGTTGAACAGTGAACACGCATTGTTTCTTGTGGAATTCTATAGGTAATTTATAAACAATAAAGTTAACTGAAAACCTGAAGCTTTTGAATGACTGGAATGGTCCAGTTCAGCACGAACTGGATTACTGGACTGGAATAGTGTGGATCGGGCATAACGCCAAATAATTACAAATCCACCGACTCAACTTGATTACTTTAGTCCAAAGTGCCCAAACTCAAGACCATTGAAACTTCTAATTTTAAGATCATCTAACTATTTAAACTACTAATTCGTTTTGATTGCTGCAATTAGAACTAGACGTGTTTGCAAACAATAGTTCTCAAACTCTATCTTCTTTATAAGCATTCAATTGTAGTTATTAATTAGTCTAACTTAAGTTTTTAAGTGCAAACTTAATTGCTAAAATAATTTACTACCTATCTTTCTTACTAACTTCTACTATACTACTTAAGAACACAAGGTCCTGAACCATTATAAGAAGGAACCAGGATAGGTACCTAAGGAATTTTAAGGCATGATAATATGTAAAAGTACTCTTTACAGGTGTAGATAAAAAAAAAACGCCCAAGTGCGAGTCGGACTCGCCCCTGAAGGGTACCGTAGCTACAAGTAACATAGTATAAAAGTTCTTGTAGTTCGTTGTAACTTCGAAGTTTTAATAATAGTGAATAAAAACCTCAATATCATTTTTGAAGACCTATCCATAGATACCCACACACGTATGGGTTTGATGAAAAAAAACATTTTGAGTTTAAGTTCTCATTTTTTTTTTTTTTTATACTACCAAGGTGGCAAACTAGCTTACGGCCCACCTGTTGGTAAGCGGTTACCGTAGCCTATGAACGCCTTAAAAATTTCCAAACACCCGTTTTGAAGAACCCCATACTGTAGTCGCTCGGGAAAACCTCAGCAGGGAGATCATTCCACAACCTGAGCGTTCGCGGGAGGAAGTTTCTCTGAAACCGCACAGTCCGGGACCACCCTGGCTCTAAGGTGTGCGAATGAATCCTCTGCCGATGGCGAGCGGTGCGGTGAAAAAAGGTTGCTGTAGGCATCATGGCAAACAATTCCTCGGATCAAAACCCATTATACAAACGGTAGAACACGCAGAGAGAGGCAAAGTCTCTCCTTAAGGGCTCAATACCGTTCGTGAGCTTGGGATTCTCGACAATTCTCATTGCACGCCTTTGAACCGAGTCAAAAGGTCCAAGCTGGTAGCCAGGTGCTCCTGCCCAGAGGTGACAGCAGTACTCCATGTTTCAACAGCATAGTTCTTATGGTTTTGGAAAAATGTGGCTGTGACATACGGACGGACAGACAGACAGACAGACATGACGAATCCATAAGGGTTCCGTTTGTTGCCATTTGGCTACGGAACCCTCAAAGATAAAAAGATATTTATTTTGTAACCACATTCAACAACTTCGATATTAAAATCAGCTAGCCCTTTCTAGCCGATTAATTGGACGGCTAGCTATTTCATTGAATAATTGTTATAAAATCTGTTTTTTTAAGTAGAAAGGCCAATAAAATAGTTTTAAAAAAAACCTAACAACTTATCTGGGGACTACTGTCGTACGACGATATTATTACAGCTATTTTCTCGAGGTCCCAGGATGCTTTATATATTGAATAGCGTTGTTCAATGAAACAAATTTTTGAATTCTTTTTGCTGCTGTTCTGGCTGAGTTCAACAAGTTGGCTGTGACGTACGGGCGATTGTGCGGATACGGAGTGACGAAACAGTGAGACCGCATTTCAAAGAATTAGGTATTCTTACGCTGCCCTGTATTGCCATCTCACAAGTGGCACTATATGTGAGGAAAAACCTAAGTTCATACGCGACTCACGGGGATTTCGCTCATCAGACACGTAACCAGCACAAACTCGTGTCGTTGCCGCGGACTCTCGTGAAGTCATCGAGATTAACTCATATTATGGGCCCAGCAGTGTACAATAAGCTGCCAGAGTCCATAAAAGATGCACCAAACTGTACCGTGTTCAAAACCAGACTAAATCGCTGGCTTATCGACATCACTTTTTACAGATATGATGACTTCATACAGTCGTAATAATATAATGTATTTCAATTTGTGGTTAGTATTAATGGCATTTCTATTTTTACATACTATTTGCAGTAGGTATGTTTGTACTTACGTAGGTACCTATTTACCTATAAATGTTGTTATCGACTTTTTATTGTTTTACACTATGTTTTTGACGTATAATGATAATTTATCAATAAATGACTATAAATGACTATAAATGACTATAAATGATGTATACATAAATGAAGACTGCGCCAACCCCAGGTAGAAAACTTAATACAAAAAAAAACCACGCACCAAATCGGTTTTTATTTAATATCTCGTGATATATAGATAATTTTAAGAAACCCCTGAGATGATCCCTCCGTTTTATTGTACTCGTTTCGTTTCGTTTCGTATGAGGTAGTGCTGGCCTCTGGTGTCGGAGTTTGTCAAGCCGCCCGAGGGCCTCTGACATGGCTTATCGACTGCTATTAATCAATAACAGCCGGGACCGACAGCTTAACGTGCCCTCCGAAGCACAGAGCGATGAAATCCGCACATAACTTAGAAAAGTCATTGGTGCGGAGCCTAGGATCGAACCCGGTATCGTTGGATTCTGAGTTGCACTATTGAACCGTTAGGCTACCATCGCTTTTTTATTGTACTGATCTTATTTATCTAATTTTTGAAACATTAATCTGTACCGTCAAAAATAAAAAAATAAAAATTCATTTATTTGTATCATAAACACTGAAACTAAATACTTAATTATGTAAAGGTTTCCTTAACAATATTTTCATTTAAACAACATACCTAAGTACATGTTTATACGTAAGAAAGTAGGTTATTTACTAACCTACTTTCTATTGTAGTAGTAGTAGAGCTTTTTTTTTGTGAAAGAGTTCGTCCGGGGAAGTACTACCACCATACCTATTTCTGCCGCAAAGCAGTAGTGCTCGCATTGCTGTGTTCCGGTTTGAAGGATAAGGGTGCCGGTGAAATTACAGGCACATGAGACTTTTCATCTATGTCTCAGGGTGGCGGGTGCAGCGCAATGCCACATAGGGTGCGTCCTAGGTGGACGTGACCTATGAGGTAATGCATTGTTCATAAGCAGAGGTTACCGCTTAACATCAGGTGGGCCTCTTGCTTGTTCCGTCATCTAAGTAGTATAAAAAAAAAAAAAACTTCACAGTAGGATTCCCTGTGATGTGTGATCCTGTGTTTTTTTGTCAATTCAATATTTTAATATTACCTTGCATATACATTTATGAAATGGCTTTATTTGTTAGAAGCAATATGTTCTTGTTTAGTAAGTTTAAAAGTAAACGTCAGAAAAATAAAATTTGCTGCCCACCGAGCAAGTCTGCAATAATTTTCACTAGAAACGGGATATTTACCATGATTTTTGAGTTTTATATGTTCCCGATATTTCGGCACAGTTGCATGCGCCATGATCAAGGGAGAACTGACTAAAGTCTTTGCGAGTAGATGTTATTGGCAGATATATCGATCTACCCTCTTTCTCACTCTTTTATTACGAACGATACCACTACCAACAAGTCTGAAGTCTGAAGTCTGCAATGTTCAACAATAGTGTTTTTTGCATGGCACCGCGTATTTTTAATAATCTGCCTACTGACATTTTAGAAATATGTACAATTAGTATATTCAAATTCAAATTAAAATATTTTCTTTTGCAAAAGGTTTACTATAGTATCAATGAATATTTGAATGATTTTTAGAGACGCGATTTTATTGATTTTTAATTTATTAACTGCCTTAGCGTTTGAGTATATTATATTATTGTAATTTTTTATGACATTTGAATTATTGTGAATCTGTGATTTATCTTTTAAATTGTAACGATGTACTTTTTTTTTAACTTTGCATTCTGTAAAGCTGATCATGGCCTGTATCTTTTTATTGTTATTATCATCTTATGTACCCATGTTTCGCAAAATAAATGATTGATTGATTGATTGATTTGTGGGTAAATACCGCACCGCCGTAAGGTTGCATGCCTTTCAATCTTCTATAGGCTGCATTTCGGGGAATGCTCCCAGGAACTGCACGATCTGAACCCACCATCTCCTTTTCATCATAGGACGAGCAGGCGTACGGCTCAGTACCATCCTTACCTCATTGGTATACCTTCTATTCGCACAAAACGTTTCGGTTCTACCTTTATAATGCGAACTGCTAAGGAGTGGAACACACTGCCGTCGTCTGTCTTTCCTGAAAACTATAATCTGGGTCTCTTCAAGTCAAGAGTGAACAGGTGCCTTCTAGACCTTTGTGCTCCATCTTCGGCCACATCGTCACTTACCAACAGGTGAGATCGTGGTCAAACAAAGGTCTATTAATGTTAAAAAAAAAAAAAAAAAAATAACCATATTGACAAACAATCTAATCTAGCCAATAGTTAGAGGTAACTTTGTGTTTTTTTTATCGAGAAATTTTTGTCCTTCCGTGTTTCTGTCTGCGTGATCCCTCGGTATTATAATTCATCCAAATGTTTAATTTGAATATTGTACTTGATTTAGTTAGTTAAAAATCAAATTTAAAGACATTGAAATACTTTATTTAAGGAAAACAAAACTAAACGAATTTAAGTAAAAAAAAAAAACTTCTGAATAACGGGAGCTTTTTTTTTCGAGATAATGATCTCAGGCGCTCGTGCTTTAAGCACGTCTTATCTGCTTTATTAATCAGAATTTGCTTTGACCGACGTTTTGTATCTTCACAGTGATAAGAACTTCTACTTATTTTATTTTTAACGCCCAATATACATGGGTACTATGGTACTAGGGGTTTTTTTTTTTTTTTTTTTTTTTATACTACTTGAATGACGGAATAAGCAAGAGGCCCACCTGATGTTAAGCGGTAACCTCTGCCTATGAACAGTGCATTACCTCAAAGGTCACGTCCACCTACGACACACCCTATGTGGCATTGCACTGCGCCCGCCACCCTGAGACATAGATGAAAAGTCTCATGTGCCTGTAATTTCACCGGCACCCTTACCCTGTAACGGTGTGAGGCAACACACACGTACTATCTCTAAGTAAGGGCCTCAGCCCAATTTTCGACAGTGATAGCTGCCGGAATAAACGTCATTGTCAGGCTCATGTCAGTCCGCACGCTAAGTCGCGGCTGACAGCCAACCTAGAATTATTTTTGGCTCGGACAACTTGACGAACCTAGTCGCTTTAGAAAATACAATATTTTTCCTTGACTGGTAAGTAAATAACATACCGGTTACTTCAATCGCCCACTGGCACTACGCCGTGGCTGCGATGCAGATCAATTATCACCCGAAAATGTTTTAGGGTCCGCGTGGCATATTGGTCACCGCCAGCACCCGGCCGGTCCTCGCCGAACTCCTGTGGAATCCTACCTATCCAGACACCACGCTTGAGCGAGGGGCCGTCCGGCTGTGTTACCGCCCGCTCAGAGCAACCCCGGGCCCAGTCAAGGCTTGCTAACAGTTCAGCTGGCTCAAGTAACTACCATACAAGTCGCGCTCGGCGCCATCGCCACTACGGGTGGCCTGCCGTCCGTCCGCCCGTTCTAAGAGAACTGGGCCACGTGGCAGCCTGTCCCCGGCCAAGCCGGGACGTCTCCAACCTACCTTCGTGCAAGCACCGAGCCCTCTGGAACAAAGCGGTATTGGCGAGCCGCTTGCGGCAAGCCCTTGTTCTATCAAGTTCCGTCCACTAACCCGTCGACCCCTCTAGTATCTCGACCTACTCAAACAGTGAAGTGTTAGTACGTACATAGTTTCCACGGACAGTTAGGATCTGTAGGTTATAGATCTCCACGACCCACTGTAGGTCTCATTGCTCCTAGTAAAGAATGGTAATTATCAAGGCGCCCAAACCCCGTGTAAAACTATAATCTAAGTTACCTAATAACTTCCCTTTTGTTACCTTCTGGGATCTGTATTTTTATGTGTTAACCCACTCTTTTTAATAAAACCTCATATATCAGACTAAATTGTATTTATTTTACTCCCAAGCGTTACAACCCTTCAAACCGGAACACAGCAATGCGAGCACTACTGCTTTGCGGCAGAAATAGGTACGGTGGTAGTACTTCCCCGGACGAACTCTTTCACAAAAAAGCTCTACTACTACTAAACCTATTCCCTAACTGAAAGTCACTCGGTGACTAACGTTTGACAAGAAGAATGATCATCAATTAAAAAAAAATACTATTAAGAATTGTCAATTGATGGTAATTTTACTTGTCAAACGTTGGTCACTGAGTGACTTTCAGGATAGGGAATAGGGGGGCTGAACAATTTATTTAACGCAAAGCAGCAGTGCTTGCATTGCTGTGTTCCGGTTTGAAGGGTAAGGGTGCCGGTGAAATTACAGGCACATGAGACTTTTCATCTATATGTCTCAGGGTGGCGGGCGCAGTGTAATGCCACATAGGGTGCGTCCTAGGTGGACGTGACCTATGTGGTAATGCACTGTTCATAGGCAGAGGTTACCGCTTAACATCAGGTGGGCCTCTTGCTTGTTCCGTCATTCAAGTATTATAAAAAAAAAAAAAAAACTTTCATCAAATTAAATATATTCCTTTTTTTAAGTGATTTCGGAAGACTCTGATAACAGTACGCAATTTCAGCTAGCGCTTAACGGAGTCAGTACAGGTATGGGAGCGGTACGGGAGGGAATTTTCCAAATATGACATGAAGGCTTAATTCATTTTCACGCAACGAAAACACCCCCCCCCCCCCCGTACCGCTCCCATACCTCAAGGCTGTATATATATTCTGTGCTCAAGGACTGGCTCAGTTAAGCGCGAGAACTGTAAACTCTTACGCTAATATTACTATAACAACTAGAAGTTACTGTTTTTATTTTTGTTTATGTTTTTGTTTGGGTTTTTGTATTTATTAGTATATTATATAATAATAAATAATAAAATAATAATAATAATGCTGGACAATTCACACAACATTATCTAGCCCCAAGCTAAGCAGAGCTTGTGTTATGGGTACTAGATAACTGATATACTTAATACAATATATTAAATAGATAGATATTTTTTATTATGCATAGAAAATACCCAGAACACCCTGAACAAATATCTGCGATCGCACAAATATTTGTTCCGAGGCGGTATATTTAGGTATCCTTTTAGTTTTATATTTTAACTTGTATTGTTATTATTATTTTCTGTGGTACTTGTTTGTAAGGCACGCCTTACCATCTTTCTGCACGTCCAGGATGACTGGCAGATAATGCTGTTAGCATTAAGTCCTCCTTGCACTATTGTCTTGTGTGAAAGTTTTTAAATAAATAAATAAATAAGTTCATCATAAATTTAAATAGTAAAATTGGTTGCCTTTTTAGGGTTCCGTAGCCAAATGGCAAAATGCGGAACCCTTATGGATTCGTCATGTCTGTCTGTCTGTCCGTCCGTGTGTCACAGCCTCTTTTTTCCGAAACTATAAGAGCTATGCTGTTGAAACTTGGTAAGTAGATATATTCTGTGAACCGCATTAAGATTTTCACACAAAAATGCAAAAAAAACAGTAAGTTTTTGGGGATTCCCCCTTTTTAGAACTGAACCTCATTATACCCTTATGTGTGGGGTTATCTATGGATAGGTCTTAAAAAATTATACTTAGTGAGGTGTCTAATATTTTTTTTTTCTAAACTGAATAGTTTGCGCGAGTGACACTTCCAAAGTGGTAAAATGTGTGTATCCCCCCCCCCCCCCCCGTAACTTCTAAAATAAGAGAATATTAAAACTAAAAAAAATATGTACTACACTACCATGTGAACTTGCAACGGAAATTGGTTTGAACGAGATCTAGTAAGTAGATTTTTAAATACCTCATAAATCGTAATCCATTCAAGAACTTTTATATTATGTTACTTGCTGCTACGGAATCCTTCATGGGCAAGTCCGACTCGCACTTGGCTGCTTTTTGTCATTTGGTGTCAACATTATTTCTGTAGTTCTCTGCCTGTTTAGTAAAAGAGAGTTTACAACATGTAGTAGTTACCATTTTAATATCGCGAGAGAACGCGTAAACTATTCAATAGAAATAATCAGAGTGCCGTCTGCAGGCGACTGAGCTACGATGCCAGTTATTTACGGGTAGGTAGGTACATCGAACGCTGCCTGAGAAGTGAAATGAAATGAAATGAAATCAGTTTATTTGCTAAAACATGGTAGGATATATGGAAGGCCTCCAGTGATCCATTTTTTTGTTATACTACTTGAGTGACGGAACAAGCAGATTGCCCACCTGATGTTAAGCGGTAACCTCTGCCTATGAACAGTGCATTACCTCATAGGTCACGTCCACCTAGGACGCGCCCTATGTGACATTGCATGTACCTGTAATTTCACCGGCACCCTTACCCTTCAAACCGGAACACAGCAATGCGAGCACTACTGAAAGAAAGAAAGAAAGAAAGAAACGTTTATTTACTGCTTTGCGGCAGAAATAGGTATGGTGTTAGTACTTCCCCGGACGAACTCTTTCACAAAAAAGCTCTACTACTACTAATTTAAATACAGAGTAGCTGCCTTAAAACGGGAAGAGATGTAGGGGTCGGCCGAGGAAGCATGATGATCTCAACGTCTTCAAAGTCTTGTGGGGGTCAGCGAAGGATATAGACAGTTAGAAGAATATGGAGATGACACAATACATGTGCTAAGCATTGTGACGAAACAGCACGTGCACGTTGGGTTTCATCATCATCATCAGCCTGTATCAGTCCACTGCTGGAAATAGGCCTCTCTCAATGCTCGCCATTTAGATCGATTTCCAGCTCTTCCCATCCACTTTCTACCAGCCGCCTTACGCAGATCGTCGTCAAAGTCAAAGTCAAAGTCAAAAAGTATTTATTCATTGAAATCACAAGGATCATTTTGAATCGTCTTAAAAAATAAATTTACATATACTCCTGTTCCAACGCAACCAGACCTAGAAGAATCAGGCAACAAACACGGTCTGTTTTTCTTTTGATGATCCTTCTTACTACTAGGTGGGGAGCGCCTGTGTGGTGCCTCGAGAACAAGTTGAAGCTGATTCAAGTAAAAAAGGAAAATCAACTTAAAAGCCTTCCTTAGGTAGGCAGTCAAAAGTAATATGATAGAGAAAATCAGCAAAAGTTCATAAGGCAGCACACTCTACGCTTGATATACTCATAAATAACACATCAATAATAAATTATATGTAGGTACAGACATTGCAATTTGACAAATTAGGTGTCGAGGGGCAGAGCGACATCAGGCCACGCGGCTTTATCATTAACATAGTCATGTAGTGTGTAATTCGCTCCACCGATGACGGACGGGACCAACATTGGGTTTGCTAAAACTGTTTTTATTTAATTATTTAATTGTAAATGTGCCTCCCTACTACCATTTGACGACCTCTGTGACGCGGCAGGCGAAGGTTGGTCTGCGACGCAGGTGGTTGCGGGTTCGATTCCCGCCTCGGTACAAATATTTGTGCGTTCGCAGATATTTGTTCAGGGTGTTCTGGGTATTTTCTAAGTATAATAAAAAATATCTATCTATCTAATATATAGTATTACCTAAGTTTATCAGTTATCTAGTACCCATAACACAAGGTCTGCTTAGCTTGGGACTAGATAATGTTGTGTGAACTGTCCAGCATTATTTATTTTTATTTTTATTTTTTATAACAACAACTAACGATATATAAAATAAATAAATAAATAATGCTGGACAGTTCACACAACATTATCTAGCCCCAAGCTAAGCAGAGCTTGTGTTATGGGTACTAGATAACTGATATATTTAATACAATATATTACATAGATAGATATTTTTTATTATACATAGAAAATACCCAGAACACCCTGAAAAAATATCTGCGATCGCAAATATTTGTTCCGAGGCGGGAATCGAACCCGCAACCTCCTGCGTCGCAGGCGAACCATTGCCCGCTGCGCCACAGAGGTCGTCAATGGATGAATGTCGTCAACGTCAATGAATATGGACAATGTATGAAATAAATAAATTTAATTGAATTGAATTGAAACATTTCTAAATAATTAATCAAACAAAATCACGATGTCAATGCTGAAAATAAAGTTGCCCGCAAATTCTCTCAGATTTCGCAATCATTTCTAACTAAACACATTATTTTAAATACAGCAGTGCGAGAGCCCGCCATTTCAAAATCTCTATTTGGACGCAAACAACAATTTATTTGATACCATAAGCTCACTTAACGTTTAAAATATTTTGCGAGACGCAGACGTGGTCTATAACAATGCTATCTGCAATAATAACAACGTATAAAATGAGCTGTCGTGAAACTTAAGATGCTGTGTGGCCACGATCGCAGCGTGATACGAGTGAAAAGTAAGGCGCAAGCCAGAGAGAAGAGACGTAAGGCGAAGACGCGTCACGGACAGGGCGAAAACGAGACTCAGACGCGACTTTTGAAATTATATTGAAGTGATGGGGTGCGGACGCGACGGTACACGTTGACTGTACGAGAGAGCGAGACCCGCCTGGCAGGCACGCCAATCAGCGCCCCGTCCTCACCCCCGCCGCACCCGCGCCCCGTCTCTCCTTTGTGTTTTGAACAAAAGGCGCGTACGTAAAAGCGTTGCATCCGCGCCCCGTCTATTCTGTATGTTTTGCGTCGCGACGCTTCTATACATTTTGTATGAAAGGGACGCGGAAGAGACAAATGTCCGCGCCCCGTCTGCGTCTTACGTCTTTTCTGTCTGGCCCGCACCATAATGAAAACCTAGCGTCTTAAATTATTAGGTGCCTTCTAGACCTTTGTTCTTCGGCCACTTCATCACTTACATACAGGTGAGAGCGTGGTCAAACAAAGGTGTACCAATGTAAAAAAAACAGTTTCTATTTGTTTTTGTCCCACTATTGGGAAAAAGCCTTTACTATTTCTCGAAATCAGTATCAAGTTAAGTGATAGCCTAGTTTGCCAGAAACTTATCAAAGTTGACGAACGTTGATAGGTTTCTGCTCCACTTTGGTCTGCCACAACCAATCTTTTGCAAGTTCGCTGGTCACGTACACGAGGTTTTTTTTTTTGCACGAGTATAAAAATATCCATTCAATTCACATTAAATAATAGGATATAAAGGACCTACTAATACAATCAATCAATCATTTATCTTGCGAAACATGGGTACATAAGATGATACTAAAGGTAAAAAGGTACAGGCCATTATCATCAGCTTTACGGCATGCGGAGTAAAAAAAAAAAACAGATCAGCCACTTTCCACTCCGCGCATTCCACGTCCCCGCAGTCAGCCCCGCAGATAGCAGGTCAAATCCTCCAACTAGCTGAGTTGTCTCTTGTTTAGGCTGCGTACAGTTTATGAAAGAGTATTTATTCCAACACGTTATAATGAGTGTTCGCGGTGTGACAAAAGGTAGATCGACTCATGTTAAAACTGTTGACAACATTAATCTTTTAAAACATAAATTACTCACAAATTGAAAACTCACAGTGTACGCCAATAAGCCTGATATCGTGCTGGTAGACCGGTCGGAACGCCGGGCGATACTTGTTGATGTCACTATCCCGCATGATGCTAATCTCGTGAAGGCCGAGAAAGACAAGTTAAGCAAGTACCTTGACTTGGCTCACGAGATTACCGCCATGTGGGATGTGGATTCAACGATTATCGTCCCGATAGTCGTTTCAGTGACTGGACTGATTGCGAAGAGCTTCGACCAGTACCTTAAGAAGCTCTCGCTAAATAGTTGGATCAAGGGTCAGATTCAGAAGGCGGTACTCCTGGACTCGGCACGCATAGTCAGAAGGTTCCTCTCTCTGCAGCCCTAGCCCCCGACCGTTAGGGCCTCGCTCCGCGGTCGGTGGTTCCCCGTTTTGATTTATATTTTTTACTATAACGTTTTTTACTTTTTTTTTTGTAGATGGTATTCCTTTATAGTGAAAAATATATTTTTTAACGAGATTTTTAATAAATGAGTGGTATAATAATAAATATATTAATAAAAATAAAAAATAAAAATATAAATTGTATACATTAAATAACCTTCAGCCGAGACCTGCAACAAAGATTACAGAATTGAATATAAAAACTCAAGCACAAAAACACTGGCCGCAAACACTGACAGAATGCAGCGTGAATGAAGCGTAAAAAAACAAATCAATCGCGTGCTTGAAAAGATCCCATTACAGATCGTTCACAAAAGCATGGCACTTATTTAGTGTATTGGCAGCATTGCCTACGGTGCTGCCAACAATATATGTAGAATTTACCCCACTTGGTGATTGGTGGTCGCCGACAACATTATCTAAACTTGTACCTACCACAGATTAATATGTTTTACTTGCCTGTTTTTAAATAATATACAGTTATAAGACTAGTAAGGTTGTAAATGATGATCACAACAATTTAAATTATAAACTATTTATTTTTTCTGACAGTAAATATGGTCGAAAGGATCTATTCCAGAATTATCACTGTCACTTGAATAAACGTCATCATCATCTGTCGTATCCAAATCAGTGCTGCTGTCATTTCCAAGTTCAATTATCAGTAATATAATCCATGCAGACATCAAGTTCATAAAAATTGTCTCCTAAATTTTTTACGTGTTCACTCTGTTTTTGCCAATCCTAAGGGGTTATTGATGAAATAGCTTTTTCAGTTAACTTCACGATATTCCCAGCTTCTTGGCCGACATTATTGCTAGCAAATCGTCTCTTTAGAAGACTCTACAGAAAAACTCAATTGCATTTAAGTCGCAGTGGCAGGGGGTAGAGTGGAGTGGTAGAGGCAGCAACTTCACCTTCTTTTGATATTCTACTCACACTTCTCTCCGAAATTCCTGAAATAGACACAAAATTTGTATCATTACATAAAATTAAATATTTATAAAAACACGAACAAGGACAATATCATAAATAAATAAATTAAATTCACTGAGATGATGTACTTCTTTATTTTAATTCGTTATGTTAGTAAGTTCTAATTACCCATAGTAAAGACATTGTCTCGGAAGCTGGAATCCCTATTTTACTAACCTGTCATATGATTGATTGGAATTAACGGGGCTTTGTTTCCCTTTTCTCTCTTAAAAAAGGCACGCACCTTCAACACAATCTCTCTTGCATTGCTTCCAAATGGCTTTGGCGAAAAATATTAAATATTATCACAAAAACGACTGGAGCAGTCTATGACAATCTTCCCATCTGACAACGACAGATTGACAAGCTTATAGTGCCAACATCACGGCGAAAAAGGGCCTTGCTTTTGTGAACGATCTGTAATCAGGGGACGTATCAAAATTCATAAATTCAAAACACATAAATTTAAAAAACCTAATGGATTAAATTTATAAATTCATTTGATATAAGTTTAGAATAACGAAGTTTGAAATGCCTAATGTCAACAACACATAACAGATCAAATTAATAATGGCTACATGGCATAATAGTCAAATACTTTAAGTTCAAATGTAAGTATAATGGTTACAAATCATTAAGCCCATCCCATATGTAACTATAATATATCCCACTAATATCATACATCAAAGTTACGATGTTTAGATGTTTGTATGTTTGTTACTTAACCACGCCGAAACGGCTGAACGGATTCTGATGAAATTTGGTATAAATAGAAAAATACATAGAAAAAGAGCGTAGGGCGTTGACTGTGAGAGCAAACATAGCCCGTAGGTTCGCTCGTTGCTCAACAGATATGAAAATCTGTCTTTTTAAAGCGTTTTGTACTAGCTTCTACACGAGCAGCCTGTGAGTTGATTACACTCAAAAACAGTACAACGCACTACGTGTGCAGCACAAAAACGCGTTCAGGGTGCTGGTGGGGCTGCCCCGGTTCTGAGGCGCGTGTGGATTGCTTCTACACCACTATAAAGTAATTTATATTATGGTATAGCAAGACATATTACGATATATTTTGAATGCACAGCATATTCAATATGTTTTGTAAACTATGCAGGTCCTATTCAAACTGTGTCAGACAGAAATGAGGTTCCAAAACCAACCTTTCGATGGATCAAAGACATTAATAAGGAGGTTGCAGGAACGCGGTGGATAGACGCGGCTTGAGACGCCAATGATCGGAAATGACGCGGAATGAACGCGTTGTGGCCTTCTATGGGACATTCTAGAGGAGGCCTATGTCCAGCAGAGGACTTCTGAGGGATGATGATGGTGATATTGAAATATTCAACTCAGTATCTGACTTACTCGATTAATTAAAGCATGAATACATCACTTAATATACAATACTTATATAATACAATACTATAATATATAATATAATAGAATACAATACTTCTCATATTAATAACATATCCTCCCTCCAATTTGTCACATTTTAGGTGATTTAAACCACTTTCAAAAACCGTTCAATAGGGTTATTGAATATCTTTATTTAACCATACGGTATTTTGATTTTCGGTATTTTAAACGTAAAGATTGTAATCATTATGTATTTTGATTTCAGGCATTTCGACCTTTATAAATAAAAAACTTTAAGGGTTTAAATTTATGTGTTTTGAATTTATATTTTTTGATACGTACCCTAACTGTAAGAAGGATCATCAAAAGAAAAACAGACCGTGTTTGTTGCCTGATTCTTCTAGGTCTGGTTGCGTTGGAACAGGAGTAAATGTTAACTTATTTTTTAAGACGATTCAAAATGATCCTTGTGATTTCAATGAATAAAATACTTTTGACTTTGACTTTGACTTTGTATACGTTTAAAATACCGAAAATCAAAATACCGTATAGTTCTAATTAATAAATCCAATATCCCTATTGTACTGTTTTTATAATGTTTGAAATACGTCAAAAGTGTCATTTTGATGGCTCCAGCTACAAACTTGAATTTTGGCTTGCATATTTGTTTAAGATTATGGCTTTAGGCATTTCGACCATTATACATATAGAACTTTATCGATTATAAAACTTATTGATTTTCACCATTAGGTTTTTTAAATTTATGGATTTTGAAATTACGTATTCTAAGCATATGTATTTGGAATTTATGAATTTTGATACGTACCCGTAATCAGACGGGGGTACGTATCAAAATGTATAAATTCAAAACACATACGTTTAGAATTCATAAGTTCAAAACACATAAATTTAAAAAACGTAATGGTTTAAAATTTATAATTTCATTTGATATAAGTTTAGAATAACGAAGTTCGAAATACCGAAGTTTGAAAAACATAATGTCAACAACACATAACAGCTGTAATTAATAATGGCTAAATAGCATAATAGTGGCCACAACGCGTTCATTCCTCGTCATTCGCGTTCATTGGCGTCTCTAGCCGCATCCATCCACCGCGTTCCTTGTCTTTGATCCATCGAAAGGTTGATTTTGGAACCTCACCTCTGACACAGTTTGAATAGAACCTGCGCATAGTTCACCTACTTCTGATATAAATAAAATATTCTCCCTCCAATCTTTCTCACCCACTTTCAAAAACCTTGCAATAAGGATATTGAATTTATTTTCGGTATTCTAAACGTATACATTGTAATCATTATGTATTTTGATTTCAGGCATTTCGACCTTTATAAATAAAAAACTTTAAGGGTTTTAAATTTATTTATTTTCACTATTAGGTTTTTTAAATTTATGTGTTTTGAACTCATATGTTTTGATACGTACCCTAACTGTATACGTTTAAAATACCGAAAATCAAAATACCGTATGGTTCAAATAAATAAATCGAATATCCCTATTGTACGGTTTTTATAATGTTTGAAATACGTCAAAGTGTCAAATTTGAAGGCTCCAGTACAAACTTGAAATTTTGCATGCATATTTGTTTGAGATTATGGCTTTAGGCATTTCGACCATTATACATATAGAACTTTATCGATTATAAAACTTATTGATTTTCACCATTAGGTTTTTTAAATTTATGGATTTTGAACTTATGTATTCTAAACGTATGTATTTTGAATTTATGAATTTTAATACGTACCCATCAGACGGCAATGCATCGAGGATTTTTTTTGTTCGAAGTTCAAAATACCCGCGACCTTGCCTCGGTCAACTTATGACGGCTTATCCTAGCCTAACAGAATGGTACTTCTTGCCACGCTTTTTATTCACAAATAATTGACTTTGCATAGCTAACGATTTAATGTTACCAAAAATGATTTAAATACAACACCATGCCGCAAAGACCAACAAACCGAGAACATACCAACAGTTTGGCGCTTTACCTACCTGCGTAAACATTTTCCTTATGAAGGTCAATGCAGAAGGAATAATATTGTGTGTCATCCATCACTCATTGCAAACAATTTGCACAAAGAAGCAAATTACAACAATTTATTGTAATATCAATACTCACACGTTCAATACTCGGTCGTCACCCACGCGAAGTGACAAATGACAGCTAATCATTGTAAGTGTACCTATACCATGTAGACCTATACGTACTTATTTCAAACCATGCTTGTTAGTGACCGTCCGCAACAAATTTCCTTTATTGCTCATAAAGATATAAAATGACTCACGATCTCTTTTTATGCTGACGATGAGTTTGCGATATATTTTACAGTCGTGCAACGCCCGCCGTGAACTGCACGACCTAACTTTTTGTTGGACCCGTCTTTTATTTTTTACGTGAAAACACGAGTGGCTAATCGAACGCCCGCTATGATGGAACCCTGGTCTTCACATATGCTACCGACATCAGGTAACACTTTTAAAATACCTAAATATATTCCGAGTTGAAAAAATTCTCAGAATAACAACAATGCAGAAAAAAAACTTAGGCCCAGAAATTGCTTATAAACTTTACCAAATTTCTACAAAACCTTTTAAAACTAAGGGAGACTCTTCTGCTGAACATATAAGGTTCAAAATAGAAACTACTTGGTCAATTTGTAGATTTCAGAAATTGGTGTAAATGAGGCGATGTCTCGTCTCTGTCTAAAAAGGCAGAACTACAATGGCAGCTACCTCGCTCTCACCCATGGGAAGCAACCCTTAAAGGACAACAATACAATTCTGGCGCGGACAGACGTCGCTTACATCGATAAAAACGGAACCTTACTGCCTAGATATTAAGAGCGATTATATAATAAGCAATAGTATTACATTAATAATAATATATATAAAATCGTTGCGTGACTGACTGATTCACTGACTGACTGACTGACTGACAATCAACGCACAGCCTAAACCGTAAGTCCTAGAGATCTGAAATTTAGAGGGTACGTTCCTTTTGTGGTCTAGGGGCGCACTAAGAAAGGAATTTTCAAAATTCGCGTCCAAAATGGGCTTTTAATATACAACAAAAAAGCTCTGTATTTCAGAAACCGTTAGCAGTAGAAATTTTACATGGAGATTCCTCAAATAAAATTAATAAACACGTGTTTCAGCGAATCCTCAATTTTTCTTGAAAAACGGAAAGGGAACGTTTTCTTTGTAAAAAAATAAAAAAGCTTTAGTTTTTAAAACGCACAGCCTAAACCGCTGGTAGAGACTTAAAATTTGGAGAGTGCTATTATTTTAGGGTGTATATGTGTACTTAGAAAGGAATTTGGAAAATTCACCGTCTTAGGCTGCGTTTCCATTGACGCGGAGCGGAGCTTAGCGGTGCATGAATTGACCAATCACTATGCTCGAAATCTCTGCTGGCTGCTCGCTCGCCATAGTGATTGGTCAATTCATGCACCGCTAAGCTCCGCTCCGCCCAGCTCCGCGTCAATGGAAACGCAGCCTTAGGGGTCCAAAATGGGCTTTTAACGTATACACTTTACGCTTTGCAACGCACAGTCTAAGCCGCTGGACCTAGGCACATGAAATTTAGAGGATATGTTCTTTTTTGAGTGTAGGGGTGTACTAAGAAAGGGGTTTTTGAAAAAACTTGGAAGGGGTCCAAAATGGCTTTTAATGTAAAACTAAAATGCTTCGTAATTCGGAAACCGTTGGTAGTAGATACATGAAAATTCACAGGTAAATTTCTAAAATAAAAATAACCAATATAAGTTTCAGCAGTACCTGAAATTTTGCTGAAGAAAGGAATGGGTACATTTTCTTTGTAAATAAGTACACTTTAGGTTTTAGACAAATTTCAGCGTATTTAGACAATTTCAAAGATAGTTTCACGGTGAAGTCATTAAGATCAAAATACTTTCAGGACCTTATATTTAAAATAGGACCCCTAAATTGAAAAAACATAAGTATGGTGTCGTTTCAAAGGGCGTTTGATGAAGTCGTTGTTGAGATTCAAATATTTTGAGGACCTCTAGGTTTAAATGAGACCCTTAAATTGAAAAACATGAGTATGGTGTCGTTTCGAAGGTCATGTCACGGTGTCGTTGTTGAGATTAAAACATTTTCAGAACCTCAAGGTTATAATGTAACCCCTAAATTGAAAAACTTAAGTATGGTGTCGTTTCAAAGGTCGTTTGACGGTGTCGTTGTTGAGATTAAAACATTTTCAGGACCTCAAGGTTAAAATGAGACACCTAAATTGAAAAACTTGAGTATGGTGTCGTGTCGTTACAAAGGCCGTGTCACGGTGTCGTTCTTGAGATTAAAATATTTTCATGACCTCAAGGTTAAAATGGGACCCCTAAATTGAAAAACATGAGTATGGTGTCGTGTCAAAGGTCGTTTGACGGTGTCGTTGTTGACATCAAAATATTTACAGGACCTGAAGGTTAAAATATGAACCCTTAACTGAAAAAAGTAAAAGTATGGTTTTGTTTCAAAGGTTGTTTGACGGTATCTTAAAAATAATAAGAGACATACTCAAGCAAAGTTACAAAAAAAGTATTTTTTTAATAGTACGTTATTAACTATAACTGCATGTTTATATGTATAAGTACATATATATAACTAGCTGTTACCCGCGACTTCGTACGCGTAATATTATTTTATCAATATCTCTGCGTAGTAGCACAGACTATATTATGTTTTAACTCTGTGGTAATAATATGTTTTAGTTGTTGTAGTAATAGAATGTTTAGTCTAGTCTATAGGTCTTTACTTGAGGACTAAATCTATCATAGCGTAGCAGTCGCTGCGGTAGCTTGATTTTTGTACCTGGTTTTTTGCTTGCCTTAAGGTGAATGCGCACGCTTGCGGCGCGAAATTCAAATTTTTTGGTGTTTTTTGCCCATTACAGCTCATCAACACTTCTTCAGATAACAAAAGTTGAGTTCGCGACAACTAGGAGACTTAACACACATGTTTTTATTGATAGTATCTCATAAATATCATCAGTTTAGCTATGATACCCCTAAACACATTTTTACAGTGTTTTTGTTTGTTTAGGGGTATCGTAGCTAAACTGATGATATTTATGAGATACAATCAATTAAAACATGTGTGTTAGGTCTCCTAGTTGTCGCGAACTCAACTTTCGTCATCTGAAGAAGTGTTGATGACCTGTAAAGGGCAAAAAACACCAAAAAATTTGAATCTCGCGCCGCAAACGTGAGCATTCACCTTAAGGCAAGCAAAAAACCAGGTACAAAAATCAAGCTACCGCAGCGACTGCTACGCTATGATAGATTTAGTCCTCAAGTAAAGACCTATAGACTAGACTAAACATTCTATTACTACAACAACTAAAACATATTATTACCACAGAGTTAAAACATAATATAGTCTGTGCTACTACGCAGCGATATGGATAAAATAATATTACGCGTACGAAGCCGCGGGTAACAGCTAGTTATATATATATACTTATACATATAAACATACAGTTACAGTTAATAACGTACTATTAAAAAAATACTTTTTTTGTAACTTTAAGGAAGGAGGTCCCCAAGATACAGGTTAACCTAGTTTGGGGACCAACGATGTCATGTTTTTGTTATTTTAATTTTACTATTCAATAAACGTTATTGTATTGTATTGTATTGTACTGGCTCACAATTTTCACAGTGCCTCTCTTTCAAACATTAAATTGGACGAACCTACAAGATTTTAGACAACGCCTGTGATGTACTTCGTTGCGTCACGCACCGAAGACTTTTGATGTAGGTATACTCCAAAAAGTAAGAATAATTATAAACACTTTCTCAATACAGACTTTCAACAAATAAAAAACTATGAATGTGTGTTGTGATATGTATACTCACAGCACTATCTCTGCTTTTATGGCCTGAAGCATAGTTCTAAGAAAGAACCGCAACAAAGGTTGTAGGGTCAATGGAACCGCTCACCACCGCGCCCTCTCAAGATAACACTCAATTTATGAGACCAGCGACTCTGATGTGAGATCTTAACACTCTTTGTTTAGGTATATCTATCATTTGAAGTAGAGGATAAGCTATCATCAAGCTATCACCTACGCACTCAAACCATGTGTTCAGTGTTTTAAGTTCCTAAGTCAATGTTTCAATCTGTTTTACACTCAAATCGAATGTACCTTTTATTACAACTTTTCAATTACTACCTTAATTATCATCTAACATCTGGATATTATGTTTATTTTCTATACTGGCAGCCTCCTTTATCCTATTCATGAATCTTTCGTGCAGGCTATCCCAGAGACCGTTACGAAATCGTCGACCCATCTCGCTTTTGGATGACCCAGATTTGTTAGTTTTTAGGATTCCATACCGAAAGGGTAAAACGAGAACCTATTACTAAAACTCCGCCGTCTGTCTGTCTGTCTGTCTGTCTGTCTGTCCTTCTGTCACCAGGCTGTATCTCATGAACCGTGATAGTTAGACAGTTGAAATTTACACAGATGATGTATTTCTGTTGCCGCTATAACAAAACATACTATTTTTTAAATAATATACATATTTAAGGGGGCTCCCTTACAATAAACGTGTTTTTTTTGCCTTATAATAGATATGGTTCCGGAACCCTCAATGCGCGTAACAAAATAGGAACCAGGGAAAATGACCAAGAGTATCACTGTATCGTATCTACCACATACCACATACCACCACCGTACATACCAATATGTACATTTCAGAGATGATTCTTACAACTTCAAAATACATTTATTGGTAGGTATAATATAATGTAAGAGTATCTTACTTGACAGACATTCATCGTGGTGGTACTTTTAAATATGATATTTCACATATTAATCATGTTGAAATGCAATCACAATCTAACACCTGAGTCCAACTCGCACTTGGTCGCTTCTTCTTCTTCTTCTTTTCGTATGAGGTAGTGCTGGCCTCTGGTGTCAGAGTTTGTCAAGCCGCCCGAGGGCCTCTGACATGGCTTATCGACTGCTATTAATCAATAACAGAAGAAGACTTGGTCGCTTTTTTATAGGCATCAAGAATCATATAATTATTATTGTGTAGCAAAAATTGCCTATTCCATGATCCAAACTATATCTATTTAAAATTTCAACCAAATTGGTTTAGCTGTTATAGCGTGATTGAGTAACGAACAGTAACGAACAGTAACACCTAACAGTCACATACATAGTTCTAATCCCACATTAGGATTCGTTATACCATGGATATGAAGAACTATGAGTACCATGGTACCACAACACCGGGACCCGGGACTAATATTTGCAGATCATACAAACATTTGGCTTGTCGCGGGAATGGAACCCATACCTAGTATGACTTAGCACTACTAGAACTTAGTACTTTTAGTAGTAGAGTTTTTTGTGGAAGAGTGCGAAATTGGGGCGGCCTTGAGGCAGCTTATAAATGGAAAAGCCCCATGAGACTTTTCATCTTTATGTCTCAGGGTGGCGGGCGCAGTGCAATGCCACATAGGGCGCGTCCTAGGTGGACGTGACCTATGTGATAATGCACTGTACATAGGCAGACGGTACCGCTTATCAAATGCTAGATCCATCATTCTAAAAAAAAAATTTAAAAAAACTCTCGAATCTCAGCTGGCTACTCGGCTGCCACAGATGTTGTGAATAAATAACCAAACATTCATACAAACATTCGCATTTATATAACTATACATTTGTAAGAGATGTCTGGTTCCACGTCATACCACGTGGTTCTCAGAAACAATAATACTAAAGATATATAAAAAATATCGTGAGGTTTTAGTGTATATTAATGTAGACATACTTCAGGCGGGCCGTTAAACCACCCGTTACGAGGTAGTTTAATGTTCTACTTGAAACTTGACTACTGGTTACTTACCAACCGGCAACAAAAAGTTGTCATTCACTGAAAAAAAAATACAGTTCGAGTAACCCGAAAACCGATAAAAGTTACCGTTCTGCGAGGTTAAAATGGAGCCAACACATTAAACAAGTTAGCATGACTGAAAAAAAAACAGTTAAAGTAAAACAGTTCATTTTACTGTCTTATCCGGACTGATATTTAACCGTTGTTTAAATTACTGCCAGGATACGTTGTTATTATTGACCAAAAAATTTTTTTGCAGTTGCCCCAACGGTGTAAATTAATTAGATCTCAATGAAAAATATGTTGTAGCAACTGTGTAAATTTTAACTGTGCACTTTTTGCACACAGTTAGATATTTTTTTTTTAGTGTTGCTTTATTATCAGTATAAAGACTCAGGTGAAGTATGGTGTAGCAGGCAGTGTAGTAGGGTGTATGAGTCAAAAGAGTAGAGATGATTCAAACGCGCGAGATAAGTAACACCCGATTTCAAAATACTACGCCTTTTTCTCCATGGCAACAATGGCCCTCTTTCCAGCGTGGTTGCACAATCGTGGACGTGTCCAGTAGGGATCTCATCATCGCGCCTCATGGCATTCCCAGGACCAACTCTAACGGTAGCGCTTTCTTATATTAAAAACGTTTTTCTTTTTTTGTATACTACTTAGAATGGCGGTACAAGCAGATGACCCACCTGATGATAAGCGGTACCCTCTGCCTATGAACACACAGGTCACGTCCACCTAGGAAGCGCCCTATGTGACATTGCACCGCACCCGCCACCCTGAGACATAAAGATGAAAAGTCACATGTGCCTGTAATTTCACCGGCAACCATACCCTTCAAACCGGATCACAGCAATGCGAGCACTACTGCTTTGCGGCAGATATAGGTATGGTGGTAGTACTTCCCCGGACGAACTCTTTCACAAAAAAGCTCTACTACTACTAAAACTACTACGTGTTCCTAAATAAGCCAGTGACCAGGATAAATCTTAGGTATACAAACGAAAATTAACTAACCAGTCCATTTGAGATGGTACCTACATGGGGAGTTTGCGTTCTCCGAATTACATATAAACCTTTTGTTTTGCAAATCAACTTTAAGTTGCGCTGTCCTGTGTAACAAAGACGTTCTGAATAAGTGGGATTATTAAAGATAATGACCGAGGAGACTGCATTAGCGCCATATTTGCGAGTCTGCCGAGACTCCTGTATATACTGCTGGATACTGCAGAACCATTGTACTGTATTAGATAAATGGATATCTTTAGCGAAAAGCGAAACAAAAGTTTTAATATATACATTTTTGACATGATCTGTTCAGCCTAAGAACATCATACATACATACATAGACACACGCCTTTTTCCCCGAAGGGGTAGGCAGAGCCACAATAGGCCTCTTTTCACAGTGGGTTGCACCATCGTGGAATATAGACGTGACAAGTGGTGAGCTCATCGCCGCCATTGCTTCCCACGACTGACTCAGCTAACGCTTTCTACCAGTAATAACACATTCCATAATAAGCTATCAGCCAGGACAAATCTTATACCAACGAATCTTATCAAATAGTCCGGGTAATCCCTTAGTCGGCTTTTACGACATCCACGGGAGGAGACGGAGGGGTCTATTCTTAGGCCGGACACACCAGGAGGCTCCTGTGGATTTCTTAAAAGCTGATTATGGGTTTGCACTCGATGATGGGCATCTACCTGAGAATCTGACAATAATACTGCGATCACAAATCTTCTTGCCAAGCGTGATGATACTGGTTTAATATTGCATTCTATGAAATCACATCCTCTGCAAATGGGGAATGCGAGACTCTTCCCGGACTGAATATGACTGCGGAGCTACCATTCCTCCCATGCCTCACTTGCTCACTTGCTCCTTCTGTCCCACCACCTGCACAAGGAAGGACCTTTAACAAAGCCACAGATAATGCTGTAAAAGTGACTACTTTTTACTCGAAAGTCGTTTAAAAAAGGCAAAGCATTGATACGCTAGAAGAAGACATCATAGTCCAGCAGGGTATGCCAGCTTGGTGAGGAATAACTATTAGTTTGCCCCGAACGTGACCTCAAGTGGACCCACGAAGCTTCATCTAGATTGGATAAACGGTTCTGCAGTTATTGACGGACAATCATACATACATAATAAAAACGCAGCATCCTGCAATCAAACACTCAAACCTCATTTTGGTCGGTCATTAAATTTGTGAGGCAGTCTTACACTCAATAGATAGATAGATAGATTAACACTTTATTGGACACCAAAAAAAAAAAAAAAAAAACACAATAATACAATAATCAAATTATAGTACAATGGGCGGCCTTATCGCTGAAAGCGATGTATCAATGTAACATTTCTAAGTTTAATAATATATTCCTAGTTCCTAGATTCAAATATTCCAGAGTGCATGATGTTGAAAAATGACAACTTTTGAACAAATGTGTCTTGCGCACCAAGACGTACGGTGCTGAAATATGGACAGCTCACCCAAGAGGGTGTGCAAAGTGTGGGGTGTGGTTTATAGTGTCATGGCTGCCTGTATTTTTTTTTTTTTATTGACTCTTTTTTATTTATTTTTTTGTATAATCCAGCTTTGTTTATTCTTATCATTGTAATTTTATAGTTAGTTGTATAAGTATGCTGAAAATGTAATTGCCTGTATCTGCATGCACGGCACTCAATCGGAACCGAAGCGGATATCCGTGGTTCACTCTGGGCCTCAACGGAAGATCAGCGCTGGGTTGCCTACGCGGCCTAGCAAACGCTGAGTTGAGGACCCTTTTGTGGCTTACGTCAGGCACACACACAAGTTGCCTTATTCTTTATATCTGTGTAATTTGTTTTTGTTTTAGTTTTTTATTTTATGTTGTTTGCTTTTGCGTGTTGCATGTGTGTGTCTTTGATTGTTTAGTCATAAATAAACGTTTCTTTCTTTCTTTTTCTTTCAAAGTAGCACAACGGGCCATAGAGCGTATCATGCTTGGCAATTATTTAATAGACAGTATTCCAGGTTGTGGAATAATCTCTCTGCAGAGGTTTCCCCAAGTGACTTAAGTATGTGGTGCTTCAAAAGGGGTGTTTGGAAATTTTTAAATGGTTGGCAACGCGCGTGTGATGCCTTTGGTATTCCAGGCGTCCATAGGCCATGGTAATTGCTTACCAACAGGTGGGCCGTATGCTTGTTTGCTACCTTGGTAGTATTAAAAAAAAAGTGTATTTAACAACTCTAAGTAGAACGCAAGTGATAAATAATATAATTGTGGAGCAGGGCAAGATATTAGGGAAGGTAAATACTACAACTTCGTATACCAGGTTTGATTCTGCGTTAGTCCAGAGACGAGGTAAGGTAGCCCTGAATATTATTTGACCAGTGAAACAACAAGTGTGGTGAAAAGACGCAGTGCGCGTCGCAGACGAGCAAGTGCAGTAAGGCCCTGGCTGAGTGGTGGCCTAGAGTCTACATGAGAAGCCTTGGCAGACTGGTGGTAGCTAGATGGATGGATGTAATCATTCAGGGTAAACCCTGGATGCAAAGGCCCAGAATAGACTTTTTTTTTTTTTTTTTTTTTATACTACTTGGATGACGGAACAAGCAAGAAGCCCACCTGATGTTAAGCGGTAACCTCTGCCTATGAACAGTGCATTACCTCATAGGTCACGTCCACCAAGGACGCACCCTATGTGGCATTGCACTGCGCCCGCCACCCTGAGACATAAAGATGAAAAGTCTCATGTGCCTGTAATTTCACCGGCACCCTTACCCTTCAAACCGGAACACAGCAATGCGAGCACTACTGCTTTGCGGCAGACTGGAGTGATCTTATAATTTTGTGTATATTTAGTTGTTGGTCAAGTAAATAAATATTTGCTTAGCGCTTTGAGTTCTTAGCTCCATTTGTTTAGAGGGCTGGATACAGTGGAACTGTTACTAGCCTTTATCTAGATTAAGGAAGTTTATTGTCCAGTTAGCGAGCAACTTCATATTATTATTATTTAGAAATCCTATGCGCAAATAAACAAGTAGGCTATCTACTCGTTGGTACACTATTACTGTTACTGTAAGCCTGAATCATCCCAATGTTGGGCAAAGGCCTCCCCCCATATTCTCAAGTTAATACGATCCTGTATTATTTGCTTGCCAATCTTTGTTTAAATGGAATGTAATGGAGTTTAGCCCCTCTCCATCCAAAGGTTGTCTGGAAGAGATCGCTTCTTAGCGATAAGATCGCCCATCGTACATTTAGTTTTTTGTTTAATTGTTTTGTGTTTATTTGAACTTGTTTGTAAGGTGTGCAATAAAGTATTTTCATTCATTCATTCATTCGTTCATTCATTCATTCATTCATTCATTCATTCATTAATTCATTCATTCATTCGTTCATTCATTCATTCATTCAATCATTCATTCATTCATTCATTCATGGACACACATTTCATCGCGCCATCTCCTGTGTGATCGGCTGTGATGCCGTCTCGCTGTGTCAGGGCTCCACATAGAGGTTATTTTGGCCCTCAGCTCATCAGGCATGTGACAGACATATCCAGCCCTACATTTCGGCTGGGTTGGTTTTTCTCCCACGACGGTGATTTAGGTTTTAGAGCGTAAAAGGTAAAAGATAATATTTGGTTTTTAATCGTGAGGAGACCACAACACAGACAGGACAAGGTAGAAATAGGCAAATTATTCTATCTGAAGTAGTTTGCTATAGAAAATGATTCTCAAAATAACATAACACCTAACAGTCACATACACTGAAAAAAAAAAAAAACTAACTGTGTGCAAAAAGTGCACAGTTAAAATTTACACAGTTGCTACAACATTTTCTTCATTGAGATCTAATTAATTTACACCGTTGGGGCAACTGCTAAAAAACAGTTAGGAAGCAAACAGTAATTAAATATGTATAAACAGTTACAGGAACTTTTTTGTCAATAATAACAACGTATCCTGGCAGTAATTTAAATTTCAACGGTTAAACATCAGTCCGGATAAGACAGTAAAATGAACTGTTTTACTTTAACTGTTTTTTTTCAGTTATGCTAACGTGTTTAATGTGTTGGCTCCATTTTAACCACGCAGAACGGTAACTTTTATCGGTTTTCGGGTTACTCGAACTGTATTTTTTTTTCAGTCACTAGGATTCCCTGTATTGTGGGTATCAGGAACTACGAGTACTATGGTATCTTATAACGTCCAGGCCCAGAAAAAATATTTACAGACCATACGAACATTTGTGCTATAACTGGAATTGAACCGCAACCTCTCACATCCCAGCCGGCTGTGCCCACCGTGCCATAGAGGTATTCAAAATAAAATTAAACATAATCCGAAACAAACAAACCGATGCTGCTGGCTGTTTATTCTGTTGACACAGAATGTAATTTCAGCTCACAAACGAAAGGGCACTTATTGCTGCAAGTACCTTACCTGAACTGTATTTTACCAAAATAATTAATAGTATTCTTTCCTAGTCAAAACTAAACGCTAACTGCATGAAAATTAGGTAGAAATTCAAATGGTCGTGATGCAATTAATCAATTTTATACTTAAGCTTGCTTCAAGAAACCTAAGGGCTGGTGTTGATTCTCGATTGGTTTTCATCTCAAAGGTAAGACTTGCTAAAGCCAGGGTTTTTATAGATAGCGTTTTCATTACTGGCGGCCGTAATATGTCTGTGATGTTGATAATAGTATCGGGCATTTCAACGTACCCAGATACGGAGGCCTGCGTTGCTCGATGACCCAGATTGACGACTAGTCTAGCAAAACTCGATGACATCATGTAAACAAACCATCTAAACATTCTAAATTATTGTTACTGTTTTTGTTACTGCTATTGTTAGCCAATAGTTAGAATCATCTCATTGAGGCCTCCCCCCATATCCTCCAGTCACTAAGATCCTGTTTGCCAATCTATTTCATCGCGACATCTCCTGCGTGGTCTGCCGCAAGTTGCGGCCCGCAACGCCGTCTCGCTGTTCAGGGCTCCACCTAGTGGTTATTTTGGCCCACAGCTCATCAGGCATGTCTGATGCCTGCCTGAAATCATTGTGAGAAAACTTTTTTATATATAAATATATCAATATTGATTTTTACATAATATGTACAAGTTAGTAACAAAAAAAACAGTAACTTTGTAGCCTTATACCTTCTAATTTAAGCGATTATTTTTAGTTTAAGTATAGGTTCTTTATTTACAAACATTCCACATCTGTATGTCCTTCTTTCTATCATGGTTAGCTTAGTGACCTAGAGCTAGAGGTATGGGGACCAACCAGTCGTGAAAAGATTCAATTCGCCTCGCAGAGGTTCCTTTCATCCACAGATATATTAAAATATGCTATTGTGTGGGAAATACAAAGCTTTTAAACGATCTTATTTCATTATTTCTTTATCATTATTAAGGTCATCCGTCAGTCGTAAAGGTAAATCATCATCATCATCATCATCAGCCATCAGTAAAGGTAAGTACCTAATATAATTCATTACCATACTGGGCTACACAAACAGCTATTATGGAAACCTGGCTTTACTTGAAAGTAACTTGAAAGAAAAAGTGCTGCACGTGTATATCTTATTCCAAATTACTCAGTTCTTAGAAATGTAATTTCATTTCACAAGGTTTTGCGGTATGTATAGTTAATGGAATTATAACAATTGGTCCATTAAATAAGTACCCAAAGTAATATATTTTACTTAAAAAGAACAGAATAATAGCAGCCAAACACACTATTAAAATGTTATTTACGACGTAACTTCACACCACTGCCAGAAGATGCATTAGTTCCGATTTAAAGCCAATATTGCAGAAATAATCTACGGAATGGGAGTTAAAATGGCAGTTTTATTATAAAGCTTTTGAATAGAAGCCAAATTTATAGTCTGCGGCGACTATTTGTTAGGGATTGTTATTTTATATGATAGCTTGGAGCTTAAATAGGTTGATATAAACATAAAGATAATAACAATTCAGTTTAATTATATTATACACACATTATATAAATGCCCTTTGTCCAAATAAGTAGGAAAACTAAAGCTGTTGTTTCTTTTAGAAATTAGTAGAATTAAACACACTAATATTATAAATGCGAAAGTTAGTGTGTTAGTGTATTTGTTACTTCTTCATGCTGAAACAGCTCGACGGATTTGGATGAAATTTGGATAACTGGACTCCTGGAATAACACATAGGCATATTTTTATCCCGATATTCCCACCGGATCAAGACTTACGCGGGCGAAACTGCGGGGCGCTGCTAGTATAGTTCATAGTCCTAATGGAAAGTTCACTCAAAATAAATATGTATAATCAATATGCATGTTGTTTTTCTTTTCAACTTGGTCGTCGTCGTTTCGTATGAGGTAGTGCTGGCCTCTGGTGTCAGAGTTTGTCAAGCCGCCCGAGGGCCTCTAACATAGCTTATCGACTGCTATTAATCAATAACAGCCGGGACCGACAGCTTAACGTGCCCTCCGAAGCACAGAGCGATGGAAATCCACACATAACTTAGAAAAGTCATTGGTGCGGAGCCTAGGATCGAAGCCGGTATCGTTGGATTCTGAGTTGCACTATTGAACCGTTAGGCTACCATCGCTCCTTGGTAATCAACTTGGTAATGATAAGAGACCCATAATAAGCCATTGAGCCGTTGGAGAAAGGTTTTCGAGTGGCGGCCACGAAGGGAAACGGTCGCAGTGTACGAAGGCCCCACTCGATGGGCCGAAGACATTTTAAGGTCGTAGGAAGTCGTTGGATCGGCGTTCATCCTTCAGGACTTCTACAAACTGATGATGAGTTAGCAGGTCAACCAATAATGTACCCTACCATCAGTTCCAGTGGTTTTTCGCAAGTTTTGCGCAAGTCATGCAATGTGATGATGTGACATGCAAGTAAGTAAGTTCCTTCATTATATACCTGAGCATAATGATAAAGTAAAGTAAAGTAAGTAAAGTAATAGTAGTTTATGCAACTGTCATATAAGAAGTGGTATTAAAACACGAGAGTCTTCGCCTCATGCGATAATAGGTTGACTCGAGTGTTTTAATACCTAAGTTATATGCAGTTTCATACACTACTTTATCTTCACTCATAGGAAAAATTGAAATTAAACAAAGAAAAACACGCTCGGAAAAAAAATGTATGGGAAGCGCGGGAAATTAAGTTCAAACTACGCATGCGTGCGCCATTTTTTCACAGTTCGAACTGCGCATGCGTGCGCCTTTTTTTTCATATTCAGGCTATAACCATAGACTAGTTTAATTAATTAATAAAAAAAAAGATAGCGGTACTATAATGAGTTTTATGATACAGTTGGCGGTACTATAATGAGTTTTATTCTTAATTCTATGCGTCTGTATAGAACCGTCTTTGAATTCGTAATTCGAATTTTTCGATTTGAGTGTAGATAAAGTTTATTAAATTGGTACAAAAACTATGAAACAAGAGTCTTACAAATATTGTCTAAAACTAATTAAGAACTATGTACGTACTAAATAAGCTGTAATAGTAAGTTGTAAGTTGACAAACATTTTTAAGTGCACTAGCTCCCACCTTAGGAAAACCTGTGTTGTGGGTAGCTATAGATAACGCCACAAGTAATTAATTTTGTAAAAATTAAAATAAAAACCAACGCAATGAAACGGTTGAACCGAGTTTGATCAAACATAGCTAAGAACACACCCGACAAATTCACCTTTCAAACAAAACAAAACAACTAAATCGTTTTTTCCGTTCGGGGGCTACGTTGGGACAGGCAGACAGACAAACACACACACATATACAGACACGTCAAACTTATAAATCCCTTTCGTTTTTGCGTCGGAGGTTAAAAACAAAGCTTAAACAATTTAAAATGATGCAAACTAGACTAGCTTGCAAACTAATGCGTGCCAAAAATGAGGAACGAATTGCATAATACGCAGTCGCAGTTGGCTTCGACAACACTGAATCGGAACATGAGAATAACTTCCGAATAGCACTAATTATTGTAGGGTGACTAGCTTTTACTCTATTACTGGAAAACAAACAGGATCTGGTCAAAGATAGGCTTCTAAAATCGGTTAAAGAAGCGATAAAGCGAGGAAGCGGTTATATATACGAATATATAATACGCGGCTCCGAATACTCGCACCAGGCACACGCAACTATTTTATGTACCCATCCATCGCACAAATTATGCAGCTAATAGTGTTATCAGCCGGCTCCCCCGAACATACAATAAAATGTTCGCTGATATAGACCCTTTCAACTTAACTAAAAATGTATTTAAATCCAGAGTTTACAGCTCTCTGATGATAGGGTGCAGTAAGCACCTGCCTTCGTAAATCGTCCTCTGTTAATGTAACTTATTTATGTATCTATCTATTTACGTACCTAATTACCTAATTTGCATTGCCTGCGCCGGAAATGGAGCGGATAACTTCTTAAGAAGATATTTTTATCCATGGTTTGGTGTAATCAAGGGTAACGTGGTTAGGCATAAATGTTAGTCATAGTGTGAAGCCATGTAAGCCATCCCTAATAATTATTTATAAAAACCAGTTATTTGTTCTAGTGATTGTTAAATTTCATATGCATATCAGTTATATATTATATATAATATATATATATTATACTTACTCACACATCTCACACTATACACACATTTCACACTCCAAAAATACTAACACACACCCATACACACACACACCCATATACACTACAGACACCCTTATGCGATTATGAATACCTACCTTATATATATTTTACCTAAGTTTTTTGTTTGTTTTTTTGTTTTTGTATTTTCTCAGATTTATGTACCTACTTAAGTACTTATATTGTTTTTGTAAGAGTAATTGCTGCTTTATTCAAATTAATGTAGGTACTTAACTTAATTTACTTAATTTGCCTATGTAACTGATATATACCTTATCCGGCTTTCCTGCCGTTTTTGTTTTTTGTTGACCTTGCATGCGTACCTACCTTCTTTTTAAACGAACTGTGTACATAATGTGGATTTAAGTTGGTTTCAGAATAGCATATAGTGTATAGCTTATAAGTAACTATAAGATAACTGTAAATCCTGGATTAATAAAATAAAATAATATAAAATAAAATAAAAATATGAGATGTAGCCAAACGCAAGCCTATTTTAGGTAAAAAAAAAAAAAAAAAAATACTACGAGTATAATGAGCACGTTCTATTAACAGTTCAACAGTAGGTATCCGCTGTTACCAACAGCATTCATTAATTTCTTGAAATTATTTTATTAGGTACATATTACTTTATAGCTTCTTATATTGTAATAGTCTTATTCATAAAAAAACAAGTAGGATCCTTTATAATGCGAACTGCTAAGGAGTGGATTACACAACCCTCTTCTGTTTTGTTGGTTTATTCACTTCTCAAAACTATGATCTCAACATGTGAGTAGTAGTAGAGCTTTTTTGTGAAAGAGTTCGTCCGGGGAAGTACTACCACCATACCTATTTCTGCCGCAAAGCAGTAGTACTCGCATTGCTGTGTTCCAATTTGAAGGGTAAGGGTGCCAGTGAAATTACAGGCATATGAGACTTTTCATCTTTATGTCTCAGGGTGGCGGGCGCAGTGCAATGCCACATAGGTTGCGTCCTAGGTGGACGTGATCTATGAGGTAATGCACTGTTCATAGGCAGAGGTTACCGCTTAACATCAGGTGGGCCTCTTGCTTGATCCGTCATCCAAGTAGTATAAAAAAAAAAAAAAAAGGTGAAGCGATGACCTACGAAAGGCGGCGGCAGAAATTGGATGAGAAGAGCCGAACACCGGGCTCAGTGGCGCGTATTGGGAGATGCCTATGTCCAGCAGTGGACTAGTGTGGGCTGATGATGATGATGATGATGATGATTAGCTTTTAGGCCTTTCTCCCATGACAATACGCACAGGCGAATCAAGTATCCTGCAAGTCTCGGAGACTTGCAGGATACTAGTCGCCGCCAAGTATTGTGTGGCTCGCACACTAGCCTGCATTCAAATGTATGCGAGATACTTGGTTGCGACTAGTCTCCGAGACTTGCAGGATACTTGAATTGCCTGTGCGTATCGTAATGGGAGAATTTACTTACTCTATTAGTCGAAAACAAACAGGATCTGGTCAAAGATAGGCTTCAAAAATCGGTTAAACTACAAGTATAACGAGCACGTTCTGTTAACAGTTTAACAGTATCCGCTGTAAGGTATTCGTTAATTTCTTAAAATTATTTTACATCTCTCATATTCGGTAAGTAGGTCCTTATTACCCCCAAATGGGGCTTGTAGGTGACCAATTAGCGCTCTAGGGTAATAATGTAGCTAGAAAAGCCCTAGGGCGGTAAGTAATTTAAAAAAAAACTTCACTCTTTAAAAAGTTCGCGTACATCTAACCATCATACTGGCAATAGCATACGGAGGCCTGCGTTGCTCGATGGGCAATAGACATCATGCATTCAGCCCAATGACAAAAGAGGTCGCTTCGCTATTTAGCCTTGTCTTCGTATGTGTATAATAGTCATCAATTTTAAATATCGAACGGCGAAGGTCAATTTTTGAAAATTGAAAGAAAGAAAGAAAGAAAGAAAGAAAGGTTTATTTGTAGCACACACACTTAAGAGAAATAACAAATAAAAAATAATAATAGCACGTAAACAAAAAAACAAATAAATATTACATAGAAAAAAGAATAAAACACAAAAAAAAAAATACCCATAAGGTAATTGGGTAATTGTTCTCATTTCAGTACAAATATTAACTAATAAAATGTTTTATTCTTGTAATGCCGGTTTTTTTCTACTTACCTCACAATCGAGATGTAAAGCAGAGTAGTTAGCTCGGGTGTGCGCATCAATGGCACCCTCGAACTAAATATCTCGGGCTGCAATTGATGACTTACAGCCCTTGGCTACTAATCTACTATAGCTTCTTATATTGTAATAGTCTTATTCTTAAAAATATAAAGTAGGGCCCTTTATAATGCGAACTACTAAGGAGTCGAATACACATTCTGTTTTTTCTCATAACTATAATCTCAACAGGTGAGATCGGGAAGTGGGGTCGAGTGGGGAAATTAAGAGCCCCAAAAAGTAAGGTAGTTTGCCTATAATTGTAAAGTGTGGTTGACCACAATCGTTGTGCTGCGGTATGTTAAAATGGGCTTGCTCTAAAAACATGATGAAAGCCTGCCAAATGTTTATTTGGCTTTAGGGACATCATCATCATCAGCCTAGAGAAGTCCACTACAGCTGGACATAAGCCATAGAATGTTACGATGAACCTTTTGGGCTATCTCCATCCACCAACTTTATAATGTCTTTGGACCAAAGAGAAGTGGCCTTGCTCTACTGCGTCGTCCGGTATGTGATCGCTAATCGATAACTTTTGTTCTACAACGGTTATCAGTTTTGCGAGTTTTATGGCCTGCCCATTGCCACTTCAACTTAGGATACACACTTATAGATAGATTAACTCTTTATTGATCGCCACACAGAAAGAATACAAAAAAATACGCTAAAAGGCAAAAAAATGGGCAGCCTTATCGCTTAGAGCAATCTCTTCCAGGCAATCTTTGGATGGAATTAAATGCGCAAAGCTATAATGGACGGCAGTGTACCTACAAAGAAAAATAATTATCCTAAAGAAATGAAAGATAAAAGTTTTAATAAGGTGACTAAATCTAACATAATTTACTAGCGACTCGCCCCGGCTTCGCACGGGTAGCCCCCGGTGAACCGACCCCCCCCCCCCTCCCTTCCTCCTATATCAATCTCCTGGTTCTAAGCTACCTCCCCACCAATTTTCAGCCAAATCGGTTCACCCGTTCTTGAGTTATAAGTGGTGTAACTAACAAGACTTTGTTTTATATACTAGAAGATGTATAATTCGAATACTTGTATGCTTATAGAATAAACGAATATAATACGAACTTAACTCTAACTATAACTTTGAAAGAATACTAAGAATACTAATTATAATTTTAACGCTAGGTAGAAGTGACCGATAGGTACTGCTGTTTCACCTTTAGCTTGAAAGTGTGTTGTGACGATGCCAAGCGTTCCACATCCGCACCTTGTACTATTATTTATTCTGGGGCCGCACAGCGGTGAGTAGTGGATGTTCACTATGAGATAAAGTCCGAAATTAAGAGATCTGTTGAAGAACCAAGATCACCGACATAGCTCTCAGAATAAGCAAGTTGAAGTGGCAATGGGCAGGCCATAAGCTCGCAAAACTGATTACCGTTGGAAGGTTCTCGAGTGGCAAACACACCGGACGACGCAAAGGAGGAAGACCGCTCTCTCGATGGACTAAAGACATTATTAAGGTCGCAAAGAGTCGGTGGATGAAGGCAGCTCAAGACCGTTCATCATGGCAATCTATGGGGGAGGCCTATGTCAGCAGTTGACTTCTCGGTCAACCAAACATATTTAGGTAAAGAAAAAATATATTGATTGTAGCACCTTGCTTGAAGTTAGTAGGAGATGTGAACCCTCATTCAGGCCGTCGGATTACTGAGAAGTATAATATACCTACTTCGTGATTATAGTGCTGCTGCGTCACACACTGGCGTCACGTAAAACCAGCGCTGCGGCAGCGCTTGCGTTGTTGCAGCATACGCTGAGTGGCGACCTTTTTTTATTATAATAATTTGTATATGTATAGTTATTTAGAGTAGGTATTTAATTATGTTTATCATTTAATCTCAATCTATAATTAATTTTAATAGCACTACCACCCACTCTACATTACACAAAGGTTAGCTGGAAGAAAATGCTAATTAGCATTAAGTTCGCCTATGTACTGCTTTTTGTGATGACCCCTGTGGCGCGGCGGGCGAAGCTTGGCCTTCGACGCAGGAGTATTGCGGGTTCGATTCCCGCCTCGGAACAAATATTTGTGCGATCGCAGATATTTGTTCTGGGTATTTTCTATGTATAATAAAAAATATCTATCTATGTATAATATTGTATTAAGTATATCAGTTATCTAGTACCCATAACACAAGCTCTGCTTAGCTTGGGGCTAGATAATGTTGTGTGAACTGTCCAGGCTTATTTTATTTATTTATTTATTTATTTGTCTTGTGCAATAAATAATTTTCTATCTATCTATCTATATGTTTTAATTGTAAGTTTCTCGTTGAGTTTGTTTTGGCAAAATCAATATTTTTGTATTTGTATACAATGCTCCGTCCTTTGAGCTCTAAGTACAAATACTAACTCAATAACTCTCTCTTTATTTGTCTGAGAAGTAACAGTTTGAATTCTTAAAATATTAGAATTAAAAGAAAATCTAACGAAAGTTGATATTTTTGTTACCGAAGGCGGAAGCAGCAAAAACTTCAAAGTAATATCCTTATTCCGGGATCGCATGCCCTCGTATCTTATAAATTGTATACTTAATTTCACAATTCTGTCTGACCTGTATCACTTATGGACGTTTCCCGTAAAATAAGCACGTAATTACTGACTCAATATGCATCGAAAGATTCATCAATTTCAACCTACGAGTTCGTAGAATTTTGTTTTGAGTTCTTGAGTATGCAGCAATTAGGCTTAACGAGGAGTAGTGCGCAAAAAGTGGATGAGATCAGCCGATATCTGGACTCAGAGATAGGTATTGTGAAATTAATGACTAAGGGCGATAATGATAACTATGCGGTTTCGTCCAATGACGCACGCTCACTTTATTCTTTGTTATGCCATGTATATTCAAAGTCAAAGTCAAAGTCAAAAGTATTTTATTCATTGAAATCACAAGGATCATTTTGAATCGTCTTAAAAAATAAATTTACATTTACTCCTGTTCCAACGCAACCAGACCTAGAAGAATCAGGCAACAAACACGGTCTGTTTTTCTTTTGATGATCCTTCTTACTACTAGGTGGGGAGCGCCTGTGTGGTGCCTCGAGAACAAGTGGAAGGTGATTCAAGGAAAAAATTGCTATGAGTATTCAACTGATTCAATGGTTTCTCCCACACGCATCTTTACGGAAAATTTAAGGACCTTGCTGCTTATGATGATGATACAACGGCTGGTTTTCGTCGTAGTGAAATTTATATACGTTAGTCTTATTTCTTCTGTGTCTGTAACAGAAATCAGGAGGCAGTTCAGCACACGTTAACTCCCCGCAGAGTTGGTTCGAGCGTGACCGGACTTCTTAGGGCTTAGGGTATTGGACCAATACAGAGAAGGACGCGGACATGTTTTATAAAATTGGGGAGAGTCGGTTCAGTGGGTACCTACTTCCAAACCAAAAGTTGGTCACCAAGGCAAATGAGGCTTATTTATTGAAATATATAAAATTATCTGCCTATAACCACGAACATAATATGCTAGATGAATTTTAATGGAAAATATTGATATTATCAATAGCAACCAGCGAAGATCGAAAAAATCCTAAGACATAGCATATGCATGAAGCCCTCCGAGGAACACACTCATTCTTATACACAAAGGTTGGCTGGTAGAGAATGCTTCTTATCATTAAGTTCGCCTACGTACGTTGTTTGTTTTGTGCAATCCTACTAATCACACTAATATTATAAAAGCGAAAGTTTGTGTGTGTGTGTGTGTAGTGTGTTTGTTACTTCTTCACGCTGAAACGGCTGGACGGATTTGCATGAAATTTGGAATGGAGATAACTGGACTTCCGGAATAACACACAGGCACATTTTTATCCTGATATTCCCACAGGATCGAGACTAACGCGGGTGAAACCGCGGGGCACAACTAGTATTATATATACAAAAGTTTGTGTGTGTGTTTGTTACTTCTTCACGCTGAAACGGCTGGACGGATTTGCACGAAATTTGGAATGGAAATAACTGGACTCCCGGAATAACACATAGGCACATTTTTATCCCAATATTCCCACGGGAACGAGACTTACGCGGATAAAACCACGGGGCGCTGCTAGTTAAGAATATTTTAATCTATCATATTCTATTTTTCTAAGGTCTTCCAAGGGTTGTCTGGAAGAAAAAGATTTCTATTAACACGTTTTTAAAAAGTCACTTTGTAAATTATTACGTAATCTTATGTTTTGTTTATTTGTTGTATTCATAGAGCATATAATAAATAATTTTATATACTATTCTTTTCTATTATTTCTTTATACACTGACAATCAGAGCCACATGCCAAAGGCAGACGAAGAAAAAACCAGTGCTAATAGTGAAGTTAATTTAAGTCGCTGGTCGCTTTAGGTTTACACCTCTTGGATTGACCCGTCCGAGTGTAATGTGTACAATTCTTCCATATTTTTATCTCTCGGACGAACTAAGACGGATGCGATGGAAGAAAGTTATTTTTTTTTTTTGGGAAAAGCTTTTAAAACTAAATCAAACTTTTGAAAGTAACACATTGAATATGATTGGATTGCAGATAAATAAATAAATAAATAAATAATGTTGGACAAGTTTACACAACATTATCTAGCCCCAAGCTAAGCCAGAGCTTGTGTTATGGGTACCAGATAACTGATATACTTAATATAATACAATACATAGATAGATATTTTTTATTATACATAGAAAACACCCAGAACACCCTGAACAAATATCTGCAGAACGCACAAATATTTGTTCCGAGACGGGAATCGAACCCGCAACCTCCTTCGTCGCAGGCGAACCATCGCCAGCCGCGCCACAGAGGTCGTCAAGTAAGATCTACGTGTTCCGCGTCTACTTCGACGTGAAGGCCGCAGAGGTGGTGGAGTACATCAGGAAGAAAGCCGGAGTGGGTTTGAGGGTCATGAAGTTGGACTCTCGTCATAATGTGAGCTTTAGCTCATTTATGGTGAGGGTCCCTACGGAAAATGTGAAGACTTACTTGAGCCCTGACTTCTGGCCGAAAGGGGTGAAGTTCCGTCGGTTCAAGGGACGCCTGTCACGTGATCCCCCGGGCCGCGACGCGTCGAGGATCACGCGTGTGTTAGATTAAGTAAGTGTTTTTTATGTGTATGTTAGTTTCTAAGGTATTTATGTTGATATGGGCTTACTGTTTAGGTTTAGTGCATTTCTCAGTAAGCCTGAAATAAAGATTTTGAATTGAATTTGAATTGAATTGATAATGTCCGTAAGGAGTAGCAGAACCAAGATCACCGATATACCTACCTAACTCTTAGAATTAGCAAGTTGAAGTGGCAATGGAGGCCATTTTGGAGTGGCGGCCAGAGAGTGGACGAGGCAATGTAGAAAGGTCCCTCTCGTTGGACCGATGACTTTTTAAAGGTAGCTTGAAGTCGATGGATGAAGGCGGCTCAGGACCATTCTTCGTGGCATTCGTGAGGAGGTCTTTAATTGTACTTCTTGGGAATGTGCCCTGGAACTTCACGATCTGATCCCAGCATGTCCTTTTCACCATTGACGAGACGCACGGCTCAGAAAATCATTCACATATTCGCACTAAACGTTCTAGTTCCACCTTTACAATGTAAACTGCTAAGGAGTGGAACACTACAGTAGTAGTAGTAGAGCTTTTTTGTGAAAGAGTTCGTCCAGGGAAGTACTACCACCATACCTATTTCTGCCGCAAAGATGTAGTGCTCGCATTGCTGTGTTCCGGTTTGAAGGGTAGGTAAGGGTGCCGGTGAAATTACAGGCACAGACTTTTCACCTTTATGTCTCAGGGTGGCGGGCGCAGTGAAATGCCACATAGGTTGCTTCCTAGGTGGACGTGATCTATGAGGTAATGCACTGTTCATAGGCAGAGGTTACCGCTTAACATCAGGTGAGCCGATTGCTTGATCCGACATCCAAGTAGTATTAAAAAAAAAAAAACTACCTCCGTCTTTCTATCCTGAAAACTATAACCTTGGTATTTTGAAGGCAGAGTGAATAGATGACCTTTCTGCCTCATCGTTGCCACATCTTACGTACCAACAGGTGAAATTGTGATCATACATACATACATAGACCTCTATAGGTCTCTATAGGTCGTCATAGATTTGACGACCTCTGTGGCGGGGCGGGCGAAGGTTGGCCTGCAACGCAGGAGGTTGCGGGTTCGATTCCCGCCTTGGAACAAATATTTGTGCGATCGCAAATATTTGTTCAGGGTGTTCTGGGTATTTTTCTATGTATATTAAAAAATATCTATCTATGTAATATATTGTATTAAGTATATCAGTTATCTAGTACCCATAACACAAGCTCTGCTTAGCTTGGGGCTAGATAATGTTGTGTGAACTGTCCAGCATTATTTATTTATAGGCACACGCCTCTTTCCTCGAAGGGGTAGGCAGAACCTCAATGGGCCTCTTTTCACAGTGGGTTACACCATTGTGGAATATAGACGTGACAAGTAGTGAGATCATCACCGCCTTTGCTTCCCACGACTGACTTGGCTAACACTTTCTTCCTGTAATAACACATTCTATAATAAGCTAGTTAAACGAAGGTATATCAATGTTTTAAAAAAGCGGCCAAGTGCGAGTCGGACTCGCCCATGAAGGGTTCCGTAGCAGCAAGTAACATAATATAAAAGTTCTTGGATGGATTACGGTTAGTGACGTATTAAAAAAAAACTACTTACTAGATCTCGTTCAAACCAATTTTGAGTGAAAGTTTACATGGTAATGTACATTATTTTTTTTTTTAGTTTTATCATTCTCTTATTTTAGAAGTTTTGGGGGGGGGGGGGGACACACACACTTTTTACCACTTTGGAAGTGTCTCTCGTGCAAACTATTCAGTTGAAAAAAAATTACATAAAAAAACCTCAAAATCATTTTTGAAGACCTATGCATATATACCCCACACGTACGGGTATGATGAAAAAAAATTTTTTGAGTTTCAGTTCTAAGTATGGGGAACCCCAAAAATAAAAAACTACTTACTAGATCTCGTTTAGACCAATTTTGAGTGAAAGTTTACATGGTAATGTACATCATATATTTTTTTTAGTTTTATCATTCTCTTATTTTAGAAGTTACGGGGGGGGGGGGGGGGGGGGGACACACTCATTTTACCACTTTGGAAGTGTCTCTCGCGCAAACTATTAAGTTTAGAAAAAAATGATGTTAGAAACCTCAACATCATTTTTGAAGACCTATCCATAGATACCTCACACGTATAGGTTTAATGAAATAACTGCTTGTTTTCCATTTTTGTGTAAAAATCTTAATGCGGTTCACAGAATACATCTACCTACCAAGTTTCAACAGTATAGCTCTTATAGTTTCGGAAAAAAAAGGCTGTGACATACACGGACAGACAGACAGACAGACATGACGAATCTATAAGGGTTCCTTGTCTTTGACTACGGAACCCTAAAAAACCAGCAGTGAACTGCCAGTGGCTGAGGGTGATATTTTGACATAGTACCAAACCTGTAGTCCCAGTCTAGTCTCTGTGATTTAAAATTAGTTTCTTTATTAGTTCGGGTTATAGGTGCTATACCTACGGACCTATACCTTATAGTTAAATAGGTCAAACTGCAATTCAAACCATTCACAGCCCCGGACTCCTTTTAATTAGCTGTTGCTAAAAGCGAAAATAGGAGGAACTACATAAACATGTTTAGGGTTGCTAGCCGTAGTCACGATTAAGGTTTTTTTTCACATTCAATTCAATTCAATTCAATATGTTTATTACAGACAACAATACATTATAATAAAATAAGTTAAAGTGTCCATACTTCGAGTAAAATCATAATTAAAACTAAAATTCAAAATAAAATACGAAATAAATTCAAAATCAAAAATTTAAATAAATTAGAAAAAATTAAATTCAAAATTTAAATTAAAAATATTAAAAATATTTATTAAACACTGGTCAAGAGAGCACAATATACGCTCTTGTTCAGTGTTCCATAAATAGACAGTCAGGGTCCAGCCTTTGTGCGATCAGGTGTAGGTAGCTGTTGGAGCTATGGCGCACCCGGCGCATCAGGGACGCAGATCTTTTGCGCATTATCGCCGTGAATCCGTCTACTCGTGCAAACATTCCCGATGCGCTGCAGAAGCGTGGCAGCCCTATCAGCACCCTGAAAGAGTTGTTGTACTGGATCCCAGGGCATTCCAAGTTTTTTTTGGTGTGCTTGACCCAAAGGCTGCACGTATAAAACGCTTGGCAGTAAGCTCTGAAAAGCGTAGTGTTAACCTGCCTAGTCCAACGAGCAAACCTACGGGCCAGCTTGTTCGCTCAAATGGATAATGCCCTACGTTCCCTATCAATATCCATATCATCTGTAAGAGACTCGATAATACTCGATTGATAGTCGTTTGTTTGACAACGATCACACATGTTGGTAAGTGACGATGAGGCCGAAGATAGGTGTGAAACACAAAGGTCAAGAAGTCACCTATTCATTATAGCCTTGAAGAGATCCAGATTATAGTTTTCAGGAAAGACAGACCACGGTAGTGTATTCCACTCCTTAGCAGCTCGCATTATAAAGGTAGAACTAAGACGTTTAGTACGAATAGAGGGTATACTCAAAGTCAAAGTCAAAAGTATTTTATTCATTGAAATCACAAGGATCATTTTGAATCGTCTTAAAAAATAAATTTACATTTACTCCTGTTCCAACGCAACCAGACCTAGAAGAATCAGGCAACAAACACGGTCTGTTTTTCTTTTGATGATACTTCTTACTACTAGGTGGGGAGCGCCTGCGTGGTGCCTCGAGAACAAGTGGAAGCTGATTCAAGGAAAAAAGGAAAAACAAATTAAAAGCCTTACTTAGGTAGGCAGTCAAATGTAAGATGAGTAATAATGAGTTAAGGATGGTACCGAGCCGTGAGTCTGCTCGTCCTATGATGAAAAGGAGATGAGATGATGAGCTGATGAATATGATGAGAAGGTAGCTTCGGATGTAGGCACTCGCGTTCTAACAATCGCGACTGACTGCCGCGACCTATTGCCGCTGCTGTGCGGCGCTACCACGAGCTTTCGTATATCTCAACAACAGTAGTCAGCAGGAGTCAGTGTGAACAGCTGTGCGTTCGGTCATGTTTTGATTATCAAAAGTGAACTATGACTAACAACTAGTAGTAGAGCTTTTTTGTGAAAGAGTTCGTCCGGAGAAGTACTACCACCATACCTATTTCTGCCGCAAAGCAGTAGTGCTCGCATTGCTGTGTTCCGGTTTGAAGGGTGCCGGTGAAATTACAGGCACATGAGACTTTACATCTTTATGTCTCAGGGTGGCGGGTGCATTGCAATTCCACATAGGGCGCGTCCTAGGTGGGCGTGACCTATGAGGTAATGCATTGTTCATAGGCAGAGGTTACCGCTTAACATCAGGTGGGCCATCTGCTTGTTCCGTCATTCAAGTAGTATAAAAAAATAAAAAATAAAAAATAATTTGTACGTGACCCGGGAGCTAGCTTTTATCTGTCTCAACGCAATAGTATTGCCATTCAGCGTGGCAATGCAGCCAGCATCTTAGGGACGCTTCCGTCTGGTAGTGATTTGGATCAGTTGAGCTACCTTTAGATCGTTAGCAGCGGTTTTCATGTAGCACAGCTGTTTCATATGTATTTTTTTGTTCATACCTAGAATAGAATAGAATATTCTTTATTGCACAAAACAAACAATGTACACAGGCGAACTTAATGCTAAGAAGCATGTCTACCAGCTATCCTTTGTGTATTGTGGATACATTTATGTAGGTGGTGCACAAAACATATTATGGAGAAGAAAAAAAATACTTTATGTAGGTTCGTTCGTTCGTTTCGTATGAGGTAGTGCTGGCCTCTGGTGTCAGAGTTTGTCAAGCCGCCCGAGGTAGGTATATCTAACATAGACATGAACAATAGAAGATAATGTTACACAATATAATATTATAAAAATAAACAATGATACAAATATATAACATTTACTTTTTTTATTTTATTTTATTCTTCTTGATTGGCGGAACAAGCAGATGGCCCACCTGATGTTAAACGGTTAACTCTGCCTATGAACAGTGCATTACCTCATAGATCACGTCCTCCTAGGACGCGCCCTACTATTCCTACAGCTGGCTACATGATTCCACGGCTCATTAATGAACTACCTACTGACTTACGCGATAGCATTACGCAAAAAAACATTAAGCATAAATTAAAATCCTTTTTTCTAGCTAACATGGAAAGCTACTAACAATAAAAATCTACCTAGTTCCAGAAGTAAGATGTATTTAATGTATATTATATATATTTGTACCTATTTACTAAAATAACTGTTTCTGTTAATCTAAACGTACCTACGTACGTACGTTGTTTACTTTACTCGTTTTATTGTATCGGTTCAGTAAGACTCGCTTATAGCATTACTAGCAGCGCCCCGCGGTTTCACCCGCGTAAGTCTCAATCCCGTGGGAGTATCGGGATAAAATTGTGCCTATGTGTTATTCCGGGAGTCCAGCTATCTCCATTCCAAATTTCATGCAAATCCGTCCAGCCGTTTCAGCGTGAAGAAGTAACAAACACACTACACACACACACACAAACTTTTGCCTTTATAATATTATAGTGTGATTTGTTTGCAAACCTTTGTGGTTTTTAAAGTGCTATATCTTTGTTATATGTTGTAATAGTAAGATTAAATGATAAATAAATTAAAAAAAAAAAAAAAACTTGTATTAGTTGATATATAATTTTGTGGCTGTGGTTGGCAGCCCTAACAGTGATCATTACTACACCAGGGGTCGACCACGCGTAAAATCCCCGATACATTGAATGCAGTTCCCGTAATGAGCTAGGTACTTGCAAAGCCTGCAGTGACTCGCTGCAAATGAGTGACGGTTACTGATTTAATGAACACTTCGGCATTGCATTTACGGAATATTTCGTTTGCAGGGGTGAAGATTTCCACTTTGTACGCTATTTTCTTTGTAAATGGTGTTCTAACTAGGTATTAGATATCCCACTTATCATAAATTTCAAAGTTACGATGTTTGGATGCTTGTTACTCAATCACGCCGAAACGGCTGTACTGATTTCGGTGAAATTTGGTATACACATAGATTGAGCTATAGAATAGTATTTATCCCGGTAAAATGCGAGCAAACCCGTGGCCAGACGCTAGTATTATATAAATTCAATTCAAATTCAAAATCTTTATTTCAGGCTTACTGAGAAATACAAATATACAAAATTCCAAAAAAATGAAGACTATGGATTGGGATCTACTCTGTTAAATTAAAGTAACCTGTATTAGAGGACTCCCCTCTTTTATTATGGTGGTCTAAATCTTAACAAAACTTTCAAAATGCACTAAACCTAAACAATAACCCCATATCAACCTAAATACCTTAGAAACTATAAGAACTACGTATAAAAACACAATTCTTTTGGGTATTATATAAAGGTCGTCTACCCCTGACTGACTCACTCACTGACTGGCTCATTGATATGCTCGATTTCCTAGAAGGACCACTTTTAGACACGGGTAATGTTCTTGAAAAAGTTGAAGTTTTGGATTGAATCTGTACAAAAATTATATTTTTTGAAAATTCTTATTCCGATTCTTATGGATTCGTCATGTCTGTCTGTCTGTCTGTCTGTCTGTCCGTGTATGTCACAGCCTTTTTCTTCCGAAACTATAAGAGCTATACTGTTGAAACTTGGTGGGTAGATGTACTATGTGAACCGCATTAAGATTTTTACACAAAAATTAAAAAAAAAAAACAATTATTTATTCCCCATACTTAGAACTGAAACTCAAAAATTTTGTTTTCATCAAACCTCTACGTGTTGGGTATTTATGGATAGGTCTTCAAAAATGATGTTGAGGTTTCTAATATAATTTTTTTCTAAACTGAATAGTTTGCGCGTGAGACACTTCCAAAGTGGAGAAAAGTGCCCCCCCCCCCCCCCGGAACTTCTAAAATTTTAGAATGATAAAACTAAAAAAAATATTAGATGTACATGTACCATGTAAACTTTCACAAAAAATTAGTTTGAACGAGATCTAGTTAGCAGTTTTTTATTTTTGGGTTTCCCCATACTTGGAACTGAAACTAAAAAAAAAAAATCTAACCCATACATGTTGGGTATCTATGGATAGGTCTTCAAAAATGATATCGAGGTTTTTAGTATAATTTTTTTCTAAACTGAATAGTTTGCGCGAGAGACACTTCCAAAGTGGTAAAAAAGTGTGCCCCGCCCCCCCCCCCCCATAACTTCTAAAATAAGAGAATTATAAAACTAAAAAAAAAATATGATGTACATTACACCACACTTTACACCAGCAGCCTGTGGGTTGCCTATACGCAGAGGGCGTACAACGTGCTGCGCGTTCAGTATAATAATGGGTTTAGAGTGCTGATGGGGTTGCCACGTTTCTGCAGTGCATCAGGTATGTTCAGTGAGGCGCACACTGATGGCTTACACGCCATCATAAGAAAGCGCTGTGCGTCTCCCATGGAACGCCTGCGTGGCAGCCCCAACACCATTCTAAACACCTTGGCGGTTAGGTGGGACTCTCCGATTTTGGGGCACTGAATAAGCCTGCATACGACGATGCCCCGGTATCTCAGGGTCCCTTGTGTCTGTGTAGGTAGGTACTTATTTGTTGTTTTTGTTTTGTTGTGTTGTTTGTGCCTAGTTGTTGTAATTTGACTTAAATAATAATTTGTAATTTGTGTGTATTGAAAATTTATTAATGTGTCTTTGTTATGTCTGTGTGTAATTATGCGCTATCAACCTGAAATAAATGAATTTGAATTTGAATTTGAATTGGATTACCATGTAAACTTCCAACCAAAATTGGTTAGCACGAGATCTAGTAAATAGTTTTTTTTTAATACGTCATAAATCGTAATCCATCAAAGAACTTTTATATTATGTTACTTGCTGCTACGGAACCCTTCATGGGCGAGTCCGACTCGCACTTGGCCGCTTTTTTTGTCTTTATAGTGGAAATTTGTTTACGAAAAAACTGGTCCAGGTGGGACAGGAATTATGTGGGTCCCGCCATCCTGAAAAGGGCAGAACACCCACTAAAACCACTCCGGTGTTCCTCTCGCGCCATGTTTGCCAGACCACGGGAACGAAATCCTGCCACTAAAATTTCCAATGCGTCATGTTTTGACGCCAGTTTTAAATTCTCGGTTTCAATAGGCCAAATTGTTTGATTTGGTCCTACGTAGTGTGCACTGTGTTGACTGTGATGCTGAGATTGGATTGCTTCCAAGCGTATCCGCTAAGCTGTAAAAGTGGGTTGTGTGGTTTGGCAATGTCGCTTGCAGCCGTAACCTACGCGACGCTAGTTACTTCATCAAGTGTACTTTATTTTACAGTGTTTATAAAGCTTTGTAGTACTTGGAATGTTTGTTCTCAAACTAACGCTGACTTTATAGTTTATTATTTTTCAAGTGTAAACCACACTTTATGGATAACATTAAATTTAAATGTAACCCAAAAATCCCCACCCAAACCCCAATTCCCCAAATTTCGTCTTCAGCGTCATAGTGTTCTATGGCCGAACTGGTAAAGGCATTGCCGATCACAGGCAAGGTTTCGGGTTTGAGTCCCGCTGGAACGGAATTTTTGGGTTACATTTAAATTTAACGCTGACTTCATTAGTTTTGAAACATACCCAAAGCATTGGAAAGCATTTGCAGAGCAAACATCTTTCTAGATGTTTTTATATTTAGGACAACCTTGAATTTTTAACTAAATTTTATTTCTCTAATTTGTTTGTTATAGTGAGTGTAATACTCACTCTGTTAACATTTCAAGTATCTACCAATAACGGTTCCAAAGATACAGCCCTTATAAAAACTTTTTTTATCAGGCTCAGGTACTACCACAGATAAAATAATACTACAGTTTTTTTTTTTTTATACTACTTGGATGACTGATCAAGCTTGAGGCCCACCTGTTGTTAAGCAGTAACCTCTGCCTATGAACAGTGCATTACCTCATAGATCACGTCCACCTACGACGCAACCTATGTGGCATTGCACTGCGCCCGCCACCCTGAGACATAAAGATGAAAAGTCTCATGTGCCTGTAATTTCACCGGCACCCTTACCCTTCAAACCAGAACACAGCAATGCGAGCACTACTGCTTTGCGGCAGAAATAGGTATGGTGGTAGTACTTCCCCGGACGAACTCTTTCACAAAAAAGCTCTACTACTACTAAAGTACTACTACTACTATAGTACTACTAATCATCCGATGTCAGCGGTGCTTGGTCCCTTTGGAATGTTAACCTTTAATTTATTTTCATTAATTATGTTGTAATGCAGCAGCTATGGTAAAAATTTCTTTGTTTTAAGGTCGAGTATATTCTGTGGTCGAGCAGAAAAGCTGACTTTGACAGCCCTCTCTTGACTTTGTTTTCCATTCCCATTTAGCAAATAAACTGATTTCATTTCATTTCATTTCATTACATTTGAAAATAAAAAATACAGTCTTATTGAGTTTTGCAAAATGATACCCGACATGCTGGGGTAGGACAGTTTTTTTTTTCAAGCCCTAATTTACATGTACGTGGGGCACATTTTATTTTATTTCATTAACCCCGACGCAAAAACGACGGAGTGTTATAAGTTTGAGGTGTCTCTGTGTGTGTGTGTGTGTTTGTCTGTCTGTGGCATCGTAGCTCCCGAACGGATGAACCGATTTAGTATTTCTTTGTTTGAAAGGTGAATTTGTCGGGAGTGTTCTTAGCTATGTTTGATCAAAATCGGTTCAGCCGTTTCATTGCGTTGAGGTTTTTTTTAATTTTTACAAAATTAATTACTTGTTTTTATTACGTGTTATGTAGGGGCCATATAAATACACACTCTGTGTAAATTTAAACTGTCTACTTATAGCCGCTGACAGACAGATGGATGGAAAGACGGACGGACAGCGGAGGCTTAGTATTAGGGTTCCGTGAAGCAAGGAAATTAGTACTGGGAATATAGTATAGTAGTAGTAGAGATTTTTTATGAAAGTTTTCGTCCGGGGAATTACTACCACCATACCTATTTCTGCCGCAAAGCAGTAGTGCTCCCATTGCTGTGTTCCGGTTTGAAGGGTAAGGGTGCCGGTGAAATTACAGGCACATGAGACTTTTCATCTTTATGTCTCAGGGTCGCGGGCACAGTGCAATGCCACATAGGTTGCGTCCTAGGTGGACGTGATCTATGAGGTAATGCACTGTTCATAGGCAGAGGTTACCGCTTAACATCAGGTGAGCCGATTGCTTAGTCCGTCATCCAAGTAGTATAAAAAAAAAAGCGTTTCTAACTAGTATCCCGAATGTTGTAGAACTAGGACGTGGATAGGCAAACAAAAACCAAACATCTATTGAAGTGTTGCCGGTTTAGTTAGCCTGTGGATAAATGTGCTTCAGCGCTGAACATGTTCGGAGTACATGTGATTAAGGCGCGATAGGTTCTCAAATGTCTCTAGAATTTTAAAGTTTTTGATAAGAATTTTCATAGTTTTCTATGAAGAAAAAAATATATGATATTCTTGAGCTTTTTATCTAGTGAAATCAATAATTCAATACAATATTTGAATTACTTCACTCGATAAAAAAAATAACAAATATAGATAGATAGATAGATAGATTAACTCTTTATTGTACACAAATAACACACAGAAATACAAAACATAACTCAATAACAAAAGAAATAACAGAAATATACAATGGGCGGTCTTATCGCTTATAGCGATTTCTTCCAGACAACCTTAGGATGGAGAGGACTATATGGAAGAATGGGACAGTGGTGTTATCACCTTGACAAATAAACATATCATTAAATATATACAAACCTAAATTATAATAAAAAAAAAAATAAAAAAAAAATATATAATTAAATATACCTCCTTTTTAAAATGTATATGCTATTTTTCACTCACTTCACTCACGTTTTAATTTTTGAATCATTTGGTTACATGTTAGTTATTATTTGAGTTAGTGAATTCATCAACAAAATCAAACAAAACTTTGAACGACATTTCTATATAATTTTTTTATACATAAAAACACGGTATCAGAGCGTGCGCTCGCCTTTTTCGCCTCATACAAAAATGTTCGTTGAACCTATAGCGCCTTAAGGCGCATACATCAGCTGATTGGTCTTATTTAGAGGCATTCTTCACATAGAAGAGTCAAGTTATGTGCTCAAAAAAAAAAAAACATGCATTGACCTTTCATCTGTACAGTGAACGTAAAAATATTCTAACTATTCATTAAGCATGTGAAAAAAATAACAAAGTGCAAAAATAACAAGTTTATTTCGACTGAAAACTTGATTCAACTTCTAAACGACTTAAAATTTTGTACATTTTCTTTTACCTAAATGTCGGCAAAGACTTTATCTTCTAGTTGAATGTATGTGATGCAATGTGTGAAATAATTGTTTTTCGTGATTTTTACTTACTTTTCGTTGCAGGAGCGCTATTCAGTCACTTTCTAACTTACCTGATTTTTAATGAGTTAGAAAGTGACGGAATTTGGCTGTTTTATGCGCCGTAAGTGTGCCTGCCGATCTGACTAAGGAGTAATGCGGATTGTATGCGCCGTAAGTGTGCCTGCCGATCTGACTAAGGAGTGATGCGGATTGTATGCGCCGTAAGTGTGCCTGCCGATCTGACTAAGGAGTAATGCGGATTGTATGCACCGTAAGTGTGCCTGCCGATCTGACTAAGGAGTAATGCAGATTGTATGCGCCGTAAGTGTGCCTGCCGATCTGACTAAGGAGTAATGCGGATTGTATGCGCCGTAAGTGTGCCTGCCGATCTGACTAAGGAGTAATGCGGATTGTATGCGCCGTAAGTGTGCCTGCCGATCTGACTAAGGAGTAATGCGGATTGTATGCGCTGTAAGTGTGCCTGCCGATCTGACTAAGGAGTAATGCGGATTGTATGCGTCGTAAGTGTGCCTGCCGATCTGACTAAGGAGTAATGCGGATTGTATGCGCCGTAAGTGTGCCTGCCGATCTGACTAAGGAGTAATGCAGATTGTATGCGCCGTAAGTGTGCCTGCCGATCTGACTAAGGAGTAATGCGGATTGTATGCGCCGTAAGTGTGCCTGCCGATCTGACTAAGGAGTAATGCGGATTGTATGCGCCGTAAGTGTGCCTGCCGATCTGACTAAGGAGTAATGCGGATTGTATGCGCCGTAAGTGTGCCTGCCGATCTGACTAAGGAGTAATGCAGATTGTATGCGCCGTAAGTGTGCCTGTCGATCTGACTAAGGAGTAATGCAGATTGTATGCGCCGTAAGTGTGCCTGCCGATCTGACTAAGGAGTAATGCGGATTGTATGCGCCGTAAGTGTGCCTGCCGATCTGACTAAGGAGTAATGCAGATTGTATGCGCCGTAAGTGTGCCTGCCGATCTGACTAAGGAGTACTGCGGATTGTATGCGCCGTAAGTGTGCCTGCCGATCTGACTAAGGAGTAATGCAGATTGTATGCGCCGTAAGTGTGCCTGCCGATCTGACTAAGGAGTAATGCGGATTGTATGCGCCGTAAGTGTGCCTGCCGATCTGACTAAGGAGTAATGCGGATTGTATGCGCCGTAAGTGTGCCTGCCGCACTGACTAAGGAGTAATGCGGATTGTATGCGCCGTAAGTGTGCCTGCCGATCTGACTAAGGAGTAATGCGGATTGTATGCGCCGTAAGTGTGCCTGCCGATCTGACTAAGGAGTAATGCGGATTGGATGCGCCGTAAGTGTGCGTGCCGATCTGACTATGGAGTAATGTGGATTGTATGCGCCGTAAGTGTGCCTGCCGATCTGACTAAGGAGTAATGCGGATTGTATGCGCCGTAAGTGTGCCTGCCGCACTGACTAAGGAGTAATGTGGATTGCAGACGATGCGCAGTAAGTAGCGCTAGTAGTACAATAGGTAGTCAAAAACTTTGATATCTATAGAAAATTAGAAGAAAGAAAATTAGTTTATTTTCCCCATCGAGGACACACACATACACATAATAAAATTACACATGAATACAAAAAAAAAAAAAATTTTCATCAAACCCATACTTGTGGGGTTATCTATGGATAGGTCTTCAAAAATGATACTGAGGTTTCTAATATATATTTTTTCTTAACTGAATAGTTTGCGTGAGAGACACTTCCAAAGTGGTAAAAAGAGTGTCCACCCCCCGTAACTTCTAAAATAAGAGAACGATAAAACTACAAAAAATATATGATATACATTACCGTGTAAACTTCCAACGAAAATTAAGTCGAACGAGATCTAGTAAGTAGGTTTTTTTTTAATACGTCATAAATCGTAAACCATCCTAGAACTTTTATATTATGTTACTTGCTGCTACGGAACCCTTCATGGGCAAGTCCGACTCGCACTTGGCCGCTTTTTATTATTACATTGTATTGGCTACGTCGCCAGCGTGCCAAGTATCCAGTCTTCACAAAGTGCCCGTTGGTTGTGGCTACGCTTCCAAATCGGCATCGTTGCCAAACTGTTGCCAAGTGAGTTAACTGCCATCAATTTCAAAATGAATTGTTTGGATACGTAGCCGGCGACGTCGCCATGGCATCTCTGTGAGTTAGGGCCCTAAATGTCAAGAACTCTCTTTCATTATACCTTAATTATAATGATAACAACTCAACATTTTCTTATTAAAACCATAAAAATGTTTGTTTTCCTCAATGAGCGAACCCAATGGCGTTTCCTCGTTCTGAGGGCACTTAATTAGCAGACCTCATTGAGTCTTCGGATTGTTGTACATCGTATATGCCACCTCACCAAGAATATATATTGTCTTTTAAAATTTCCTTATCCAATATTATTTTGTAATCAGCACTCAACTTAGTACCTGCTTCAAAGATGTTTTATTGATTTTTATTATAATTAGGTAATTGATTATGTGTTGAAACTAAGAGATGGACCAACAGAAATTAAGCGGTAATTCTTGATTAGAACTATAATTTCCTCGTAGGACACGTCTACCTGCACACAATTATTTGTCATACCTTTTTTCATTTTGTAACGTAAGTATTCCAGTGTGTTTGTAAAGTTTTTTTTACTTTTTTTTTCCTTTTTTTTTCATACATGTTCATACATTAATTTTAATTTTTTTTTTCATACATATAGGCGGAACTTGCCAGGGATGCATTTAAATACAATCGAATAAAGAGATTATGGTTAAAAATTGGATGGCAAGATTTGAAACACAAACATCGTGATTTTAGTAGTAGTAGAGCTTTTTTGTGAAAGAGTTCGTCCGGGGAAGTACTACCACCATACCTATTTCTGTCGCAAAGCAGTAGTGCTCGCATTGCTGTGTTCCGGTTTGAAGGGTAAGGGTGCCGGTGAAATTACAGGCACATGAGACTTTTCATCTTTATGTCTCAGGGCGCAGTGCAATGCCAGATAAGGCGCGTCCTAGGTTGACGTAACCTATGAGGTAATGCACTGTTCATAGGCAGAGGTTACCGCTTAACATCAGGTGGGCCATCAGCTTGCTCCATCATTCAAGTAGTATAACAAAAAAAAAAAATGATTCATCAGCCCACATAAGTCCACATAAGTCCACTGCTGGATGTAGGCATCCACCATAGAATGCTACGACGAACGGTCTTGAACCGCCTCCATCCTCCGTTTTCTGCGACCTTTACAATGTCTTTGGCGTAGTTGGTACTGCTGCGTCTTTTGCGTCGTCCAGTTTATGTTTGCCACACGAGAACCTATGTATTAACCTAATTTTGAGAGCTATGTCGGTGGTCTTTGTTCTTCTATGGATCTCCTCATTTCGTATTCTATCAGCTCCATAGCCCCCATAGCTCTCTCCATAGCTCACTACTCAACTTTCCACAGGCACGTCTCAGTGCCATAAGTCATCACTGGCAACATTCACTGATTTTCGTCTTGAGGCTCTGCGGTATTTGTAAAAAAAAACTGGGTCTCTTCAAGGCTAGGGTGAATAGGTGCCTTCTAGACCTTTGTGCTCCGTCTTCGGCCACATCGTCACTTACCAACAGGTGAGATCGTGATCAAACGAAGGTAAAACAAAATTTAAAAAAAATGGCTCAGTATCACTTGCATATATTGCCCAATTGCATTGTGCGCACTTGGAACAGGACCGAACCGGCTACCAGATTCTTTGACCAAAATATACTTTTCATTTTGATAAAAGAATCTTTCAGTGAATTCTTTTCAAAATAGACTTGGCAAACATTTGAAATGCACTCAACGTCAGCTGCGATAGCTGCTGTGTACCTATTATAAATAAATAAATAATAAATAAATAAATAAATAATTCTGGACAGTTCACACAACATTATCTAGCCCCAAGCTAAGCAGAGCTTGTGTTATGGGTACCAGATAACTGATGTACTTAATACAATATATTACATAGATAGATATTTTTTATTATACATAGGAAAATACCCAGAACACCCTGAACAAATATCTGCGATCGCACAAATATTTGTTCCGAGGCGGGAATCGAACCCGCAACCTCCTGCGTCGCAGGCCAACCGTAGCCCGCCACAGAGGTCGTCAATAAAAATAAATAAATTAAATACGAACAAAGATAAATGGCATGCTTGTAAAAAATGTAGTAATCGTACATTTTGGAACGAGCCAGTAACTTTTGTTAATAAGTTTATTTTACAAAACGTTAATTAAGTCTAATAATTTAATATAATTGGCCTAATTTAATGAGGGCTGAAAATGATGGACGGATAATATTATTTTGGTTCGAATTTAACCTTTCAATCATAATTCCAGTGGCATCTTGAACTTAAGGAAATTGGGAAACACGTTTATTCTTTTGAAGGCTAGTCGTACCATTATCAGCCGTAAGAAGTTTTGACGACCTATGTGGCGCGGCGGGCGAACGTTCGTCTGCGACGCAGGAGGTTGCGGGTTCGTTTCCCGCCTCGGAACAAATATTTGTGCGATCCGCAGATATTTGTTCAGGGTGTTCTGGGTATTTTCTATAAATGAGTTATTTGGCAACAGAAACAGTCAAATCCATCAGTTTTAGTACAGTCTGACCAATTTTGAAACCAACCACCACATATAATAAAAAATATCTATCTATGTAATTTATTGTATTAAGTATATCAGTTGTCTAGTACCCATAACACAAGCTCTGCTTAGCTTGGGGCTAGATAATGTTGTGTGAACTGTCCGGCAATATTTATTTATTTATTTATTTATTTATCTACACTAATATTATAAAGAGGAAGATTTGTATTTTTGTGTGTGTGCAGGTTTGTAATTAATTAACTCAAAAACTACTGTGCCAATTTCAAAAAATCAATTTCAATTGTAAAGCTGCATTCACCCTAAGTGATTAAGGCAACCAGGGGGGGGGGGGGGAGTGGGAAGGAGGGGGGGGGGGCTGTTTTACATCCTGAAACTACCCGTGCGAAGCCGGGACGAGTCGCTAGTGCTTGATAAAAATAAACTATGTAAAACAACACTAAATTCCCTTATAATAATTACTCGGCTTATCAAGAAATTATTAATGAATGAAAAAATTACATGTTAGGCCAGGCATTTTTAACGGTTTTAGAAAGGAGGAATATGTATGGTCACCGATATTATTGCCAATTGTGAACCATTTGAAAATAAAAAAAAACATTTTGTTTGACTTTGTGTATCTGATCATATGTAAATTAGGTAGTTACCAAGTCAGGATCTGAAAAAGAAATATAAGAGAAATGTCGACCTCTGTGGCGCGGCGGGCGAAGCTTGGCCTGTGACGCAGGAGGTTGCGGGTTCGATTCCCGCCTCGGAACAAATATTTGTACGATCGCATATATTTGTTCAGGGTGTTCTGGGTATTTTCTATGTATAATAAAAAAAAAATTTCTATGTATTAAGTATATCAGTTATCTAGTACTCATAACACAAGCTCTGCTTAGCTTGGGGCTAGATAATGTTGTGTGAACTATCCAGCATTATTTATTTATTTATGTCAACAATTAATGGCACGTACAGTGAAACATAACATAACACACATAACCATGTACACTAATAAAAAATAAAAAATAAACTGAGTTGTTTTATTCAAAATCGTACTTTCTAATTTAAGAAAGTAGGCCCTACTTCAATCCTATCTCAAACCAATTCAGTATTTTATTGAGAAAGCTTGGATAGAAAATCCTTTTGCACTCAAAATAATTACGTTTAAAGAGTTCTCTCGAAACGTTTTTAACTGAAAGCATTTTCAAGTCCACGTGTGGTTCTAAGAGGCTCTTTCTTCAGCTAATACGGTTGAGACCGCGCCGTGTCCTAGAAGGAGAAAATAAACGTATTATTCAAAAGACTGAGTTAGTACCCTTGCGCGTGTCTTGAACATGTCTTGAACGTGTCTTGAGCATATCTTGAACGTGTCTTGCGCAACGCAAATCTTCGCATCTTTGTTTCAGAGTTCAAAGAATTTAAAAATTAATTAAAGAAAACCTTTAAAAAAAATGCTTAGATTAAGCTCCTATCCATTTTTAACCCCACGACGCAAAAACGACGGGGTGTTATAAGTTTGACGTGTTTGGCTGTGTGCGTGTCTGTGTGTATGTCTGTAGGTGTGTCTGTTTGTGGCATCGTAGCTCCCGAACGAATGAACCGATTTTGTTTTTTTTTTTGTTTGAAAGGTGAATTAGTCGGGAGTGTTCTTAGCTATGTTTGATCAAAATCGGTTCAGACGTTTCATTGCGTAGAGGGTTTTTTGAATTTTTACAAAACTAATTACTTGTTATAACACAGTATAATTAAATACCGCAAAAATTGAAACCCTACTCTTACAGTAGCGTAGCGTAAAGGGTTCCAATATTTACCTTTATCCCAGTAATCGACTTTATAAACATATCTGAACGCATACACACGCATATCTGAACTTTAAAATCAGGATTTAATTCGATGAAAAACTCCACAAATATAATATTATGTTATGTTGACGACCTCTGTGGCGCACCGGGCGAAGGTTCGCCTGCGACGCAGGAGGTTGCAGGTTCGATTCCCATCTCAGAACAAATATTTGCACGATCTGCAGATATTTGTTCAGGGTGTTCTGGGTATTTTCTATGTAAGTATAATAATAATATATCTATATATCTTGTATTGTATTAAGTATATCAGTTATCTAATACCCATAACACAAGCTCTGCTTAGCTTGGGGCTAAATAATGTTGTGTAAATTGTCCAGCATTATTTATTTATTTATTTATTTAAGTATAATAAAAAATATCTATCTATATATCTTGTATTGTATTAAGTATATCAGTTATCTAATACCCATAACACAAGCACTGCTAAGCTTGGGGCTAGATAATGTTGTGTGAACTGTCTAGCATTATTTATTTATTTATTTATTTATCTACCTAGATTAACTAAATGTAGTCTACCTAACCTACGTCGTGTTTTCTAAAGTTATTTATGAGTGAAAGAACTAATGTTTTCAGAACTGTTTCGCCTTGTTTCTGAAACACGAAACCTTATATTTTTTCTATGTACCGGTTACTTAAGAAAGGGAAGGAAATGGAAGGAAAGCTGTTTTCGGCACGTACCGCTTTTAATGAAAATCGAGACGCTCCGTAGTGCTATTAGAAGAGCGGACGGTGATAACTCGCTCATATATTTATAGATTTTGGTTACCAATTTATGAGACGAATGAGATCGTAGCTAATCATTACAAGCTTTTATTATTTTTAACCCCCGACGCAATATTTCTGAGCACTATCAACTCGGCTAAATGCATTTAATAATGTTCTCCTCCTCCTGTGGGCCAAAATAACCACTATGTGGAGCCCTGACACAGCGAGACGGCGTCGCGGCAGACCACGCAGGAGATGGCGCGATGAAATAGATACCTTTAACACAGATTGGCAAACAATAGCACAGGATCGTAGTGACTGGAGGATATGGGGGGAGGCCTTTGCTCAACAATGGGATGATTCAGGCTAACAGTAACAGTAAGTAATGTTCTCCTCATGTGTGGCTAACGGTCTGAGCAAGCCGACCTCCGTACACGGTTGACAAAATAACAAACTTTACGAGTTCTATTTTTCCAGCATCCTATTTCTTATCCATGAGATCAGCTCACTGTCACAATTTTTAACCTCCGACGCAAAAACGACGGGGTGTTATAAGTTTGATGTGTCTCTGTGTGTGTGTGTGTCTGTCTATCGCATCGTAGCTCCCGAATGGATGAACTGTTTTCTTTTGTTTGAAAGGTGAATTAGTCGGGAGTTTTCTTAGCTATGTTTGATCAAAATCGGTTCAGCCGTTTCATTGCGTTGAGGGTTTTTAAAATTATTACAAAATTAATTATTTTTATTTTATTTCCTGCCTGTCTGTGGTTGTCTGTGATCGACAAATCCGGACAAATTGCATTTTCGACCTCTTCCCGATATCGAAATTTAACATACTTGTCAATTTACGATGACAATAGTAGTAGTAGAGCTTTTTTGTGAAAGAGTTCGTCCGAGGAAGTACTACCACCATACCTATTTCTGCCGCAAAGCAGTAGTGCTCGCATTGCTGTGTTCCGGTTTGAAGGGTAAGGGTGCCGGTGAAATTACAGGCACATGAGGCTTTTCATCTTTATGTCTCAGGGTGGCGGGCGCAGTGCAATGCCACATAGGTTGCGTCGTAGGTGGACGTGATCTATGAGGTAATGCACTGTTCATAGGCAGAGGTTACCGCTTATCATCAGGTGGGCCTCTCGCTTGATCCGTCATCCAAGTAGTATAAATAAAAAAAACAATAAACAGAAGACATCAATGTGACAATACAATATTTTGCAATCCTCACCGGTATCTGTACTTCTTCTCCTCTTCTTATAATGGCTTCTGAGGAGTGCTCCAAACAATTTCGCCAAAGTGATATAATTATAGTTTAACCACCTACAAGTCGTCAAGAGTCTCCGTCATGTCATAACCCAGTTTAAATGGTGGCAAAAAAACCGAGATTTAACAGGGAATAATCCAGCATTTCGAAAATACACGAATTCACTTAAATTTTATTGTTGCATGCTAGTTATCACAAGTAAGTGTCAGTGCTGCTAGAGTCAGTGTCAAGGGTCTATATCTTGTAGGAATACTATCTCCCACAGATAACGTATTAAACTGATTGTTCTTGTATGTATTTTGTTTCTCTATTTTCAAGATGTCGCGATGTGTCCGCGACAGATCGTCATTAATGTTTAGCAAGTATTAGGTACATACCTACCTAAAGACTGTTCACCTTAAGATGTCCCCCGCCTTGTATGTGCCAACATCACGAGCAGGGGACATCTTACGCTGAACGGTATGTAACAGCTCATAATCAACTTCACGAGCAGGGGACATCTTACGTTGAACGGTATGTAACAGCTCATAATAACCTTCACGAGCAGGGGACATCTTACGTTGAACGGTATGTAACAGCTCATAATCAACTTCACGAGCAGGGGACATCTTACATTGAACGGTATGTAACAGCTCATAATCAACATCACGAGCAGGGGACATCTTACGCTGAATGGTATGTAACAGCTCATAATCAACATCACGAGCAGGGGACATCTTACGCTGAACGGTATGTAACAGCTCATAATCAACTTCACGAGCAGGGGACATCTTACGATGAACGGTATGTAACAGCTCATAATCAACTTCCCGCCTTTTTTAGTCTTTTGAGTGAGAATTCGTTTACGAATAAACCGGTCCAGGAGGACCGGAATTATGTGAGACTCGCCGCCCTGAAAAGTACAGAATACCCACTGAAAACACTCCGGTGTTCCTTACATAATAGTATTTTTGTATTTAATTATAAATTTTCGTTTTATACATATCTATAATGTATTCGATATATTATTCTTTCTATGAATAAATGTAACCTACAAATGTAACTGACATTCAAAGAAGCCTGAAATATTCCGCTGTATATTTCAGTATTTCAATAAGCAGCTTACTGTCATTGCAGATTTGTTTTCAACTGAAGGCATTCACTTCGACGTATTGCGAAAACATCTGGATATTTTCCGAAAACGAAAATGTGACATAATTGGAATAAATAAATAAATAAATAAATAATGCTGGACAGTTCACACAACATTATCTAGCCCCAAGCTAAGCCAGAGCTTGTGTTATGGGTACAAGATAACTGATATACTTAATATAATACATTACATAGATAGATATTTTTATTATGCATAGAAAACACCCAGAACAACCTGAACAAATATCTGCAGAACGCACAAATTATTTGTTCCGAGGCGGGAATCGAACCCGCAACCTCCTGCGTCGCAGGCGATCTATCGCCAGCCGCGCCACAGAGGTCGAATGAAAGTAAAACACGAACTGAGGTCAAAAAAAACTTTAAATAATAATAATAATAATAATATGAAGCTCTCGCTAAATGGTTGGATCAAGGGTCAGATCCAGAAGGCGGTACTCCTGGACTCGGCACGCATAGTCAGGAGGTTCCTCTCTCTGCAGCCCTAGCCCCCGACCGTTTGGGCCTCGCTCCGCGGTCGGTGGTTCCCCGTTTAGATTTATATTTTTTACTATAATGTTTTTTATACTATTTATTTTTTGTAGATAGTATTCCTTTATAGTAAAAAATATATATTTTTTTACGAGATTTAGAATAAATAAGTGAGATAATAATAATACTGGACACAGTTCACACAACATTGTCTAAATATACGTAAGCCATGAAGTACTGAGGCATACTTTTTTTGACGACCTCTGTGGCGCGGCGGGCGAACGTTCGTCTGCGACGCAGGAGGTTGCGGGTTCGATTCCCGCCTCAGAACAAATATTTGTGCGATCTGCAGATATTTGTTCAGGGTGTTCTGGGTATTTTCTATATAATAAAAAAATATCCATCTATGTAATATATTGGTACATACCGACAAAAAATCTGACAAAAAATATGGGCGCTGTGCTTACCCAGCACATGTCTGTCCAGCATTGTCTGCTTTACCCAGATAAACTGAAAGTTGTTCTCCTTAGCCAAAGTTCTTGCCTTGCTGAGAAGGGTCTTATTGGCCTGTGTAAGGTGATCGTTGACATAGAAGTTTGCTGAAGTAGAGAATCCCAAATTAGATAGATTGAGCTGCTTACATTAAAATAAATAAATAATGCTGGACAGTTCACACAACATTGTCTAGCCCCAAGCTAAGCAGAGCTTGTGTTATGGGATCTAGACAACTGATATACCTACTTAATACAATATATTACATAGATAGATATTTTATTATATATAGAAAATACCCAGAACACCCGGAACAAATATCTGCAGATCGCACAAATATTTGTTCCGAGGCGGGAATCGAACCCGCAACCTCCTGCGTCGTAGGCGAACGTTCGCCCGCCGCCCCACAGAGGTCGACATTTGCGAGAGGATGCGACGAACTCTTCTTTTAAGTAGCGGCTATTGAATGTTACACGATTGGTTTCTCAGCATTTGGGACACGAGTAGGTATACGTGCAATGTAGTTTATTTCCTCCTTCTTGATGCTAAAATCACTTAAGCTTCCAATCTTCTGAACGACCTCATAGAGGTTTTCATTCTTCTTTAGCGGAATACCACGAATCTCCACGTTATTAGCTCTAGCCCATTGGTCCCTATCTTTGAGTTCTCGATCCAGTCTTTCAATCTCCGTCTGCAGAAGAGGGACTTGACATGCAACTTTCTCTACTCTAACAATCCTCGCCTCTAGGGTATTTACCTTATTAGAGAAGTTGCTGATGAGTTCGTGCGCTATATCAAGAGACTCCTTGAGCCCATTTAGCTCTGTCTTAATAGACCTCACATCAGCCACCAGCGACGCTAAGGGAGCCAGGTCGAAAGTAATCTTGTTGAGTTGTTCCTGAATTCTGTCCAATTGGTTGGGTTGAGGGGAGACTGCGCCTGGGGTTGGAGATGGACTGGACTTATATTTTGGACAGCGCCAGGCATTCTTCCTGCTGTCTCCGAGTCTGCGATATCCAGTGTCCGAGACTCCAGCGCACTGCTTAATGCTGCTTGCAGACGCTGCAAACTGGTCCGTCGGTATGTTGCGATCCGCAGCTGGCGCAAGTAATCTATCGAATAATCTATCGAATCATCCTGTTGCTGGGTTTTTTAGTCCAAGTAAAACAGGTTTGTGAGCGAACGAGTGAGTGAGCCATCGAACGGCCAGCAAGCACGTTTGCGTGTGTCTATTGTTGTGTGTGTTTATTGTTATCCGTCACTCTCACTGTTTTATTATTTAGTTGTTGCCTTGAATTAAGTACATATGATTCGTTGATATGCTTGTGTTTATGTATACCTATGTAATTAAGGATGTAATTGTATGTCTAGTTTAAGTATGAGGAATCTTTTTTGCGTCTTAGACAAGCCTCTAAGGTTTTATAGACGTTTTAGTTAAATAAAGGAAAAGTTTGTGAATAAATAAATTAAAAAAAAAAAAAAAAAAAAAAAAAAAAGTGAACATCGTGGAAAAAAGTTTGAGCAACACTGTAATTTCTATTTAAATGAACAAGCGTGTGTTCTCGAGAAAGGCCGGACGGCGTGTGAATGGGTTAATGGTAATTAGTTTTTATAATTGTGATTTATTAGATATATATACTGTTTGTTTTCCAAATAAAAAAAAAATGTATTAAGTATATCAGTTGTCTATGTACCCATAACACAAGCTCTGCTTAGCTTGGGGCTAGTTAATAAATAAATAAATAATGCTAGACAGTTCGCACAACATTATCTAGCCCCAAGCTAAGCCATAGCTTGTGTTATTGGAGTTAACTGATATACTTAATACAATACATTACATAGATAGATATTTTTTATTATTCATATAGAAAACACCCAGAACACCCTGAACAAATATCTGCAGATCGCACAAATTATTTGTTCGAGGCGGGAATCGAACCCGCAACCTCCTGCGTCGCAGGCGAACCATCGCGCGCCGCGCCACAGAGGTCGTAATGTTGTGTGTCCAGCAAAAAAAAATACTTAGTCCCATTATTCCTACCAGAATCGACATCATCATCGACATTACTATCATCATCAGCCTGTAGAAGTACACTGCTGGATATAGAAACAGAAAGTCATAGAAGACTCTTCCCGCCATTTTCGAAAAGAGACGTTGTCTACTTTTATTTTATTTCTTTTCCTAGTGTTTTCTTGAGTTAATTTGTGTTATTTTGGTGGCATTTTAACTAATGTAGCTCGTTTAATAAGCACAAGTGTAGTGAAATGAAATGGAAGTGAATTGCGTGACTTTTGAGTGGAAATTTTCTACCAAAGTTTTAGTAAAATTGCCCACCGTTTTATTAAAACATGACTTGACTGTGACTTTGACGACTTGGAAGGAGTGTAACGTTGCAAAATATATTGAAAATACACATACAAAAATGTACTTGTACTTGAAAATGGCAAATGCACAAGCCGAGCGGCGCCAAATAATAAGAAAAAAAAAAAAAAACATAGATTACCACGACGACCACTCTAGATTTACCTTCTTCAATGAATTGGAAAGCTGAAATGGCAATGGGCTGGCCATATATGCCGAAGAACCGACAACCGCTAGGGTAAACGTGTTCTAGAGTGGAGACCACGACTTTGTAAACGTAGTGTGGGGCGCCCCCTGGCGAGGTGGAGCGACTATCTGTAAGGCGGCTGGTAGAAAGTGGATGGGAAGTGATGGAAATCGGTCTAAATGGTGAGCATTGGGAGAGGCCTATGTCTAGAAGTGGACTTATACAGGTTGATGATGGTGATGATGAATAAAAACGTTGTTTTGTATTTAATTGTTTAATAGTCTACCTACCTTGTGTAAAATGCGTGTCGCAGTGCTGGTGCGTCACACACTGGCGTCACGTAAAACCAGTGCTGCAGCAGCGTTTCTGTTGTCGCAGCATACGCTGAGTGGCGACCCTTTTTGCCAATAAGATTATGGTTTAATTGTAAGTTTCTCTGTAAGTTTGTGCTGGCAATATTTGTATTTGAAAATAATGACAAAAACATTCTTGAAATTGGTTTTCTAGCAGCTTAAAGCATTGCAGTCTCCGTTCCGTGTTGCTCAATGTCTAGCAGTATGATTTCGTACAAATGTTTCCTCTCTTTATTTAAATTAACTTGCGATAAACATCCACCAGAGAAATGAGTTAGCCTTTTGAAACATAAATTATTTAACTAACAAAAAACCGTGTTTTAATTGCAAATGTATGCAAAAAGGGTGGTAAATACTTAAAATGCAAAAAATTATGTTGTTCTAGAAAGATTGGATGTACAAACAAAGTAGCCATTATCTCGAGTAATGAGTACACTCGCTGAAGAAACTTACTTGAGACACAGAATAAATAATAGTACCTCATCAGTTAATAGGACAACTTTTTACATTGGGGTTATGGTAGTAAATAAAAAGCGGCCAAGTGCGAGTCGGACTCGCCCATGAAGGGTTCCGTAGCAGCAAGTAACATAATATAAAAGTTCTTGTAGTTTGTTGTAACTTTGATCGATGTTTTAATAATAGTGTATTAAAAAAAACTACTTACTAGATCTCGTTCAAACCAATTTTCAGTGGAAGTTTACATGGTAGTGTACATCATATTTTTTTTTTAGTTTTATCATTCTCTTATTTTAGAAGTTACAGGGTGGGGACACATTTTACCAGTTTGGAAGTGTCTCTCGCGCAAACTATTTAATTTAGAAAAATTATATATTAGAAACCTCAATATCATTTTTGAAGACCTATCGATAGATAACCCACACGTAAAAACAAATTGAGTTTCAGTTCTAAGTATGGGGAACCCCCAAAAATTGTTTTTTTTATATTTTTGTGTGAAAATCTTAATGCGGTTCACAGAATACATCTACTTACCAAGTTTCAATAGCATAGTTCTTATAGTTTCGTAAATAAGTGGCTGTGACATACGGACGGACAGACAGACAGACAGTCATGACGAATCCATAAGGGTTCCGTTTGTTGCCATTTGGGTACGAAACCCTAAAAAGGCACTCATGCTTTGATGTTCCCACTGTGACGCCCGCGCCCCCTTGTGACAAAAAATAATCATAATTATGTACATACCTTCCTTCCAAATCACTTAAGGTGGTTTGCTCACGCTTGCGGCGCGTTTTTTATTATTGTGTTTTTTGTCCATTACAACTCATCAACACTTCTTCAGATAGCGAAAGTTGAAAACAAATGTACTTTTTAGCTTGTAGATAATTCAGTATTATCTGACTTATGGTGGAAGCTCTCGATCGCGGCGCGAAATTATTTTTTTTGGTGTTTTTTGCCCATTACAGGTCCTCAACACTTCTTCTGATAGCAAAAGTTAAGTTCGCGAGAACTATGAAACTTAGTACACATGTTGTAATTGATAGTACACTCATAAATATTATCAGTTTAGCTATGATACCCCATTTTTACAGTATTTTTTTTTGTTTAGGGGTTTCGTAGCTAAACTGATGATATTTATGACATACTATCAACTAAAACATGTGTGTTCAGTCTCCTAGTTCTCGCGAAATCAACTTTCGCTATCTGAAGAAGTGTTGATGAGCTGTAATGGGTAAAAAACACCAAAAAAATTGAATTTCGCGCCGTAAGCGTGAGCATCCACCTTAAAACATTTATATCGTATTAAATTTTGCTATGACGCTTTGGAGAAAATTGGTAATGGAAAACATACCTACTAACAAACAAACACTTATCGCCAACGTTTATAAACTCGTACTATCAATATTAAGTCCAGACAGTATATTTTTTTTTTTTTTTTTTTTTTAAGGTTTACCTTTTGTGTTATAATGACTATCTGACTATCATGTCAGATTGTCAGTATTATCACAGAATTGGCCATAGATGCTGATGAGCTGATGTTTTTTTTGTGGGTGTGGGTACTCAATTGTTTGTTTTGACACAGGAGAGCGAAGCATTAAGAAGCAGTAGTTGTTTGAAGTGTTCTATAATATTGTTGTCTTATAGGTTGTAGTTTACATAGTAAGTGTTGTATAACCTGTGGTTGAGTGCCAGCAGGTGCAGACCGGTGAGTGCGTAGCACTTAACCGCGGCCGCTGATTTATACACTGTATCTCACGGAAAGTTCTTTGTTTGGCTACTCTTATTGCATGTCTTTTAAACGTTTAACGTGTCTGAGATACACGTAAAACTCTTAGAGGCAGCTTGATTTTAAGAGCTTAGTTTCTTATATCATTGGCATTTTCTGACCTTAAAACATTTATGAATCCGTCACGTTATAGTAGGGGAGGCTAGCATTTACTCGAGCGTCGTAGGAACCTATTGGATTTTGAAGATTAGATGGTCGAAAGAAAAACCGGCCAAGTGCGAGTCGGACTCACGCACGAAGGATTCCGTACAATTAACTACAAAAAGGGCAAAAAAAAAAGAATTGTAAAAAAAAAAGCATTAGTCGGTCAGCCATCCAAAAATGACCTCGCAGAGCATCGCTTAACCTACATCTGAAGAAATCACGTTTGTTGTATGGGAGCCCCCTTAAATAATTATTTAATTCTGTAAATTTCAACTGTCTAACTATCACGGTTCATGAGATACCTGGACCGGTCCGGTCCGGTCCGGTCTGGTGACAGACTGACGGACGGACATACGGACAGCCGAGCCTTAGTAATAGGGTCCCGTTTCCCCCTTTGGGTAGGAAACCTTAAAAAAGGTTATCAGTGTTCACCCTTTCACGGGTTAGGGAAGCATCCACAGAAATTCAAAAGAATTATATAAAAAAATCGTCATTTTGAAATACTCGAGCGCGTCAGATTATTAGGTATACCTGTGATTCAACTTGATTTCCTAGTAATGCTGACCCATAATCTGAAGATTATTTATAGGGATTTCCTTAATCTGACGAATTGAAAAAAAAAACTACCTAAATGTGAGAGTAGTGTGGGGACGGTGCAAGAGAGTAAGAGATCGTGAAGAAGTGAGAGAACACATGCTTCAGAGCAGCTGCACGTACTAAACTTTTCTGACTATTTGTGCTACTTCGGCTTGTGCAAATTTGCAAATTAAATGATTTCAAAATAAAAATATAATCGACTGCGCTTGAGAATGCCAAGGTCACCGGTTGTTTTTGCAGCTTTTTTCCAACTTTCTTTCGTCACCCTCAAATTTTCGGATAAAGGTAGTTGCTTTCGCTTGTGGCGCGTTTTTTTTGTGTTTTTTGCTTATCACAGCTCATCAACAGTTCTTCAGAAAGCGAAAACTAATTTACCAGTAATTATATGACCTCACACACAAGTTTTAATTTATAATATTACATTAATATCATTAGTTTAGCTGCGATTCTGCTTCAATGTTTTTACAGTGTTTTTTTTGTTTCAAGCACATTCATAGCCAAACTAATGATATTTATGTGATACTATAAATTAAAACTTGTGTGTTAGGTTATATAATTACCGGCAAATTAGTTTTTCTATCTGATGAAGTGTTGCTGAGCTGTGACGAGAAAAAAACACGAAAAAAATTGAATTTCGCGCCTCATGCGAAAGCAACCACCTTAAGGAAATGCTCACTTTTCAGCATGTAACTAAGCCACCTTACCTTAATCTGACGCGTTCGAATGAATCCGAAAAATCCCCTCTTGGGCCTACTATTAGAATAATTTGACGACCTGCATGGTGCGGCGAGAGAGTTGATGGCTGAGAAACGAGAGGTGCGGCTTCGATTCCCGCTACATTACAGGTTTTTGAATGATCAGCAAATATTCGTCCCGGATCTGTAGGGATCATGGTACGGAACTCTAGACTAGAACTATGTATGTCTGCTGCGTGCTATTATAATATACAGTGTTAATATATGGGGCGCAGTGCAATGCCACATAGGGCGCGTCCTAGGTGGACTTGACCTATGAGGTAATGCACTGTTCATAGGCAGAGGTTACCGCTTAACATCAGGTGGGCATCTTGCTTGTACCGTCATCCAAGTAGTATAAAAAAAAAAAAAAAAAAAAAAAAAAAAAAAAAAAAAAAAACGACTATCGCAAAATTAGTGAACATTCAAAAACTACTCGCAGGCTCCAAAAAGTACGTCAATGAATAAGAGTTTCTTTCTTTTGAGAAAAATGGAAATATTCCAACCGACCCTTATCAAGCATGAGAATGAAAAAACAAAACGTTTGAAAGAATACCATAACAAGTGGAAACTGTTGGAATTGAACGCGCCCCACAAAGTACCGGTAAAATGCACAAAAATATTAGCACAAAGTTTCCGGAGTCTGTAGATATAATTAAAATTTCCTTGGTGCATCTTCGGCCTTGGAACAGATATATCTGTCTGTTGTCGTGGATGTCATTACAGCCAACTGTAGGATTACACACCAGGTGATGGGCAGCAGCATGCAATTAAATACTTTACATCACCATTCCGCCCACCACGATTGAAAAATAGTGCTGATTGACATAGTTCCTTGTTATCATACATACATACATTCATAGACGTACGCCTTTTTCTCCGACAGGGTAGGCAGAGTCTCAAATGGGCCTTTTTTCACTGTGGGTTGCACCATCGTGGGAAATAGACGTGACAAGTGATTTAAATGCAAAGTCAAATTCAACAATTATTTTAGTCATTTAAATCAAAAGGACCATTTTGAACCGTCTTAAAAAAAAACTCGTGTTCCAACCCGACCACACCTAAAAGAATCAGGCAACAAACACGGTGGGTTATGTTTTTGATGATCCTTCTTACTACTAAGTGGGGAGCGCCTGTGTGGTGCCACAAGAACAAGTGGAAGCTAATTCAAAGAAAAAAAGCGGCCAAGTGCGAGTCGGACTCGCCTATGAAGGGTTCCGTAGCAGCAAGTAACAAAATATAAAAGTTCTTGGATGGATTACGATTTATGACGTATTAAAAAAAAACTACTTACTAGATCTCATTCAAACCAATTTTCGTTGGAACTTTATATGGTAATGTACCTACATCATGTTTTTTTATAGTTTTATCATTCTCTTATTTTAGAAGTTATGGGGGGGGGGGGGGGGGCACACTTTTTACCACTTTGGAAGTGTATCTCGCGCAAACTATTCAGTTTAGAAAAAAATTATATTAAAAACCTCAATATCATTTTTGAAGACCTATCCATAGATGCCCAACATGTGGGTTTAATGTTTTTTTTTTAGTTTCAGTTCTAAGTATGGGGAATCCCAAAAATTTACTGGTTTTTTTTTGTATATTTTTGTGAAATTCTTAATACGGTTCACAAAATACATCTACTTTCCAAGTTTCAATAGCCTAGCTCTTATAGTTTCGGAAAAAAGTGGCTGTGACATACACGGACAGACAGACAGACATGACGAATCTATAAGGGTTCCGTAATTTTTGATTACGGAACCCTAAAAACGAAAATCAACGTTTGAGGTAGGTACTCAAAAGTAAGATGCTATAGAGACCATCAGCAAAATTTCATAAGGCAGCTCACTCTACGCTTGATATACTCATAAATAACACATCAATTATAAATGATATGTAGGCACAGATATTGCAAATTGACAAATTAGGTGGTGTAGTGGAGCAGAGTGACATCAGGCCACGCGGCTTTATCATAAAAAAAGTCATGTAGAGTGTAATACGCTTTCTTAATAAGATTATTCTTCATGTAGGATTTAAATCTTCGAATCGAAAGTTTAGAAGCATTTTCTGGAAGTTTATTATAGAACCGAACAGATGAGCTCATCGCCGCCATTACTTTCAACGACTGACTCTGCTAACGCCATTCCTTAAATAAACTAGTAGCAAGGACAAATCTTATTCCAATTAATCTTACTAACAAGTCCAGGTAATCCCTCAGACGGCTTTAACGACATCCACGGGAGAAAATGGAGGGGTATACTCTTAGGCTGGACAACCACGGCATTTTCATCAATCATGTAAGAATCTTTGTCCAGCAGTAGACTTCAGCTGATAATCAAATCAAATAATTTTATTTCGAGCGAAACTCATAAAGGAAGTTCATACTTACACAATAAAAACCTTAAAAACTAATTGGATTGGTGGGCAGGTGTCGCTCGCAGCAGTGCCTTGTGTAAGGATAATCCACCCTTGCACCTATCATTGCCATCACGGTGTTGGAGCTGACCCGCAACTTGCGCACTAGGAACGTGCGCATGATGATGATGATAAATCAGATATTGAACTCATAGTTTAAATAGATATTCGACCCTTCATAGTTATTCAAAATTAAATCATGTTTATAAGATTATTTTGACCAATCATCTTATCCTATTAAATATTTTCATTTGTATAACCTGCAACTCCATTAGCAGATCAGCTCATAGCCTCATACCAGTAAAGCCCGTTATATCAATAGCAGTTTTATCTGTAAAGTTTAAACTATTTTCGTCCATTAACAGAAATACACTCATCAACACGGTCTAGGGATATTTCATACTCAATTAAATAACTCGAAAAGTACTGGCCGCATTGAAATCTTTTATACACCGATTTGTTTGTAATTTATCTCAGACTAATTCCAAATTCAAATTTTTTAAAATTCTTTTGTTTCGGTGGCATAAAAATGTCTTAATGTGTAGGAGAGGGAATTTTCATTTGTGCGAAATTTACAAAACAATACGAATTACGTTTAGTTACAGTTCTTTTTTCATTTTTAAACGAAAGATAAAGTTAAAATTGAGGTATTGTAGCCATGCAACGCCAACCTTTGACGAGGGCTGAGATGTTACGAGCTGTGGGAATGCTGGAAGCTGGGTCTGTTCAGCGTAATGTTGCTGAGGCCATAGGGACCCACCAAAATGTAATTTCAAGATTGTGGACACGCTATCGTGCCACAGGTGAAGTAGCGGAGAGGCACCGGGGGCCAAGTCGCATCACTACCCCCATACAAGACCAATTTTTGCAAATTACTGCGCGAGCTCAACCAAATGCAACGGCGACTCAATTGGTCCAAAGGCAGCGAGTGGAACACCAAGTGCGCTTGTGAATGGCCAAACTGTAAGAAGGCGACTGCATGAAAGCAATCTACGCTCTCGTAGACCACTCTGGGTCCCACCTTTACAGAGAGGCAATCGTGGACGACGATTAGAATGGGTTCGGAACCACGTGGACTGGGGCCGTGAGCAATGGTCCAATGTGCTGTTCACGGATGAGTCCAGGTTCGGCTTCCATCCAGATTCACGAAGGACGCGTGTTTGGCGAGTTCCTGGACGATGGAGCCGTCTTCAGAAACCTCAGGAAGTTCACCCATACCAAGGAGGAACAATTATGGTTTGGGCAGGAATTCGTCTTGGAGGACGGACGGATCTCGTTTGGGTGCGGGGCAATATGACGGCAGAACGATACGTCCAACAGGTGCTGGGGCCCGTAATCTTGCCCCACAGAACACAAATGGGGCAAGATTTCCAGCTCATGCACGACAATACCCGGGCACACACGGCGAGAACGGTAGCAGCTTGGTTACATACACACAATGTTAGGGCCTTAGACTGGCCTGCTCAATCGCCAGATCTAAATCCCATTGAGAATGCGTGGGATATGCTGCAAAGAAGAGCTCTGAAAGAAGTTCCTGAAAATCTGGCTACAGAAGATCAACTTTTTGCACACCTCAGAAGGACATGGGACAATATTCCCAGCAAGACATTGACAACCTTGTTCTGAGCATGCCGAATCGTTGCCGATGTGTTATGAACATCATGGGCGCTTTCTCAGACTACTAACTTCAAGTTTATAAACACAAATTAAATGATATTTCTATTTTTTTCAGTTTTTACTCATAAATTAAAAGTTAATTCATATACGGTTTCCGTCTATGCTTCATTTTCTTTACATAAAATCCTGAAGTTTTAATCGAAGTACCTTAACCATTATTAAAAAATGGTAGAATATTAATATAACGTATCTTTTAAATATATACATGTCATATAAATAATTAACACATTGATAGTAATTCGCTTTTTTTAAAATATCCATAGACCGTGTTGATGTGTGTAGTTAAAACTTAATAATGATATAGGTAACGGGCCTAAGACAAGAGGCGGGCCTAAGACAAGGTTGTCAAACAACAGCGTGACAAGCGAAGTCGAAATGTAGTGGTTCAGGATTTCCGGTACGGAGGCTGTAATGCTCAAAGTTCAAGATTATCTAACACTCAAACTTGTCAAATAAAAAGTTGTAAAGCCCGGTGAACCATATTAGGTACCTATGCAAATACAAAAAAATATCTATAGAGGTTTTACATTGTGGTATTAGTATAGTCATATAAATCTCTAAGAAAACAGAATGTTAATATATTCGCTTTCATTTAAAATCCCACGCTATTAGATAGCAAAAAAAAAAACAGAGAAATCCATTTTTTACCGACTTCAAAAAAAGCCGGTATGGATTAACAACTCTTTTTTTTTACTTGAAATCTTTTATTTTTTATTTGGTTTATGACCTGCCTGATTGATATTGCCAAATAATTAATAAATTGCTTTACATATATATTTTATTTGAAAACATAAAATACAGTAATTTAAATGCCTGCGTTTTTTTTTTTTTTTTTTTTTTATGTAATGGCTCGACAAACTGGCTTACGGCCCGCCTGATGGTAAGCGGTTACCGTCGCCTATTGACATCTGCAACACCAGGGGCATTGCCAATGCGTTGCCTGCCCTGAAGGTTTTTTTTTTTTTTTTTTTTTAAAGCTTACAAAAAAATATTAAATGTGCAAAATTATGTTTGATGATGACAACATGGTGTGATTACTTTGTCACTGCTGATACAACGTTTACAGCAACGTTAACGGGTAGAGTGACCACTTCTCTGATGACTCCTGCAGTTCCTTCCACCACGCCATTGGTCACACCTTTGATGACCTTGCAGGACTGGTCTAATGCCTGGTCCCCGCCTTCCTTGTCGCCAACCACGTAATGAACAAAGGCTTTCCCTTGTGCCACTACTGGAATCGAATTGAGAACGTCGGAAACAAATGACACGAGGTCCATGGTGTCGAGCGAACACACCAGCTGTTGTGTTCAGTAGATTCTGCGAGGTTCTGTAATAAAGGTAATAACATTACATTAGTAAAATTAATAAAAGATATAAAAAGATTTAAAGTTACAGAAATAGCCACAACATGGTTGAGGCTCCTGAAATATACGAGCTATGTGAGTATGTATACGAATTGCAATCTGATCATTTGGGCGCCTACCGGATCCGGTACCTACATCCGATTTTTTTTAGCGTGACGGCGCGCAAGAACGTTTTTCTGTGCAAAATAACTTACGTATAGGTGCAGACCGCCGAATCCAGCCGGATTGAAAATCTGACCAATCACTAGTAGGTACTATGCCAAGAAGAACATCAGCTAAATAATAACATACTTCCCTTAGAGAGTAAGGATACCAGGTGGTAAGGTAAGGTTATTTTACAGTGCTAATTTCGGTGCCGGTGAAATTACAGGCACATGAGACTTTTCATCTTTATGTCTCAGGGTGGCGGGCGCAGTGCAATGCCACATAGGGCGCGTCCTAGGTGGACGTGATCTATGAGGTAATGCACAGTTCATAGTCAGAGGTTACCGCTTAACATCAGGTAGGCCATCTGCTAGTTCCGTCATTCAAGTAGTATAAAAAAAAAACACAGTTAACCTAAAACAACACGTGAGACAATGCTTTTGATAAACTTGGGTAGTCACTGGCCACAGCACGTAGGGCTATAACAGTTTTGAATATCTGCCTCAGTACGTATATATGTCAACGAACTCCTCCTAAACGGCTGGACCGATTTTGATATATTTTTTGTTGTTTGAGTGGGTCGCTTTATGGTTTAGATTCACAGGTGGATCCGGTAGGTGGCGCTGCAGTCAGGTCACCGGAACTACGCGAACAAAGTCGCGAGCGGCCCTTTAGACTGTGATTCGTGTAAGACAGGAACTACCGCAAACAATGGGAGCTTCAGCAGTGACGCGCATGTGACACTCGAGACGAAACTACATCTGTAGGTACCTACTATACAGATGCATCGTATGATGAAAATTACCGACTTCCCTCCTAAAGTAAAGTGGGAGACAGCAAAGAGCTTCACTGGAGTTATTTTGATCACAGATTCACAATTGCTTCTTGAAAAAGGGAGAAATAAATTAAAGGCTCTTTAATTTATTTATTATTATAATATATTTTTTTAATTTATTCACTGTTCTTTTCTAAAGTTTTGTTAAGACTGCGACAACCCCAGGTAGAAATCTTCTTACAAAAAAAAACGCCTCGCTCCGCTCGAAAAAGCGTTTTTTTATTGAATATCTCGTAAAATATCTTCGATAAATTATATCTGATCGCAGTAAAATTTAGATAATTTTACAAAACCCCCAATGTAAACGGTTTGTTGTTTTGATTTTAACTTTATTCGAATTCTTTACCCAATAATGTATAGGTTATGTGTGTGTAGTGTACTTCACAAGTGCCTACCTTATGGTCTGTGAGGGTTGACACAACGGAAACTTTCCAACGGTTAGGTAGACACGTTTATTTTGGATGTAACTAAACACTACACAATAGTACGAAGGTATAGGTATGTCGGACGCGGAATTGTCACTACGCGTAATTGATTCCGGGCGCCGGCGAACGGGCGTGTGTATGTCATGCGCATGAGTGTCTCACTGACTGGCGCAGGCCGGTCGGCGTACCACCTCCCCCGGCACCTCCATCCGCCGAGGCTTGGCGACTCCGCACGACACGACGCCGCGACGATCGTGCAACGACGTATTGTGGCATGCATGCCACATGACTCCCCCCTAGAGACCGTCCTAGGATGGGCGATAATAATTAGGGGTTCTCACTGTTCTCCCTGAGCGTGTAGTTTTAACGTTGGCATCTGTGCTCTCAGGGTTAAGAGGAGGTGTATCTGGGCGAGTATCTGTGGTAATTACGTAGGCTGGCTTTAATCTGTCAATCGATACTGTCTGCTCTTTACCTTTCATCCGTAGCTTGAAGACTTTGGCACCTCGTTGCAGCACTTCGTATGGTCCCGTGTAAGCTGGTTGAAGAGATCCTCTCACGGTGTCGTCTCGGACGTAAACATGAGTTGCAGAAGGTAAGTCTCTGAATATGAAGATATTTCGTCTGCCGTGTCTTGCTGCTGGCTGAGGGCGTATATTGTTCATTATAGAACGAAGTCGTGCTGTAAATTTTGTAAGGTCACTGGTCGTATGCAGGTTAGTGCATGGCTGCAGAAATTCTCCGGGCAGTCTGAGGGGTTCGCCATAAAGGAGTTCGGCGGGTGATGCCTGTATGTCCTCTATTTCGGGGTCACCACTGTAGTGTACTTCACAAGTGCCTACCTTATGGTCTGTGAGGGTTGACACAACGGAAACTTTCCAACGGTTAGGTAGACACGTTTATTTTGGATGTAACTAAACACTACACAATAGTACGAAGGTATAGGTATGTCGGACGCGGAATTGACGCGTAATTGATTCCGGGCGCCGGCGAACGGGCGTGTGTATGTCATGCGCATGAGTGTCTCATGGCTGGTTTACACGGGATTAGTAGCTAAGTGCTTAGTACTTGTCACTAATACTAAGTCCCAATGTGTAAACTGTAAGATTAGTGCTTAGTATTAGTGTTTGTGAATAGTGCAAGTGAATAGAAATCGATCCTATTTACTAAGCGACAAGTCGATACCTGACCGCGTGTTTTCCCTTGCTGACCTCGTGTAAACAGCTCGACAAGTTAGTTAGTGTCAAGTTTAAACACACTGCGCAAAATCAGACGGCGTCGCTCTATTTCGAATGTCTGGTCACTAATACCTTCTACTAGCTCCAACGTGTAAACGGTTTCTTCTCACTTGTCATATTGGGGCTTAGTGTTGTGACGAGTACTAAGCACTTAGCAACTAAGCCCGTGTAAACCAGCCATCACTGACTGGCGCAGGCCGGTCGGCACCTCCATCCGCCGAGGCTTGGCGACTCCGCACGACACGACGCCGCGATGATCGTGCAACGACGTATTGTGGCATGCATGCCACATGTGTTTAATAAATAATCGATTGTAGGCAAAAAATAGACGTAAGATAAAATATTGGAATTAGCGTATCGCCGGTCAGTTTCCTTATTCGTCAATTTTGCTGATTCAACAGTTTACCTTCTGGTAATTTTCACTAGGTTGACAATTTCGCTAGTGGGTCATTTTCCTAAACCTTCAGTTTACTCCTTCGCCAGTTTTGCTAGGCTTCAGTTTCGTAAATTTGCTAGTTTCCGTATGTGCTAATTTAATTATTCGTCAGTTTGGTCAAATGGTCATTTTCCCTAGATAACCAGTTTCTATATTCGCCAGTTTCACTAGTTGCCAGGGTCTTATAGTCGTGTTTCGGTGTATCAAATATACAAGGTGATTTCAGGGTCGTGTGGCTAGTAGCAAGAGACCAAGGCTTGGTAGAGATTATATTGCGTCTTTTACGATATACGTAATAATACTGGCTGTTCAAGATTAAATCTTGTCATTTTCTGAAAGATATGTCACAAATGTCGTTTCTGAAAAAATATACGTAATTTGTATTCAAATTTAAAATGGACGACAACGACAAACTAATTGTGATATCAAGTGAAAGAAATAAAAAAATATTACTAAAAAGCGGACATCGTTACAACTTCTGCCAAAAAAATGGAAAACATAAACATGACGAGATGGGAAAACTGACAAACGAAACTATCAGATGAACAAGGAAAGTAACGCTTTAGGAATAAAAAGGAAATTGGCGAATTAAGAAACAGTCTAATCATTAAACTGTTGAATCAGCAAAATTGATGAATAAGGAAACTGACCGGCGATACGCTAATTCATAAATTTGTCCATTTAGGGGAACAGATTACTAGTAAAGAAAGAAAAAGAAAGAAAGAAATAGCATTTATTTGTGTCAACAAAATGAGTTAACAAACAATATTGCACACTAAAAGACACACACACACAGAAACAAAGAAAAATAAAACTAATTTGTGCCTCTTAGTACTAGCCACGCATCACTGATACAAATTGGCGTCCAGCTCAGCAGCTAAGTAGTCAGCTAAGTATAGATGGGTTAAGCTCGTCTTTGTGCAGGTCTTTTCATTCTGTCTTTTGTATATGTGTATTTTGTGTGTACAATAAAGAATAAAGAATAGATATAGAACTCACCGGCCAAGTTCGGGTATTGCTTCTAAGAGTAAGATGCGATGTCTCGCTTCAAGCACCACGGGGATACTAACTGAATTGTTGCCGATGATTGCCATTCAAAATAAGCCGAATAAGTGCATTGTGAATGTGTGAGTCAATGTGCGTTGTGCATTGTGTCAGTGTTGCCAATGCCTATTTACCAGATTCCCCAAGATCACTGGTCAATTTCCCCAAATTTGGGGAGAAAAATATCCTGATTCCCCACAAAATCGCCTCATGATGATATAGTGAAATAATAACGAAATAACTTTAAAATTAAACCATTTATTAATGTCAAACACTTAAAAAATCGCGATAGAAAGGAATGTTATAAAATAGGATGCAGAAAACATTCAATCATTGCGTCTGGCTATGCCATATCTTTTTGGAGAGCATATTGTTAGAGGGATCAAACCTCAAGCTGCCCCTATGCTTCTTAATTCCTTCTCTGGTAGCCATTAATGCTACTACAGTATCTGTATGCAGGCGATTTCGGTGTTCTGTTTTCAGGTTTTTCAGTACACTGAATTTTCTCTCCACTGATGCATTTGCACTCGGTACGGACAAATGTCCGCTGTCACTGTCAAGACGCGCAATTCAGTTTATTCCTCGGAATAAGAACTAAAGCATGCTATCTTCTAGGACAGGAGTAAGAAGGAACACTCTATGCTATTTTAGCAATCAATCCATGTACTACTACATTCATAGTTTATTCGCGTTGCGGACAAATGTCCACGTTATCTGTGCGACAACATACACCGATCCTAAAAAAATCTTACTCTGTTGCATCACCTAATAATGTCCTATGGTAGATTTTTAAACAAGCAACCAAATTAGGGTAAAATTTTCCCTGTGGTCAGTCAATTGAATTTTTACCGAGAGTTATTCTCTCTGTGCGTTCGATGACGCAATCATCTGATGTTTAATCAATGGATGTTTTGTAAGTTTGTTTGAATCGGTAAAATGCTAAAATCCCCGCATAATCCCCGCACAGTGCCTCTCCCCACAAAATACCCAATCGCTTTGGGATTCCCCGCAGTTTGAGGAAATCCCCACAAATTGGCAACGCTATTTGTGTGTGACCATGAACTCGGACAACGTCATGGCAGTTTATCGCAGACGATTCAAAATGATCCTTGTGAAATCAATGAATAAAATACTTTTTGAGTTTGACTTAGACTTGATTTATATTGATGAATTATCGGGATATACCTCAATCCACTAACAAATAATTATTTATAATTACATTGTACTTTGTTGTTTCATTTCTCTTTTGTTTTGTGTAGTTGGTGTATTATATTGTAATTTGTGTTTTATTATTATTAAGTGACGTCGTCTGTAGCGTGCCGGGCGAGTAATCAAAATCCAATAGGTTCATACGACGTTCGAGTAAATCCCTATTTAGCCTAGAAGCCTCCCCTACTATTAGGTACCTAAGCAAGTACAACATTCATATCTAGAGGTTTCACATTGTGGTAATAGTATGTAAAAAACTCAATGAACTCAGAATAAGAATGTCTCCTCTTTCATTTAAAATCCCACGCGATACAACAGCAAAAAAACGGATATCCCCATTTTTTTACCGACTTCAAAAAAGGAGGAGGTTCCGAGTTCTATTACTATTTGTACTATTATGTATTCTGTGGTTCGATTGTATTTTTTTCCATCGATTTTAAAACTGATTTGGAATAACAATTTTTTTTTATTTTTTTTATTTTTTTATTTGGTCTTTAATCCCTTCATCATCATCATCAGCCCACACAAGTCCACTGCTGCTTAGGCCTCTCTCAACACGCGCTACTTAGCCCGGTGTTCAGCTCTTCTCATCCACTTTCTGCCACCGCCTTTCGTAGGTCATCGCTCCACCTAGCCAGAGGGCGCCCCACGCTACGTTATCCAAGACGCGGTCTCCACTCAAGAACTCGCTTACCCCAACGGTTGTCGGTTCTTCGGCATTTATGACCAGCCTATTGCCACTTCAGCTTGCTAATCCGGTGGGTTATGTCAATGACTTTAGTTCTCTATCGGATAATCTCATTTCGGATTTTATCTTTCAGAGAAAGTCCAAGCATAGCCCGTTCCATAGCTCGCTGTGCAACCTTGAACTAGTGGATTAGCCTTACCGTAAGTGTCCACGTCTCGGCACTTTAGGTCATTACTGGTAGGACGCACTGATTGAAGACATTAGTTTTCAGGCATTGTGGTATAGGTCACGAAAAGACTTTGCGTAGTTTTCCGAATGCTGCCCAGCCCAACTGAATCCTTCTCTTGGTCTTTAACCTGCCTGATTGATACTGCTAAATAATAAAAAAAAAAACTTTACATATATAATTTATTTTAATACATTAAATATAGTCATTTAAGTAACTGACTAGGTATGTTTATAAAAATATAAAAAAATGTTCAAAACTAAAATACCTATGTGTTAAATCGCATAAAACTCATTCATAAAATATAGTCCATTACTATAAGAATCGAATCGGTAATGCATCAGGACATCACTACCTCATGGCTTGGTTACATGAGCAGTCGAAAGTAAAATGAATTATTAAACGGATTTACCTGCCAAGTTCTGATGACAATACAATATTATGGTGACAGCGAGTAGGTTTGATGATAGAGACGGAACTGAACAGGAACGGTTCAGTTGCGACGGTAGGCAACCGGTACTCCCCGATGGATAATAGTGGACTGACAGTATTTGGGCTCATTTTGATCAGCATACCGTTCCGATCAATAATTTCGTAAAAGCTGCGGTCGAAAAAGACACAACAAAACAAATTGTTTTGTTAAAATAATGACAGAAATTGTTGAATTCTTTCCCGCCCATACACAATTTGTGACTGCACATGCGCCAATTTTCACGGTTGCCTATAAGACGCAGTGCAAGCACTGAATTTAAAAAAAACATGTATTTAGATGGAAACCATTGATAGCAGTGTGGGTAACTATTCTTTTTTTGTTGCTGCAACAGTATTTTGAGCAATGGTACAGGGTAGAGTGACCACTTCCCTAACGACTCCTGCAGTTCCTGTCACCACGCCTGTTGTCACAGCTGTGGTGACCCTATTGGACTGTTGTATTGCCTTATCCCCGCCATCCTTGTCGCCAGCCACGTAATGCACGAAGGCTTTCCCGTGTCCCACCACAGGAATCGAATTGAGAGTGTTGGAAACAGCTGAGAAGAGGCCCATGATGTCGGAGCTGATACACCAGTTGTCGTTAAAGGGTCTTGTCTTCAGTAGATACTGCGACGTTCTGTAATAAAGTTAATTACATTTTAAAGAGATTTTTTTTCTCGTAAATCTGTTTATTCTTGTAATATGTTCATATGGTTTTTTTATTTATTTAGTATATTTTGTGTAGTTATATTATATATTTATGTATTATAAGTTCGATATGTATACGTATACTTTTATTATTTATTTATTTGATCCGTCTTTTATCGTTCTCGTCAATTCCAGTCAATTCCAAGGTTGTCTGGAAGAGCGATAAAACTCTCAGCTATAAAACCGCCCATTGTACTACCATACTTATTTTTCTGATTGTCTTTAATGCGTTTTTTTGTGTTGTGCATTTAAGTGTTATCTATCTATCTATCTATCTATCTAAGTTACAGAACTAACCACATCTTGACAGAGGCTCCGAACTGTACGAGCTATGTAAGTAGATACTATGCCAAGAAGAACATTAGCTAATATAACATACTTCCACTACAGAGTAAGGATAGTAATACCACAGTGTACCTATATAAAACAACCAATGAGACAATGCCTTTGATAAACTCGGCTAGACACTTGACACTGGCTACAGCACTTAAGATTTGAAGTTACAGAAATAACCATTGCACATCTTGAAAGAGGCTTCTGAACTGTACGAGCTATGGAAGTAGATACTATGCCAATATGAACATTAGCTAATATAATATAATTCCACTACAGATTAAGGATAGTAATAATACAGTCTACCTGACCAGTCTAATAGACGACCACTGTGGCGCGGCGGGCGAACGTTCGCCTGCCACGCAGGAGGTTGCGGGTTCGATTCCCGCTTCGGAACAAATATTTGTGCGATCCGCAGATATTTGTTCAGGGTGTTCTGGGTATTTTCTATATATAATAAAAAATATCTATCTATCTATATGTAATATATTGTATTAAGTATATCAGTTGTCTAGTACCCATAACACAAGCACTGCTTAGCTTGGGGCTAGATAATGTTGTGTGAACTGTCCAGCAATATTTATTATTATCACTCATTTATTAAAAATCTCGTAAAAAAATATATTTTTCACTATAAAGCAATATTATTATTATATTTATTATTATTATTATTATTTACCCATATAAAACTTCCAGTGAGACAATGCCTTTGATAAACTCAACTAGACAATGGCCGCACAGCACTTTGGCTTTGTTTATTACGTGTGTATGTCAACGAACTCCTCCAAAACAGCTGGACCAATTTTGATATATTTTTGTTGTTTGATTGGATCCCTGAATTGTTTAGATTCACAGGTGGATTAGGTGGCGCTGCAGACAGGTCACCGGAACCATGCGAACAAAGTCGGGAGCGGCCCGTTAGACTGTGATTCGTGTAAGACAGGATCTAAAGCGACCAATGGCAGCTTCAGCAGTAAATGTAGTAGTAGAGCTTTTTTGTGAAAGTGTTCGTCCAGGGCAGTACTACCACCATACCTATTTCTGCCGCAAAGCAGTACTGCTCGCATTGCTATGTTCTGGTTAGAAGGGTAAGGGTGCCGGTGAAATTACAGGCACATGAGACTTTTCATCTTTATGTCTCAGGGTGGCGGGCGCAGTGCAATGCCACATAGGGTGCGTCCTAGGTGAACGGGTCCTATGAGGTAAGGGTACTGTTCATAGGCAAAGGTTACCGCTTAACATCAGGTGGGCCATCTGCTTGATCCGTCATACAGTAGTATAAAAAAATAAAAAAAATGCTGGACAGTTTACACAATTTTATCTAGCCCCAAGCTAAGCAGAGCTTGTGTTATGGGTATTAGATAACTGATATACTTAATACAATATAATAACTTAGACAGATACTCGTAGATAGCAGTGACGCGCATGTGACACTCGAGATGGAACTACCTCTGTACTATACAGATGTATCGTAGGAATAACATTACTGACTAAGGTACCTCCTAAAGTAAAGTAGGAGATAGCAAAGGAGCCTCACTGGAGATCTTTTTATCAAAGTGGCTTCTTGGAAAAGGGAGAAATAAATATAAGACACTGTAAAAAAATAAATATAAAATATGTTTTTTTTACTGTAGGTACTTATAGATTTATTAAAAGTTTAAAACCAGCAAATCTTAATAAATTTTAACATTTAGGGGAACACATTACTAGTCAGCTAATTATAGACAGATACAACTCACCGGCCAAGTTCGGGTATTGCTTCTAAAAGTAGGTAATCTACGACGTTTCTCTTTGGGCACCACAGCAGGCAAACTGAATTGAACTATGATAACAATACGAGCCATGTAGCTGTATACTCGACCAAGTGCATAAAACCGTTATCTTTAGGTCTGGCGCGCACTACGATTATATTTTTTGCGACACGATTTTAAAATCGCTCTCTAAAATATCGTTGAAAATTCACTACACGCACTGTGATGAAAAAAGACGTATCTTTGCTCAGTTGCTCCTTGGATTTCGCTTGGAAGTTGCTTGTCTTTATTTACTACTTTATTTATAGTTTAGCATACTTCCTGAAACAAACGAGTTTTCAAATTTCTATCACTATATTCTTTGGAATGCTTATTCCACAAACGTGTAATAAGCATTCCTGTACTGCGATTATCAAATATTCCATGTCGTTTGGAGATGGAGACTCCATTGTAAATGCAGGCGCAGACATGTTACTCTTTGAAGAACGAAATACGAATGAAGTGCCGGCCGGTCGGCCCGAGTGCGCGATTTTACTAGATATCGCAGTGCGCAGTCCATACAATTCCATACGTCTCAGTCGCAAAACGTCCACTTCTCATAATGTACACCGCACTTTTTCTCAATATGACCACTTCGCAAAAGAACACTCGATTTTTTCGCAAAACCTACACTGTACGTTTAAATGTGCATTTTACTTTCGCGAGAATCGCGTCGCGAGCAATCACAGAAAAATGTGATAAAACACAATTTTAAAATCGTTGCGATTTTTTACTCGCATGTGCGCGCACTGTCTTACTAACTCATTCGTTGTATTTCTGCGACAAAACAATTGCGCTTGAAAATATCGTGGTGCGCGCTAGGCCTTATAGATTACGTGTAATTGAAGTCAGACATCTCATGGCAGTTTATCGCAAATACCTACTAATGGTTATCGTATTAACAAATATTATTATCAATACATTATTATTATTAACATTTAAAAATTACATAGATATTAATAATAATTACGGGTTGGGTTAGTTTAAGGTATCCGGGGTTCATATCATATGGTGTGATAGACTGCTAAAAACATAACCCTTCTCTTGGCTTTGCCGTAGTCGGATAGAAATAAAAAACAGGCTAATTAAAGCTGGTATACTAACCCATTCACAATTTTCAATTTGCCAGTAGGTAACTAGAAGCACAGAATACAATAATAATAGTTCAAGCTAGAAGTGTAATTAATATAACTAGATCACCTAAATGTGCAGAGCTATTAACAATTCATCTTATTTGCAAAGCAACTTCCGTTCTAACGAGCGTAAGTTAGTATGGTTTGAACTTTCGTGGTAGCTGTATGTGTCTCTGCATAGATAGCTACAACATGCGAATACAGATCTCAGTTACGCTACAGTTTTGTAGTTAATGTACCTGTTTGATTCTCATGTATAGCAATAGTGCTTTCTCCCCGAACTGAGACTTCGCGAATGCACGCGATGTAGATTTCATACTTTCCTTACCTTTCGAAACAACTTCAAAACATATTTCAGCCGCATAGCAGTAGTGCTCGCATTGCTGTGTTCCGGTTTGAACGGTATGGGTGCCGGTGAAATTAAAGACACATAAGACGTTTGACTTTTTTTTTTTTTTCCTTTTTGTTTTCCTTTTTACCTTATTTTGTACTGAATAGTTTAACAACCGCATGGCAATAAGAGCTCATAGTAATCCACCTGGGCTCCACATAGTGGTTATTTTGGCCCACAGGAGGAGAACATTATTAAATGCATTAGTAGTAGTACATATACACAGTACAGTGCAGTACAGTGGTGTTTGTAGTACATTTTAGTAGTAGTAGAGCTTTTTTGTGAAAGAGTTCGTCCGGGGAAGTACTACCACCATACCTATTTCTGCCGCAAAGCAGTAGTGCTCGCATTGCTGTGTTCCGGTTTGAAGGGTAAGGGTGCCGGTGAAATTACAGGCACATGAGACTTTTCATCTTTATGTCTCAGGGTGGCGGGCGCAGTGTAATGCCACATAGGGCGCGTCCTAGGTGGACGTGACCTGTGAAGTAATCCACTGCTCATAGGCAGAGGGTACCACTTTAACATCAGATGGGCCATCTGCTTTATCGTTCATTCCAAGCAGTATAAAAAAAAAGTTCTCTTTTATATTTTGTTATTTTTATAGTGTAGCATAGATGTTTTCGCACTGTGGGGTCATCCTCGTCATCATGTTTTCCTTCGCTGTTTGAAAGCACGAAATATTACTATTGTATTTTATTTATAAGCTGGAAGTTTCCCACTGCAGGGCAAAGGCAATCCCTCTTTCCAATCATCTCTATCCTGAGCTATTTGTTGCCAGTCCTTGTTGTGGGAGTCAAGCTCATCCCGCCATCGGCGTCTGGCTCTACCACGTGGCCACCGCGCGTTCGGAACCCACTCTGTGGTTATCTTAGCATGCGGCTAACGTGTAAAGCCCAGTCCTACTTTAAATTTCCAGCTTTCAGAGCTACAACGGCTATTTGTGTTTGGGAGCGCAGTATCGTACTTCTAACGTGGTTAGTGTCAAATTATTTTATTAATTAAGTACAATTAATTAATAAATTTACTTCTGTTCCAACGCGACTAAACCTAGAAGAATCAGGCAACAAACACGGTCGGTTTTTTTATGATCCTTCTTACTAGGTGGGAAACGCCTGTGTGGTGCTTCGAGAACAAGTGGAAGCTGATTCAAAGAAAAAAGGAAAGTAAAAAGAAAATAGGTCTATAAGTTTGACTCCTATAGATACTGCGCTCATAGCCCGCTGGATCACCCCGAGTCTGAATTTGTAGCTGTTGGTAAGTGACCAAGTCTGCGCACCGTATATGTAAGGATGGGTCCTCGTCACGATATATGGCGCACAATTTTTTTTCGAGTTTTTAAATTCATTAGTGCACAACCGGGATTTAAACTCACGACCTTAGTATCGAAAGTCCCCTCACTAAAAAGCAGCAGATCTATAAAAAAACATTTATAGGATCAGATTCAAAATGCAATATCATTGATTGAATTACTTACTGCTCTAGGTACAAAATTCAAATGAGTGCTTAAACGAGCTCTGAAAGGGTCCGGCATAAATCAAACTGGAGGACCCTCAATATCCCTCCCGCCTCCTTGTCATTCATGAGCGAGGAGAGCTTTTGACGATGCTTTAATATCGGTTACTGAATTGGGTGTGATTAAAAAGGGATTCATGTTTGAGCACCTCTCTGATCAGTAATAGTACATTACTGGCGAGGCCTGCAAGTCAGGGATGATGTTTTTTTTTATACTACTTGTATGACGGAACAAGCAGATGGCCTGATGTTAAGCGATAACCTCAGCCTATATGAACAGTGCATTACCTCATAGGTCACGTCCACCTAGGACGCACCCTATGTGGCATTGCACTGTGCGCGCCACCCTGAGACATAAAGATGAAAAGTCACATGTGCCTGTAATTTCACCGACACCCTTACCCTTCAAACCGGAACACAGCAATGCGAGCGCAACTGATTTGCGGCAGAAATAGGTATGGTGGTATTACTTCCCCGGGCGAACTCTTTCACAAAAAAGCTCTATTACTATGATCCAACGGATTACATCATCGCCTGATTGCAGCCAAGGCGTGTATATAATTTTCCTCAAACATAAAATTAATATTCCCTAGAGAAGGCCGCAGTTTTTTTGACATGAAAATGTGAATACAGAACACACTTTCCGACAAGGATTGAATTCGTTTTTCAGACTGCAATTTCTCAAAACTATCGTAACCTTGTAAATACCATTCCATTTGATTTTCGATGCAAGTATAAATATTATTGTAATAGGTTTTCCAACTCCGGTTTTATCTTTTACCCCATAATCACACTTATAACCATATTTTCTTAGCAGTTTGATAAAGTTTGTGGTCCCGGTTTCCAGGCTTGTTTTTATTAACAACTGTCCGGGTGTGAAGACAAAACAAGTGGTGTGGACTTGTTGATAAGATTCGTTGGTATAAGATTTGTCCTGGCTGTGCTAGCTTATTATGGAATGTGTTATTACTGGAAGAAAGCGTTAGCTGAGTCAGTCGTGGGAAGCAATGGCGGCGATGAGCTCACCACTTGTCACGTCTATATTCCACGATGGTGCAACCCACTGTGAAAAGAGGCCTATTGTAGCTCTGCCTACCCCTTCGGGGAAAAAGGCGTGTGTCTATGTATGTATGTATGTTTCTTAGCAGTTTATGAAAGTTTGTGTTCCCGGTTTCCAGGCTTGTTTTTATTAACAACTGTCCGGGTGTGAAAACAAAACAAGTGGTGTGGCCAGTTCCATTTTTAAATCTATATTAACTAACTATTTACTGGTGTCGATTCTGTGCAGCATTCTCTAATTTTAAACCACGTTAAAGTTGTCACGCGCCCTTTCTAATAGACTGAAATAAAAGAGACCGCGATAATTTCAATGCGGTTTAAAATTAGAGAATGCTGCACAGAATCGACACCACTAACTGGTTGTGTAACTAACACGACTTTGTTTTATAAACAAAGTCGTGTTAGTTACACCACTTATAACTCAAGAACGGGGGAACCGATTTGGCTGAAAATTGGTAAAATAAATAAATAAATAATAATGCTGGACATTTCACACAACATTATCTAGCCCCAAGCTAAGCAGAGCTTGTGTTATGGGTACTAGTTAACTGATATACTTAATACAATATATTACATAGATAGATATTTTTGATTATACATAGATAATACCCAGAACACCCTGAACAAATATCTGCAAATGGCACAAATATTTGTTCCGAGGCGGGAATCGAACCCGCAACCTCCTGCGTCGCAGGCGAACATTCACCAGCCGCGCCACAGAGGTCGTCAAGGTAAGGACGTAGCTTAGAACCAGGAAACTGACATTGAGATTAGGGGGGAGGAATAAGATGGGGGGGGGGGGGGGGGGTTCACCGGGGGCTACCCGTGCGAAGCCGGGGCGAGTCGCTAGTAGAAAATAAGAAAATGTCATGAAGATCATATTTCATTCGATTATATCGCAGTGTAAAACATAATGATTAAGAATGTTCATTAAGAAGAATGAATTATGATTAAGAATCATGATTAAGAAGCTTCATTCTATTATCAAATTTACTTACGGCTCTAGTGCGGCCATAAATTACCTACAAACATAATTACAGTTTTTGAGTTAACTAACACCCACTTTCAGTGCATGAGTGATGAAAAAGTCTGAATTTATCAACATAATTTAATGTTTTAACAAATTTCGCAGTTGCATTCAACAGAACGGAGCTCAAATAAGAACAAACTGTGTCCGAGTACAGAATTCGCGGATAGGTTTGAATGTGAAGTTTCAAAAATAATATGATAAGAGATGTCTGGAGTTGGGAAATTTGGGTTCGCGTTTCTAGAAAATGTAAATAAAACTTGCGTTACTGATTGACTGACTGATTGGAAATCAATGCAGAGCCATACCCATATCTAGATCTAATACGCCACCTGGTTAGTTTTATAGTGTGTAGTGGTGGTAGGAGTTTTTGTGAAAATCAATTCCTAAGGGGGTGAAATGGGGTGATGAAAGGTGTTTCAACTATTTACAATATAATACAAAAATTCGACGTGGGCGAAGACACTTTACAATATAAAATACAATGTGTGTTATTCGAGATATGTAGGAGATTAGGGAAGGCGAAGAGGTTCACTCAAAAGCATTGTGGATGACGTATACATCTAAAAACAGTCATGAATCAAAGGAAGGTAGTCGAGGGTAGTTAGAAAATTATACGGATGATGGTTCAAAGATAGGTAACATCTTGGTAGAGTAACTGAGGGTCACTGTTGACACAATAATAATCCTACAAAAAGACTTCCGGCTGTGTGTCCCTCCCCTACTGAAGTGAGGGCCACCGGAAGCGGACGTGGCTCATCCTATTCTGAGTTGTGTAATTTCGCACTCTGCCTTTCCGCGTTCTATTTTTGAATATTAGTAGAAAGATTTTTTATATGGCGACTGCTCAATTTAGTTTCCATCGGCCATAAAAAGTAGGCCTTCGAGACCAGATTAGGGTATCCATTAATTAATTCGTACAAAAAGGAAATGCTATTAACTCGTCATTATCATCACTATTTGAGCCTATTTACGTCCACAGCTGGACGTAAATCACCATACACTGACTACATGTGACCTAACCCATAGAGATAGGGGCCTTCCAACACTGCGTCGTTAACTTAGTCAGTTGTAAGTGCAATGCGTAGCTACAAGTAAATCAACCCCAGTTCACCACTTTACATCTTATTACTATCAACTATTATCAACTATTATTTTATCAACTTTTGACGACCTCTGTGGCGCGGCGGGCGAACGTTCGCCTGCGATGCAGGAGGTTGCAGGTTCGATTCCCGCCTTGGAACAAATATTTGTGCGATCCGCAGATATTTGTTCAGGGTGTTCTGGGTATTTTCTATATATAATAAAAAATATCTATTTATGTAATATATTGTATTAAGTATATCAGTTGTCTAGTACCCATAACACAAGCTCTGCTTAGCTTGGGGCTAGATAATGTTGTGTGAACTGTCCAGCAATATTTATTTATATATATTTATTTATTTATCAAAAACAATTTATACTATCAGCTTCAAAACTCTGTGATTAATTAGTAGACCGTCTAGACCAGCTAGTTAACAGCAAGTAATTAATTTTATAATAATTAAAAAAACCCTCAATGCAATGAAACGGCTGAACCGATTTTGATCAAACATAGCTAAGAACACTCCAGACAAATTCACGATTCAAACAAAAAAAAATTGAAATCGGTTCATCCGTTCGGGAGCTACGATGCCACAGAGTACAGACATACACACACACAGACACCCACACACACACACACACACACACTCACACACACATGTCAAACTTATAACACCCCGTCGTTTTTGCGTCGTGGGTTAAAAAGGACATGCTATAAACTCGTCATCATCATCACTATTTGAGCCTCTTTACGTCCACAGCTGGAGCCGCCTTCATCCACTGACTAACTGTGACCTAACCCATCAAGGTAGGGGCTTGGGTACTTAGTCAGTTGTATGTTTAAACCATAGCTACAAGAAGCCAATCACCCCCACTTCACCACTTTACATCTATCAAAAACCATTTATAGTAGGTAACTTATTAACTTCAAAACTCGGTGATTAAAAAAGTATTTCAGTAAAACGAAGACGTTTTAGGAGTTCAATCACGTAATCAACTTTAACTTGAGAACTCCAAAATTTAGCGGAACCCTTACTTTTGTCTCCGAGCTTGAAATTGCGATCTTTAATGGGTTTCTTTTGTGTTTTCTGTTGGAACTTTTAATAATTCAATTTGCTGTGGTTTTAAAAGCTTAAAAGTTATCTAATAGATATGATTGTTTAATATGAAATGAAAAACATTTATTTGGCACAAACAAAAAAAACAAAAAACAAACAGAATACTAGGAAACAGTAGGACAAAAAACAGAAAAATAAATAAAAAATAACAACCAAAAACATACAAAAACAGATACAAAAACATAATTTAGACACTAAATAAAAAAAGAAAATAAAAGAAAAAAAAAAGAAGAAAGAATAGAAAAGAAAAAATAAATAAATAATAGAAAATAGAAAAAATAGAAATGAATAAATAGAATGAAGAATAGGAATAGAAGTTTTTAATAGTAAAAAGATAGCGAAAGCGACGATATACAGACGACCTCTACGACGCAGGAGGTTGGGGGTACGATTCCCGCCTCGTACCACATATTTGTACAATCTGCAGATATTTGTTCAGGGTGTTCTGAGCTTTTTCTTTGTATAATAAAAAATATCTATCTATGTAATGTATTGTATCAAGTATATCAGTTATAGCTAGTACCCATAACACAAGCTCTGCTTAGCTTGGTGCTAGATAATGTTGTGTGAACTGTCCAGCATTATTTACTTTATTTATTTACTATAACAAAGCTCTATATAACCAGTTACATGGGAAGATTATCAGGGAGACATTATAACAAGAACAAAACCTGAGCCGTGTTCGTTATTTCGTACGTCTGGATTGACGGATCCTTGCTTGAATTGAGCTTTAATTTCCCTATAATCCGATGAGTTTCAGGCCAATTCAAGCAAGGATTCCTCATTCCAGGCCAATGCCGTCTTTAACATAAGGGCACACGCGGCCTGTGGCCAGGGCCTCCGACCTCACGGGGGTCCGGAAGGCCGAGACAACGCTTGCGCTCAATAGCACATTTTTTTCGAGCTGAAGTTTCAAAAAATTTCACTCCGCTCTCCGTTATAAATAATTAAAAAATAAATAAATATTGCTGGACAGTTCACACAACATTATCTAGCCACAAGCTAAGCAGAACTTGTGGTATGGGTACTAGACAACTGATATACTTAATACAATATATTACATAAATAGATATTGTTATGTATCACGCTACTTCTTTCTTCTTATTATTATTAAGAGTATTTTGCGGCTCGCCCCGTTCGCCCTGAAAGTTGAATACCAAAACTTTTGCTACCACATACCTACCTATATGCATATCACAGTCATAGGGGCTTCATTATTCTAAAGTGCCCAGGGCCTCCGATATGTTAAACACGGTCCTGTTCTAGGCGTACGAAACAACGTGAACGGCTCAGTTTTATTTTGATAATAAGTCAGGTTCCAAATTATCGCGATTGGGGCCCAGGACTCGTATTCTAGGATAAATCTCACTCACGAGATAAAGTTACAATCCTTTATGACGCTGCTCACACAAAATAATGGTTTTAATTTGTGTTTTGATGTAATCACGTGCGCATCGAGTCTCGAGGCACCACACAGGCGCTCCACAAAATATTAGTAAGAAGGATCATAAAAAAAAACAGACCGTGTTTGTTGCCTGATTCTTCTAGGTCTGGTTGCGTTGGAACAGGAGTAAATGTAAATTTATTTTTTAAGACGATTCAAAATGATCCTTGTGATTTCAATGAATTAAATACTTTTTTAATTTTGACTTTTTTAGACTTTTGACATCACGTCATTTTTCCAAGCCAAGCGAATTATGTTGAATTAATCACAGGTAACCAACCAACAATAAAGAATTTTACAGCGACCGTAAATTCTCAACGCTATAATTATGCTCAAGGGATGGAAATGAGATATTACCCGTAAAACGTTATCTTATTAAATGTTCATTATTATATCTTCCAGTAACACAGCGTTATGATGAAAAGTCCTGATTTAATCATCTGAATCCGGCTGCTTGGTCCAGAGGTTGTGGGTTCAAATCCGGTTGAGGCATTGCAGTAAATAGATAACCAGAACTCGACGCGACGCAGCACAGCAGAATGATAGATATAGATAGATAAACTTTTTAAACTATCATGGTTTTCTACATACTTTTTACTAGAAACGGGATGTTTACCATGATTTTTGAGTTTTGCTTGTTCCCGATATTATCATTGTATATTAGGAGTCAAACTTATAGACCGCGTCAGAAATACGATACTACGCTCCCAAACACAAATAGCCGATGTAGCTCTGAAAGCTGGAAATCTAAAGTGGGACAGGGCTGAACACGTTAGCCGCATGCACCTCTGGGCTAACATAACCACAGAGTGGGTTCCGAACGCGCGGCCGCCACGTGGTAGACCCAGACGGCGATGGCGCATGGCGGGATGAGCTTGACTCCCACAACAAGGACTGGCCACAAATAGCTCAGGATATAATGATTGGAAAGATGGCAGGGAGGCCTTTGCGCTGCAGTGGGAAAATTCCTGCTTATAAATAAATATTGATACACTGGGTTAAAATCATTGGTAATTGGTCCATCAGGGGCTGTCCTACGCTGCGTCACCAGTCCGTGATCACCACTTCAGAACCTTTTTCTCTAGTAGTGTTCAGTTTAAAAAAAAACATCATTTCATCAGCCACTTAGTGTCCACTGCTAGACATAGACTCTCTATACGATGCCATGACGAACTGTCTTCAGCCGCATCCATCCACCATATGAATACCATCAGAAATACCCTCACGAAATGAAAAATACCCAAAAGATAGGGTTAGTGGCAATGACATATGCAAGCATTTTATTCGCCAATAGATGTCACTAAACATAATTTATTATTTCGTCTGTCACGTTAACTGTCGCCGTTACTAAACTCTGAATTCCCGTGTTTTCTTTTATGGTATCCTAAAATGTTTATTGCGTGTAGTGTAGGTGTGTATGTTATGTGCTTTTCATCTTTTATGACCGGTGTGATGGGTGCTGAATATTTATACTGAGCCGGTGGAAAGAGGCGGCAGAAGATAATTCGTCATGCCAGTCTACGGGTAAAGCGTGGATAAGGCCACGATTTTTCCAGCAGTGGGCGTTTTCCATTTGATATGTATGTACAAGGTGTCCCAGAAAAATAATAGTTTTGTAACATACTCAAAACTTTTGGAACACATCAATCAGGTGATTATTAGACTTTTACACTTGTGGAACTTGTAATCAGCAAGTACATTATGAACATCCAAAGTTCAGGTAAAATTGTGCAAATAAGCTAATTTTTGAAGGCTTATACAGAATTTAGAGGTAAACAAAAAAAACAAAAAAACATCACGTACGTAGATATATTCTTCAAGATACATATTTGTACAAAACATTTGACGAAAAAATTGTAACAACTTCATAATCACGTACGAGCTGAACACCAGCGTTTTTATCGAAAGTACTGGAATTCACGGCTCTTAAGTATTTACCCATTGTTTCATGATAAGTGTGATTAGATGAAAGATTAAAAAAAAAAAAAAAGTTCTGTATGAAATTTACAAGAAGTTTAAGTTCAAGATTAGCTCCCAAAACAACGAATAAAAAAGAAATAGGCTCAGTTTTCAGTATATACCAGAGTACTCTGTGGGCTCAGTGTATTCGAGCCGGAGATTTTACGTCCCTTGCATCCGTCAAATCAGAAATGTAGGCCTGGCTATCGCTATGAAATTATAGACGTTTAAAACGTCAAAATATTTTTTCCCAAAAACAGCTCTTTTTCGCTTTTATGTGTAGCCCCTTCGGGATTATATACAAGTTCTTTGACACCCTGTACAAATAGATGCAGAACCTACTTTACATTTCTGTTAGAATATTGAACCGTTGGAGTTGTGCTATCGGAGTGTGGCGCAATGATTTTTGAATAGTCCAATCAATTCCCTACGGCTTCCTCCTGACCGCCTTTGGTTTCTTCTTATCATCTCTGAACGGCTTCTGAGGATAGTCTCCCTCAATTTCGCCAGTGCCAAGTGTATTAAAATATTGTGATAAGATTTGGGTCAAGTCGTCAGTCTCCGTCAAGTTATAATTTAGTTTAAAGATCAGTGGTGTGGTGTGTCCGGCCTAAGAATAGACCCCTCCGTCTCCTCCTGTGGATGTCGTAAAAGCCGACTAAGGGATTACCCGGACTTGTTGATAAGATTCGTTGGTATAAGATTTGTCCTGGCTGGTAGCTTATTATGGAATGTGTTATTACTGGAAGAAAGCGTTAGCTGAGTCAGTCGTGGGAAGCAATGGCGGCGATGAGCTCACCACTTGTCACGTCTATATTCCACGATGGTGCAAGCCACTGTGAAAAGAGGCCTATTGTGGCTCTGCCTACCCCTTCGGGGAAAAAGGCGTGTGTCTATGTATGTATGTAGATCAGTGGCAGAAATAACTAAGTTTTTGAGGACAAAAGGCACCCATTTACATTTGCTGTCTACAACTGTCTACCGGAGCTTATTATCACCGCACCCAGCTTAGCTTCTTTCATAAACAAACTTAAGATATAGTACAGGCAAATTAGGTGATTTTTAGCAAAAGTGTGGAAGTAATTAGATACAAGATACAAGATACAAGATATTTATTTTCATAAATAAGTGTTACAATTTGGTCTTATAAAATAGTGAGCACTCATGACTTATCTGCCCTCTGCAGGCATCGCAAATTTTTCGAGGGCGTAAACTGCTACTTAGTTTACTAAGTATATCTAGTTTACCTTTGTTTTACCTATAGGTAAACCAACTAACTACTAAAATGTTAACTAATACAACAAATAAAACATCCAAAGTTACTAACATTACAGAGTTACTAGGTACATTCATCAATTTGGAAATTTAAGAATAGGTATAAAAGGTAATTTAGGTAGCTAAAGTTGGCAAATGGTCATTTTTATTCTATTAAATATTCGTCAACAGTATAGAAACACCTTTGAATAAGGAATGTTTTTAGCTTTCCGATAAACAACCTTATTTTAGTTTCATTTTTTATATTAATTGGTAGCTTGTTAAATATTTTTAGTAGATGTAGTCACAAAACCTTTTCTAATTGTTTTGTTTGGCATTCGTGTCATCTATCGATTCCATAAGAATCCACGACTACTCGACTTAGGGCCACACTTTTTGCTAATTTGCCTGTACTAATATGGCTCATCGAGAGGGCGTGCTACAAGGTCAAGGATTTTCTTGACAATATTTTTTTATTTTTGTTGATTAATTTGTTTATTGTGAATTAATTTTATTTATTACATATTGTATTGCTTTTTATTTTTCCATATTAGGTACATTGTCACTTTATAATTATTTTAATATTTTTAATTTAATTTGTTAGTGCAGGTACCTTAATTATGGATTTTGAATGAATTGACTTGTTATTTTTGGGATTTCAACATTTTGAAAAGTCAACCGAATGGTCCTAAAGGTTATTATTTTATCAATAAATGAATATCTGACTATCATTCGGAAAGACACGATAAACCGATAAACATTTATCTACACCACATTCGCCGTCCCCGGAGACTAAAATGATAATTACCATTATCATAGTTTTAATGAATTATTAATTATTAATTAATTAATTAATAATAAATTAACAATTAATAATTAATTAATTATTAATTAATTATTAATTATTAATGAATTATTAATTATTAATTTTACATTATCACATTGTTATGCCATTTTTGAGATCTGTGGGTCATCTGCATTTTTTTTTCGTAATTGTTGTACATTAATTCACAGAATTACAAAATATTACAATTCTATTCGAAAAATCTACTCATGCCTGAAGTTACTAGAATAAAGTTTTACTATAATATTATCAAAATGTATTCACACCTGTTAGTAGCACAAACAGGCATATAATTAAGTTCTCGTGAAAATTATTCAACAAGACAATGATAAATGTAGTTATCATTTTATTCTCGTACAAAACCGTCCAGGCGCTTCATATAAAGTTATGTTAGTAAAACTGAACAGTAAAACACATTGTTACTCTCTTCTCTCACTTAGATTTGACGACAGTAAATTGCAATGGCAGATACCTTTTTTTTTTTTTTTTATATACTACTTGAATGACTGAACTAGCAGATGACCCACCTGATGTTAAGCGGTAACCTCTGCCTATGAACAGTGCATTACCTCATAGGTCACGTCCACCTAGGACGCTCCCTATGTGGCATTGCACTGCGCCCGCTACCCTGAGACATAAAGATGAAAAGTCTCATGTGCCTGTAAATTCACCGGCACCCTTACCCTACCATGCCACTGGCAAAAGTGTTGAAAAATATATTTTGCTAACGGCATCTTATGCACCTAAATAGTTAAATAGTAGGTAGGTATACATTAATATTTTGCTTTAAGTTTTATATTAGTTTACCGAGGTTGTTAGGCTTCAGTCATATTTATAACCAACACAAAAATAAGGAATCATTTTTATCTTATTTCCTCTACAATTTCAATAAGGTTATGTATTTTATTGTAGCGTTATGAAACTTGCAACCGTTATCTCTGAGCACATGTGCCATTATCGTACAAATGCCGCATACGAGCGACAATAACTGTTTGCAGGCTTATCTCACCTCCTGCACCATGCTTGTACCCTGGTACTTGCAGCGGATTATATTGTAATGTATTCTATGAATTTATGTATAGTACGGAGAACGGCGAGTTAAGGTGATATGTTAAAATACCGAATGGGTGGATTCTAGCAAGAAAACAATAGCTGCAAGAAAGTGACAGCGCTATTGGTTACTTGAACCCGGGAAGAGATGAGGTATATATATCTTCAGCTCGGAAGTAACTGACGTAAGTGACAAATGATAAAACTTAGTTTTGATTATAAATAGCAAATATACAAAATAAATTATCTACTATTAATTTTAATGTTATTACCATAGATTTAGTATATGTACTAGATCTACAATCAGAGATCGAAGATGGAACCAAAAAAAAATATGTGCACGTGTTGGTGAAAGTCTATGTCCGAGTTAAAAATAGTGTTGTCCTCGACCAACACTTTTACATTGTCGATAGAATTCATCATCCGTCCGTGATGTGTATGGTAGATAAATACATCTTAATGCAGATTAAGTCTTTCATGAATAACACAGTTTGGCAGATTTGACGTCATAAAGAGAATTTTGAATACAGTTAATAAATAAACCTTTATTATTTATTGACCCCTAAATATTACAGTTTTATTTATAGGTGGGATCTTAGAGTTTCCCTTTTAAAGAGTCATGGCGACCGCGTACCTGCGCTGCGACATTCCATAAAAACAATACCCTTGGATAGTATGAGAATAGCCAATGAAATTCCCATCATTACATTTTTTATAAAACTACGTGAAAAAATCAAATAATTTTTTGAAAATATTGATCTGCTCTAGTAAAAACAGCCCGGCATCCATTAGAGCATTGTCGATCGGTGCATTTGAAATTGACATCCTATGCTTTGCGCTGTCATTGTCATTTTTATAGTTATTCTGTGCTCGGTCGACGCAGCGCAGTGTACGTACAGAACAGACCTACAAGGATCATTTGGCACGAGGCCGACTGAAGCCCAATTCTCGTAATTATTTTACAACCTGACTGAAAGTTGACCATATCGAGACTGAATTAAAAATTGATCGAAAATTGGTATTCTGGTCCTATTTACTATAAATCGAATCTCATGTATCATTTCAGTCTTTTGTAGTTAGTCATTCAATCATCAATCAATCCATTTTCGATATTTGTTGGTTGACATAGACTAAAAACTCTATTTATCATAGACAAAAATATTTTTTCTTCATTAGTTGACAGTTTTAGCGTATTTTGACAGTTATAACATAAACTCTACTGAGCCATAGTAGCCACAAATAAAAGAAGAAGAAGAAGAGCCTGCCCGAAAGGGCGACAGGAAAAAAAAAACTCTACTACGAAGTAAGCATCAAAATAAAAACATTTGTGTAACTGTAAATTGTGTGTGATGAACAAAAAGTTCTCCTAAAACTTTAAAAATGACGAGAATTGTTTGTTTCGTCTCGTCAGCTGGAGCTGCTCCTCGACTTTTTAGGTCAGCACCGCTCTCCGGCGTTAGGGCGTGTGAGAGGGAAGGAGGGGAGTTTACTATCGAAGCGGTTGTGGGCTGAATGTGGCGAAATATTAAATTCGGACATTGGAGGTGCCCACAAAGAGAGCCAGGAGTGGAAGAAAGTAAGTAATTTACCTACTCTTTCTATTCTTTGGTAATAAAATATAATAAAAATATATACTTAGTTAAAAATACTTATTCCAAGTATTAAAGTAAATTAAATTACATGTTTGCAGTACTACAATCAATATAAAAGCCGGGTAAAGGCGAAGATAAGAGGTATTAAGCAGGGCCTCAAAGGAACTGGCGGAGGCCCAGCAGAACAGAGTAATTTGACTCCGCTAGAGGAACGCCTATACGGCATTTTGGGAAGCAGTAGCTCACCCCTCACTGTCACACACAACCCGTTGGATCCCTTGGTAAGTATGGATCAAAGAATACTTATGAACCATGAACATTACTGAAAGATTATCTGGCATTAGATATACTGTAACCACAAATTGGATGATGTAGTAAAGGAAGGCCCCCCGTTTCCAAGGAAGGCCCCCCGTTTCCATGGACCAAGGTCATTATATTGATTGCCCGACTCGATGAATTTTGGCCTGTTTAGCTATGGACTTCCGATGATGGTGATGATATACTTAGCTAATTGTTATGACTTTATTAGTTAAACAATAGAGTTGATGGTGGTGATGCTGACGGTGACAGAGACAGGGACAGTGAAGGTATCTCTAGCAGCACGGAGGTAGATTCAGTGTGAGTTACAGTCAAGTACCTATTCAACAAAATAAAACTTGTTTTTTTTAAATATTTTATTGTTTCATATATTGTTAAATATATGATTGTGTTAAACATGACGGCATAAGAATGTTTTTCTTTGAGTTAACTCTCTTCGCACTGTCAAATAGAATATGATGTTGTTTCTTGCACCTAAAATATGCTTACCATTAAATTTTAGATCAAGGTTTCAATGCCAATTTAGCCCCTCGTACATACACAGCTGGCTTGTTTGATAGGCATATAATAGGCACAATTGAAAAAAAACATGCCTATCCTTGCCTATCCATTTGAATGCCTAATGAAGTAGCCATAGTGTGTGACATAGCGGTTACAATACACAGACATACAGTTAACTACAAGTGGGTGTGTCTGTGTGTAAGTAAATGATTTTATTTTGTTTTAGCAAACATAGATTTCGAAGACGCAGGGCAGCAGCTAGCAGCCATTGAGCAGTCCCGCCTAGAGGTGGACAGAGAGCAGACGGATGCCATAAATCGGCAAGCAGGGGCCATTGAAGGTTTGGTGGAGCAAGTAAAACGATTTGTCGACATATTTGAAAGAAAGTTTCTACGCCGCGAAGCTGACAGGGATGAAAGATTTAGAGTGAGTTAATTTTAACACATTAGACTAATACCATACTACTATAATTACCGAGTAAACTGGTATGTCCTAGGACCAAAAACTCCATCGGTTAGATTAGACTGAATAGGTTTCAGTCCATCATGCTTTTTTTTGGTGGTTATCTATGCCTTTGAATTTTTAGTTTTAGGACATACCAGTTATCTCACACATCACATGTTTTCCTTCACAGTTTTGAGTATGTATGAGTATGCTCATATACATCTTGTATCATATACATATTGTATCATATACATCATATACATATTGTTTTGAATGAAAATGTATTTATCTTGCAACAAATGTTAGCCGGTTATGATTTATTATAATTTGGCCTTTATATAATTTTTCAGGACAATATAAGAATTAAACCATTGTTTTTCAGAATATAAGATTAAGCAGCAGTAGCAGTGATGAAAATGATGAATGATGAATGCTAGTATGAATATAGTGAATGCTAGTATGCTAAGGTAATTTAAAGTTGTATGATTCTCAATGTAACCATTGTTTTATGCTTTCATTGACATATAAACCTCACACCCAACAGTCATACAGTCATATATATCCTGTGTCGTGGGTATCAGGAACGAGTACCATGGTACCACACACAACACAGACCCGAAAAATATATTTGCAGATCATGCAAACATTTGTTCCGCAGTGGAAATCGAGCCCACACCCCACGTATCTCAGTCTCTTTTTACATTTACAGTAATTCTATTGGCCCACAGTCTTTGCACAAGGGCTTGTTGTACGGCTCTGCCCTGCGCCAGCGGAGGGTTGTGTCGGCGCGCGAGCCCGGCAACTGCGGCAGCAGCGGCTTGCGCAGCCGGCGCGAGCGCAGTCTCCTCGTGTCTTTGCTGCAGCAGCAGTCGCCGCTCGTCGCATCGCTCGCGCTCCGACAACTCGGGTACTTGGAGGCGGGAGCGGTTAGCAATGTTATGCAGTACAAAGCAAGCATTTACCATTTTTGCTGCCATCTCTGGCATATAATGTAACTGCCGCGCTACTAAGAGGCATCTGCAACAAACGCAATTTAGTAGTAATATTTAGTTATTTTCATAAATAATTGTGATCATGATAACACTGTGATTTTATCTAAACTAATATTATTAAGAGGAAGGTTCAATATATATAATAATTAACATAATGTGAATTTATAGTTTTTTACTCAAACATACTACAATATTCAAACATTATTTTAAACCGTCTTAGAGGTTCACCTTAGCTTAGGCTGGCAATGTTAGTATGAAACCCATATCTATTGCATTATCATAAAGGCAATGTTAGATTTCATTGTTTGTTTTTTTTTATTTAAAAGCCTTGGATGCAATTATGTGCAGATAGATGAATGTGAGTCCATTGAGTGTTTCGACCATGGCACTAATGTAATATGTATATTGTTATGAATATGTAACTATATAAATATGCAAAGGTTGTTTGAAAGATATCGCTTTTAGCGATAAGATATGTTAATATATAATTTAATATATAGGTAAATTATGAATATTAATGTTAGGCATATATTTAGGAGCTAACCTGTATCTCGCTTTTAACACTCCTATGGTTCTTTCCACCACATTCCTGGCCCTGACATGTTTGCCATAATAGTGTTCTTCAGGGCTACCCTCATCGGCATTAAGTATAGGGGTCAACAAATTTTTTCTTAGGGCATCTCCTATCTTCTGGAAAGTAATAAAATATAATTGGTTAGAAGTTATTTATACTAATTAATTTTAAATGGATGATTTAATAAAACCATACCTACCTAAAAGGAAATTAGTTTCACCACTCTCGTTAACTCCATTCAAATGATTGTTCAATGGATGATCTCTCCACACTGTGGAATCATGTGTACTTCCCGGGCTTGATGGGTCCACACAAAGAATATTGAGGTCTGCATCACAAATCTGTATAATATTATATTATTACACACTTAACAGCATAATAAACCGAATGTGCCTCACCAATACATTAATCTACACTTACTATCATCACATTAAGAGAGTGATATCCTTTACGGCAATAGTATGCCTCTTCGTGTACTGATGGCTTTATGATGCATACATGGGTACCGTCTACGCAGCCAACAACCCCAGGAACACCAAATTTGACATAAAATCTAAAATTGGAACAATTTATGTATGGTTGTGAGTGATTCAACGAATAATGCTTTATGTTTCTTCTATAATCATATTCAATAACTTACCTTCTTCTAATTCTTTCCCTGGCTTCTCTTGTCAGTGGGAAATTAACATGTTTCGTATAGAATGTCTCATTGTTGAGAGCAGTAGTCACTTATTGTATAGCTCTTGATACGGTCGGCTGGGAAACAGCATGTACTACACTTTGTCCAACCAAGGTTTGGTAGGACCCACTTGAAAAAAATGCAAGTGCTATCAAAACCTAGAAAAAATAATTACCAGTTGAATGAACTAGCAGTTACAGCAAGCAATCAATTATAATGAAGTGATAAGACTTACCTTGGATGCAGCATGTAAGCCATCACGCTTTTTTTCTTTGGGGATATAGGGCTCCAGTTCCCTGATTATTATTATTATTTATACTTTATTGCACATAAAATAATGTAACAAAAAGGTGGGCTTAATGCTAACAGCATTTTCTACCAGCCAAACCTGGTTTGTGACAGCTGGTGGTTGGCGTACTACTTACAAACTAACACAATAGGTTCTTAAAAACTAGCTACATTAACAATAATATACCTAAATATAATGCAATATAAATAATAATATAATATATATAAACATATACATAACCATATCTACATAATAATGAATAAATAGATACATACAAAGTACAAAATATATACACACAATAATTAAATTAACTAAATAAATAAACTAAAGATATATTTTATACATACATAAGAGTGTCATTTTTGGTAAAGGTATTCTCTAGTTAGTCGTTTGAAGCATTCCTTCGACCCAACTTTTCTTAACTCAAACGGAAGATTGTTCCAGAGCCGAACCGCTTCAACAGAAAAAGAGTTTCCACGGAACGAGGTGCTATGCGCGGGATAAGGTCCTTCATTTGTGGCTTTGTTTGTCTGTATGTTTTAATAAAGTCGCGGTCACTCATCACAGAAAAAGCATCCGCAGCGCGGCAGCGCCGGAGACGTAAATTACGTAGCCTTTCCCTACGTCTTTCTCTTCCTGCTGCATTGGCAGCTCGTTGGGCATTAAAGAGATACAGCAAACGTAATCCTAATCCGCTCATTTTATGTAGTAGGTACAAGCACTTAGAAAATAGTAACTTTCTGTCAGTCCAGTCTACTATCGTTTCGATCAATTTACAAACTCAAGTATTATTAAGACAAGAATACCAACTTCGAAGTAATGGATAGTTTTTGTAAGCCACTTTACCTTCTTTCAAGTTACAGTGACATTTCGCTATAATCAAATTCCGCGTTGTATTGTCAGGTGAGCAGAATACCATTTTTGACGTTTGTGACATCCGCACCATATCGTAACGTGATCCGAACTATAATTTGACTATTTTTTAGTACGAGAATTGGGCCCCAGAACTAACGCCGCCATCTTGTAAATCTAATATCAAACTGCACCACAATGGCGGCTACAAGACGTGCCAAATGATCCTTGTAGGTCTGTATAAGTGAAGAAACGTAAACAAAAAAATGTGATATTAGTTTTAAAAATATTTTCAGATTATCGACAATTGTTTTTGTTAAAAATTGCATGCCTTGATAGTTTTGTATAGTATTTAGCCAGAACTCTCAACTCAATGCGTGCGACCTCCTCATTTTCCAACAAAACAAACCAATTTTGGATTGGAATGAATCAGTTCCATGAGAAGTCTTTGCGGTTCTAATGTGAGTATTGTACTTCTTTCAATGTAAGTGCCTTGATATGGTAGCTCCTTACGAACAGTGGTAGGTACCTATTTATATTTAAATACCTATATTGGTACACTAACCGAAAACCTACAGCTATCCTGCTAAGTCAATTCCTTAGAAAACCTACCTACAGCCTGGTTACTATCTTTTATCTCCCTACAAACTGGGCTATTATTGGTATTTAATGTAGGAATCATTTATCCATGCTGCTGATATATTTCTGAGATTTGTTACCATGCAATGGTTTATATTAAGTATATCAGTTATCTAGTACCCATAACACAAGCTCTGGCTTAGCTTGGGGCTAGATAATGTTGTGTGAACTTGTCCAGCATTATTTATTTATATGCTAATTTCTGTTTGGGCAGATATTTTAAACTCCACTTTGGGCTATGTAGTATGTGAACATAAGTTTGGGTCAGGCTCATGGTACCTTCTAATGAGTCAGAATAATTGAAAGATAATTTGACAGTAATTTGGATGTAAATTGAAGGATTACATAACTATAATACCTTTATTATATTAGCCTACTCGTTTACAGAAAATGTAGAGTACCTATATTATTATGTCTACAATATCTGAATCGGTCCCCTGGACACTCCAAATCCCATTTGCACTGATGCTATTGCTAGTAGTCGAGTGTATGTATACTCATACTTTTTATGTCCCCCAGGTCTCAGATGGAAGAAATGTACTATGACTAGTAACTAGACAGCAAACATAGATGTTGGCCGAACACACAATGCTGAGAACATTAGTTAACCAAACATGATTATGGCACCAAAATAACTTGCAAAACTTATGATGTATTTTTTCATACCAACCATGTGTACAAGCTGGATCACTTTGGAATACGTGAAAAGTTGCTCAAATGGATAGAGAACTATTTAATAGGCAGAACGTTCCAAGTTCGTGTCCTATCTCAACAGAAGCGGGTGGCAAGCGGGGTACCGCAGTGATCGGTGCTCGCTCCCCAATGGTTCGGCATATTTATCACGGACTTGGTTGATTTGATAGGTTATGAAACTACATTTTTTGCAGAAGATGGTAAGTTTTTTGCAAACCCACTTATGAACTCTGAACAACTACAAGAAGATCTAAACCGTATACAAGACTGATCTAAATGCAATATACTGCACGTAGGCATTCATAATCTCAGAGTCACATATAGCCTGGATGGAAACACCAAAGATCCAGTCAACCTTCAAAAAGATCTAGGGATCAACATTGCATCTCATTTAAAATGGCAGGAGCACATCACGTGTATGGTCAAGAAAGCTAATTCCTTTATCTATGTCATACACAGATCCTTTCAACCAATGACAGTGGATGTCTTCCGCAAGATCTACAAATCTTACATCAGGCCTCTTTTGGAGTCTGGATTTCAAGTGTGGAGCCCGTATTTCCGAAAAGATTAAGTTACTTGAAAGCAGAGAAAGGCAACCAGGATACCACAGGCTCTACGTCGCAAATCTTATGAAGACAGATTACATGCCTTAGGCCTTACTACCCTTGAAGAATGACGCCTTCGCGGTGACCTCATAAAGACATATAAAATCCTGACCTACCAATACAACCTGCCAGACCCACATGATAACTTTGTGAAAAAAGAAAGATCATCTCGTGGCCACCAATTTAAACTGGGTCGAGATCCTGCCAACACACATGTTGCACATCACTTCTTCAATAACAGAGTGGTCCACCATTGGAACATACTACCAGACGATGTTGTTTCTGCTGAGTCTGTACCTACCTAATGCATTCAAAAACAAGCTCCACAAACCAGCTACGAAAGGACAATTTAGAATTTTAAAAAAGTGACTTAAAATTGGACATTCCACACAGTTTTGATGTAGACATATCAGCGAAAGCTGCTCGTCTATAAATAAATAAATGTTATTGTTTATTTAATCAAATGAATACAAATAAAAATGTTTTTATTTACAAATACCTAATAATGGCTACCTATATGATAACATTACAATGGGCTCCGCACTAGGACAAGCATGTATCGCGGATACCCGGACTAAGATTGTCAAAAAAAGTTTAGTAAATGACCAATGTGTATGATACCTGCATGCATGCAACATTCAACACAGTGTTAAGCAGATAAGTAGGTAGTTAGGATGATACCTACTTACTAATAAAACAAAATAATACATATACAAATGTTTTTATATACAAATAATAGAGGCTATATGATAACATTACAATGGGCTCCGCACTAGGACAAGCCTGTATCGCGGAAACCCGGATTAAGATTGACCAAAAAAGTTTTAGTAAATGACCAATGTGTATGATACTTACATCCTTGCACGCTTGCAACAATCAACGCAGTCTTAAGCAGATTGGTAGGTAGTTAGGAAGATACTTACTAAAAAGCGGCTAAGTGCGAGTCAGACTCGCCCATGAAGGGTTCCGTAGCAGCAAGTAACATAATATAAAAGTTCCTGGATGGATTACGATTTATGACGTATTAAAAAAAATCTACTTGCTAGATCTCGTTCAAACCAATTTTGGTTGGAAGTTTACATAGTAACGTACATCATGTATTTTTTTAGTTAAATAATTCTCTTATTTTAGAAGTTATGGGGGAGGGACACACTTTGGATGTGCCTCACGCGCAAACTATTCAGTTTAGAAATAAATGATATTAGAAACCTCACCATCATTTTTGAAGACCTATCCATAGATACACCACACGTGTAGGTTTTTTTTTTTTTTAGTTTCAGTTCTAATTATGGGGAACCTCAATAATAAAAAACTACTTACTAGATCTCGTTCAAACCAATTTTGAGTGAAAGTTTACATGGTAATGTACATCATATATTTTTTTAGTTTTATCATTCTCTTATTTTAGAAGTTACGGGGGGGGGGGGGGGGGGACGACACTCTTTTTACCACTTTGGAAATGACTCTCGCGCAAACTATTCAGTTTAGAAAAAAAAAATATTAGAAACCTCAACATCATTTTTGAAGACCTACACAGAGATCCACCACATGTATACGTTTAATGAAAAAAAAAAATTGGGTTTCATTTCTAAGTATGGGGAACCCCAAAAATAATTGTTTTTTTTAAATTTTTGTGTAATAATCTTAATGCGGTTCACAGAATACATCTACCTTCCAAGTTTCAACAGTATAGATCTTATAGTTTCGGTAAAAAAGGGCTGTGACATACACGGACAGACAGACAGACAGACAGACATGACGAATCCATAAGGGTTCCTTGTCTTTGACTACAGAACCCTAATAAAAGAAAGCAATAAAATAGTGGTTTCACAAAGTTATATGATTCAGTACCTATCATTTAATAGTTACATTTTAACTATTAAATGACAACCTCTGTGGCGCGGCGGGCGACGGTTCGCCTGCGAAGCACGAGGTTGCGGGTTCGATCCCGCCTCGGAACAAATATTTGTTCTGCAGATCTGCAGATATTTGTTCCGGGTGTTCTGGGTATTTTCTATGTATAATAAAAAATATCTATCCATGTAATATATTGTATGAAGAGTATATCAATTGTCTAGTACCCATAACACAAGCTTTGCTTAGCTTGATGCTAGTTTTTTTTTTTTTTATTTATTTATAATACACAGGCAGCTCTCGGAGCTGTTGCGTGTATATCTTAGTCCTTATCAGTGCACTTTAAATGTTTGTCAAGTCTATTTTTGAAAGAATTCACTGAGGGGGCACTGATCACTGAGTCTGGTAGCCGGTTCCAAGTGCGCACGACGCGATTAGGCAATATGTGCATCCTCGGGTTGCTGGTACTTGGCCCGCGTTGCAGCTTCAGCGAGTGTCCTCTGAGTCCTATATTATTGTTCATGGTATATAGTGTCTGTGATAAATCTGGTATACTGTAGTGGTTGTTTAGGATCTTGCAGGTCTCTATTAGGTCTCCACGCTCTCTACGTTGCTGAAGGGTAGTTAATCCAATGTTGTGTGAACTGTCCAGCATTATTTATTTATTTATTTAAACATTTCAAACAATATGAGATTAAGGTCCGGGTGTCATGGAGAATTGGTCAAGGTTGGTCATCTTGCTGGTGTGTATCATGGAGAATTGGTTCAGGTTGGTCATCTTGCTGGTGTGCGTCATGGAGAGTTGGTTCAGGTTGGTCATATTGCTGGTGTGCGTCATGGAGAATTGGTTCAGCTTGGTCATCTTGCTTGTGGGTGTCACGGAGAATAGGTTCAGGTTGATCATCTTGCTGGTGGGTATCAGAAAAGATAGGCTGTTTTTTTTCTTATTCTTCGGGCTCGCAACCACCACGGCTGACACACTTTATCTTGGACAGTGACCTCTCGTGGTCTTAAAAAATCCCATATGTATGACATTAAGTAATTGTTCTTGAATTAGTGTTGGATTATCACGTAGGACGACAAAGCTCGGTCTCCTCAATATGGACCGTCCACACACAGGCAATACACTAGGGTGTGACCAAGTGGACGAGTTACACTTGCCGTCTGAGTTAGCCCACTTGTACTTATTTGCGAAACAGCAAGGGCGCAGCATACCCGGCAAATGTAGTCAGTTTCTGTTATCTACAAAATAATTTTACTGGTTAGCAAAATATTCAGATGTCAGCCAGCTACTCGCCTGCCATGCGTAAACATTATAACAACATAGAAACAGATAACTAGGTAGACCATGGGTACACCTTGATTTTCTGAATAATATTGGAAAATTGTAGGTAGGTACTTACAATTTGAGAAGAAACCCATTGAGCATTAATGGAGATTATATTTGTATTTTCTTCGAATACAAGGCTTCCCACATCTTGTCTAAACATATTTCACAATTTATACAATGCAGAGATCCTGCCATTATCCGAGAATAAACGATGAAATGCTCCGTAATTAATGTTTTTAGTTTGTAAGTATAATAGAAAAAATAATCACTACGTTTTACCGCCACTTATTGCTCTGATGCCGCACAGGCTGTAAATCACCTACGAAAACGTAGTATTCTTTTTTCTACTTTTACGACTACGACCACAGATCACGGTACTGCCGTAATCGGTGCAGACCATGGACTTAGTATACAAGTCCATGGTGCAGCCAAGGATGAATGTAATGAATGAATTTATCATGCCTATGTTGGCATGATAAATTCAGCCAAAAATATAAAAAAAAAAAATACTTCTTAAAAATCTATAAAAGTGGCCTAGCACGGATACGTATTCTGCAAACCTGAAAGTTTTAAAAAATAATTTGATTTTTTTACGTAGTGTTGAACAAAAACTGGTGATGGACAACCATTAAGATAATCTCAAAGTACCTGATCAGCAGTGGTGTACTCTATGTCGAATTTTGGGTACACCAATGTTCGTCGTTTCGCCACCATCCTTTAAACTTAAAATGTTTGCTGCATATACCTAGTGGAGTTCTTATTTGAGTCCATCCCACTCTTCTTATAACCGATAACCATTTTTCTCGTAGCAAAGGATTACTTGGAAATCTGAAAGCACAAAAACATTTTATATCAGCCGTGCTACGCCCATATAATTTCTCACTCTGTTACTTTATCTATAGACAATTTGTTACCCCAAAGTTTATTATTTTTCAAGTGTAAACCACGCTTTATGGATAACATTAAATTTAAATGTAACCCAAAAATTCCGTTCCAGTGGGACTCGAACCCGCACCCTCGCCTGTCATCGGCGATGCCTTAAACAATTTAGCCATAGATCGAGCTATGACGCTGGAGACGAAATTTGTGGGCACTATCAACTCGGCTATAGCGCCAAGTTGATAGTGCTGTATCTACAGGTGTTTCATTGGAAACCTTCTGTTCAAAGTTCGAAAGTAAAGGCATCGCTGATCACAGGCGAGGGTGCAGGTTCGAGTCCCGCTGGAACGGAATTTCTGGGGTATATTTAAATTTAATTTGTTACCTATTATTTTATTAAGCAGAAATAAACAATATTTATTTATAAAAAATAAAAAATAAATATACGCTTTCGGGAAAAAGGCGTGTGTACAACAACGTAAATATTTACTCCAAAATATCTACTACACAAACTGCAATAAAACACCCGTGGTGCTTTAAAGTTACCTTTTCAATAGTCAATACAAAAACACACACCTCAATGTCCACCTGGTTATTATAGATTTTTAAAAAAACGGTAAAATGTTAACAGAGCTCACATATTTACTCCAAACAAAGTAAACCTCCATTCTAGGATGGACAAAAATTTAATTTATAGTTAGGTATAGTGCGCTTCATGTAAAAAGTAGTAAACTAGGTAGGCACTCATACACATCATTACACTGCGAATACTTTTAAAGTAGACAAAATTTCCTACAATCTGACACTAGCGCAAGCTCCATACAGCCATTGTTTCCATGATACAATTCTTCAAAAATAGTTTTTTTTTTTATTAACAGTGTTTTTTTTCATAATAAAAAAAGTTGCCTATTTTGAAGAACTCTATCATGGGGACCAATGGCTATGTGGAGCTCGCGCTTGTATCAAATTGTACCAAATTTAGTCTACTTTAAAAGTATTCAAAGTGACTATGCCAGTCAGACCCTTCCTTTACTAAGATATTGAGCAAAAAATACTTTATTTATACTTTATTTATTTATTTAAAAAACACACACATCATACATATTACACATTCAAAAAATTACAAGGACAAAATAAATTCTGATATGTACAACAATAATGGTGTTCTATAACATTTACCACAAACATTGTACACAAAGGGAAAATAAAATAAAATAACAGTAAGAAACACTAAATTAAAATAAGAACTAAAAACTAAAGCTAAAAATTACAAAAACATAAAAAAAGTTATTACATTTTAAAAACTTGTGAAGGAGCCTAAGTGGCTCAAAAAATAAAAAAAATACCCAAAATTTCATGGTTTTTTGGGCACTCAGCCGAACGCACAGCACTTGGAAAATTGCAAATCTGGTTTATTAATATTAGTTAAGGTTCTAAAAACATATAAAAAAATCAGCGTGACCCGAACTTTTGCAAGCACGGATGTACATCTTGACGGACTACTTAAATAAAACCTACCTACGAGGGAATCATTGACATAACTTGTTCAATACCTCTTGTTATAGGGAAAAGGTAAGAAAATCAGGGCCGATATCCCTTCCCGTTAAGCCTCTACAAACAGGGTGGGTGGAAACGAAACAGTTGAGTGAGGGATAGTTTAGAAGTTGCCGATACAATGTTGCGAATAGATTGTGAAACTAGGCAAATTTCAGACTATGCAGAAAGCAATGTTGAAAAGTATTAAGCAATCAACAGCACATCAATACACATAAAATCTTTGCGTGACTGACTGACCCTCTCACTCACTCACTGACTGTCAACGCCTAAACCTTTAAGGGGGTGATCCATTGGCGAGCCGGCGAGTTAACGGTATAAACTGTTGGCTCGTTGGGTTGCCGACTCGCGTTGGTGATCCATTGGCATACCAAACAGTTTATTATACCGGTTATTATACCGCAGTCTCAGGATTTCAAGCATGCACGAAGAGCCAACGAGCAAACCGCGGTATTTAATAGGTAGTTTTGTAGGTGCTTCATTGACGGCATATACCTCTGGCTCGCAGGCTCGCTGGCGTACCAGCGGTACTCGCCAATGGATCACCCCCTTTAGTCTTATACCTAGACCTGAAATTTGGAGTGTATATTTATTTTATGGTCTAGAGGTGCAATAAGAAAGGAATTCTCAAAATTCAACGCACAGGCGGGGTGTTGTGTATGAAACTAAACTCCACACGGATAAAGTCGCGAGCATTCCACTACTTTATTTACTCAAGACTAACAAGCAAGATTGTAGTGACATAGCTCTCAGAATAAGCAAGTTGAAGTGGCAATGGCTTGGCCATATAGTTCGCAGATCCAACAACCGTTGGCTCAACAATAAAGGCTCTCCAGTTGCCACGAACCAGAGGACGCAAGACGCATCAGACTCTGCTCTTGATGGACTGACGACATTTTAAAGATCGCAGGAGTTCAGTAGATGGTGCATGCTCATGGCATTCTATGAAGATGAAGACCAGCAGTGGCCTTCCACAGGCTGATGATGATTATGGTAGTAAACTAAAGTCATTAAGGCACAGAAGCTATGTTATCAATTAATGGGTTTTTTTATATGGCTCGACAAACTGGCTAACGGCCCGCCTGATGGTAAGCGGTTACCGTCGCCTATTGACATCTGCAACACGAGGGGTATTGCCAATGCGTTGCCTGCCCTGAAAGACTCTTTTTTTTTAAGTGGCTCATGTTTTAGTTAATCGGTTACACCTCAGGAAGGACCACCTCGTGCAAGTTGTGGGCACATTCCACGTATGGGGGAGAAAAGATCTCGTAAAGCGATATATTACTTTTCACTAGAAACGGAATATTTACCATGATTTTTGAGTTGTAATTGTTCCCGATATTATTTACATAACCATGATAGTTTCAAAAGTTATCATGTATACATATATTATTTTAATGAAATGGGATGAAAATTACAATGTCTTCTGTCTTCCATAACTATAACCACAGATAAAAAAATACTAATACCTAATTACCTAAGACATTGGTTGGCATTATTTGGAGACAATTACACAATTTAATATTTTAGTACTAAGTACTAACTGTATATATTCTGTGATACTAAGTAAACTCGTTATCAATAGATGAGTTTCTTATGTGTGTAAGGCCATGAGGAAATGTAATTCCTCGAGGCCAAATCAGATAAGCAACATAGTTAAGCCAAGAGTAAACGCTCGCTTTTTGACTGTGGTAGCCTAATTATAAACTGTCTTAATATTTTAATTTGACTACAACATAGCCAACAGGTGTATCCAGGGAGGCGACGTAAACGGGAATCCGTCTCTAACGTACGGCGTTAGACGCTTAACTGGCATAGTTTATCCGAAGAAACGAATGCTTTCTATATTATAATATTAAAAGAGGTAAAAGTTTGTGAGTTTGTATGTAGGAGGTAATCTCCGTAACTACTGACCCGATTCCCAATTCTTAGGAAGCTACATTATCCCTGAGTGCTATAGGCTCTGTTTTATTAGCTTCCGCCTGCGGCTACTCTCGCGTTATATATGCAGTTCAACTATGTAACAGTTGAGCGGATGCTGATGATATGGTATGCGGATGGATGCTGGGGTAAGGCAGACGAGTATATAGAATTTAGTAGTAGTATAGCTTTTTTGTGAAAGGGTTCGTCCGGGGAAGTACTGCCACCATGCCTATTTCGGCTGCAAAGCGGTAGTGCTCGCGGTGCCGGTGAAATTAAAGGCACATGAGACTTTTCATCTTTATGTCTCAGGGTGGCGGGCGCAGTGCAATGCCACATAGGGCGCGTCCTAGGTGGACGTGACCTATGAGGTAGTTGCACTGTTCATAGGTAGAAGTTACCGCTTAACATCATGTTGGCCATCTGCTTGTTCCGTCATTCAAGTAGTATAAAAAAATAAAAAAGGGGTTAGGGGGAGCCCCCCCAAGATAAAAAGCAGCCGCTTTTTATCCTTACACAACGCTTGAGATGTCGCGGGCAAAACGATAGTGAAGTTCAAATCAAATAAAAAAAAAAAAAAAAATAGGCACCTACCTCACTGTGTTTACTAACCCTACCAACCAAATTAAGTTAAGAAAACTTGTGTCTTGGTAGAGTAAACCGGACCACCACGGAGACACCACAACTTTCTTATTATTAATAACATCTTTAAATACACGGACAGAGAGTATAAACTACAGCGTTATTAAACATTTTACGCGACCGCACAATATTCGACACGCCCTGCTGGGTAACACCAGTCCATCATAAAAAGGCTATAACGTCTGTATCATAACCTGACTAAGGGAACTAGCACCGTCCTTTGTTTTATCGGAGGTTAAATTTAACCCGGGCTTAAATCCGGTATAAAATTACACCCGCATCAGAGCTATAATAATAATAGCAGCGTTTTACCTGAAATAAAACGCATATTAAAATACTTACCTCACTGGAAGCTTTATATTGAGAAAGCATATCCGTTTCCGTCGTATTTCAACCAGTTTTCGTACTTTTAATCCGAGTATTTCCGATCCAGTGGCGACACCTGGCGGCCGCGCGCCATTTTAGTTTCATAAAATGAAGCGCGCCATCTTGACTTCATTGGCTTAATTCCACCAGGCAGAATTAAAAGTGAAAGCTTCCAGTGAGGTAAGTATTTTAATATGCGTTTTATTTCAGGTAAAACGCTGCTATTAAAAAACTAGACCGTCACTGGAAGCTTTATATTGAGATCTGTTTGTTATCGCCTGGTGACGCCACTTGCAAATTAGTAGAAAACTTAATTTAACGCCAATGTGATAAAACGTTATACAATAACAACTGTAAGTATCATACTGTGTATCATAGTACATGTAATATTTTACAACCATAAAACTTAAATATATAAGTATTCTATCCAGCAATCAATAACATCCAGAATCAACATTCTTAATTAATTTAGTAACATTTTCAGAATGATTACTGTTGATTACTTCTCGTCTGTAAAACTACTGGAATGTATTAGCTGTTCACCAATTCCCTCGGGACAAGATTTCATGGAAGATCATCAAGGGGATGATTTTTCCAACCAACTTTTGGAAGCTACAGCAGATCGGACGCTTCCTGGAGCTGCCTGTAATGCCAGCTTCTTTGAAAGGTTTGACCCAGTCTGCTATAACTGTGCGCGAGGCGGGCATTGCCACACCTCTTACTGTTATCATCATCATCATCATAATCATCATGCACTTTCCGTTCAACATTACTGTATTTACTGTAATAAACAGATTAAATGATTTAGCCGTGTTACGTCTTTCATTTAATAATGCTTTAGTTTTTTCTATCCATAATATGGGATTTAAATACGATTTACTTGTAATCAAAAGTAGGTTTCAGACTGTATAATTACTGCTGACAGTCTTTGAACTGAACTGTGGCCAAAATATTATATTCGTATATCTAACACACTGGGTAGGATCTAACACTGTATGTAACTAAGTAAGGTCAGGACATGTATGAGTCTTCCTGAACAAAGCAGTAATAACATTGCGGTCTGACGCGATAAATGAAATAATTATTCATATCTACTGTGTAGTTAGTTAGAAATGACGTAAGCTTACTAAATTCCCAGATGGGTGGTTTGGAAATCTTTGGATTTTTAAGCCAATCGACTTTAAAATTATTATGTTTCACGAGAATGTGAGAACTTAAGCAACTGGATGTTTCAGCGTTACATAGCGTAGAAACGACAAACTCGTGCAAAAGAATATGAAAAGTGATAAATTAAATGTAAATCAAATAGAAATTGAGCTAGTTGCGCACCCGAAGGATTTACAGAGGTTAAAGTTTTTCGAATTGGACCAAGAAGTCCAACGTTTCCATGCCACCTCGTTTTCAGAGTAGACTTAAGCCAAGAATTTCTAAGCAAGGATAATTGTTCTGTGTTCCACGTTTCTACAACCTCGGACCACCCCCTCATTTCCACACTTCAAGGGTGATATTCTCGACCCCCGGAGGTGAGAGTCCCGTTGACGTGTCTATTAGATGTTTCTGTAGGATTTTTAGGGTTAACGGTGCTGTCAGCGAGCAGGCTTTGAGATCCTATCGCCAAAATACCATTTACCATCGGGGTACTACTATTAAGTATATTCCCGTCGACTGATTTAGGTGACTCATACTTTGGAATTAGGAACGGTGGTGGAAAACATTCACGCGAGCGGGTAGTTCCATGGAACACTGAACGCGTCGTAAAATAGAGCTTGACTGTCTATCAGGTCTCGAGATACATAATTGAAAACAACATGCGTGGTTTCTGAGGCAAACAAATTTATCATTGGGGTTCCCCACTTTGGAAACATTATGTCCACACAGTTGGGTAGAAGGTGCCACTCCGGCGGTCGGCGATGATGCAACAACGGCATGACTGTTGTATTTGCCTGGGAGATAGTGTATGCTGAAGTGTATTTGATGGTGATCTAGTAAACTCAGAATTTGACAAGTTATTTCCACCAGGGGTAATGATTTCGTACCTCCTTCTTTCCATAGATGAGCGACTGCGGTCCTGTTGTCACATTGTATGAGGATCGAACTGTGATGCAGTCGATGAGTTTTGCTCTGACAGGCATGAGTATGGCCAGCATCTCTTTTTGATTGCAGAGTAGTGCTTGCTCTTCTTGTGAACAAGTGCCCAAGAGGGCCAGATCTTTTAGTTTTGCCCCCAAGCCAAGTCTGATGCATCTGTTGCCAGAAAGTTCGTTGGAGGAAGGTCATGACATTCATTACCCTCCTCCATGGATGTAGCATCGTTGAAAACTGTAAATTTCAAGTCCACCAACTCAGTTCTTCGGAAACACCCTGAGGCAGTTGGTAAGCCTTTGATGAAAGGTCTGGTAGTGAATTCATGAATATTATTAACTTTCGATGACTGAGCCGTCCTCGAGGAACAACAAAGCTGGCGAAAATTAGGAGTGCTATTATACTTTGTAAATCTTTTAGAATCTCATTTTTCTGATCGAGCACCTGATTTACTTTTGTGATTATTGCCATCGACTTTTCTATTGGCAGGGATTTTAGATTAACTTACGGTCTCCACAACACTCCCAAATAAATTATGCTTTTTTGAAGTTTGAGAACGGATTTCTCGAAATTTATTTTCCAAACCAGAGTTTGCAACTTATGTACTGTGAGTTAGACATGCTCGCGAAGCACATACACACATGTGTACACTTTAATGTATTATAAGTTAATTGACGAGATAAACAAGGATTTTTACTTTCCGTCTTTCTCGTAATGTTTGAGCCACCCAATTTGTCAGTATTGAAAAGGTTTTAGGCGCCGTGCTTAACCCGAATGAGAGCCAAGTCATCTCTAGCAATTCTCGGTACAAGGCGTAGGAACCGCCTGTGCGACTTTGTTATTTTTAGATGAAAATAACCTTGGGAAAGATCTACTTTGCACAGCCAGTCCTGTGGTTGCAAGAAATCCAGAATACGATACATGTTTATGAGGTGGAAGGGATCTGTCATGACATTGTCGTTTAGCGCTATGAGGTTGAATATAGGGCTGATTTGTCGGATTTTGGCACCAGAAACAGAGGGGATATGAAACTTTGCGAGAGTTGAGATACTTTTAAAATGCCTTGTATTTTTTTTTTTTTTTTTTTTTTCTATATTTACAGATATTTCCTCTAATACAGGAGTATGAAAGGGACCTCTGATCACATTTGGGTAAACAAAGCGAGGTTTTTAAAAGGATGGTAGGTATGCGATACCCCAGAATTAACCTTAACACAATATCTGGTGCTCTCATTTCCTTTCACTGCAAGTGGAAGTGCGCTAACTGACCTGCTTAAAATCGTTTAGAGTCATTGTTTGTATCTTTTTTTATTTCCTCTGAAACCTGTAAGCATTGGAGCGTCCTCGGTTACTTCCAAGATCGGGCCGCGAGCCTCGGTTGTGAAATGACCCTCTTTCATTGAAACTGTGGTGCTCATACTGGATATTCGAGGGTTGACCTTTGTATAGGTGGTCGACATGGTGGTATCCACCCCGCGAGGGTGGGTTGATACAGGCATGCATGTGCATAAGTTATAGGGTAAGCCTGGTACTTGAAAATAATATCGAATTCCACGCGATGGAACTGCGGGTTTTCGTACGCCTTGCCCCCGCGAGGGGCGGCTGTTAGATTGATTGGATCTTGCTTGTATCAATCCCTTAGTTTTTGGTGGCCAAAAACTTTGCGGACTCCCCCGGCCTTTTCTAATGTATCTGTGATATGCTCAGACTCAAATATATAAGCATTCTGTTCAATGTCGCTTTTACTAAAGGGGCTCAAACTTGTTCAGCTTGTTATAGTTTCCCCGACGCATTTCGATACTTTCGGCTTGGTGGCCACAAACTAATTGCAAGAAATCGGAGGAGATTATGTAAATTCCCTTTTTGAAAGAACTCATCAAATTTTCGCGCTTTATCTGTCATAATTAATGTCTGTATGCTTAGCCCAAGCAAGAAAGTTATGAATACTTACCTGCAAGCTGCAACGTTTCTTTTTATTTAATTTTGCAGCAGGTTATAGCTGCATAAGATCTATTAGCATGGGCAAGGTGACGTAAGGTTTCATATATTTTTACCTCCTCGTTTTTTTCCAGGCCCATCAAGCCTGGAGTATGATTACATGCTTTTTGTGTATCAGCGTATCTTACCTCTGACCAAGATGTAATACCTAAACACTGGACTACGTGTAGCATTTAAAAAAAAGATATCGGATTTCTTGGAATAGCTGTTTTCTTTATTTTAATCTCGATATCAAAGGTGATATATAGATAGAAAACACTTTATTGCACAACACAGAAAATAAGCTATATAAAAAAAAATCATTAGGTCACGATTTAAATTTAAACTTCATCGTCAAGACATTGTTCATCAGCGACATCATGTTGTTCGTATAGCTCTCAGCTAATGTCTGAACAAAATGACGCCCCATCGGGACAAGCGGAATTGTTTGAGGTTATAAAATTGGTTACCGTATTTTAGAGCTCACCCATATCCTGGACTAGTTTACCCAGCCTAGCATCAGCAGGACGATGGGCGCGCTTTGCTTCCTGTCGGTGGCGGCAGCGCTGCCACTTCCTGCCGGTGGCATGTTCCACAGTCGGCGTGGACGAGCTCGATGTGCTGCTGCTGGAATTGGTTCGAACACGCTTGCGTGCTTGCAGCCTGCGGCTTGGCAGCAGTGTTGGGCTCATTAGCATTCATTACTATAAGATAAATAACGTTAATCTATTGCATTACAAACTACGTGGTTCTGTAACCTCAAAAAATGCACGACCACTGTACGAATTAAAACTGGTAAATTTAAAACAATGTACGAGATCCGAACGGAAAACCATTAAAGCAAATGATCAAGTACTAACAAGGTTAAATGTATATAGAGGGTACTTACAGTTCCCGGCACAATTTAACCACTTTAAATACTGCAAGCTTTTACTTACGTATTATCAACATCACTTATTCACTTTAGGATTATTATATATATAAGTATTTATACGCAACAGTGGTAGGAACGGAGCTGCTGCGCACAAGTTGCTTCGACGGAATACGAAACGCCAATTAAGTCAAGATGGCGCGCTTCATTTTATGAAACTAAAATGGCGCGCGGCCGCCAGGTGTCGCCACTGGATCGGAAATACTCGGATTAAAAGTACGAAAACTGGTTGAAATACGACGGAAACGGATATGCTTTCTCAATATAAAGCTTCCAGTGACGGTCTAGTTTTTTAATGTGAGCTAAATCTTCTTGCGTCACTAGTTTTTTCTTGATCTTCATTGTAATTAGCTGTAAAAATAACCTTTACTGTCACCGTTGGTTGAAAAACCAGTGTGGTGAAAGGATTGCGGTTTCTCAGCGGTCACAATTAAGGTTCTTTTTACAGACATTTACCACGAAGACTAAGAAAGAACTAGTGACGCGAGAAGCTAAAACTCACATTATTATTATAACTCTGAGGGCGTAATTTTACACTCTGGGTGGAAAATAATTCCATTAGAAAAACCAGTGTAGTGGAGGGATTATCTTAATCCCTCCACCACACTGGTTTTTCTACTAACGGTCACAATGAAGGTTCTTTTTACAGAAGACCAAGAAACAACTAGTGAAGCGAGAAGATGAAGCTCACATTATTAATATAACTCTGAGGGTGTAATTTTATACCAGATTTAAGCCCGGGTTAAATTTAACCTCTGATAAAATAAAGGACGGTTCTATTTCACTTAGTCAGGTTATGATACAGATGTTACAAACTTTTTTGATGGATTGGCGATGTTAAGCTGCAAGGTGTGTCGAATAGCTACATCATTAGCGTATAGAAGTCCAATGCTGGACATAGCCCTCCCTTATAGAATGCCACGACGAACAGTTTTGAGCAGCCTCCATGCGCCGACTTTTATTAAATAAATAAATAATGCCGGAAACAGTTCACACAACATTATCTAGTCCCAAGCTAAGCAGAGCTTGTGTTATGGGTACTAGATAACTGATATACTTAATACTTAGTACTAGATAACTGATATATTAAATGTCTCGAATGGCTGCAATCTTTGTCTTACGAAGAAACAGAAAATCTAAATAACTTACAAAAAATCAAATAAACATACACACTTTAATATTCCTTCACATTCCTTCACCCACTCACACTAACACATACTCACACGCACAACACACACACAATGCACACACACACACACACACCTATACGTGTCCTGACGTCCTTAAGAGGACTATAGTGGTATGTCACCAACCGAGGACCCTCTGAAAAACTAGGTTAGCGACCTCTTAGGGAATTGTGAGTGCGCCAGAAAGAGAAAGAAAAAAAAAACATGACTGATGAGCCAAGTCTTATAGCTCTATCTCAACATTTTTTCGTTTGAATTTCTGTAAACAACGTGGGGTCTTAATTACACGCGAAAACGTTTATAGCGACATCCTTTCGAGGACTTTTGTGTGAGCCAAGCGAGGACCATATCATTTGACCAGGGATGACCATATGAGGACTCAGTTTAACACGTTTTTTCTTGATCCTTGTACAAAGTGAGGACGTTGTGCTAGATTTTACATGAACAAACTGAGGACGTTTTTCCGGGTAGGGCGTGTACAAAACGAGGACCTTGTAATTTTATTTTAGTTTTTCTTCCTACACTGTTCATAAACAATGAACTTTGCGAGGACGTTTCTTTTTTAAATTCCAACGTCCAATTTAAGTTTGTTTTTACTATTAACCCAATAATCAATTAACCAATTTTTTCAAAAACAATTTACCGGTTGAACTAAAAACAAAGGTTATGGAAATGTGTTTGTTCCCGTGCCTCACGTATGCGGGTCAGACATGGCCACACACGAAGAAGACACTGGAAAAATAAGAGAATGTCAAAGACTCGAGAGAAGCTACACCTGGTCATAAGCTGAAGGAAAAAAAACAAAAATATCGTTATTAGAAAAAAGATAAAGTTTGCCTTTATCTTTTTTCTGACGCTGTGAAAAAAGATCTTCAGCTAAAGTGGAAATGGGCTGGACATGTACAGCGAGCGACAGACGATAGGTGGTCGAGAACTATAACTAACTGGTACCCCATGGACAAAAAGAGACGGCCTGGAAGACCGCATAAACGTTGGAGCGATGACATCGCTAAAGTGGCAGGCATTACCTGGAGCAGAGCAGCTAGAGATAGAGAGAGATGGGGGCAGATGGTGGAGGCTTTTACCGCTCAAAGTGATATTTGCACTGGTTGAGATACCCGAAAAACGGATTAACTAATTATGTACAACATATTTAGATAAGTCAATAAATGGTTATATTTAAATATTAGAGTGTAAGAGTAATTAAAGCTTATATTATATTATATTATATATTAACCCAATACACATAATATACAATACCTCGTATAGGTTACGAGGTAAAATTAAGCTTTATTATACCATCTTAATTATTATTTATAGATGCCCTACCTAAAATGATGTGTTACCTAATACACATCATTTTAGGTAGGGCATCTTTATTATACTTTCAGCCACTTGACGACATAGGCCTTCCCCATAGAATTCCACGATTGATGGTCTTGTGCCGCCCCCATCCACTGAATTCCCGCAAAATTATCAGTGTCAAAGATTCATCGAGTGGGGTCTATTAGTAAAACTAAACAATAATACAAATAAGTTGGATACAAAATATTTACAATATATTTATTTACCAAAGTTATTCACAAATATGAGGCACTATTTCCTCACTTTCAATATTGTCACAAGAAACCAAAAATCGTTTTTTTTTCTTTATATTTGGCGTAGCACGTCTTGTACATTTACCATTTATTCACAGGGAATAATCAAGGAATAATCAATTTTTTTGTAAATATAAATTTAAAGGGCAGACAAATAAAATTTCATACGAAAAATTATGAAAAAAATAACTAAAAATGTAGTCAATAATTCAAATTGTAAACATAAACTAATTAATTATTACTCATTGCAGATGTCATGTTAAAATTAAATATACTAAGTAGCAATTACCTTAGATTTTATTAAATCTAATCTAATTTAAAATTATTTCATTTTGCCCGATGTTGATCTGCTCGCTTCAGTGAACAGCTACGTTTCGGTGAACTCTTTGGGGCAACCGAGGGTTTTGTCTGTGTGATTATGGATGAGGTTATCAAGACGAACAACTATCGAAAGTACATCATGAAGGATGGGACGGTTGATATCTGTAGAGCATGTCACCGTCCCGGAGAGTCCCTCAGGCATGTGCTTTCGGTACGCATAGTCAGGAGGTTCCTTTCTCTGCAGCCCTAGCCCCCGACCGTTTTGGGCATCGCTCTGCGGTCGGTGGTTCCCCGTTTAGATTTATATTTTTACTTTAATGTTTTTACACTATTTTTTTTTGTAGATAGTATTCCTTTATAGTGAAAAATATTTTTTTACGAGTATTTGTATAAATGAGTGAGATAATATTAATATAGCCTTTTTATTTCCTTAACTAACTATTTACATAAATGTTTATATTACAACTATATAGTAGACTTTTTTTAATATAGCTAAGGCCCCTTTCGGGTATAGGTCTCTTTGTCTTTCTTTGTTATTATTGCCTCACTTCTTCTTTTATTATTTTTCAACTTGATATTAACCCGTTGAGTGCCTTATGAGCGGCATATGCTCATAAGAAAAATTCACACTGCGTGCCTTATGAGCAAGGTTTGCTCATAACAGATTTGTGTGATTGGTCAATATTTTTGGCTATGTTCGAATTCTTTGAACTTTCCTATTGGCTGTACACAATATTGTTCATTCAGTGGAAGTTCACTCGTGCCTTTTGATTGGTAGAAAACCGAAGCAAACATACAGAAAAAAATATTTGAAGCCACCGATGTGACTCGCGAGCGAGTGACCAGTAATTTCGCGCGTGTCGACAGAGCCGGTCCGGTCCGGCCGGTCATGAAAAATGTCTTTCTGGAGGAATCAGTGACTGTTTTGGATATATGTTTGCAAAAATTTACCAGAAAAACATTGTAGATTTAGTGGGTGTTCGTATTATTTCAAAAAGAGGTATAAATCAACGCGATAAATGGAACTAAGTTTTGACGACATGGAATTTCATGTCTTGTGGTCGCTCGGTGCAAATTGTATGGCGCGGCCGCGGGATGGTACCAAAATGGCGGTGCTTTTTTTTTCGAAGTTGTAAATTATCTTTTTCTTGTTTTTTATTTATTTTCAAAGTGATAAAGTTTTGTGAAATGATTACGTAAATATGTATGCTACATACTTACATGTGTAATTTTGGTGAAAGCTATTGTGAATGAGTGCAACGAGATAAAATATGTGTGTGAAATCACAATGTGTGTGTGTCTTCGAAAATAATAATTTACTACGAGGTCATGTAAGTTTTTCAAATATATTACTATTTATTATTAGGTAGGAAAATTCAATGCCATAACAATGATGTATAACACTTGTCATATAATTATGCGCAAACACTTGAAAATATTTTTTTCCGATAACATAAACAAAAAAAGAATTGCTAGAAAAAGTGCTGTCGCTTGGGGGCCATTTTTTTTTTGGGGTATCTTCGCTTGACGGGTTAAATAGGCTTTTTTCCACTGAGCGCAGTTTGTTTGTATTTTTTGCCTCGCAGTATCGTTAAAAATCGGAGTAGACATAACCAGGACCTTATTTTTACTTCATACACATTTCAAGTTATGTAGAGAGAAGCAAAAGACACTTTAACATAATACCTCTACAACAAGTAAATCCCTTGTCCAAAGAGAGAACGGTTTATTCCAGATGTCCACGTTATCTTGCCCGCGTCAACGTGGACAGCGGGAAGTCAAAATATCCTTTCCCGTTGTCCACGTTAGCTGTCCCCGCTAACGTGGACAGCGGGAAGTCACTAAATCCCTTCCCGTTGTCCACCTTATCTAAAGCGCTATCTCCATAGGTTTCAACTACACAAAACTTAAATAAGACATACAAAACATACAAATCAATTACTGAATCAAATTCAATAACATTAAATGTAGGCAGATTAGTACGGTAAAAAGTGAAAAAAATACGTTAATTGCAGTATTAAAGTTATTTTCTCTCATAATTATGTTACAAAATTGCACGTATCACAGAATCATCTTGCAAGGAGTAAGTTCTTTAGTCTCATAGTATTACATTATCAGCTGTCAATCTAATTGTAATAATGTAATGTATCAATATTGTAAGCAGTCTAAAGTTCAGACAACACAGGAGTACATTTTATTTTATTTTATTTATTAAGGAAAAACAAACAACTACATTATATATCTAGGTACAATCAGGATTAATACATAAATTTAATTATGTAAGACTTGTTAATAATGTAGTCCACAACGTTCTCCACATGTTAGTTTTACACATGATTTTAATACTACAGCTGAGATACCGTCTGGCCCGCTATTTTATCCACATCCAGGCTATGTAGCCGCTACATAGAACATACAACTACATACGCTACATAGTTTTTGCTGTATGCAAAGGAGATGTTCAGAAGTGGTATAATATTCCGAGAAAATTCTTACAGTTTTAAAGATTATATAAATTTTATATTTTTTAAAACCTCCGTTTCCGAGAAAATAATAAAAAAGTTCTTGAAGGGAAAACATAATGAAACAAACATGCCCCGCCACCACACGTGTTTAATAAATAAATAAATAAATAATGTTGGACAGTTAACACAACATTATCTAGCCCCAAGCTAAGCAGAGCTTGTGTTATGGGTACTAGATAACTGATATACAATATATTTCTTTTTTTTTATTATACATAGAAAATACCCAGAACACCCTGAACAAATATCTGTGATCGCAAAAATATTTGTTCCGAGGCGGGAATTGAACCCGCACTCTCCTGCGTCGCAGGCCAACCTTCGCCCGCCGCGCCACAGAGGTCGTGAAATTGTGTGTGCCACTGGTCGTAATTGTGTAGTCTATGCAATACAATAGTAGTAGAGCTTTTTTGTGGTTGTAGTAGTAGAGCTTTTTTGTGAAAGAGTTCGTCCGGGGAAGTACTACCACCATTACTACCTATTTGTACTACATTTTTCTGCCGCAAAGCAGTAGTGCTCGCTCTGCTGTGTTCCGGTTTGAAGGGTAAGGGTGCCGGTGAAATTATAGGCACATGAGACTTTCACCTTTATGTCTCAGGGTGGCGGCGGGCGCAGTGCAATGCCTCATAGGGTGCGTCCTAGGTGGACGTGACCTATGAGGTAATGCACTGTTCATAGGCAGAGGGTACCAACTTAACATCAGGTGGGCCATCTGCTTGATCCGCAATTCCAAGTAGTATTAAAAAATAATAATGCAACAAATGCTGAGCTGGACGCCAATTTGTGTCAGTGATGCATGGCTGGTACTAAGAGGCACAAATTAGTTTTATTTTTCTTTGTTTCTGTGTGTGTGTGTGTGTGTGTCTTTTAGTGTGCAATATTGTTGAACTCATGTTGTTGACACAAATAAATGCTATTTCTTTCTTTCTTTCTTTCTTAATAATGTGTTTTTACTAAAACGAACTACGGAAAAAGCACGCAAATCCTTTACAAACTCAAACAAAACATAACTATCCTCCATGTGTCACTGTCAGTAATGTTCTATTGCTATTTAATAATGTGTCTTGTAAACTTGTTCAAGAAATGATATGAACTGAACTTAAAATTATTATTTATACCTGATATAAAATGTTATTTATAACATGATTGGAAATATGTAAAATGTAGAGGAGGACATACATCGCCATCTCTTGTGCACGGAAACAAGTTGATAGTGCTATCCCTATCTATTATTCAACACGCAAATATGCCATTTTGTCTTCTTCTGCCTGTGCCCAAAGATATGATGACTAAAATATTGTCCTTGAATGGAATACGTGCTAATACACAATTTACAATCAATTTATTTGTGCCCTGAGCTACCTGAAAAATACAAATGTTAATAAGGAGGCGAGGAATGTAGGTACCTATGCGTATTGCTATAGGCACTATTATCATTATAGGCAGCTCCTATCTATTAGTGAACTCTCCAATAGTGTAGGTAGGTACCTACTCAGAATGTATCCTGAACCTATACAGAACGGATAAACTAATAAATGAAGTAATAACGTGACAACACGGAACGAAGGTAGGAAACTGCTATGAAAAATTGTCTGTGGTTGTCTGTCTGCCGTCTGTCTCGCTAGCTAGAGAGTATCAAAATTCCTTAGTCTGCCTGCCAAAGGGCATCAAGTTCACCTTTTGGGAGTGTTGCAAGTTCTATACTTTATTTTGAAAAATACGACATTTGAATCAAGTTTTAAAAAAAACGGAGGTACATTTATTATTTTCCATTAGCTTAAAAATGTATATTTAAAATAATATGCCCTTTCTCCGTAAATAACTATTATATTGCTAAGAATTTCTAGTTATTTTTATACCGGCCTCCATATATTTTTTGGACATCTCCTTTCCTGCATTGAAACTTCGCAACGAGGACAGCTGGATGGAGTTTCGGCAGAGGTGTTCAGACGCGAGGTTTCCGCAAATTGAGTTGCAAATTTGCTTTATCAACGGCGGCGTGAGCTAGGGTTCCATTTGGTTTCAGCAGTGGGGGAGTGAAGTACGGCTGAAATTAGCTTCAACCGATTTAGCCAGAGTCCACAATGCTTTACTTCCCAGAGGATATGCGGCAAGCTTAGCCCCCAAACGGCCAATCCGATCGAAGCGACCCTTTTGTTTCACCTTCTTGCAGGACTTGGCGGCTATGTTAGGCCTTCTTCTAATCCCATGCATCCGAAGCTTTTCTGTTTCTTGCGTCAACCTAGGCTAGATATGCCACATGTTTTTGCGCTTCTGCACTGGCACACGTGGGACTGAACCATGGGCAAGCATAACCTGAAGGTGAATCATCGGAGAATGGAATAAAGTATTCCATTGTTCTTTTGATCACCTCTGTAATGGCATCAGCACAGACCGTTGGGTCACAAGAAGAAAAGCTGGTTTGGCGCCATTGATAAGAAGCGAAGAAGTGTCACATCTCATTCCAATCTGCCTACACGTAACGCCACACTCACCTACTTCCTTTGTGGAAGGAATCGGGTGGCGAGTATGACGATGCAAACCACAGTGATCTGGGGAGGCAGCACTGATACTGAGTGGCGGTCCGGTGCGTTGCCAGCAGAAGTTCCAAAGTTGACTGTGTGGTTCTCTACGTTTGGAATTCTTGTTGATTAAGCAAAATTGCAAGTTTGCACAGCTCTCTCCGATCATGGTCCGTGATCTGGTATGGGAACAGCCACTTTTGGTGGGCGTTAAAGTCTTCCAAAAGCGCTAGTTGGGCATCAGGGTACCGCTGTTGGGTCACATCCGCCGCATGTAGTTAAATAACCTGGTTGTCACGTGATCTCTAGAGTGTGAACGATATAGACTGGCATAGATGATGTTATCTGAGACTTTATCCACCAAAATCCACAAAGATAATGAATCGGGATCTTCAAGATCATGCAGGCGCACAAAACAAATGTCGTCCCAGGCATAAATACAGATACCAGCTTTTTGTTTCAAATTGTGCTCCAGAGGATAGCCTGGGTATGTCAGGTATGCTGTATCGGGAGGATATTGAATCTCCGTCTCCTTGAGCGTCACTTATTAAAGTATGGCTTGGTGGGCTCTAGATTCGAGCAGTCGTTGGCGGCTGCTCGACTGGGACGATGCTAATCTAGTTAAATCCAACGCGTTACTTCACACAGCACTAAGGTAAAGCTTTACTTCACACAGGGATAGCTGCTCAGTTTGTACAAAGCGCAAGTCCGGTATGGTATGGAGTACTGCGGCCATGTTTGGGATGGCTCGGCCAAACACCAGCTCGCTGCCTTAGACTCGATCTAACGCAGAGCTTTCAGGCTTATAGGAGAGCAACATATGGCGGAGACTAGGATCCAGAGTTTCGAGCACCGCCGTAAAGTAGCATACCTTTCGATCTTCTATTATAGGTTTCATTTCGGGGAATGTGGCCACGAGCTACATGATCTGATCCCGCCATCTCGTTTTCATCATACGACAAGCAGGCGCCCGGCTTAGTTACATCATTATAGCCGCAATTCGCACTAAGCGTTTCGGTTCCACCTTTGTAATGCGTACAGCTAAGGAACAGATAGAACAAGTTGCCGTCGTCTGTCTTTCCTGAAAACTATAATATGGGTATATTATGGTAAATAGGTGCCTTCTAGACCTTCGTGCTACAACGTAGGCCGCATCGTCACTTACCAACAGGTGAGATCGCGGTCAATCGAGGGTCTATCACAGTTAAACAAAAACAATCACAGTTAAATTCATATTTTTCATGTTCGTTTAGTTTTGAGATTTGAGTGATTTGAGTGGTTTGTGGGAAGACGAAAGTTGAGCGTGGCACTGGACAGCGAGCCAAAAGACATACGGCAGGCTGCTGTGCCAGTAGGGGACTAGATTGGAGACTGCAGGGACTCCCGAACCCCCAATCATGGCCATCGGGTCTTCTCATACATTATCCAGCCCAAAGTCCTTTATTTGCGAGAATGTTGCATTAAAGACTGTCGGAAAGCAGGGGACATCGCTTGTAATTTTTTAAAATTACATTTTTACGTGAAATAGTATATTATAGGAGGAGGTATACATAGGCATAGGTGGTTTTGATTAACATTTTGTATACAAATGATTCGGTCTATGTTATCATAATATATGATAACGTGGACATCGGGAAAGTTTTTTAATTATTTTATTTTATTCCCGTTGTCAACGTTAACGTGGACAAGCTGAACGTGAACAACGGGAATAAACCGAGAGAACGTGTGTCAGACTTTTTCAATTAGTTGTACTAACCGAGGACCTTATATTTTCTTCATACCTATGTCAAGTTATGTAGGAACTAAGCGTGGACTTTTTTGAACACGGTATACATCACCCTACAGCAGGCTTGTCCGAAGTGAGGACATTAGACTTTTTGGAGTTGATATACAGAACCAGAATAAATAGTTGAACCAAAACTCTGTACTATTATTTATTCTGTGCCAAAACGTTATATTTTCTTCATACACAGTTCAAGTTACGTGAATACAAGCGAGGACATTTTAATATTGCCCTACAACAGACAAATCTATGTTAAGAAATCACGTACGCACATTATAATGTGGGTCTGGATACCCATGTATAATATGTATATGTAATTTACCTTCTACCGGCTCCAGAGGCAGAATTTAATTTAATTATTTTAGATTTTTATTTTAAGCTCATTTATTTGTATAGGATGGGCAGCGTTCAGGAAACAACCCCATATTGACGAACTCTGTAGTGCGTCGGGCGAGTAGCTGGCTGAGATGCGAGAGGTTGCGGGTTCGATTCCCGCTGCGGTACAAATGTATGTATGATCTACAAATATTTGCTCCAGGTCTGGGTGTTATGGTGATACTCGTAGTTCCTGATACCTACACACGACACAGGGAATCCTAGTGTGGGATCAGCCTAGGTATTCGGGGTACAGTGAGGTGGTTAAGTGAAGTGTCAACTTGCGCGCGTCGATGCCAAAGGCCGGTCATCATCGGGATAAGAATACCAGAAATAGTAGTTGCATATAAGAATGAAGCCAAAGAGAAATACTTACTTTTAGCTTTCGTTTCTTGACCGTGTTTATTTACTGTGGATCACACAAGCGTAGGAATATAGACGTGAGCTGACTCGGCTTACGCTTTTTTTATCGCGAATGTTAGCGCAGGTGAAAAAAAATGAATTTAAAATTCCTACAATAAAATTCACAGCTTTTGACAAACAGATCAAATCATCCATATAGATAATGCTGTCATCATAGACGTATAATTTTTGCTACGCTGAATAGACAAACGAAGCATGGGAGAGAGAAGTCATTTTTAAATGTACCCCGTGCAAGAATAAATGATACAGCAACAATTGTAATGAATGTGACATGTTTTTGCTTGAGAAGATGCCCATAGCGCCCGGTCTCTTGTGCAGTTTAACTAATTTTGTAATTTTTTTAGTAATCTTACTATTCAATAACAAATATTACTTTGTATGACAATGGTGTCGTGTTCAGTTTGTGACTGTGAAAATACAAGACGTAATGATCCGGGAAAATACACGTTTCACAGGTAAATAAGAGATTATTGGTAGTTCGGTTGTATTGCTTATTTTATCAATTCTGCTTTAGTGAATGACCTAAAAACTAGTTTTATTCGTAGATTAGGACTTTCCCTTATATTTTTTAATAATATTTCGTTGCTGGCACCTATAAATAAACAATATTATAAGTAAAATATAAAAATGTTTGATTACGATAGGGCTTGGCCAAGTGATGACGTCAGAAATATCGATAGTCCTGTTGCAGTCTTTATCTTAGTACCTGCCTATAAATTAAATTTTTGTCCATCCTCGAATGGAGGTTTAATTTTGTTTGGATTAAATATGTGTGCTCTGTTAACATTTTACCGTTTTTTTTTAAATCTAAAATAACCAGGTGGACATTGAGGTGTGTGTTTTTGTATTGAAGCACCACGGGTGTTTTTATTGCAGTTTGTGTAGTAGATATTTTGGAGTAAATATTTACGTTGTAGATTATTACACACGCCTTTTTCCCCGAAAGGGTTTTTTTATAACAAAAAATATTGTTTCTTTCTGCTTGATAAAGTAATAGGTAACAAATTAAATTTAAATATACCCCAAAAATTCCATTCCAGCGGGGCTCGAACCTGCACCCTCGAAAAAAATGGTTATCGGTTATAAGAAGAGTGGGATGTACTCAAAAAGGAACTCCACTAGGTATCTGCAGCAAAGATTTTGAGTTTAAATTCAATAGGGAAATTCTTAGATCCCACCTAAATAAAACCATAATATTTAGGGGTCAATAAATAATGAAGGTTTATTTATTAACTGTTTTATTTCTCCAAACGATCCCTTAAAAATAAGAATAAAAATTAATTTATTCAAAATTGGAATAAGAACCTTATTCTCTTTATGACGTCAAATCTGCCAAACTGTGTTATTCATGAAAGACTTAATCTGCATTAAGATGTATTTATCTACCATACACATCACGGACGGATGATAAATTCTATCGACAATGTAAAAGTGTTGATCGAGGACAACACTATTTATAACTTACACATAGAGTTTCACAAACACGTGCACATATTTTTTTTTGTTTCATCTTCGATCTCTCATTGTGTATCTTGTACATACTAGATCTATGGCTGTCATCGAGACAGCCATTAATTTTTGACACACCTAACATTACCGAAGTCAAATATTATCTTACTGCGCAACGCGTGACTTCACCCCGTGACTCGCTCAGCAAGTTCACCGAGCCCCGAATACCTTCACCGAGCCCCGAATACCAGGGCAGGACTATGTATGTGACTGTTGGGTGTGTGTTTATGTTTATATCTTCACGTCACAGATACTGCAGAGCCATAACATTAAAGTTTGAATGTTGGAAGTGATAACTCACGGGACTAAAACTTTTTTTTTTCATACTGGATTCTTAAAATGATGGAACAAGCAGATGGCCAACCTGATGATAAGGGGTACCCTTTGCCTATGAACAGTGCATTTTTATATAGGTCACGTCCATCTGGGACGCGCCCTATGTGGTCATTGCACTGCGCCCGCGCACAATGGGACATGTAGATGAAAAGTCTCATTTGCCTGTAATTTCACCGGCAACCCTTCAAGCCAAAATACGCGCAACGGGCTTTGGAGAGAGCTATGCACGCAGATTCTGTATCCGTACCGTAAACGATCCGTAGATCGTGGTCAAACAAAGGTCTATCAGTGTTAAAAAAAAAAAAAAAAAGATCCGAGATCCCTGACATAGGTCTCAAAATTAGCAAGTTTAAATTGTAATGGGCAGGTCATATATATAGCTCGCAGAACCAACAACTATAACATAACATAACACCCAACAGTCGCATACATAGTCGTGATCCCAAACTAGGATTCCTAGTGTCGTTGGTATCAGGAACTACGAGTACCATGGTACCTTAGCACTCAGAACAAACATTTGCAGATCATACAAACATTTGTCCCGCAGCGGGAATCGAACCTGCAACCTCTCGCATCTCAGCCGGCTACTCGCCCGACGCGCTAAAGTGGTCGTCAACCACTGGGGAATAATGGTTCTCGAATGGCCAACCTCGAACCGGAATACGCACAGTAGAAAGCCTATCCCTTTTCAATTGGCCAACGATATTTTAAAAGTCTCATGAAGTCGTTGCATGCAGGCAACTCAGGACTTTCATTGAGGTATTCTTATTTGAATAGCCAAAAGTCTGATATTTATACCACCATCCATTTAGAATGCGTATTACGAGTAGGTAGGTACATACATAGACATACATACATAGACACACGCCTTTTTCCCCGAAGGGGTAGGCAGAGCCACAATAGGCCTCTTTTCACAGTGGGTTGCACCATCGTGGAATATAGACGTGACAAGTGGTGAGCTCATCGCCGCCATTGCTTCCCACGACTGACTCAGCTAACGCTTTCTTCCAGTAATAACACATTCTATAATAAGCTACCAGCCAGGACAAATCTTATACCAACGAATCTTATCAACAAGTCCGGGTAATCCCTTAGTCGGCTTTTACGACATCCACGGGAGGAGACGGGGGGGTCTATTCTTAGGCCGGACACACCAGGTAATCTATGTAAATATAGACGAAGCCGAGAGCGGGTCAGCTAGTAATATAATAAAAGAGCGAATGAGGATCTGATGATTGACCTGGACGGTAGATTACGGAACCCTTGAATGCCTACTTTGTGCTTATCAAATTTGTCTAAATGGGGCAAGATAATCGACCTGGAAGGCGGTATTCGATCACCTCTCAAGCCAAGGTAGGAAGCGTGCAATGCGAAGTTTCAGCACAAAGGTATGGGAAACTTATTTCTATAACTTTTTATTTATTTAGTGAAATAGTAATTTGTTTTAAAGTTTTAATTTTAATCTAAAAACCATATATTTTCAGAAACGTATCAATAGAGCCGGAGGTTACCTACATTCAAACTCACAAAGTTTATATACCTACTTTAACCTAGGTAAAATACACAAAGTGTGCGTTAGCCAAACGAGGACAGAAAATTTATATAACACACTTGGAAAATTCACTGTTGTAATATTACTGATCGAAGCGAGGTCGTTAATACACATTGTTCGGAAAAGCTACCATTACGAGGTCTTGTGTGTTAAATTCACACATAAGGCCTCGGAAGGTACAAAGAACATGACAGAGTGTGAAATGGAGTGTATAGAAGGCGATAGTGGCGCCGCCTGGTGGTCACACACTGTCGGGGTGTGAGCATGACTTATCGTGACCAAAACGAGGTTAGGCCAATATTTCCGTTTCAAATATACAATAAGACTCAAAATCGCGCGTAAAATACGATGCAATGGTCCGATCGATACGAGGACCCATGAAAAAGACCTCGCTTTGAAAATGTCCTCGGGTGTGCCTTGTGTATTCAATAGCAAGTCCTCGCTTGGTACTTAAGGTCAACACACACACACACACACACACACACTCACACACACATACATATACACAGACACTCATACAAACTTATTTCACTCGCTAACTTATTACACTTTCAATTAAACTCAAATTTTTACTGAAATGTGTTATAATAATTTTATGTTAAGGGATTTTTTAGAAAGAGGGCGTTGGTGTCAGCGACTCAGTATTTATTACTTCTGCAGACATCATCGTTTCCCATTGTGAACCCCCAACGAACCAAAAATTCAATATCTATCCACCTAATGAAACTGCATCCCTCGCGGTTACGCGTCGTGATGACAGATTCACATTGATGTGGCGTGGAGTGGTGCGACCGAGCGTCGACCGATTGTCACCACGACAGAACGCGCCACAACACAACACAACCTGCGGTTACGCGTCGTGATGACAGATTCACATTGATGTGGCGTGGAGTGGTGCGACCGAGCGTTGACCGATTGTCACCGCGACAGAACGCGCCACAACACAACACAACCTACTAATGTTAATCTAGTCATAGGTAATAAACGTAACCGATTGCGTTGGCGCGCCACGACACACCCTGACACAATAATATGAATCTAGCGAATCAGTAATTTTGTAATACCTAGGTTCGATCTAACTCAAAGACAACTAACTACGGTTTTTTTTTGCATGAATACACGTTTTCTTTCTTTCTTTGGCGGCTCAAGACCGGTAGTCATGGCATACTATGGTAGCAGTAGTGAACTTCTAGAGGCTAATGATGGCGATGATGAATGAAGAGTTCAGAGGTGCAGTTAAGGTGGTCTCAAAAACCCGAGTAGGTTGTACGCAAGTACTTATATTGATACACAGAAAGAAACATCTAACTCTGGAAGGTATATATAAAAAGTTTTGAAATACAAATGATACATTAAAGCTATCCAAATACCCCTTAAAACTATAAAAAGTTAGTTCATATCAAAGAGAAAATAAGACCACGGCTCACGGCCCAGTACCATCCTTACCAACCTTCTATTCGAACAAAACATTTCAGTTCTACCTATATAATGCGAACTGCTAAGGGGTGCAATACACTACCGTCGTCTGTCTTTCCTGGAAACTATAATCTGGGTCTCTTCATGGTTAGAGTAAATAGGTGCCTTCTAGACCTTTATGCTCCATCTTCGGCCACATCGTTACTTACCAATAGGTGAGATCGTGGACATACAAAGGTATATATCAACGTAAAAAAAAAAAAAACATTCTTTTCAAAACAAGCTTGTATGACAATATAAGTTTTAGCATAAAATTTGATATGCTATTTGTATTATTTTCAGAAAAGGTGTCTGAAAATTTTTGCCATTATCGGATCTCGGGAAGTGGTCTTAAATTATATCGCCATATTTACCCTCACAGACAGACAGTACGCTAAGTAAAAAAATCTTCACTTAATTTCGTCCGTCTTGTAATACAAGGAGCGCTCAAAGTTAGAGGAGAGATATTTTGTCATCATCACTTGGACAAAGGTTGATTCAAGAAAAACTTGCAATAAACCGTACTCAGCAGAATATCTCGGCCAACGAGATGATTGTGTCCGTTCTGTGTAGGGAAATGTGGCAAGACAGAACTGCTCTGTTGTAATGTGGTAAGTTTCTAAGCAATGGGTTCGTTTTTCAGGTACAAACGTGTTGAAAAGAGTGTAGTAAAGAATCATGGCGAAACTGAGAACATTGGTACTTTTTGATTATTTTATTTTTGTTTATTGAAAAGACCAACAGTTACAATAATAAAACAAAATCACTTAATTATAGGCCAATAATTATACAGCCAATTATAGGTCTCTCTAAATATTAAACTAAAACTATGATAATATCCTACAATAATTATAATAAAATACATATATAGATAAGTACATAAAAACAAAAAATTTAGGTTCACTTCATTAAATTATTATATTTATAAGAATATCTAATAAGTACATAAAAACAAATAGTTAAGGTTCACTACATTCAATTATTAAATAAAAATGTCTAAAAAGTACAAAGAAATAATAGTTTCGTCAGTTTTTTTTTCATTATTTCTTTGTACTTTTTAGACATTTTTATTTAATAATTGAATGTAATGAACATTCAATTATTAAATAAAAATGTCTAAAAAGTACAAAGAAATAATAGTTTCATCAGTTTTTGTTCAAAACTACGGGGAAAAGTAAAGTTATATTTATAAATAGCTCAATAATCCCATTAACGTGTTGTTTTACAGGTAATAATAAATATAAAAAAAAAATACTATTCCACTTATTTTTATAGATAATGACGAGAATTTATGAAGCAATTGTTGTACCTACTATACAAAACTATTTTAAATTCGTTAATGAAAAATGATGCCTGTAAAATTTTGGGGGAGACCTTTGCCCAGCTTTGCCAGCTTTGTTTTCTTATGTGTCAGCAGTGGGACACAATAGGTTAAGGAAAAAAAATAAAAAGCCCTCACTGGTCACGTGACATGACATACAGTCATTACTAGGCCCATTCTGTGTTCATTGATTGTGGTGGTAACGGCGCTCGCCTCGAGGTACTTAAGCTGTTGAAACCACTCCTGGCCCTTCGTAATTGTCACGTTGGTTATTGCAGAGGCCCTTTCAGCCCCCGGCCGAGGGCCTGCGGACGGCCGCAATTTTTACGTAAATGTTTGTTTGGAGAATTCATTCTTTGAAGTTGAATTTGACATACTGACAAGGACGAGGCTTTAAGACTGGCAACATCAACTCAATGTAAATAAAAAACATGAAACATTATGTTTTGTTTTCCTTTAGCGAAATTGGCAAGCGTATTGATGGAAGTTCTTGACCATACTATTGATAATATAGAGACATGTTTTTTACATGATGTAAAAGTTTGCTACACCAATAATACCTAAATACAGTTTGAATAATTTAAATGTTTTAAAAAAAAATGTTCTATTTTCATCTGCGATCAGGCGACAGAATATGAGCAGATTTGGTGCCAAGTTGTGCTTGTAGCAGAAGTGGTCCAGCAACCACCTCTTCTTTTCTTATGTGTCATGTTCAACCAAGTTCCATGATATATTGTCAAAGTCAAAGTCAAAGTCAAAAAGTATTTTATTCATTGAAATCATAAGGATCATTTTGAATCGTCTTAAAAAATAAATGTACATTTACTCCTGTTCCAACGCAACCAGACCTAGAAGAATCAGGCAACAAACACGGTCTGTTTTTTTTGATGATCCTTCTTACTACTAGGTGGGGAGCGCCTGTGTGGTGCCTCGAGAACAAGTGGAAGCTGATTCAAAGAAAAAAGGAAAACCAACTTAAAAGCCTTACTTAGGTAGGCAGTCAAAAGTAAGATGATAGAGAGAATCAGCAAAAGTTCATAAGGCAGCACACTCTACGCTTGATATACTCATAAATAACACATCAATAATAAATTATATGTAGGTACAGATATTGCAAATTGACAAATTAGGTGTCGAGGGGCAGAGCGACATCAGGCCACGCAGCTTTATCATTAACATAGTCATGTAGTGTGTAATACGCTTTCTTAATTAAATTATTCTTTATGTTGGATTTAAATATTCGAATCGAAAGTTTTGTCTTTTAAGCCTCTTCGGGTAGTTGATGGTAGTTAGCTGTGAGACCAAGTGGTTCGGATATGTACATTCAGACGTTCTTTGTATTTCGATGAATATAGTTTTATTTCATCGATGACCGTGTTGATTTTAATTTAATTGACCTTAGCATACTTGAATTTTCAAAGTCACAAATTCTCGTAGCAGGTCTACGGCGTAGCCTAGCGCAGACCTTTAGATGTCACATTGTCATTGTATTGAGAGTTCCGTACCTTAAAAGTAACCAACGGAACCATTATAGGATCACTTTGTTGTCCGTCTGTCTGGCTGTATGTCTATCTTTCAAGACCCTTCTTCTCAAGAATAGCTGAAGCAACTTGAAATGTATACCAAATATAAAAATATGTGCGTTGATAGAGATAATTTTTGTTTTGAAAATGTAAAAATGCAAAACCTCTAGGGTACTTCCAGTAACCTCATAATTCTAAAGTTTGGAATTCTGGAAGGCTTCTTGACATTAATAAAGTCTAAAATAAAGGAATTTCTAGTTTTAAGAACCCCTAAAATGGCATAAAAGTTTGTATGAAAAACTATTGGAAACATAAGAGCTGTGATGATTCGAAATAACTTACGTAGGTATCAGAACCCTCAGGGCGCGAGTATCACTCGCACTTTTCCGTTTATTATCTTAGACTTGCTATTTTGTTCAAACTAAAAAGGTGTTGATAAATATTATAAATTATAAATAATTATAATAATTTGTAAGAACAGTAGGTATAACTAGATGTTTTAATGAAAACTCGGTGCAATCCGAATAAATTACCTTCCGAAATTCCTCCTGTTTTTAAGTCGCTTCAAATTTGGATTCAACCGTGCAAAGGTGTGAAAGGTCGTTGCCATCTTCGACCAAAGATGGTTGCCATCATAAATTTAAATCATGATATCATATTTAAATTTAAAAAGAATATATTGCAGTCCCTTTATCCCCTTTATGTTAGTCTCCCAGCACAGAAGACATAATAATAATACCGTATCGAAGTTTCACTCCGACGGATAGCACCAAAACCTATGCATAAAGTGCACGCGAATGATATTAAACCTTAAAGACAGGAAATGACAGCTCAATTTTCTTAAAATCAGACTAGATGGCTTATTCCCAACTTTTGACAGACACGCTCGAAGTTGGGATGCAAAAGTTTCTAGATACCTGAAAATTATCGTAGTGGTGGCTAAATGTTGTAACCTATCCTTGATTCTGCTTTGTTGTATGTATTAGCAGTAGTGCTCGCATTGCTGTGTTCCGGTTTGAAGGGTATGGTTGCCGGTGAAATTACAGGCATATGAGACTTTTCATCTTTGTCTCAGGGTGGCGGGTGCAGTGCAATGCCACATAGGGCGCGTCTTAGGTGGATGTGACCTATGAGGAAATGCACTGTTCATAGGTACTGCTTAACATCAGGTGGAGTCATTTGCTTGACCCGTCATTCCAAGTAGAAAAAATTAAAAATTAAAAATAAAATCTCTGTTCCAATCACAAAGTAAACCGTAAAAAGAATTTCATGAATTGCTAGAAAAATGCGACTCTGTTCTGGACGCACCCACATTTCTAACTCGATTTTTGTCATGATAAGTGCGATATTGAATTTAGCCACGATGTGCTAAAGCCCATTTTACATTGATATAAATAGATAAGAAGTGACAGAAGGCATATTTCCAGTACGAAATATCTCTTTTGAAACGAGAGCCTGTCTGTGCGAATCGGTGAACAGAAAAAAATACAAGTTTTCATATGGAAAATATATTTCTCCTTTTGCCGGGTAACGGTAAAAGCGTATTCAGTATTGAGCTTGTAGATTTTCTACTCATTGAAAGTGTTAAATATAAATAAAATATTGAGAGATTTATTTTCATTTTGCTTTATAGAAAACAGCTCCAGCTACAAACACAGTTCACTTACACACTACTGGTTGTTATTGACTCAGTAATTGTGTTTAAGTAGGTACTAACACTAACTAGGTTTGTTTCTTTTTGTTTGTATTATTAGCTATTAAGGTGTACAATAAAGTATTTTCTTCTTCTTCTTCTTCTTCTTCTTCTACTACTAACAATCCGTTGTCCTGTCTTATGTTCATACTAAAATCCCTTTAGAAATAAGCACTTTCAGTTTTCCCGAACTTTCCAATTTTTCTTTCGATGTAAGTAGATATATCAATGTCAGATTGTTTCAATTCTAAAATACCTGTGGCATGATCACGTAACTCTATTGCCATCGGTTGCAATTGGTTTCATTGCTGTTTCCATTTGAAATTAAGTTTTTATTATTACCGTCTAGTTGCAATCAATTTTTTGCTGCATAAAATGAGTAAAACAACATATAGATGTTGTTCAGATAGAAACACCATTGTAACTGATTGAAAGTTCGACAACACTCAAACAGAATCGACAAAGCTGTAAGCTGCATTTTTGACCGAGCGAGCGAGCGAAGCGTCTCTGCATCAACTTGGGTAAAAACTCTTTAATATGTCCGGCTGTATTTAAAATAATATAAATTTGAAGAATTGTATAAATTAAACAAATTAACGGAAAACACGTAATAGGGATTTCAATCAACGGCTGCTATCGCGGCATGCTTTGCTCAACTTGTGAGTTGGCCACTATTCAAACCCTACCTAGGCAACTGATTGCAATATAAGAAGAAAAGTTTTTTTTATACTACTTGGAATGACGGGCCAATCAGATGACCCACCTGATGTTAAGTGGTACCCTCTGCCTATGAACAGTGCATTCCTCACAGTAACTAAAGCAAAGGCCCGAAATAGGGACTTTTGGCGTACGACGCCCAGTACCGCGGCACGCTTTGCTCGGCTCGTGCGTAATCACTATTTAAACGTTACCTAACTAACTGATTATTTGTGAAGTGTATGTACTTATATCAGGATGACCTCTGCGGCGCGGCGGGCGAAGGTTCGCCTGCGACGCAGGAGGTAGCGTGTTAATTCCCGCCTCGGAACAAGTATTTATAAGATCTGCAGATATTTTGGGTATTTTCTATGTATAATAAAAATATCTATATATTATGTAATATATTGTACTAAGTATATCAGTTAACTTGTACTCAGAACACAAGCTCTGCATAGCTTGAGGCTAGATTATGTTCTGAGAACTGTCCAACATTATTTATTTATTTTATTAATGTATACGGAATAAGAAAATGATATATACAAAAACATCTGGAAGTTGACAACCTTTATCAACCGTTTTCAAGCATTTTCCGACTTCTAAAGGTCGATTGGTTGCCGAAAGTAAGTGACTGGAGAGAAAAAGCCAGAAAGCAGAGTTTCTGAAGTGCTTATTAGAACATTTATCGTTGTCAAAAAGGGATCTAAAAAGGTTGTTTCCCCTCCAATTAAAAACTGTGACATATTTTGATTTGCGACGCACACAGGATGTCCGGAAACATTTGTCAAACCGAACGCGTCGCTTGAAAAATTTCAGCTGAAGCTAACCAATACGAGCGGAATGAAAGATTAAATCGGAAACCATGATGTCTCGGCTCACTGGAAGTGGCTAGCGTATAGTAAGTTTTTTGTGTAACAAGTGCAAAGATAAAGAAAAAAGTAGTTTGCATTGACACGATGCCGCACTAATGCTGGTAAGCCATTTGCATCTGCTGGTAAGCGATCGCCTTTATATCGTTTAGTTCATCCACCGCTTTCCTGGGACCCATAGAATGTCTTTGGTCCATCGAAAGGTGCATTCCTCTTATGCGTAGTCTGGTTTGTGGTTGCCCGCTATGCATCTCTAACAAGTAATTAATTTTGAAAAATTAAAAAACCCTCAACGCATTGAAACGGCTGAACCGATTTTGATCAAACATAGCTAAGAACACTCCCGACTAATTCACCTTGCAAACAAACAAAAAAATGGTTAATCCGTTCGGGAGCTACTATGCCACAGACAGACAGACACACACACAGACACAGACACGTCAAACTTATAACAATTTTGGTCGACTACTTTTTAACCCCCGACACAAAAACGACGGGGGTTAAAAAGTAGTCGACCAAAATTTTATTGTTATACATTTTGCAATTCTATTATATTTACATACATTGAGATTTTACAATCATAATAATACAAAATTCATGTACAAATATGAGCTTCACTTTAAGGAGTTTTTTATAAAAATAAATGTTATATTTTTTATTATAGCTAACAGAAGTCTGAAAGACTAAAGATTGTGTTTTTTACCTTGTTCTGTAGCTAATTTAATTTATGGTATTTAAGATATTATTTTACAAAAGATAAACCGTTCAGGCACTTCTTCTAAAACTTAGATCTGCGAATGGATTGTGGGTGCGGCGTTTTATCATTTTAATCGGTTTTCAGGCGGGCAGGTGTGAAATGTCGTGGCGTTTCAACAATTTCATTTTAAGCTCCGCTGCCATTTTGTCCCCCAGTAGGTATATATCTGATCTTTTCGGAAAACATCTTCATCTGTCTGAGAAATGTATTTTAAGGCTTGACACTTCCTTTTGGACCTTTCTGTGGTATGTCGCTGTTACGAAGGATCGCGAATATTTTGCGAGGACTGCCATTCCATTGTGATTCTTTGGATTTCTTCGAGTTTTATTATAATGATTCTTCTATTTTACTATAATAATGCAATCACCCTAGCAATCACCAAATAACTGAAGTGTTTGAAGTAAATAAAGAGTAATAAATAGATAAATACTCTCTTATTATACCTACCTGTTTTTTTTTTTTTTTCGGAAGGATTTATATGCAGTTGACCGCCTGGGGCCATGACTGTTTTACCGGGCTTTTGGTGAGCGCAGATGGCGCTCAACCTGCAAAGTTAGGTTTTGGGCAACGAGCACAAGGGCACCACTTAGGTACGAACCTCGGCTTGGGCTGTTGCCAGGTTGGGAGGATCATACCTACCTGAAAATTCAGATGACATTTTATACAAGTAATGAATTTTGTAATAATTAAAAAACCCTCAACGCAATGAAACGGCTAAACTGATTTTGATCAAACATACCTAAGAACAATGCCGACAAATCCACATTTCAAACAAAAAAAAATGGTTCATCCGTTCGAGAGCTACGATGCCACAGACAGACACACACAGACACACACACACACACACGGACACGTCAAACTTATAACACCCCGTCGTTTTTGCGTCGGGGGTTAAAAATGGTGACAGTGAGCTGATCTCATGGATAAGAAATAGGATGCTGGAAAAATAACTCCTAAAAGTTTGTTATTTTGTCAACCGTGTACGGAGGTCGGCTTGCTCTGACCGTTAGCCACACATGAGGAGAACATTATTAAATGTGTTTAACCGAGTTGATAGTGCCCAGAAATGTCATAGTCAACGTTTGCTCGTTTCATGGCCGAATTGGCCAAGGCATACAAGATTAGAGGCGGAGATACGGGTTAGATTTTTATTGAAACATAATTTTTTCTTCACCGTTTCAGTACTCCTAAAACAGACAACAGTTAGTTAACTAAGCAATTGTATAAAGCTTGATAAAATAGGAATATATGAAATTCAACAAATAATTAAATAAAGTTCTTATTCAGACAACATAGTCCATAGTGTTAGTAAGCTTAAGATAAGGGGTTAGTAATTAATAACTAACACAGATATCGTCCTCTGGGAGAGTTTCCAAACCAGAGGACATGCGTAATTGTTTGCAATTTCTTTCAGGATGCTGTTGTTGCTCACGCGCACTCTGCTTAGTAGTGAGGACGTTTTTTTCCGCCAGATGGCGTCGAACATGTCTGTGCGCGCATCGGCGAACATGCCTGAAGCACTACAGAAGCGCGGAAGCTTCAACAGCGTCCTGAAAGCGTTATTGAATTGGACCCGCAGCGCATTGTAAGCCTTTTGAGTATGCTGAAACCACAGATTCGCGGAGTACATGGATGTACAGTACGCCTTAAAAAGGGTAATTTTGACAGCGTCTGTACATCGTGCGAATCTGCGGGCCAGCATATTGGCTCAACAAAGACTTGCCTATTATTTTTGTCAAAATTCTTCCACATATTTTCTCTCAAGCAAACTGAGTATTTTCATAAAAAGCAAACGGCTTCGTACTGAGATCGGATTTTAAGTTCGGTTCATATCGTAAAAAGACTCGGACCCAGAGCTCTCGCTATTAAGCCCTGTTAGATTTATAAATCTGTGCAAGGCAGGAGCTGAAAATAACTTTTCAACGGGAACCAAGAAAAATAATACTTCTCAAGCATATCTAAGGACACCTCTGTCTGAAGGCAAGTCAATTTGGGAAACTTCTGATCCACCTTTCACTAAACATTCTTAAGCAACAATCAATGCCTACCACCATACCACCATACCTATTTCTGCCGCAAAGCAGTAGTGCTCGCATTGCTGTGTTCCAGTTTGAAGGGTAAGGGTGCCAGTGAAATTACAGGTACATGCGACTTTTCATCTTTATGTCTCAGGGTGGCGGGCGCAGTGCAATGCAACATAGGGCGCATCCTAGGTGGACGTGACCTATGAGGTAATGCACTGTCCATAGGCAGAGGTTACCGCTTATCATCAGGTGGGCCATATGCTTGTTCCGTCATTCAAGTAATATAAAAAAAAACTCACTGGTTCTTTTTTCGTAACTCTTCGTCAGGTCAGAGGTATGGTGGCCTTCAAAAGGGCCTCGGACCTATGGTAATAGAAACATGTGTTGCATTATGGCTGTGATATCTGTGGGGTAGGGGCTGGGTGGTATGGTACCATTAGTACTCGAAGTTTCTGATACCCACGACACAGGGAATCCTAGTGTGGGGTCAGGACTATGTGTATAACTGTTAGATGTTATGTATGTTATGTTATGTATGTTATGTTATATAGCAAATATTAATAGTGAATACTCTGCGAGGAATTTGTTGCGTATAACATCAAGCAAAAATCCAGAAGGCGATGTAGATGCTAGGAAGGATCGTAGGCTCCCAGTATAATAGGAGGGGGCTCTCAATGAATCAACGACATTCTACAGGATGATGATGATGAACATAAGGCTGGTATTCTTCGGAGCAAGAAGCTAATTTATAGTGTACTAGTGGCCCGCTCGCGGCTTCAGTCGCGTGGTGCCGGTGACCAGTATGTTTTTTGAAATTTTATTTTATTTGAACCTTCTCCTGACAATAACAAATACAACAACAAGTAATTAATTTTGTAAAATTAAAAAATCCTCAACGCATTGAAACGGATGAACCTATTTTGACCAAAAATTGCTAAGAACACTCGCGACAAAATCACCATTCAAACAAAAAAAAAACGAAATGTGTTCATCCGTTCGGGAGTCACGATGGGACAGGCAGACACACACACACACACACACACACACACACACACACACACACAGATCCGTCAAACTTATAACACTCCGTCGTTTTTGCGTGGGGGTTAAAAAAAGAATTAGTGAAATCGGTCCAGTCGTTCTCAAGTTATAGCGTGACCAGGAGGTATAGGGGTTCATTTTTATATTGGGTATTGATATATTATAGAAGATATAGACATAGATAGATAGATTTGACTCTCGGAATAAGAACTAAAGCATGGAATTAAGGCTAAAAACGAAACGGTATCGATTATACCAGTCTCATTCTTTTATATGAATGTATTCATGCGTTGGAACGAGAGAAGCATAAATCTATCTGTTTTTATTTGTGTAAATGTCCAGGCCAAATGTCAAATTACTAGTACATTCATGGTAACAATCTAGGAAGAGTATATGCAAGGTGCCAATATTCAGGGTACGGAACGGAAAAACGACTGTCGTGTGACAATATATTTGTTTCTCTCTAACATAGGATAGCAAGCTATCTTCTAGGATAGGAGTAAGAAGGAACACTCTATGCTATTTAGCACTCAATCCATGTACTACTACATTCATGATTTGACTGATTGATTTGGACGAAAAAATCGTCCAAGATCTGACAACAGACTAGCGTTGTAAAACCCCAAACACTTACCGTATCACTATTACACTCGTATTATCCTTGTAATTGTTACACTGTGTTTTGTCTTTTGCATAGACAAGCAGTTTCAAATTTGATTGAAAAAGACAAAACATGGTGTAAGAGAATATTCCGCATTTATTAGTGATTTTGTTATCTGTAGATAACTGTTGTCGTCAAATCAAATTAATTACAAAAACATCGCTTCTCGCTTGGGCCATTGCAGTTACAAGAATCCCATGGACTTAAACTATGGTAGCGATTCTTGAAGTCACGCTTCCAAACGGGGCGCGTCACTTTGAAGAGATTCTTCAACAAAAAATAAAGAAAATTGCGTTCAGTTCGTCGTCGATTTAGGAGTTAATTTTGCGTTTCATTGCGTTTTTATGTGACTGGGGAAAATAAAGAATGATGATGTCGATTTCTCTTCTGGTCTGTTATTTGGAAAAACAAAAAGTTTTGCTTTTATTCAACACGATGTGTTATTATTATTGTTACCTTCTCGCCTCATTTATAATCATAGTGTCAGGTTTTTTTTTTTTAAATGCCTCTTTCCTATTAAATAAAAATAAACTATTAAATTAATTAAATACGTGATAAATCCGTTTAAAATTGTTTAAATTACGATAAATATAAAATTCGCTTTAGTGGCTATTACTTATTTGGGCCTAACTTAAGTTATAAACATAATGTACACACTCAAATCATCTTTTTCCATGACATAAGCATGTTAAAAATGTCAATATCAAAAGCCTAAGAGTTAAAGCATGCCACCAACTTCTCTAGTGGATGTAGTAAAGGCCACAGCAGCATTTTGCCAGGGCACAGACAGCAGCATCCAGTTGAGTACTTAGCACCACTACTGTGATCACTAAACCACCTGCCACGCATACACCAGAGTTACAGAGAAGCGTACGGTGTTGAGGTTAGGAAAGCGTTTTCCTATCTATAATACTAGTGTCACGTGCAGGAAATTTTCTTCCTAACCATCACACCAGTGTGACAGAGCGGTGTGAAGGTGAGTCGGTCACGGTGATTATGGCAAAGCCCCCCTTCCCTTATTCTAACCACCTTAGCCTCGTTCGACTAGAAGGGCCCGTGTAAGTTGCTTGTCAAATTTGCAGACTAACCCCTCAGGAGCAGACGTCTAACGCCTGAGCCTGTCTGCAAAGACAAGCAAACTACACGGGCGTGTTGTGTACACTTCACGGATTTTTGTACGGGATTTGAGGGTCTCAAGGTGCCCGCTGGGGGCGCTTTTCGATATCTCCATACGGCCGAGTAAGTTGCTTGTCAAGTTTGCAGACTACTCCTCTGAGCCTCGAGTCTGCAAATTTGACAAGCAAACAACACGGGCGTGTTGTGTACACCACACGGATTTTAGTATGGAGAATCCGAATAGCACCCCTAGCGGGCACCTTGAGAACCTCAAATTCCATACTAAAATCCGTCCTCACGCCCGTGTAAGTTGCTTGTTACATTTAATTTTGCAGACTAGCCCCTCTGATGTAGTGCGTTTAAAAACGTTTAATACGATCAAGATCTTCTGCAATGCTAGAATCCCGAGCTCGTTTACCTAACTAGACTTTAGTAGGTACTTATTTGTCCGTGTTGCGACGCGATGGGGAATCCGAATCGTTAGTTGTACTGTAACGGTGGTTGGAATCCGGGGTGTAGAACCAATTAAAACTTTGTTCCGATCACTGCAGTCGTTTTAATCTACGACTGTTGGAGTTTAGTCTTTACTGGTTGTAGCTGGTTTCGCTTTGTGAATACATAAATAAATAACAAGTAATTAATATTGTAACAATTAATAAAACCTTCAACGCAATGAAACTGCTAAACCGATTTTGATCAAACATAGCTAAGAACACTCCCGACAAATTCACATTTCAAACAAAAAAAAAAACGAAATCGGTTTATCCGTTCGGGAGCTACGAGGCGACAGACAGACACACACATACAGACACGTCAAACTTATAACAACCCGTCGTTTTTGCGTCGGGGGTTAATAAAATAAATTCTTCCACTTGTCCCTGTGCTTGGCAGTCTCCCACAAATCCTTTTCAAAATTAACAAGGTCGTCCTGCCAACGCTTTCTTGGAGATCTTTGCCCAGCAGTGGGACAATATACGTTAAGAAAAAAAAATGCTGGACAGTTCACACAACATTATCTAATCCCAAGCTAAGCAGAGCTTGTGTTATGTGTACAAGATAACTGCTAAACATAATACAATACATTACATAGATAGATATTTTTTATTATACATAGAAAAATACCCAGAACACTCTGAACAAATATCTGCAGATCGTACAAATATTTGTTCCGAGGCGGGAATTGAACCTCCTGCGTCGCACGCAGGTGAACCTTAGCCCGCCGCGACACAGAGGTTGTCTGAGTTTTATTTTTATTTTTATACTACCAGTGCAGCAAACAAGCATACGACCTACCTGTTTGTAAGCGGTTACCATTATCCTATGGACGAAATTCAAATTACCCATAACACATTCTTACAGTTTTTTTTTTAGGGTTATCGTAGCTGAACTGATTATATTTAGGAGATACTTTCAATTAAAACATGTGTGTTAAGTCTCCTAGTTCTCGCGAAATCAACTTTCACTATCTGAAGAAGTGTTGACGAACTGTAAAGGGCAAAAAACACCAAAAAAATAATAATTTCGCGCCGCAAGCGTGAGCATCCACCTTCATTTTGCCTTGGATACAATCAGTTTATATCCATTTATTTTTATATATTGGTTTGTAAATCGATTCACATCTCGAATATTGAATGAAAACAAAATATTTTACTTTTAATCAGCTACAGTTACTGTTAATCGAAACATGTTTAAGCTCCAACGGCAGTTAGTTGTTAATGTATGCAGTACACATGACTGTGTAAGTTGGTCGTAGCGACTACTAGTACCCACTCCGGTTAATGTCTCGAAATTCAACACTCTGGACTGAAAATATGCGTGAAAATATTACCTTTTTGGTGTAACATTATTTTTATATTGTGTTTTATATTGTGGTGATCAATGAATAATAATAATCTGTTATTTCAGAATTTATGCATATGTAAGTTACATATGCATAAATTCAACTTACAAAATAAAATTGTAATTTGCTGACTGATTGCTAATTGTAGTTCAGGCTACGTGATCGCAGAATGGTAATACTTACTTACTTTGCTACTTTTTGGCGATTGTGAGTCAAACCTTTGGAGGTTTTTAAGGTACAATATTATAATTAACTGTGTAAAATATATTGCGTATGAAAAAAATTAAAATTAAAATTAAAAAAACATAATAATTTTGAATGCAAGAAAATATGCAATTAATGAGCATCCTTCATTAATCACTCTCCCGACAAGACACATCCAGAGCGGAGACGTCAATAAAGAGTTTATATATCTATCAAACTTTGGTATCCAACTCAAGGTCCTCAGCTCGAATACCTTCATAGAGAGTACTTAATCTGGATATACGAGCCAACGCCTCCCTAGGAGCTACTGTATCAGATGGAATCGCTTTATGAATGGAACGTGACCACAGAATACATGCGAGTTCAGGCTACGTGAACGCAGAATGGTCTATGTATTAACCTGTGCTGGTTGCTACGAGCCGTCTAGAAAGGTGGAATTTTTGAAGTTACATTCAACAATTCATTTAAAAAAAAGCGGCCAAGTGCGGGTCTTACTCGCCTATGAAGGGTTCCGTAAACTTCCGTAGCAGCAAGTAACATAATATAAAAGTTCTTGGATGGTTAACGATTTCTGACGTATTCAAAAAAAAACTATTAGCTAGATCTCGTTCAAACCAATTATTTTCGGTGGAAGTTGACATGGTAATGTACATCATATATTTTTTTTTGTTTTATCATTGTCTTATTTTTGAAGTTACGAGGGGGAGGGGTGGACACACATTTTACCAGTTTCGAAGTGTCTCTCGACTAAACTATTCAATTTAGAAAAAAAAACTATTAAAACCTCAATATCATTTATAAGATCTGTCCATAGATATCCGACACGTATTGAGTTTGATGAAAAAAAAATATTTTCTGTTCTAAGTATGGGGAACCCCAAAAATTTATTGTTTTTTTTATATTTTTGTGTGAAAATCTTAATGCGATTCACAGAATACATCTACTTACCAAGTTCCAACAGCATAGCTGTTATAGTTACGGAAAAAAGTGGCTGTGCCATACGGACGGACAGACAGACAGGCAGACATGACAAATCCATAAGGGTTCCGATTTTTGCCATTTGGCTACGGAACCCTAAAAACGGACTTTGATTCCAGGAGTTTATCCCCAATACAATACTTTGCCATCTCTGTCATCAGTTCCACTTCACCAAATGGAACTTTCTGAATGCACATGCTTACGTACGACACACGTTGTTTGACACACTTTGAATAACGAAACCCTAAAAATCACGTGAACATCAACATAATCTACATCATCAACATCATCAACATCGACATCATCATCATCAACATTATCAACTTCATCATCATCATCATCATCAACGTCATCATCATCATCAACACCGACTATAACATCATCATCATTATCAACATCATCAACTTCGACAACATCATCATCATCTTCATCAACATCATCATCATCATCATCATCATCAACAGCATGAACATCGACTTCATCATCATCAACATCTTCAAAAACGTCAACATCATCATCATCATCATCACCATCAACATCGACAATATCATCATCATCATCAACATCATCATCATCGTCTACATCTTCTACAACAACAATATCGACAACATCATCATTATCATCATCTACATCATTATCAACATCATCATCGTCATCATCATCATCAACATCATCATACATACATACATGACGACCTCTGTGGATCGGCGGGCGAACGTTCTCCTTCGACGGTGGGTTCGATTTCCGCCTCAGAACAAATATTTGTGCGTTCTGCAGATATTAAAATTTGATCTGGGTATATTTTCTACGCATAATAAAAAATATCTTTCTATTTAATTTATTGTATTAAGTATATCAGTTATCCAGAACCCATAACACAAGCTCTGCTTAGCTTGGGGTTAGATAATGTTGCGTGAACTGTGTCCAGTATTATTTATTTATATTATTTTCATCATCTCTTCTCAGCTTCAGATTAAATAAATAAATAATGCTCGACAAGTTCACACAACATTATCTAGCCCCAAGCTAAGCCAGAGCTTGTGCTATGGGTACTAGGTAACTGATATACATAATACAATACATTACATAAATAGATATTTTTTATTATACATAGAAAACACCCAGAACACCCGGAACAAATATCTGCAGATCGCACAAATATTTGTTCCGAGGCGGGAATCGAACCCGCAACCTCCTGCGACGCAGGCGAACCATCGCCAGCCGCGCCACAGAGGTGTCTGAGATTGGAAAACAATAGCACAGGATCGTAGTGACTGGAAGATATGGGGGGAGGCCTTTGCTCAACAATGGGATGATTCAGGCTAACAGTAACAGTAACATCTCTTCTGTTTAGTTCTCAAAAGAATATACTATGGAAAATTCCCCCCATGGCGTTATTATATGAAGGCCTCTCTTCCAGCAGTCGACGTCTATCGGTTGATGATGATGATGAGATACAAGGATTAGCTAACTAGTACTTCAACTAGCTAAAGCAAAGTTAATTCTAGCAAGAACAATTGTTCAGTTATCGCTTAGTAATCAACCAACTCGTTGAAAGTTGATTATTACTACAGAAAAACATGGAGCTTTGAATTTCAAGAGCTAAAATTATGGAGGTAAAGTGCATATTGGTATAGCAGAGTGAGTAGAATGCATTTCGTGGGGCTTTGAAAGTGTGTATAGTTATGGAAGACTGATGAGAATATGAAAAATTATTTAACATTTTTGACTGTCAGAAGCTTCGATCACAGATACACAACACAGATCATCGAAGGTCATAAGAAAGTTTAGCTTTGTGACATAGTGACTTTGACAAACAAACAAGCTAAGAACTTTTGACAAAGGATTTTTATTCAGCGCCATCTAACGAGCCAGTTGCACTTTTTTAAAACATTTTAATCTAAAATGAAAAGCCCTCATTATAAAGCATAATCTATGCATATTTTTATGTTTATGTTTGTACTTTATTTAAGTTGGAATTAAAACCTACAATTGACATGTTTTTACGCTTTAATCGTCTGTAATTTCGGGTTGACCTTTGTGGCAACACAGAGGCCATTTCTTTTTTATTCGAAGACTGAAAGCATTCACGCGTTCAAGCGTTCTGCTTTCTGCATTCAAGGACCTGCTAGTATTTTAAACGGTCAGAATGTTTACTGTGTGGATATCTAGGAAGATGGACTAAAGGCATGGAACTAAGGCTAAAAACGAAACGGTATGGATTATACCAGTCTCATTCTTTTATATGAATGTATTCATGTGTTGGAATGAGACAAGCATAAATCTATCTGTTCTTATTTGTGTAAGTCGTACCAGGCCAAATGTCAAATTACTACTACATTCATGGTAACAATCTAGGGAGATGTATATGCATGATACCAACATTCAGGGTACGGAACGGAAAAACGACTGTCGTGTGACAATATATTTGTTTCTCTCTAACATAGATAGCAAGCTATCTTCTAGGATAGGAGTAAGAAGGAACGCTCTATGCTATTTTAGCACTCAATTCATGTACTACTACATTCATAGTGGACATGTATTATGTGACGTAATTTAAGGTACCTAGTGCCAACCCCAGGCAGAAATCTTCATACAAAAAAAAGTATCGCATCGCACGAGAAAGTAGTTTTTATTGAATATCTCGTAAAACATAGATTATTTTACAAAACCCCTACAGTAAACTCTTGACATTGTTGCGTTGATTTTATTTATCAAATTTGTTACCCAATAATATGCTCAACTTTAATAAACGATCGAATCTAGCCAAATGTTAGGGGTAAGTTTGGTTTTTTTCTATCGATAAAATATTGTCCTATTTTCTGTTACAGTGACCGCTCGGAATTATAATTTGTAGTATCCATCCATATTTATAATTTGAATATTGAACTTGATTTAGTCAGCTAAAAATCAAATATAAGATTGGTAATTTTGCGTTACTCCAATACCCCACTTTAATACAAAGAACGCAGAACACTAAAGCGGAATATTTCAACGCCTGACCATCTTCTGTCTGTGAAATCCCGTTAGCGACTTTGCGGTACGCAAACTTGCGCATTCTCACTTTGTCTACAGGTCCTGGGCTAGAAACAGAAGCTTGCAGCCAATTAAAAGTTAGGCCAATTACACCGCCATCGCATCGCTTCGTTCACAGCCGACTTTTAACCCGACTCTCATCAGTTTACTCTTTCACACCAGGCTTATTGGTTTTATAATTGACCTATCGAACAAAGCCCTTGCAACAATTGGCATTTGCATTCGTCTGTCTGGATGTAGAAATGTAGGTATGTATTATGTAAATGTAGGTATGTACGGTTGAGTAGGTACAGGTCGTATTTTTCAACTAATCTTGACGTTACTTGATATACAGGTTCAACAATTTCATAGTTATTTTGTCATCGGCGATTTTTGATTGGAGGGGTATTTCACATAAAACGGGGGAACTTTACCGTAATAGAAACAAGACGGTTAATACATCATATATAATACTATTATACACAGTTATCAACATCACACCACTATTTAAATAAGTCAGGATAAGCTAAGTACTTCTCTAATATATCTATATAGGTACATATAATTTAATGCGGGTAGACTCTATACAGATAGACTTTAATACTGGGACACGTGTTGTCGCGACGACGATCAGTATGCATAATGCCGGGAGCTCCGGCCGGCAGCCATCAGTTCGAGTCCCGTCGCAGTCCGCAGTTCTGTCGGTCGTTTCCGCCTTTTCCGAGTCCGCTCCGATGCTGCCAACGAAACCGAGTGCGACAACATCCGGCCGTCCTGCTCACGCGTTTGTCCTCGAACTGCGTCCTGGTCTGGTGTAGAAGCTAAAACATATAAATTAGAGTTAGATACAGTTGCAAAAATTGATGCTTGCAGTACCTATTCTTCAACATCGGACCGTACAGAAGAGTGTTTGATCGCATTACACCTGTGGTTTAAACTAGATGATGTTCATTCAGGATCAAACTAGTCGTATATCACCACCTTCCCAACAACAGCGTTCACAATGGATGCCTGTTGATTGCCTGATGCAAACACTCTAGAATACATGTACAATGTTTGAAGCGACTGCATTAGACCACTTTGTACTCAACGTTTTTTTATTATATTTATTTTTACAAGATTAATGTTTGAATAAATTAAATTAAAACAATACGGTGTCGTTTATTTAAAATCAAGCTAGATAGATAGATTAACTCTTTATTGTACATTTACGACAAAATAACACACAGTAATACAAAACATAACTAAATACCAAAAATAACAGAAATGTACAATAGGCGGTCTTAGCGCTTAAAGCGATTTCTTCCAGACAACCTTAGGATGGAGAGGACTATATGGAACTATGGGACAGTGGCTTGGTACCATACTTACGTGAAGCTTACGTGTTTTCTACTCTGACAACATCCGGTATTACTCAGAAACGTGGATCCATGGCTTCATATTTTCCACGCATGCTATACCATCGTACCGTTTTGAAGATCTCTCAGCTCCTCTCATATCCGCTACTTGATATCTATCATGGCCTAAGATTTTAGTCACCTGAAATGGGCCCTTGTAGAGAGGCATCAGCTTTGTGCTTTGGCCATCATTTGAGTGACTCGGAATTTTAAGCACCACCAAGTCTCCGACGTCGTAGTTAGGTGCGTCTTTTCTTTTAGCATCGAAGGATGCTTTTTGCCTTTCACCATCTTTCTTTATATTTGCGTCGACCGTGTTTCTTAATGCGGTGACGTCAACAGAATGTTCAGTGTTATCGTCGTCAGTGATCGTATCATTATCCATTCGAATTCTGTACCCGAAGAAAACCTCACTCGGTACGGCAGACGTAGTTTTATTAATTGTGCTGTTAATACCTTGTTGTATATTTGTAATGTGCTGGTCCCATTTATTATCTTCAGTATCAGCACCCATACTTCGTAACGCTTCTAAAATCGTTCTGTTATAGCGTTCCACCTGTCCGTTTGAACGTGGTACAGCAGTAGCAATAATGTGAGCTCTAATATTGCGGTCTTTGCAATAGTTGGTGAACAATTTTGATGTAAAAGCGCTACCGGCATCGCATACTAGGCGTTTAGGATTTCCGAATACTTTGAATATCTTATTTAATTCATTGACTACAACTTTACTCTTCGTGTTCTTTACAGCCGAAATAAAGACAAATTTCGTAAACGAGTCTACCAATACCAAGAGGTAGCTATTTTGCTGTGCAGTTTTAACAAATGGACCAAGGTGATCGATGTGAAGAGTGTGGAAAGGCCTAGCGTGTTTTGGAATCGGATACAATTTACCTGGTTTTTTCCCATGAACATTTTTAAAATAAATACAATTTAAACAGTTTTTGATGTATTTATTTACAGTTTTCTTTAGGCGAGGGAACCAGTACTTTGACCGAATTCTTTCTATAGTTTTGTCTACAGCAAAATGTCCTACGTCATCATGGTTAGCTCGAATAATATACCATATACATTGCTTTGGTACTAACCAACGTCTTCCGAATTCGGTTCTTCGGTACACTTTATTTCCTAATAATTCGTATTCATTAAATATCTGCTTATTTGACTCGGCCTCACCTGACTGTAAAATGTCTCTAAGACTACATATACCTGGATCTTGTAGCTGAACAGATAGTAGCCAGTCACCCTCAGTTATTGTATTTACGCTTTCAGTTATTTCTGATACATTACAGACGTCACTAACAGGATTTCTGCTTAGTGCGTCTACATGTTGCATCTGTGAGCCGGCTCTGTGAACTACTTCATACGTAAAATCCTGCGTGTACAATACCCATCTACTTATACGTGGTATAATTTCTTGCTTACTTAAAGCGTGTCGCACGGCATTACAATCAGTGGTTATTTTGAAATTAGTACCTAATAAATAATGACGAAATTTTTGTAATCCTGCCACAATTGCCAAAAGCTCTAATTCGAAAGAATGATATTTTTTTTCATCGTTATTAGTTTGACGACTGTAAAAGTATACGGGCTTTTCGCCATTATCAGTGGTCTGAGCTAAAATACACCCTATTCCTTCACGACTGGCGTCAGTGTATAGATTAATGGGTAATTTTGGGTCAAATACTTTAAGTACTGCATTCGTAATCAGTGCGGTTTTTAAATTAGTTATAGCCTGATCTTGTTGAGGGCCCCATTGCCAGATTGCACCCTTTTTCAGTAAAATCGTAAGTGATTTGCATAGGAGGGCACAATTTTTTATAAATTTCCTGAAGTAATTAATTAGCCCCAAAAATTGCCTTAACTGGTGTATTGTTTTTGGGGTAGGGTATTTTGAAATGGCATCAAGTTTACGTGCACTTGGGCGAACACCTTGCTCGGAAATATCATACCCCAAAAATGTTATTCGTTCTTTGAAAAAATTACATTTCTCTAAATTAATAGTCAGCCCATTCTTCACAAAAATATCCAACACCATTTCTAAACAAAGAATATTTTCTTCAATGGTCTTAGTAGCAATAAGCAAGTCATCCATATAGCAGACTACCCTTCCAAAACGAAGATTGCCCAAAACGGTATTCATTAATCTTTGGAAAACAGCTGGACCATTGCAAATACCGAATGGCATCCGTAAATACTCCATATGAGAATCATTTGTAACGAACGCTGTTTTGTGCACATCTTCAGCTTTGATACAAATTTGATGGTACCCACTTTTAAGATCTAAAGAAGTATAGTATTGACAACCCTGCAATCTATCAATGAGGTCCTCAATCATAGGCATCGGGTACTTCTCTTTAACTGTAATTTTATTTAACTGTCTATAATCGACGCATAACCTTTTGTCCCCAGATGCTTTGTCAACTAAAAGTGCTGGGCTTGCATAAGCAGAGTTACTGTTCTGAATAATACCATTTTTTAATAGGTCATCTGTTATTCCCCGCATAATCGCTCTGTCTGACTCTGACATTCTGTATGGTCGCTGACAAATTGGCTTACTGGATGTCAATTGTATCTCTAATTCTACACATGAAGTTTTTCCCAAACACGATAAATCTTGAGAAAAAGATTGCGGGTATTTTGATAAAATACTCTTCAACATTATTTCATGGTCACTAGTTACGTTAACCTTCGCATCAACACTGCAAACGTTCAATGCTTCAACTGACTGAAAAGTTAAGGTATCTCCAACACGAACATACATTATACTTCTGTCTTCGGTAAAATTTCTCCCTATCGGAATGTCACAGCCAGAGAGCGCATCAATGACGTAAAGTATAATAATTGATTCTACAGAATCGACTTTTAGCGTGGCTGCTACAGCCTCGGTCACTTGAGCAGATAAATCTTTTTGAAAACCTATCAAATTAATTGGGCTATTCAAAGCAAAAGGTTGCAAATTATACTGGTTCACTAGCGCGGTTGTAATTAATGAGCAATCACTGCCCATATCAAAAAATGCTTTACACTCAAAACTATTCAGCGACACACGCTTGTAAAATTTTTGTTTAGTTTTTTGATCTGAAATCTTTTTAACTTCGACATTTTTCTCGACCTTCGGTTTTGGTTTAGATTTACAAGCGGCTTCCAAATGCCCCAACTTGTTGCACGAGGAACATCTGACGCTGTCTTTTACAGTGCAGTTGTTCCTCCTGTGACCAGCCTCTCCACAACGGTAACAATTGAAATTCAAATTTGAGACGTTACTAGTACTAGCAGAAGGCTCTGATTTGTTTTCAGATTTACTGTACATGGTTTGTAACGGTCGAGAAGCATGTTTTAGAGGTAGTGAATTCTTTTGCGGGACTTCCTTTTCAATGGGCGAATATATTTTACCATGTAAAAAGGAAGCTAAATCATCACAGTATTTAAAACTGCCTGCTTCAGCCGCCACGGTTATGTTTGGATCACCGATTGTTCCTACTATAACGGATATGATATCGCTTTCTCGGAAACCTAACTGCAACCGATCTATTCTCGCTTTTTGTTGGAAGAAGAATTCATATAGAGACTGGTTGACTACGGGCTTTATATCTATTACTTCTTTAAGCAATCTAAACATATTGCGTTTAACTTGAAATGTATCCGAGATCGTATCACGCCATTCCTTCCACTTCCACGTGGTCCATCTGGTTTGATTTTTTTGTAAAGAATCTAGCCATGTCTTTGCTGTATTTCGTAATTTTTGGAGCGCTTGATACTTAATCATTTTATCGGGCCACCCAAACGCGCGAGCGTTTGCCTCTACTACGTTAATCCACATGTCTACATTGTCTGCGAGTGGGTCGAATTCAGGGATCACTGACGATAATACAACATTCTGACTCACGGTTGGTGAACCTTTACGGCGTTGCTTTTCCCTCTTGCGCCGCCGCCGGTCATGTGGACTGCTGGTGCTGGAGCTCGACGTGCTCGAACTGGTCGATGACTCCCTCCTTGACCTATGCTTGCGTTTACGTGGCATGTTGTGGGCGTCGCACGATTAGCACTTCTGATAATAGAAACAAGACGGTTAATACATCATATATAATACTATTATACACAGTTATCAACATCACACCACTATTTAAATAAGTCAGGATAAGCTAAGTACTTCTCTAATATATCTATATAGGTACATATAATTTAATGCGGGTAGACTCTATACAGATAGACTTTAATACTGGGACACGTGTTGTCGCGACGACGATCAGTATGCATAATGCCGGGAGCTCCGGCCGGCAGCCATCAGTTCGAGTCCCGTCGCAGTCCGCAGTTCTGTCGGTCGTTTCCGCCTTTTCCGAGTCCGCTCCGATGCTGCCAACGAAACCGAGTGCGACAACAACCGAGGCGCTAATTACCGACTAATTTTAATAATATTTGTCAAAAAATTCAGCAGGCTGAGTACTTACTGAATTATTCCGCACAGCGGAGACACCGCAAATTTCGGGTATTTATTTATAACCCCCGACGCAAAAACAGCTGGGTGTTATATAAGTTTGACGAGTCTGTGTGGTTGTGTGTGTCTGTCTGTGGCATCGTAGCTCCCGAACGGATGAAGCGATTTGTTTTTTTTTGTTTGAATGGTGAATTTGTCGGGAGTGTTCTTAGCTATGTTTGATCAAAATCGGTTCAGCCGTTTCATTGCGTTGAGGGTTTTTTAATTTTTACAATATAATTACTTGTAATTGTTGTATTCTACTTTGTATGTATAACATATATATCTATCTATTTATATAAAAGAGAAGTCCACTCACTCATCACTGACCACTCATCACGAAATCTCGGAAACTACTGTGCCGAGAGGGCTGAAATTTGGCACAAGCATTCATTATGGGGTGTAGGCGCGCACTAAGAAACAGTTTTTAAAAATTCACACCCTAAGGTGTTGAAAAAGGGTGTTAAAGTTTGTATGAAAGTCTACGCGTCGACGAAGTCGCGAGCGGGTCAGCTAGTATACTATATAAAACAAAGTCGTGTTAGTTACACCACTCAAGATCGGCTGGACTGATGTTAGTTATCTCTTTTTTGGTGGATTCTTCTCCGCTCCGAATAGCAGAATAAGTAATAAAATATCAGGGGGGGGGCTGTTTTTCACCAAAGGCTACCCGTGCGAAGCCGGGGCGGGTCGCTAGTAACATATATTTTTATGAATTCATTTACATTATAGTGCGTATTTATATTTTGTCAACAAAAAATAAAGTGGTAACAACTAAGCTCTAAGAATTTCATCTCGTTTGAAAAGAAGTAAAGTTTTTTTTTTTTTATACTACTTGGGTGACGGAACAAGCAAGAGGCCCACCTGATGTTAAGCGGTAACCTCTGCCTATGAACAGTGCATTACCTCATAGGTCACGCCCACCTAGGACGCACCCTATGTGGCATTGCACTGCGCCCGCCACCCTGAGACATAAAGATGAAAAGTCTCATGTGCCTGTAATTTCACCGGCACCCTTACCCTTCAAACCGGAACACAGCAATGCGAGCACTACTGCTTTGCGGCAGAAATAGGTATGGTGGTAGTACTTCCCCGGACGAACTCTTTCACAAAAAAGCTCTACTACTACTTACTAAAGTATGATAAGGATGTAAATGGTGCTATAAACATTTCCCCTGAGGCTCTAGTTTCCCTTCATATCCCATGGATATAATGTGAATAATATAAAACATTACGCGCAGGATTCCGGTAGGTAGCGCTGTAATCAAAACAAATGACACGCGTGCTACAGGTAACGCGCAGTATTAGGTACACTGCCGGACAAATTAAGGAAACATTGTTTTAAAACGAGAAGTTTCGTTAGTAGTAGTAGAGAGTTTTTGTGTGAGTTCGTACGGGGAAGTACGAACTCCATACCTATTTCTGCCGCAAAGCAGTAGTGGTCGCATTGCTGTGTTCCGGTTTAAACGCTGCACTTTTCATCTTTATGTCTAAGGGCGCGGTGTAATGCCATAAACCGTGATAGTTATTCGGTTGAAATTTTCACAGATGATGTATTTTGGTTGCCGCTATAACACCAAATACTAAAAAAGCAGAATAAAATAAATATTCAAGAGGCTTTTTTTTTCTATACAAAAAACGTGTATTTATTTACTTATATATACAACTTATTACGGCCTGGGCCAGTTACACTAAATTAATAATTTATAATTTACACCACTTATTTTAACAGAATACATAATACAATAAACATGTTTCTTTTTCCGTTTTTACATCTGTAAAATACTTGTGTCCAATTTTATTGATGTGTACCTAGGCTCTTAAACTGTGTTTAATTGTGAATATTAAAATAAAAAATAAAATAAATAAATATTGTTTGGATACCTGATGTATTTTGCTGTAATAAATCATTTTTTCATTTTAATTATTTTATTTTATTCTTAGCCAGACACAGCAAGGCGGAAAAGCTCAATAGTGTACGATAATCTTTCCCTTTACATTTTCTTGCACCTGAGTGTACTCGGGTATAAACTTCACCACCGCGTTCATTCGCTTTATTCCTCATACAGAGCTCTGATTATGAGGAATGGCACCGGTTTTTTATACGCTTCCGTGTCTTATTGCGTTACGAGGGCGTGACGGGAGATGGAGTACATACTGGATGTCCTTGGGGGAAACAGTGGATCGAGCTACATGTGTTGGCACAAAGTACAGCGAGTGGATCTCACAGTTACGTCACGTTTGGTCGTAGCGAATAAAGGGGCAGTACACGATTCCAATCACTAATTTTATAAAAGCTTGTATCGTATTATAGTGTTAACCCCACACTTATGGGTGAATATTAAGATTTTGTTGACATCTTGAACAGAGAACAATGTTGTCATTTTTTGTCATACTCGTAACCTGCCGAATCTCATGGAAATAGCGCAGCTTGTTTTAGAGAATATTTATGTGTTAGTAATTATCCTCGGTAGGTATTATATTGTTGGTTGTTTTTTATTTTTATATAGTTGTGTGTATGCGAAATCGCTTTGGATTTATGTTATGGTGTTGTACTTGTTTCTTAATAAATAAATAAAATTATAAAAAAATAATAAATTTTAATAAAATCCTATAAAATATCAACCAGACTGGATTCAAACACTGCTTTGAATGTGAGAAAATAACACGAAAGTGACAATAAAAGTTAACGTTTTCGTTTCTGTACCTAAAATTCAAGAGACCTGTATAGCAAGAGTGTAGTTTGTATGGCTGTGCGTGTTTATAATCATCTTCCTAAATCTGTACTAGATGCTCCCAGTCTTAATGTGTTCAAGGGAAGACTGAAAAAGATGCTAACAGGAAAAGCTTACTATAGTACAACAAGAATTCCTTGGTGATAAAAATGTTAATGACTAGGAATAGGTGACTAAATAGGCCTAATTATGTGATTTTTAATTTTTAATCTAGAGTTATTTTTACTGATTTACGTATATTTTGCATGCGTTAAACGCCGATTATGGCTGAACATTTAATTGTAGCACTAACCACCAGTTACTAACCCATATATCGCAATAAATTAATTTGAATTTGAATTTGAATTTGAGACTTGTAAGATTGCGTGAATTCTCGTCAGTCGGATTATCCTTTGAATAGTTAGAGTAGTTCCTGTTTGATCGTATTTAGACTCTATGGAATTCAAAACTGCCTGTCAATGCAAAAGACAAAACACTGTGTAACTGTAACAAGGATAATTGAAATTGTATAGTACCACGTTTAATTAAGTAGCAAGTTGCGAGCACCTAGCTACTAACTTGAATAACAATCGTAAACCCATCTTTCTAGATAAAACCATTAGATAAGTATAATAAAACTAACCCAGGTATGGGATTTTACTATTACAATTTCAGTAAGCTAGTAAGCTAGCAAGCTAGTCAGCTAAATGCTAGCGGCTAGCCATGTCTGAATATAAAATATTTTTATCCGGGAAAACCGACTTCAAAGCTTTTTGATAAAAATCAGACCAATCTAGTAAAACCTATTCATACAACATCATATGTACATACTTAGACACACGCCTCTTTCCCACAAGGGGTAGGCAGAGCCTCATAATGGGCCTCTTTTCACCGTGGGTTTCCATCGTGAAATATAGCCGTTACGGCTTACGCTTTCTTGCAGTAATAACACATTACATAATAATCTAGCAGCCAGGACAAATCTTATACCAATGAATCTTATCAACAAGTCCAGGTAATCCCTTAGTCGGCTTTTACGACATCCACAGGATGAGACGGAGGTGTCTATTCTTAGGCCAGACACATTATACCCCATTCATTTTTGTTTCAATCAGTTTATAAATGACGGAGAGACGTAACAAACATTAAAAATTTAATTAAATTAAACCTCTAATTTGAGAACCCTTCTACTACCACTTCTACCTCCCCCCCCCCCCCCCCCTTCCATAGTTTATTGATGTTTGTGGCATCACTCACCTAAGCCCTGTCTAAAAACCAGCGCTGCACTAAACCTAGGTTTGATGCAGCTTATCCTGAGACAGGGACCTATTTGACCCCACACAACACACATTGATGCCAATCTACTTTCTACTGCCGGTTTAGATTTTTATTTCATTTTATGTTTTATTTTCTTGGTTTATGTTTCCTCTTGGGGAAAAATAAATAAATTTTCTTTCTTTTCTTTCTTTCCTTCTTTTAAGTCGGGTAAAGAAGAGTACAGACAACGCATCAGCAATATCCTTAGTGTTGCAGATGACAATAGCAGACAGTAACCGCGTACCATCAGGCAGGATGTAAGCCTGTCATTTGATCAAAAACATTTTTACAACAACATAAAAAAAAAACAAATAGAGAACCTCCTTATTTTTTTTGAAGTCGGTTAAAAAAAGTATAAGGAAAGTTACAATGTCTTTCTGCACTAATCAGAACGTTTCAGTCACGTAAAAGATTTGTCTCGTTACTTTGTTCGTGGCACCCTTTCACCCTTTGTCAACTACTACAGAGCTAATTAGTTGCGTGTGGGGTAGAAGTTACTTATTTAAAACGAAACACGAGTTGTACCACATATACTCATCTCCCGCAAATTTTGGCAAGACTCACTTCAATCTACACGACAACGCCTTAACAAACACACGAGCAACCGTTTGTAAACATCACCCCTCTTTATCTCGCCGCGCAATCGAGCAACCACGTTACACATGCAAAGCACAGGAGATTACATCACTTCAAATACGTGCGATAAAGAAAATTTAACAGAGGCGACACATCGAAAATTTGAAATTATAATTCAGGATAGAGAAGTGACAAGCTTCGACTTTGACTCCTACTCCGAAACATGAAGTAGCATTCCTAACATAAGTGCTTACAAAATATTATATAGTTCCACCAACTTTTCATTTGACAGCGGCGCTAGTGGAGCGGTTTTGATTTCGTCTAAGAAATTTAGAAAGAAAGAAAGAAGATAGGAAAATCATTTACTTGTGTCAAAATTCAATATTCCACCCAAAATTACACACACACACACACACACAGAAAATTTTAATTTTTTTTTGGTGTTTTTTTCCATTACTGCTCATAAATACTTCTTCAGATAGCAATAGTTGATTTCGCTAGAACTGAGAAACTTAACACACATGTTTTAACTGATACATACATACATACATACATAAACTCACGCCTGTTTCCCGGAGGGGTAGGCAGAGACCACGGATTTCCACTTGCTACGATCCTGACACACCTCTTTTGCTTCATTCACTCTCATCACATTCTTCATACATGCTCATCGGTTAAGGGTACTCTTGACCTGGCCTTTTTCCAGAACGTCTCCGATTTAATTGATAGTGTCTCATAAATATCATAAGTTTACCTACGATATCCCTAAACAAAAAAAAAACTGTAAAAATGGGTTAACGTAGCTAAACTGATGTTATTTATGAGATACTATTGTGTTAAGTCTCCTAGGTCTCGCGAAATCAACTTTCGCTGTCTCAAGAAGTGTTCATGAGATGTGACGGGCAAAAATCACAAAAAAAAATACGCGCTACAAGCGTGGGCATCCACCTTAACTTATTTGCTCAGAGCAGAGCAATCCGACATCCACATCTACATTGGTCCGAACTATCTTTTTTTTATTTTATTTTTTACATTGATAGACCTTTGTTTGACCACGATCTCACCTGTTGGTAAGTGACGATGTGGCCAAAGATGGAGCACAAAGGTCTAGAAGGCACCTATTCACTCTAGATTTGAAGATACCCAGATTATAGTTTTCAGGAATGACAGACGACGGTAGTGTATTCCACTCCTTAGCAGTTCGCATTATAAAGGTAGAACCGAAACGTTTTGTGCGAATAGAAGGTATACCAAAAAGGTACCTGCATTTTATTCCGAAAAAAACACCAATTCCGAAAAAAAAATGACACATAATTTACAACCCTAACTCAGATGCGTCACTTTGTACGCTAGTAACGACGATGTGCGAGTCTTTTGGGGCGTTTTTTACGAGTGAGGGAAAAATCTGGCCGGGATAAGCCTGTAAGCCACCCGTGACGTCACTACGCGGTAATCCCGGAAATCCTAAGGGATAGTGTCTCTGTAAGGCTTGTTTTAAATAGGCATTTGGTAGTTTGATATCGTTGGCTCCTTGTGGTATTCCTTTGGTTTAGATTTAAACCCACATCTACTTAAGTTGAAATATCTTTCGTCATTCTATCAATGACGACCTCTTTGGCGCGGCGGGTGAAGGTTCGCCTGCGACGCTGGAGGTTGCGGGATCAATTCCCACCTCGGACAAAATATTTGTACGATCTGTAGATATTTGTTCAGGGTGTTCTGGGTATTATTTATGTATAGTTTAAAAAAAACTAGGTATTGTCACAGAATAAATAATAGTACAAGCTATTGTATTAAGTATATCAGTTATCTAGTACCCATAACACAAGCTCTGCTTAGCTTGGGGCTAGATAATGTTGTGTGAACTGTCCAGCATTATTTATTTATTTATTATTTTGTAATACGGGTAACTTTTTTGCAGAAAAAAGTTTGGAGAAAATAGGATGTGTATGACAGATGGACAGACACGAGAGTGATCCTATATAGATCCGTTGAACCTTTTGAAGTACTGAAGCTAAATAAGACTTTTGTACTAAAATAAATATTTTAAAACAAGTGAAATTATTGAGCAGAACTGGTAGCTGATCAAAATGAGTCCAAAGTCGACCAGTCTACTGTTATCCATCGAGGAGTTCCGTTATCTACGTTTCGTCTCCATCATCAGATCAGGTGCACATGCCCTGGTTTAATCACTTAGTAAGGACACTACATCCATTGGAGGAGACAGAGGGTTCTATTCTACAGCCGGACTTGCCACGGCCAATATATACACACGCCTTTTTCCCCGAAAAGGTAGGCAGAGCCTCAATAGGCCTCGTTTCACTGTGGGTTACACCATCGTGGGAATGTATACGTGAAAAGTGGCGAGGTCATCGCCACCATTGCTTCCCATGACTGACTCGGCTACCTTATTGAATGTCCTTTGAATGTGAATTTTGTGTGTTTTTCTATGAAACTACATAATATCTTTACAAAAATTAGAATACTATTCCGCCGACAGCGAAACCCTTTTAAAACATTGCAACTTCATTAGCCCGTCATTTGTCACGACGTGTAACAGAAAACATGCACTTTTTACATTAACATTAGTAATTTCGTGTTTTATACACGGTTACTATTTGGTCAGTTTTAAGCCACGTGACCTGAAATCAAAAATCTTTTTTTTTTTTCTTTTTTTTTTATACTACTTGAATGACGGAACAAGCTGTTGGCTCACCTGATGTTAAGTGGTAACCTCTGCCTATGAAAAGTGCATTACCACATAGGTCACGTCCACCTAGGATGCACCCTATGTGGCATTGCACTGCGCCCGCCGCCCTGAGACATAAAGATGAAAAGTCTCATGTGCCTGTAATTTCACCGGCACCCTTACCCTTCAAACTGGAACACAGCAATGCAAGCACTACTGCTTTGCGGCAGAAATAGGTATGGTGGTAGTAATTCCCCGGACGAACTCTTTCACAAAAAAGCTCTACTACTACTACGTGACCTAAACTCAAAAAACATATTAAAAATAACTAGCAACATGCCCTTGCTTCGCATGGGTAGTGTTGGGATCCCCCCCCCCTCCCCTTCCCAACCCCCCATCTATCCACACACGAAATACCATCAAAATCTGCTAAAGCAGTTTCCCTATGTTACTCACTGATAATTTATCTTTTTAACCCCCGACGCAAAACCGACGAGGTGTTATAAGTTTGACGTGTCTGTGTGTGTGAGTGTATGTCTGTCGGTGGCATCGTAGCTCCCGAACGAATGAACCGTTTTTTTTATTTTTGTTTTAATTTTGTCTGGCGTGTTCTTAGCTATGTTTGATCAAAATCGGTTCAGCAGTTTCCTTGCGTTGAGGGTTTTTTTAATTTTTACAAAATTAATTACTAAAAATATTATTAATTAATTATTATTTGCTGATTAAATATCAGCTTAATTTAGTTATTATTAAGGTGTTTTTTTTTTAAATCATTTCAGTAATTTTTGATTCATTAAAAAAATACAAACAAACAAAGTTTACCTCCTTGTATTAGTGTAGATAAACCAAAATAAAGTCGATTTGCTGAGATCTCGTAGTAGTTAGCAAGACGCGGTGACGCCTTTGTTGGTAGACAGCTATTCAGAGGATAGTCCACGTGGACCGCACACCAATAACAAGAGTCCCGACGTTTGAAGGCCCGCCCGTAACGCGCAGAACGCGCGGACGAACATTTTTGTTAAGTGGTTACTGATTACGTGGTTGCCGGCTTTAAACTAACCAATAACGAAATAAACAAATAATGCTGGACAGTTCACACAACATTATCTAGCCCCAAGCTAAGCAGAGCTTGTGTTATGGGTACTAGATAACTGATATACCTATAACAATATATTACATAGTTTATTTTATTTTATTATACATAGAAAATAACAAGAGCACCCTGAACAAATATCTGCAGATCGTATAAATATTTGTTTCGAGGCGGAAATCGAACCCGTAACCTCCTGCGTCGCAGGCAAACCATCGCCATGACACAGAGGTCGCAAAACCATGTATAATCCTGTTTTCTGATTAAACAGGGGACAATTCATTAGCCTTTCAGACATTTTTGAACACACCGATATTCGTGGAAAAGCTTTGAAAAAATATGTTAATGTGATATCAGGAAAAACATTTCACTTGTATGAATAAAAATTTCATGGAACAGACTCACGGTAACACGCCAAGGAAAAAATAATTCGAATTGTACGAGCGTAAATAGGTACCCACGCTACGTTAAGAAAAATAAAGGTTTCGATAACAAAATGCCAACTCTTTTTCTTGAATTCATAGGTTCTCGACAAAGACTTTCTAATACCTACTATTTAGTATTCCATCTTAGAGAATTTAAAACTGGCTGGTTTAATAATCAAAGCATTTATTATTCATTATATTAATATAAATTATATTATAAATTATTATTATAATTTATTAGCAAATACCCAACGCACGCTTTTATTAGCTTGGGTTGTATCCATGTATGTATGTATGTATGTAACTGAATCTTTGAGCATAATTTTCACCAATTTCCAGAAGTCTGATTAATTTGAAACTTTGCATAGAGAGAGAGAGAGAGAGAGAGAGAAAGAGAGAGAGAGAGAGAGAGAGAGGAGAGAGAGAGAGAGAGAGAGAGAGAGAGAGAGAGAGAGAGAGAGAGAGAGAGAGAGAGAGAGAGAGAGAGAGAGAGAGAGAGAGAGAGAGAGAGAGAGAGAGAGAGAGAGAGAGAGAGAGTTAGAGTTAGAGTTAGAGAGAGAGAGTTATAGTTAGAGTTAGAGTTAGAGAGAGAGAGAGATAAATCGAACTAAGAAATTAAAAATAAATAATATTTTAAATAAAATTAAAAAACACGCTTTTATAGCTAACTGAACTAAAAAATAGAAAATAATGTTCAATTTCAAAGACTTTATATTACAGTAGTATAGAAGATCGAACAATCAATCAGTTTTTTTTTGTTTATTTTTTTAAAAGCCTGGGGTGCATTTTACTGCTTTTCATAACTCTCCTCTCATAGATAGTTGCCATGATTGTTACATTTACTTTTACAAGCACCCCAAACTTTAAAAAAAAAAAAAACTGATTGATTGTTCGATCTTCTACTACTTTAATATAAACTACAATTACCAACGTGAGTTATTACCGGTTTTTTCAATTATGTAATATAAACTCTTTGAAATTGAAAATTATTTTAAATTTTTAGTACGGTTAGCTATAAGAGCGTGTTTTTTTATTTGTTTTTAAATATTATTTATTAGGCGTATTGCTTCTCTTCTGTTCTTGAATGACGAATCAAGCAGATGGCCCACCTGATGTTAAGCGGTAACCTCTGCCTGTGAACAGTGCATCACCTCATAGGTCACGTCCACCTAGGACGCGCCCTATGTGGCATTGCACTGCGCCCGCCACCCTGAGACATAAAGATGAAAAGTCTCATGTGCCTGTAATTTCACCGGCACCCTTACCCTTCAAACCGGAACACATGGTTCGGAAACTTTTTGACATGAGACAACGCAACGCGTCTTTACCCCATACGCATTAAGACAAAACCTAGTCAATGGCTAACCATTTAATTATTTCTAGGAAAACTAATAATGGTAGTTTTTCTAGAAATAAACAAATGATAAGCCATTGACTTGGTTTCTATACTATTTTGTGGATATTTATATGAAAGTATTGGATGATGATGAAGATGATTGATTGAAGATGGATTTGGACGCCGTAGCGGTTTAACTGACTGAAATCGTGGTGTGTCCGGCCCAAGAATAGACCCCTCCATCTCCTCCCGTGGATGTCGTAAAAGCCGACTTAGGGATTACCCGGCCTTGTTTGTTAGATTCGTTGGTATAAGATTTGTCCTGGCTGCTAGCTTATTTATGAAAAGTGATAATACTGGAAGAAATCTTTAGCTGAGTCAGTCGTGAGAAGCAATGGCGGCGATGAGCTCACCACTCGTCACGTCTATATTCCACGATGGTGCAACCCACTGTGAAAAGAGGCCCATTGAGGCTCTGCCTACCCCTTCGGGGAAAAAGGCGTGTGTCTATGTATGTATGTATGTAATAAGGACAAGTTTGGAATAGTTTTGCAGCGGGCCATCTCTAGTTCACAACGGATGACCTTAATTTTATTTCAATACATGAACGCGTGTAATAACTAGCTAGTTTTCGATATGGTTTTTACTAGGTAACTAGATTGGTATTCCACGGTCCACGTGAGCTATACCACAGGTAAAAGCCAGGATAAGTTTTTTTTTTTTTTTTATACTACTGAATGACGGATCAAGCAGATGGCCCACCTGATGTTAAGCGATAACCTCTGCCTATGAACAGTACATTACCTCATAGGTCACGTCCACCTAGGACGCGTCCTATGTGGCATTGCACTGCGCCCGCCACCCTGAGACATAAAGGTGAAACGTCTCATGTGCCTGTAATTTCACCGGCACCCTTACCCTTCAAACCGGAACACAGCAATGCGAGCACTACTGCTTTGCGGCAGAAATAGGTATGGTGGTAGTACTTCCCCGGACGAACTCTTACACAAAAAAGCTCTACTACTACTAAAATGGTATGGTTTTTATTAGGTAAGTAGATTGGTATTCCAAGGACCACGTGAGCTATACCACAGTTAAAAGCTAGGTTTAGCTTTTAATGAACACTACAATACAAATTAACACAATATTTAGTATCGTATCTAGATATAAAATCAGCAAGAATTTAACTCATACAGCAATAACTTACGGCGCTCCGAAAAAAAATATTCTCAATATCATATCCCCATTTTTAGGGTTCCGTAGTCAAAGACAAGGAACCCTTATGGATTCGTTATGTCTGTCTGTCTGTCCGTGTATGTCACAGCCTTTTTTTTCCGAAACTATAAGAGCTTTACTGTTGAAACTTGGTAAGTAGATGTATTCTGTGAACCGCATTAAGATTTTTACACAAAAATTGAAAAATAAAACAATTATTTTTGGGGTTCCCCATACTTAGAACTGAAACTCAAATTTGTTTTTTTCATCAAACCCATACGTGTGGGGTATCTATGGATAGGTCTTCAAAAATGATATTGAGGTTTTTAATATAATTTTTTTCTAAACTGAATAGTTTGAATGAGAGACACTTCCAAAGTGGTAAAAAGTGTGTGTCCATAACTTCTAAAATATAAGAGAATTATAAAACTGAAAAAAATATATGATATACATTACCATGTAAATTTCCTACCAAAATTAGTTTGAACGAGATCTAGTAAGTAGTATTTTTTAATACGTCATAAATCGTAATCCATCCAAGAACTTTTATATTATGTTACTTGCTGCTACGGAACCCTTCATGGGCGAGTCTGACTCGCACTTGGCCGCTTTTTCTAATTAGAAACGAACAAAGCACATCTGTTGGCATAAACCTAAAACGGAATGAGCAGTAAAACACTCTGAAATTGTTTTTTCAATAAAAATGAGTAATTTAAAGTAAAACAATGTGTAAAATGAGAGCGAGGGGCTTGGAGCGACAATACGTCCCGTTATAATAGCGTAATAGAAGGGTAACGCGGGCAAAGTAGAGCGCCCGGCACTCATATTACTGTCACTTCATTTGTATTCATTTGTTTATAATTTAGTGAAGAGGAAACACCAAGGGCTAGATAATTTAAAAATACCTATTAAAAGTACATAAATTCAACGATTCGTAGTCCACTGATTTCTTCTCCAAAACTAAACCAATTTTTTTTTTTTTAAATTTAAGTTTTAGCCGTGTTCCTATGATTTCATTTGTTTATATAATCTGGTCAAATTTGTTTTCAGGATGTTTAAACACAGCGGAAAATCTGACCATTTTTTTAGGTTTTTGAATGTTCATATCTCTTTTAATAATTAGTTTATAAAAAAAAGGAAAACTTAGAGACATGCCATGATGGCCATAGACATTTTGGAAAAAATAAATTGCTCTACTGGCTTTATCAAGGGAGAAAACAGGGGACTACGTTTGTATCGGAAAACGGCCCTTGTGTTTCCTCTGAGGTACAGCATTTTTAAAACGATCCACACTTTCTCCACTTTAAAAAGTAAACAAACTTCATCAAAGTACAATTTTCACAAAAAGTTTACGAAGAGACTGATTTAAAGTGTTGCCCATTATTTTTTCCATAGAGACAAACTATTGTATGCGTCTTAACCATTCGATCAGAGAGGAACCGATTAAAATTGTACCAAAGTGCCTTTGTAGCTCTAATCCACAGTAAACGAACCGAATTAGCGGTCATTGAAATAACCATTTGAATCGGGCTAACAAACGCACTAAAAAACTACATACTTACCTAATAATCGGTAGGTACTTAACTGATATTTACTATCTTAAAGACGCATATATGTAAGTCTCGACAGAGCTTACTTATTTGAGCCTTTCGGGGTTGAGACTCTAGGTCCGTGGGGTACCGGGGCCTTTCGCGTTTTCAAAATACTTTCAGCGCATCTGGTCGAAGCGACGCGTGACCCGAGAGCTGGCTCTAATCTAGCTCAACGCATTAGTAGTGTCAATCAGCGTGGCAATGCAGCCAGCATCTCAGGGACGCTTCCGTCTGGTAGTGACTTAGATCAGTTGAGCTACCTTTAGATCCCTAACAGCGGTCTTCAGGTAGCACAACTGTTTCATATGTATTTTGTAAATAACTTGTATTTGTTGTATTATTCTTTCTGTAAATAAATGTTATCTTAACTGACAAATTAATTAATAGTATCTGAAAATAATCTAGCGAGTTACCTTCCCTACTCCCACGCCCGTCGAGCCGGGAGGAACGGGCGTGAGTAATGTTGTTCTATGGACAAGACTCGGAGAACGTGTAAGAGCGAGGCCTCATTAGTACGTTGCGTCGCGTCGTCGCAATGGAACAACAACCTCTGACAACCTCTGTGGCGCGGCGCGCGACGGTTCGCCTGCGACGCACGAGGCTGCGGGTTCGATTCCCGCCTCGGAACAAATATTTGTTCTGCAGATCTGCAGATATTTGTTCAGGGTGTTCTGGGTATTTTCTATGTATAATAAAAAATGTCTATCTATGTAATATATTGTATTAAGTATATCAATTGTCTAGTACCCATAACAAAAGCTCTGCTTAGCTTGGGGCTAGATAATGTTGTGTGAACTGTCCAGCATTAAAAAAAAAAAAAAAAAAAAAAACAACGCATTGTATGCCACACCTGCGTTGCGTTGAAGCTGCGATGACGCAACGCTGCGCAACGCACTAATTGGGCCTCGCTCTAAGGCGGATGGCGCTCACCATGAAGAACTTCAAGCACATTTGATGAAAAAGACCCTTGTTATGGGTCGAATCCTCTTGGCACCTTCACCAACATATTTATTAACAAGCCACTTTTTATATTACAAAATTAATGATTTCCCATTCTTTGACTTTTGCATCTGTTTTCCGGTGAAAGTAATTTGATGGAGAAGATGAAGCGTAGACGCTGTGTAACTTGAAATGAAGCGTAGACTGCTGTGTAACTTGAAATGAAGCGTAGACTGCTGTGTAACTTGAAATGAAGCGTAGACGCTGTGTAACTTGAAATGGTCAAAGAAAAATAGTTTAATTGAAGGTTTTTTCTTAGAGCATCCTATCCTAACTCATTTATGCGAATACCGGAACCGGCACACTGGCACAAAAACCTGAGCCTGTGGGAAAAAGGTTGGAAAAACAGCAAGTGGATGGACGTAGCCCTGAGCGGTTCTTCTTACTCTTTCAGTCTCCGTATTAATGAAAGAGATAGAAACCGGTAGTACATTATGACTGTCATAGTATCTTAGTGAGTGACTTCATAAACAAATCTTTTTTTACACCACCTGCTCGACAATGTTCAATATCATGCAACCTTAGCGTAAAGTAAAGCAATATCTCTTAAGGTTGGTATATAAAGTTGTGTGAAACTCCCTAAGGAATAAAGTTATTTGAATGTGGAAACTCGTTGAAACTCTAAGTAAAAAAATGCCCATATGGCATTGTTAAGAGGTTTGTTTGAAAATCGAACTAGCCACCATAATTACTCAAAACAAAGGTGCTTTTACAAAAAATGTGAAACATATGACGGTGTTCGGTGCTGTGATTTTCAGTGATTTTTTATTGTCTCGCAGAAGGTGTGAAATACGATATTTTTACTTATATACCAACCTTAAGAGATAATGCTTTACTTTGCGTTGAGTTTGCATGATATTGGACATTGTCGAGCAGGTGGTGTGAAAAAAGATTTGTTTATGAAGTCACTCATTAAGATACTGTGCTACTCTGTGTGCTGTGTGTGATACTCGTATGTGATACTCATTATATTGTGTGTAGTATACTCTACCGAGTATACTCCTCTGGAATAAAGCCTGTCTTCGTCTTGGGCAGCTTGAACCCCTCGTCACACTCATATGCCGCCCGTGACGTAGGACACTGTTTTGTTCCCGTAGTTCATAATCTACTATTATTATGACTTTCACATTCTCATATTGTGCAAATATGAATGCAGTTTTTTTTTTACTGTTGATCCCATACTAGGATCCCTTGTGTCATGGATGCCAGAAACTATGAGTACCATGTTACCACAACACCCACTCGCAACCAATATTTGTAACATACGAATATTAATATTTGTCCCACAGCGGGAATCAAAACCGCAACCTCTCGCATCTCAGCTGGCTACTCCCCCGCTGCACCATAGAGGTCGTTATGGGTCTCGGCAATCATCAGCAATTTGAAAGATAAATATGCAAGCGAGAAACGACAGCTAGACACGAAACACGATTGCCGACGCACATTATTTCCATAGCTACCTGAGGGGCTAGTCTGCAAATTTGACAAGCAACTTACACGGGCGTGAGGTGTAAAGTACACGGATTTTTGTATGGAATTTGAGGTTCTCAAGGTGCCCGCTAGAGGCGCTCTTCGATTTCTCCATACTAAAATCCGTGTAGTGTACACCACACGGCCGTGTAAGTTGATTGTCAAATTTGCAGACCTGAGGGGTGAGTCTGAGTTTTGCAAACACCATCGTAACGGTGAACGTAACACGATCGTACGTGTATAACATAATAACTAGCTATTAATCTGTGCCAAAAACGTCACAGATTAATGGCTAGTTACTACGCAATACACGTACACTCGCCGTTACGATCATCGTTACGATGGTGTGTGTAAACTCGGACTTGCCCCTCAGGCCCTCAGTCCTGTAAAATCTAAGTACACCATAAATTACTACAACCGCTGACCCAGATCAAAAATAAATGAACCAGGGCCCCTTCATGGAAGTAATTAGTAAGGTTCTAAATATTGTTTTTTGTCCAAATTTTGTAAAGAACTTTTATGTTTTTAGAAGCTGGGAATCAAAAGTTGTATATCTAAATAATTAGATAAATCAACTCATTGCATTTGCGTGAAACAAAACGCAACCAGTTTCATTACTTTCCCACAACTTCTACGCAAGTTTTTTTTTTTTTTTTTTTAATTGGTGTGCATAATAAATGTACAATATCATTACAATCTAGCCATAAAGCAGGAAAAAAGTAACTTAAAATTGACCTAGATTTATATCATAAATTATACCTAAGAATGTGTCCATTGACACTTTTCTTACTGTCTCTATTTAAGGGGAGGATACTTTGTTCTTGTGTTCTTATTAGCAAGCAATAGTTTGCACTACATTTCACTATAGTATACACTTCACTAACTCATAGGGCCTTATTACAAAAAACTAAATTAGTCCTTGTTTAAACCCGAACAACGTAGTCGAGGCTCATAGCGGTATTTAAGTTATATACAACTTTAATACAAAGGCAGATGGTTTGTTTTCCGAAGTCAACTCTAGAGCTAGATAGTCCAATATTATGTCAAAAATGTCAAAGTCTCGGACTATCTCTGGTTTTTCCTAAACCAAGCAGCCCCCTAGTTTTACAATGGTCTAAAAATTGACAGTTGATTGCTTGTTGGATAGAAGTTTGCATATCGATTGTGATGTGACACTTTGACACAAGATCCGTCAGTTTGACAAGTCGGAAAAATAGAAAATAAACCATCTGTCTTTGTGTTAAAGTTGTATATAACTTTAATACCGTGACAAACCTAGACTACTTAGTTCGGGTTTAAACCAGGACTAACTTAGTTTTTTTATAATAAGGCCAAGAAGGTTTAATTCCGCTTCCGCTATCTAAATGAAGGCATGTTGCTGACTTAGCTTATCTTTTCAACATTGCTTGTGGTAGGGTTGACTGCCCTGAGTTGCTTGGGCGACTGGGGCTTCGTACCCCTGCTGCAGCTCTCAGAAAGCATAATTTACTTTTCGTTCCAACATCTAATACTAATTATGTATAGGCAAATCTCTTACGAGCGTGCAGATGCTTTAACGAAATAGCGAAAGTGGATGATATTGATTTATTCAATACCTCCACCGAGCGTTTTTTCTTTTCAAGTTAATATCTCTAATTGTCATAATATGTTTCTTCGTCTACTACTTCTTCTTTATTATCCTATTTGAAAAATATTTGTGAAAACTTTTAATTGGCCTTTGTTTTTTTTTTTTTTTTTATACTTCTAGAATGACGGAACAAGCAAGAGGCCCACCTGATGTTAAGCGGTAACCTCTGCCTATGAACAGTGCATTACCACATAGGTCACGTCCACCTACCAGGACGTGATACCTAGGTCACGTGATAGGGTAGGTCAGTTGATACCTTATAACTCTGTTTTTTAAGTAACTAGCTGTTAGTTTTCCTAAGAGAATAAAATAAAATAAAATAAATAAATATTATCAATACATTCATACATACATACATAGACACACGCCTTTTTCCCCGAAAGGGTAGGCAGATCCTCAAATGGGTCTCTTTTCACAGTTGTTTTTTTTTTTTTTTTTATACTACTTGGATGGCGGAACAAGCAAGAGGCCCACCTGATGTGCACATCGTTGCATTATCAATATCCAAAAGTATATCAAATGAACGTTACGTTAGTCAAAAAAAGTTGGGTCAAACAATGTATGGGGAGTTGCCCATATTATTTCTCTTAACGAGCTCATTTTATACTGTGAGTAATTTCTCCAGAGATTTAAAATACCTTGAGGGCATCCTGGTAGCGAACAGAATATTAGAAAAGTATCTATGTAATTTTAAGAAAATGTTACTTTGCTACGTTCTGTTGCCAATAACCGAGATTTCCTTTGTGCAAGAAAATAACGGAAAAAGGAAAAACATGTTATCGACAGAACAAAAAGTTTTTTCTCATAAAGTATATTCGAAGTGACATCAAACCCAAAAAGCTGTAAACATTCTCGCGTCCCGGAGGTCACATATTGTAACCACTCTATACCGGCACCTCGTTTTAAGGGTTCAGAGAGAGATACGCGAAGAGAGAACTGGTAAAAATAAATCCAATCCAAAAAAATAATTATTATTCCAATCTTTTTTTTTCTCATCGATTCAATAACTCAACAATATGACAGTGTTATTATTACTTTTTCACACCACCTGCTCGACAATGTCCAATTACGTATCATGCAACCTCAACGTAAAGTGAAGTATTATCTTTTAAGGTATATAAAGTTGTAATAGAGAACTCCCTAGGGAATAAAGTGATTTGAATTTGGAACGTCAAATCCATGTGGAAACTCGTGGAAAACTCTAAGTAAATAAACACCAATATGGCAATGTAAAGAAGTTTGTTCGAAAATCGAACTGACACCATAAGCAGAAATCAAAGAAAAAAATTAAAAGGTGCGTTTACAAAGAATGTGAAACAAAAGACGGTGTTGGTGCTGTGATTTTCAGTGAATTTTGATTGTCTCACAGAAGATTTGAAAAGTAGAGTATGCTTCTCTGGAATAAAGCATGACTTCGTCTTGGGCAGCTTGAACCCCTCATTTAAAAGACTAGAACAAAAAGGTCAATTAATAAGTCTTAAATAATGCAAACAAGGTGATTTTTCGATTTTAATTCCTTAGTTTTTATATTTGATTATTTTATACCGACAATTTTTGAATTAGTTGTTGTTCCATATAGTAACTTCTTTTTTTTGCTGACATTACTTACACTCATTTTAGATGTAGGTACTTCAAGGTGGGATAAATACGGACTCTTAAAAGGAAATGAATATGAATGGTATGAATCCGGAATAATTATTATTACTTTTAGCTCGTGGGATGAATTTCTGCTTTATTCCCATAGTGCATAATCTACTATTTAACCTCCGACGAAAAAAACACTTTATTATAAGTTTGAGGCCATAGTGTGTCTGTCTGTCTGTCTTCAAGGCATTTTCTTTGTAATGCGTGCTTTGATTTAAAAATGTTTTTTGTAAGATGGTTCTTAGCTACGTTTGGTGAAAATTAACGTAGCACTGTCTAGTATACTCAGATCCCAACATTTGTTTGAATGAACTCGGGCATTTTACAAATGGAAACTTAAAAAAGTTTTATGGTATGCATTTAATTCGATAACTTAAGTTTTTCTCGAAAATGACGTGAAAAATCCATAGCTCGATTCCATGACATTCTAAATTATTAATCAGAACATATTTACTAACAAAAAAACGCCAAAATTAATCAAATAGTGCAAATATGCTTACAATAATCTAAAGCTATTTATTGTCAACGCTTACTGTGAGGCTGTTCTATCTTTATCGAGTTCTATGGCTCGTCCTTTAGGGGACAGGCATAAAATAGGCAATGCTTTTACGCAAAGGGTTTCAGATCGAAAACTGTGCCGGAAGTCATCATAAAAATGATATAATCATTCCATGACAAAATATGGGATCAGCTTTGATGTAGACCCTAATTTTATAACATAATTTAGGTTTTATTGTAATTACTATCATGGCAGTTCCGGGCTTTAACTAACCTAAGAATAGATCCCGGCGTCTCCTCCCATGTATTAGGTAAATACTGACAAAAGGATTAAAACAGGGGATGGGAGTACTTCGTAGAGTTTTTTTTTTTGGTAGTAGTAGAGCTTTCTTTGTGAAAGAATTCGTCCGGGGAAGTACTACCACCATGCCTATTTCTGCCGCAAAGCAGTAGTGCTCGCATTGCTGTGTTCTGATTTGAAGGGTATGGTTTGCCGGTGAAATTACAGGCACATGAGACTTTTCATCTTTATGTCTCAGGGTGGCTAGCGCCACATAGGGTGCGTCCTAGGTGGACGTTACCAATGTGTAATATCAGAGGGTACCGCTTAACATCAGGTGGGTAACATAACTGCTTAATCCGTCATACCAAGCTGTATAAAAAAGGAGCATCTGCCTGAGTACTCAATAACAATACAGTAATCACCAATCCGCCTGCCAAGCGTGGTGATTAGGGCAAAAATCCCTTCATTGTATATATGGAGGAGGCCTCCTCCAAAGAATATAACAATACATAAAACAGTACCTACTTAGTCCTCTACTATCATCATCATCAAAAGCGATGGTAGCCTAACGGTCCAATAGTGCAACTCAGAATCCAACGATACCGGGTTCGATCCTAGCCTCCGCACCAATGACTTTTCTAAGTTATGTGCGGATTTCCATCGCTCTGTGCTTCGTAGGGCACGTTAAGCTGTCGGTCCCGGCTGTTATTGATTAATAGCAGTCGATAAGCCATGTCAGAGGCCCTCGAGCGGCTTGACAAACTCTGACACGAGAGGCCAGCACTACCTCATACGAAACGAAACGAAACGATCATCATTGTCTTGGCCTTATCCCACTTTATTTGGGGTCGATGCAGTACGCCTTATTCTTGCACTCTTCCTTGTCAGCCGTCAACTCATCATTCAATCCATTGGCAACAACTGCCAGAAAAAAAACTAGATGACAGTGTTACAGACCGTTCACCGTAAGTTGGCACCTGCCATGGAGTATTTACAGCTGCCATCTTACGGTGAATGAGCTGGACCATGTATTTACAGGTGCCATCTTACGGTGAATGAGCTGAACCGTTCACCGTAAGTTGGCACCTGCCATGGAGTATTCACAGCTGCCATCTTACGGTGAATGAGCGGGACCGTTCACCGTAAGTTGGCACCTGCCATGGAGTATTTAGGCACAGTTGCCATCTTACGGTGAACGAGCTGTAGCTAAGTCAGTCATGGGAAGCAATGGCGGCCATGAGCTCACCAGTTGTCATGTCTATATTACAACGACTGTGCAACCCATGAAGAAAATATGCCTTTTGAGGCTCTGCCCACCCTACACCCCTGTGTGTATGTACGTTTTACTAGAAATAACGAATTAGGGTTATCTAACTCTGTAAAGTAACCTATTTATTATAGCACTAGAAATTCGCCTTGGCTCGCACAGGTAGTGTCAGGATCCCCCCTTACCCTCCCCCCTTCCCAAACCCCCATCTATCCAAACACCAGATACAAAAACCTGCTAAAGTTATTCCTCCTATGTTAAATTTTTAGCTTAAGTAAGTAATAATAATAGTGTAGCTTCCCAACAGTGAAATATTTTTTCAAATCGGTTCAGTAGTTTCGGAGCCTATTCAATGCAAACAAACAAACAATCAAATCTTTACTCTTTATTATTACTATATTAGTATATATAGATGAATAAATTGAATTTAACTTAAATCGAGTGAACTAACATTTTAATAAATGATACCACACTGGAATATATTACAGAAATAATCTAAGTACCTAACTTATCAGACGACAACCACAGTTTGAATTATTGCATTCAGTGGCTTCAGCAGAATCTAACTTAAAGCTGAGCAGAAACTTAACAGTAAGTTTTATAAGTAGGTAATTGTGTAACGTGGATGAATATGAAACTTCAAGTTATTTAAATATCTCTCCTATCAAATTAAACTGAGCATTTCAGACGCATTAACTAACTTCATCTAACTTTTCGAACCACACGAACGTATATTTTTTGGAAAGAAATATTATAACCTACCTAAACGGCGTGTATTCGCGAGGTCTCAGTTCGGAGCGAACCACTAGTTATCATTATAAATAAATAAATAAATAAATAACAATAAAAAATGCTGGACAGATCACACAACATTATGTAGCCCCAAGCTAAGCAGAGCTTGTGTTATGGATACTAGATAACTGATATACTTAATACAATATATAACATAGATAGATATTTTTTATCTGCATATTGTGAAGTTCATCCCCCCCCCCCCCCCCCCCCCCCCCCCACCCAACAGGCGTCTACAAAAAGCTTCTACAATATTTTAATGTGATGAATTATATGTTACTTTTCGTAGTATGATTCGGTAGATGTTAATGTCTTGGCCTGACAGTTTATTGACTCTGTCCCGTGATCGTCTTAATAATCTGTAGAGAATTAAAGAAGCATCCTGCCTGCGTTTATTTACCTAATTACAGAACGGAAATGTTGTTCGTAATTCTGAAATCACTTACCCCGTTTCTGCAATTCGCTCTGGAGGGGCCTCGTATATCGTCCTCAGGATCCTGTAATGTTTATGTAAAAATTATGACTTTGTCTCACATCCTAGGTTCCTAAACTAACGTTGTGATTCAGTCAAACATAGGTTATGTGTCGGTATATTAATGGTCGTCGTCGAATGTCAGATAAGTCCTTATGCAATTAGTGCCACCACCTTATAACTGTGTAGGTTTGTTTGATTGATTGCATTGTTCTAAGCTTTCGTTCATAAGCCCGTTCGTGCATAGTGTAGTGTAGGTATATGTCTGTTTCTAGTGTCGCCTTGGAATGTGAGAATTGTGGGCCGCTCAAGGGTATCATTCGCCCCCTATGGTATCCCTCGTGTGGGAAATACGAAGAGATCCCTTACTCCAGCGGTGCGCAACGTTGCTTGTTTGTACTACGTGACAGCGCGGGTTGCGTGAATGCTTGCCATCCGCCCTAACGATGCGCGGGGGGTGAATCCTATCATATGCTTACCACCCAGACTCCTCAGCGGTGTAGCCCTAATCATATGAGGCTAAGTTTCAAAATATAGATACCGTATTTACTTGTACGTCGACTTTAGTGTTCTGTTCTCCAACGTGTCACAAGTACCAACCAGAGGTACCGTAGGTGGCTTTAGATTAGGTTTTAATTAAGTGGTTGTGATCGCATTTAGATCCAGCGATGGTCAGTTATAATGACCTCGTAAGTGTTGTAATCCGATTCCAAGCCGGCGCAAGCGATTCCTCTGTGCTGGTGACTCGTTCCACTATAATGATAGTGTAATGTATGTGTCTGTAGAAACGCGTGCATTATTCAATTCAGAAAGATTTCCCGCCATTTAAGTTGGCTTTTCCGGTAGCTCACTCTCGAGAGCTTCAGTTGAATATAGTACATACTATAGAATAATTCGCTTAGGGTTGTCGTTGTTCAGCTTCTTGCGTCCAAAAATACCACTCCCCAACATCACTTCGCGAGAATACGTATATACTGATATGTCATGTAATTTCCCACCTTGTCACTACACGTGAATACGGGGACGAGAGTGTGTTTGTTTGTGTGTGTCTTTGCGCTAAGCAGTTTACTCTCATGCGACACAGTTATGTTTGATAAAAGCTGTATTATAGTTCCCTCACATGAGACTAATTAAAAAGGCCATATTTATAATATGGACTGTAAGTCGTTCTGTCAATAAATATATAATAGTCAGATCCTAGGTAAACAGTTTATGATCAACAAAATTACACAATAAAGATTAAATATAAAACGTGCGACAGTGTAAAATGTTTATCCAACGTAGGCCACGGCTTCATGGTGCAGACTCTAGCAGTGCTGGTTCTTCCTAAAGACATTTATTAAAGGTGTAAATACTTTTACATATTCATGTTGAAGTCTAGGTTTATCAAGTTCATGATTCCGCCATCCCTAGATTAAGTATAAAAGGTGCAACAGTGTATTCAGGTTTGTGAGCCAGCCATCTCTATACATAGGTACTTAGGTTTGTGAACCAGCCATCTCTATACATAGGTACTTAGGTTTGTGAGCCAGCCATCTCTATACATAGGTACTTAGGTTTTTGAGCCAGCCATCTCTATACATAGGTACTTAGGTTTGTGAGCCAGCCATCTCTATACATAGGTACTTAGGTTTGTGAGCCAGCCATCTCTATACATAGGTACTTAGGTTTGTGAGCCAGCCATCTCTATACATAGGTACTTAGGTTTGTGATTCAGCCATCTCTATACATAGGTACTTAGGTTTGTGAGCCAGCCATCTCTATACTGTCGTGTTTGGTCCCTTTAGAGAGAGCCAACGGTTCTATGCGGGACTCTGGGTAGTCAGAGTCACCGTTCAGATGAGAATTTACCTGCCTAGCGGGTGGTAAAATAAAGTAGACAAGTCAGAATACAATAGTTATTTTATTTAAAGAAGCTCCTATCACAAAGTCAGCTAGATTCCTACCTACGGCTTGAAGAGCCAGAAAAGAAGGTGCCAGATGGGCCAAAAGGCTAGTAACGGCTAATGGGGTGGATTTCAATAGTTAGTTCTCTCAATTAGTAACGCAAGCACTGTGGGTCTACAGAAGGTAGCAATGATGGTGAATGTAGTCAATTGGCACTAGTACTGCCCTGTTAATTGAAGTCCAAAGCACGAGGTAGCAGGTGGACACGTGGCAGCTTGGTCAGCCGGCGCGGCCAGGATTGGCGGCTTCGTGGCAGGCTCCGTGGCGTTCGGTGGGTTCGCCGAAGGTGTAGGGCACGCGGCTTGCCTCAAGAAGGCAGCGGCGCGCTATTAAGAGTGCTATGGGCACTAAATGGATGGCGCGGCTCAGGGCAGCGGCGCCCCCGTGATATGGCGTGCAGCCGCACGTGGCTGGTCGTCCCTCGTTGGGTAGGCGACGGGATCCTTGCAGAAAGGTCCAGTAGTATGCGTCGGGCGATATGGCCTCGGTGAGCGCGTAGTGAGAGGCCGCTAACTAGCTGCCGTTTGACTTGCTAGGTGGTGACGTGGTCCCTGTAATCAGGTAGGCCGGGTCAGGCAGGCTTCTCGCGAGTACTGTGCGTGTGTCCGGGTAGCTTGGCGATGTCGAGAAGGTTCCAGGTTCCCGATGGGTGAAATTACGGGACAGCACGAGGCCGCAGGTGAGCACGCGGACACACACACATACGTCACAGTTTTACAGTTTATAATTTCCTAAGGATGCAAGTAATAATGATAGCTTGAGGAACAAACAGACACGCTCACCTGTACACGCCAACACGGCTGTGAGATTGTCGTCGGCAGCTAGGAGTACGAGTGTAGTAGCCTTGCGTAACCAGGTGTGAAAAGAAAGGACGCGTCCTTGTATTCAGTTTTATTGCAAGGTGAACCTTTACGATGGGTGAATGACCCAATACTTCTCGTACGTTCATTGACTTATACCGCCATTGATTAGTGTCCCTTATGTTTAAGATCTTAAGGTGCATAATGGCGTACGGATTTATTACAGCGCTCCATGCGTCTCGAAAGAGAACTAATATTTCATTAACAGAACATTAATAGGCATTCTTTAATGTCAGTGTCTCTCCCCCATGGCTCCGACCGTGTGCCATTAGTGAAGGAAGAAGAAGCATTACTTTCCCTTCGTTATTTTTGCTGTTAGTGTCAGATAAACATCTAATGTCATTGTCTGTGTGATTCCTACTGTGTTGTTTGTTTACATCTTGTTTGATGCTATGTGATAATGTTATTTATTTAGAAATTACGCTACAATACATAGGTACTTAGCTTTTTAGTCAGCAGCCAGCTTTTGTCTCACTCACTAAACGATTGTACTTAAACACGGTGACTGAAGTGAACTTTAGCAATGTTCAAAAAAATCACTAAGCCAATCTCGCGATATCCACAAAAGTTAATTACAAGAGAACCGATAATGTAGCCGCCACGAAAGCTCGCGTTATACTAATGTCCATTCCTTTGTCGACTCGCATTACTAAAATATCAAAACAACTTGCACGCAAGGATCTCATAGCAAAAAATATTAGTAACAAAAAATATTTAAAACCATTCGTTGCAAGCCGTGTTAGTTGCTCAAAATGTCACACTGAAACAAAAATTATAGTGAGATAAACTGTGGGACTCATTGTCTAACAACTGGTCATAAAAAATCAGACCCAGCGCGCATTCCACGCTGCGTATCTTAGTTTTTTGCTGTTCGTCAAGCCGTACCCACTTGTAAGGCACTAAAACCGTTCGACCATAAAAGCATAAAATAAATACATCATTCCATGTCTTAACCGACACACGAAGCGAAAAGGATGGGTAATGCGTTTAGAATTATATTGTGTCTCAATTGTATCGATTCCCTTACGGGGTATGGTATTGATCCGTTACAATATCAAACAAATATTTGTTCCGAGGCGGGAATCGAAACCGCAACCTCCGGCGTCGCAGGCTAACGTTCGCCCGTCGCGCCACAGAGGTCGTCATTGTGGGGTATTTGAAGTATGACAAGTAGTCAGTGTTTTTTTTTACTAATATTTAGAACTACAGACACAGTCCTATTTCCCTGAAAGGATATGAAGAGCCTCAATTGGCCTCTTTTCTCTGTGGGTTGCATCATCGTGGGAACAGACGTGACAAGTACCGCTATTGTTTCTCAGGACTGACTCGGCTAACGTTTTCCTCAAGTAAAAACATATTCCTTAATAAGCTAGCAGCCAGGACAAATCTTACCAACAACTCCGGGACTGAGCGATCCAGACGTAATTATTATTGCGGGTAAACGAGTTATGAGCGCTGACCTTCAATGCGTAGTAATAGTAATTTTTTGGGTCTGTATAACGAATGTGCGAATGTACAATCAACCCCACCACTTTCGCCGAGCGCCCATAACTCGTTGCGCGACCTATATAGTTTTTTTTTTTAAACATCGATAGACCTTTGTTTGACCACGATATCACCTGTTAGTAAGTGACGATGTGGCCGAAGATGGAGCACAAAGGTCTAGAAGGCATCTATTCACTCTAGCCTTGAAGAGACCCAGATTATAGTTTTCAGGAAAGACAGACGACGGTAGTGTATTCCACTCCTTAACAGTTCGCATTATAAAGGTAGAACCGAAACGTTTTGTGCGAATAGAAAGTATACCAATGAGGTAAGGATGGTACTGAGCCGTAAATATGTACGTAGATGTAGTATGATTACAGTGTAAAAGTGGATTATTTGATAAATTAATTTAAAGTAATAGACACAAATTAATTAATAGAGTAATTATTGCTGACTGCTGTTTCGTTGATAGGCACCATCCTAACTATAATACATAATTTACGTACATAATCCTACGTAACTTTATTTTCTTAAGAGTATTATGCACCCACTCACACTTACACACACCCCCACACACACACACACATTCACCCCCACGCACTCAATCACGCACACACACGCTCACTCATCCAGACTCCCTCACAACCTCCCTTGCTCACCTAACAATGTCCCCTTCATTCTTACACCCTGGCTCATACACTCATTCACTCATTATCTTTTCCTCGTTTTATGGCTCACCTCTGTGGCGCGGCGGGCAAAGGTTGGCCTGCGACGCAGGAGGTTGCGGGTTCGATCCCCGCCTCGGAACAAATATTTGTGCGTTCGCAGATATTTGTTCAGGGTGTTCTGGGTATTTTCTATGTATAATAAAAACTATCTATCTATGTAATATAATGTATTAAGTATATCAGTTATCTAGTACCCATAACACAAGCTCTGCTTAGCTTGGGGCTACATAATGTTGTGTGAACTGTATAGCATTTTTTTATTTATATTCCTTTCATTTCATTCTGACGATTATTCACTTTCATTCTCACCACAAACACAAAAATTTCATAGATTTCCTAGAATTCATTCTAAGTAGGTACCTAGTAATTAAGTTCCTAATACCCTCACTTATTCTCCCACCCCCCATTTACACTCTACACAATTGAAAGCTTGACAATGATGGTGATGTCAGATGGTGTCAATCATTAAAATGTATTGATGTATTGTGTCATTGACGTCGTTCATTCAGCTTAGCGGAGCCAGTATTGCCGTTTATTGTTTCTAAACCTATTTCAGGCACCAGCTTCTCGCAAAACAGGTGAATCACATCGGCACTTAAATACTACTTATATTATGTAAGCTTTTGTTGAGTTTTTTTTTTTTAAATAATATTATAATGGCGAAATTGAGTTTGTTTATTTGTTACGCTTTTACGCCTAAACTATTCAACCGATCATCATGTAGTTTTAAACACTAAAGTATTTAAGGAGTATTAGTCATGAACTTTTTTTGTATTTTTCTGTAAGGAAATCAACGCGAGTGAAGCCGCGGGTAAAAGATAGTATATAATATTTTTGTAGGTGCATATAATTTCAAACAGAAGTTCATAAGGGCACAATTTGAACCTAAGCGGAATTTGAACCCAAAAACAAAAGGGCTTTGTGTGTTCATAGATTTTCCGTATTAAAACTATTTTCCTTGCATCCGTTGCATCAAAAATGTTGGACTGGCTACCAATCCAAAATTACAGACCTATAAAACGTCAAATACAAAACAAAATACCTAAGCCAAAAACAGAACGAACTTGAGATAGCTTTCTATTGTCCTCTTGTGATACAGAGGTCATACGCCGGAGAACGCACCGCTTCGCAAGAAGCTTGTCATGTTCACGAAATAACCTAATATTCACAATTAAGTCAAAACAAACCCCAAGTCAACTATGCAACACCTAACGAAGACAAACTTGCGTTTGCTCAAACCATTACACGTTCTTTACATTGTCAGTTAGGCAAGTTAGAGTCGGCAACATTTGACAATTAGATTAGTTAGCTGACCTCAGTGTTGGAGGTTTCAATTAAAATTATGTCTTGGAGTTTGTTAATTACTTAAACCTTACTTAGCTTATTTTATAATTATACTTATGAACATAAGCTTTTATTTAACTTCACTTGTTAGTTTGTTAGTATGTCTGGGGCAAATCTTGCAACAACTCAAATCTTGGGAAACATTAAAGGCACACTTTACTTTTGTCGAAGCAGGCACATGAGACTTTTCATCTTTATGTCTCAGGGTGACGGGCGCAGTGCAATGCCACATAGGACGCGTCCTAGATGGGCGTGACCTATGAGGTAATGCATTGTTAAAGGCAGAGGTTACCGCTTAACAACAGCTGGGTCATTTGCTTCTTAAGTGGGTCACTCAAGTACCTAACAAAATAAAAAAAAAAAATGAACAATTTCTTCCCAACCTATTGAGCTGATATGAAATTTGGCATACCTATCAAGTTCCGAAGACAACACAGTTTCATATATAGAGATAGCAAGCTGCTGATCTGATGATGGAGTTGGAAGGTGCACAGCCAGTACTCCTCGCCAATTAATGTAAGACAAGAAATCGGTCTTGTTTGTAAAAAAACTTTCTCTATCGTTTCTCTGTTTGGCAGGAAACGATGAAGGTTTTTTGTTCATACTACTTGAATGACGGAACATAAGCTGATGGCCCACCCGTTGTTAAGCGGTAACCTCTGCCTATGAACAGTGCATTACCTCATAGGTCACGTCCACCTAGGACGCGCCCTATGTGGCATTGCACTGCGCCCGCCACCCTGAGACATAGATGAAAAGTCTCATGTTCCTGTTATTTCACCGGCACCCTTACCCTTCAAACCTGAACAGAGCAATGCAAGGACTACTGCTTTGCAGCAGAAATAGGTATGGTGGTAGTACTTCCCCGGAAGAACTCTTTCACAAAAAAGCTCTACTACTACTTGATTATTGGTTGATTATTTTAAATCGTAATGATCGATTTTAATCATCTTGCAAACTACAAGTTAATGAATTAATGCCAATAAGTTTGCGAACAAGAACATACAAACAAATAACAAGCTTTGGCTAACTAAACAATATATTTGAATAAGCTTGGTCATGCCAGGGTGTCAACATCCCATGCACATTTGTCCCGCAGTGGGAATCGAACCCTAACTTCTAGCATCTCTCTAAATCACCCGCCGCGCCACTAAGGTCATTGAGGTAAAATGTTTGAATTTTTGATTCAAAAAGTGCATGCTAATTTTGACCCAGTTTCCGTAATTTGATCGTGTTCAAATGATGAATATCTACGTGTCAAGTTTCGATGAAAATTTAATACTTGCACCTATTTTGTTGACAGCAAGCATCACATTATATTTTCGAGCAAGTATTGCGGCCTGCGTAGTACAGCTCGTTCACCGTAAGATGGCACCTGTAAATACTCCATGGCGGTGCCAACTTACGGTGAACGGTGTGGCTCGTTAACCGTAAGATGGCGCCTGTAAATACTCCATGGCAGGTGCCAACTTACGGTGAACGGTGTGGCTCGTTCACCGTAAGATGGCGCCTGTAAATACTCCATGGCAGGTGCCAACTTACGGTGAACGGTGTCGCTCGTTCACCGTAAGATGGCACCTGTAAATACTCCATGGCGGGTGCCAACTTACGGTGAACGGTGGGGCTCGTTCACCGTAAGATGGCACCTGTAAATACTCCATGGCAGGTGCCAGCTTACGGTGAACAGTGCAGCTCATTCACCGTAAGATGGCACCTGTAAATACTCCATGGCAGGTGCCAACTTACAGGGAACCTGTGTAGAGGAGTTTCGTGGCCCATCTTCCATCTATACCTTTGTACATACATACATACATACATAGACACGCCTTTTTCCCCGAAGGGGAAGGCAGAGCCTCAATGGGCCTCTTTTCACAGTGGGTTGCACCATCGTGGAATATAGACGTGACAAGTTGTAAACTCATCGCCGCCATTGCTTCCTACGACTGACTTGGCAAACGCTTTCTTCCAGTAATAACACATTCCTTAACAATCTAGCAGCCAGGACAAATCTTATACCTACCAACGAATCTTAACAAGTCCGGGTAATCCCTTAGTCAGCTTTTACGACATCCATGGGAGGAGACGGAGGGGTCTATTCTTTGGCCGGACACACCATCTATATAATTCGATGCTTTTCCGTCCATGTCACTCGACTGCTCACGCTACGGATAAGATACATAAAAACAGGCTATTTTTTTTCACCAAAATTACTAGGTGATTGTTACTAACTCATGTTAACCATTAAATTAATACAATGTAATATGTGTTACCAGCTGTCCAATTCTCGGAAACATTTTAGAATTCATATTTTATCCGATGAAAACCTATTCCCAGTAAACCAATTCATACTGACCATTTTGTTTGGTCGAAAAGTTATGAATAACAGTAAATTTTCGCGCGCTCAAACTATTGCAGAATATTTTACCATTTGGAATGAGTTTAGATATTTTATCATAGTCTGTGTTTTAATGGATCATGGCGATACACAGGGACGTGAATTAAATTAAATATCTCATTAACTTGTTATTTGTATTAAATTTTGAATATTAACAATTTAATGTACCTTTTGAATAAACCTCAAGTGGAGCTGGGCAGAGAACTAAAGTCATTGATATAGCCCACCGGATTAGCAAGCAGAAGTAGCAATGGGCTGGTCATATATGCCGGAGAACTGACAACCGTTGGGGTAAGCGAGTTCTTGAGTGGAGACCGCGTCTTGGCAAAGGTACCGTGGCGCCCTTTTTTTTTTTAATTGTTAGACCTTTGTTTGACCACGATCTCACCTGTTGGTAAGTGACGATATGGCCGAAGATGGAGCACAAAGGTCTAGAAGGCACCTATTCACTCTAGACCTGAAGTGACCCAGATTATAGTTTTCAGGAAAAACAGACGACGGTAGTGTATTCCACTCCTTAGAAGTTCGCATTATAACGGTAGAAACGTTTTGTGCGAATTGAAGGTAAACTCTGGCTAGGTGGAGGGATGACCTACGAAAGGCGGCGGGCAGAAAGAGGATGAGAAGAGCCGAACACTGGGCTCAGTGGCGCGTATTGGGAGAGGCCTATGTCCAGCAGTGGACTAGTGTGGGCTGATGATGATGGAGCTGGGCAGTACACCTGGCCAGATGTGATGACGGCCGTTGGAGTAAAGCCTCAACGGAGTGGTGGCCGAAGTTGGCTCGAAGAAATCCGGGTCGTCCGAAAGCGAGATGGGTCGACGATATCGTATCCGTCGAGAACAATACCTGTACCCTTATAGTACGAGAATTTGCCAGTATTCGAAACTATATGAAGTTTCGTTTCCTTCAATATATTTTCTGACAGCGTCCTTAGTTTTCTCCTCGTTTTCGCTAGGGGCGCTGCCAGTAAATGTATGGAACGAAACATCGATATATTATATAATATATCGATGGAAGGAAACGAAACTTCATATAGTTTCGAATACTGACAAATTCTCGTACTAACAACCCTGGCTGAGAGACGCACAGGACAAAGGAGGCTGGCAAAAGAGAAAGGAGACCTATATCCAGCAGTGCGTGATTCCGGGCTTAGATGATGATGGTGATACCTTTTGTCGGCACTATAGACAACGTACTTTTATGTTAAATTAATTACAAGTGTATAGTTTTGAAAATAAACTGTTTACTTGCCTACTAACTTTAATTGATCTGTGGGTGCTGCTGTAAGTCTGAAGTCCACAGGGGATCGATTTTTGAAAGTCACTAAGTGACTAGAAGTCACGAATGACAAAACGTCATCGATGACTTTGAAATCACTTTTTACCAAATGTCGTATTTTTGAAAGTCATACCCTGTCTACCAACTTGCAAATATTTCACAGTCGTTGTCTTTGACATACGACGTATCTGTCCATTATTAGTTTGTCTGTTCCACTATAGTTAGTCCATGGTTCCACTCACCACAGACAAAACAGTGTACTACGTTCGGACCATAGATAATAACTATGTGTGGATGGAATAGGAAAGCCACAAGATAAAGAGTAAAATTGAGTAAATACTATTCATAAATGTCTGTGCCAAAACAGTCACGGAGTGATTTCAAATCGAGTGGGTAGAGCCACTCGTATTGATATCATAGTATGTCAATTTTAGTCAGCGGTGATTTCCAAAAATACGAACTTTTGGAAATCGGTGACTAATAGTCATTTTGCTTTTGATTTTCTGAGGTGCACTTTAATATTGTGTTATGGCGGCTAAGGCTACAAAACCACATTGATCTCATTGTGGAGATTAGGTCACTATTACAGAAGGTTTTATGTCATATCAGTTGAAGTAGTAGAGCTTTTTAGGGTTCCGCAGCCAAATGGCAAAATACGGAACCCTTATAGATTCGTCATATCTGTCTGTCTGTCTGTCTATCTGTC